>OX421905.1:18369594-19619594 GCA_949128165.1 Lathronympha strigana
ATAATCAAGTTTGAAATGAAATGTTTTTCGCCATTTTCAGTGCCGATTTCCATCGCGTATACCGCCGGAAGTCGAACGACGACTTTCTTAATGGCGCGGATATTTCCTGTCTGCAATCAACGGGGTCCCAGGTTTGAACCCAGACAAACACTAACTTTGCAGACGTTTTGTAAAAGGTATTGTTCAGATTTCACTGCAGTGCGGTATATCGACAAAATAATGCATTATTTACAAAAGGTACAGTACCTAAGAACTATCTATTAGTTCTACAATTATTATACAGGATAATGTGTATAGATTATTAAATTAGCGCCTGCAACATGATTAATAAAATAACCGCAAATATTTAAACCGCATTACATTTCATTTGGTAAAAAATAAAAGAAAGATACGACGTTTTCGCTGAAGCTGAAACGTAACGTGTCGGTCAAATAATTTACTCTTAAATATTTTTTCGCTTCTTTCAAATACAGTTTGCGGATAAAATTGCGGTCTACTTTTCCAATAACTGAATAGTGCTTTATTATATGTAAAAACAATTTATTCTAACTTTAGTCCAATATTGTATTTTCAGTGTTTGACGAATATTTTTCGGCTGTTTTTAAATACACAAACATTAACAATCGGCCATATCTCTCTCTCTCTCTCTTGCCTCTGATCTCTAGCAAAAAAATCAGTCTTTTATATCTGTTAATTATTTAAGTATCTATTAAACTGTAAACACATTATTAGTTAGTTATATAATTATTAGACGTTTTGGTTCTAGATTTACTAATAACAGTACGGGCTATCAGCGCTTCTAGTCGTGCGCAAAATGGTGGTTCAATGCCTCAGTGCAGCCAGCGGAAAATGAATGCTAATTTAATTTATAACGTTAACTTATTATCCTAATAAATGTATACCTACTTGGTTGAACCTTACCTCATTATAATATGGATTTTGATATATGGTGATATAATAACGCATGATTAGTTTCTAATAAGTACGAGTAGGTACGGTCGGCTTCATAATTATATATGCATCTGTATTCAATTTTGACCCTTCTTCCCCTGAAATAAGTTCCGAAGTGTATAGATATTTATAGACGTGACTGTACCTACCTAACTGTCGGAAATATTGTTTCGAAGAAAAAATATTAATACTAGATTGTGTTGTGTCAAAGATTTACTTAATTTAGAGATTGAATATCGAAATGAGTGACCATTTGCATAATGAAAATACCCTAACTAGTCATATAATTTAAACTTTCGTAAATCATACTGACATTAAATTGCAACTGTTAAAACTCACGTATTTTTATCACAATCGACGTGACATGTTTTAACTGCATCGGGCAGTCACCGTCGGACTGACAGACTGGTGTTGTCACCGTCGCGGCTTGGGCCTCACTACCCGAGACCGGCGTAACGGGTCGCGCGCGGAGAAGCAGGCGGACTCTGGCAATCCGGCTCCGTTGTTGCGGGAGTATGAATTGTCGGATCGTCTGACGGGATCAAGGACAAGCACACTAAACTAATCCTAACTAGTTATTTAGTGTACAAAATATTTCGTATGTTAAACAAATTACCTATGATTGCTCATTGCAATGGTAACGTTTGTCTCAAAAACTGATTAAAACACCGTATTTACATTAACACAATTATATGGCCATAAATTTTGAATAATTAAGTAAAACGGACGTGCAAATAAATGAAAACGCTGATTTTGCTATTTTTACTCGCGAACATTTTAACGCTGATGTACTTATAACATTGTATCTAATGGAAAAGTATTCAAGAACTCACTTAATAATGCCAAAATAAAATTAACCCCTAAAAGATTCATTAGGTACTTAGTAAGTAAGTCTTAAGTATCGAGAAAAGCCGTTTGAAGAAAAACCTTTTAGTCAAGAATTTGACAGGTATTACAGAGTTCAATTTATCTTGAAGTCTGAATAAGAGACGTACTCACCCATCGGGGTATTTATCTTATTGCGTTGAAAATAGGTAAATCATTCTGTATTAAAAAAAAAGACAATAGAGTGAAGTGTTTCTGTGGATTATTTCGAATTAAAAAATACATAAGTTTCGTGAAACTAAGGATGGATCTTGTTTTGTTTAGAATGTCATCTTATCAAAAGTTAGCAATTGATTTGATGGTTCTATACACCCGAAGAGTGACGAACCATATTAGGCTCGATGTGTGTCCATCTTTTTCAATTTAGGCACATTACAATGCCCTTATGAACGTCAAAAAAAGCTACTACCGGTTCTAACACTACACCATAGCCCGAGAATATTCTCGCCATTCTAGCTAGCCAAGAAACTATGCGGGACTTATTTTTGTCAATACAAATTACAAAAGTCGTACAAATATTTACAATATGTGGTGGTATATGTGCGACTATACCGTTTTTTTTTTGTGCCTAACTTTATTGGTAAATTATTCTATTTATTAGGTTGACTATACCTTGATTCCAATCTCGATAATAATCATCCCACGCTCAATACCCATCTCTTAAACACTACTTCACAGTTATTTGTGTTTTAAAACCATATGATTCAAATCAAGGCATCACACATCATGATTCTACAACAGTCAATCAAATCGCAACAGTAACACCTAACTTTAGGATCTAATTTGCTTCGCGACGCACTTTCAAAAGCGTGCAAGGCGCCGGCTGCAATTTTGTTTAATACACATGTTCGGGCCTTGTGACATGCTTATAAGGTTTAAATTCGCTTGGTTTTAGGCGAGTTTAGGTGGTTTTCCTGAAGTTATGTACGGTTGCCTTGACAAAAATAACGAACTGTAGTAATCATGGCTATGAATGAGTCCTATGGAGTGTATTATGGGCTCTGGAGAATTTCAAAGGAGCCCTGGCGTAGTCAGGCGAGCTTATGTCTACTACAGTTATGTAGGACTTATGGCCTTTAATGTTAGGGTGTTGGAGTTAATTACAGACTGAAAGCTTCTTGGATTCAATGTAAGTCAGAAAAATACCTTAAGAAACTTTTCTTTACTATTCCACCAAAAGGTAAGATTCCGCGTGTCGAGACGCTGCAATAGCAGCCAAAATGGCACCTGTCAATTATAGTTTACTAATATGTTGCCAAAAAGGTACAGTAAATTATCACTCTCCAAACAACAGTTTCCATATTTTCATTTGGCCCAATCATCAAATGGCATAGGCCATATCACGTTCAGAATTGCATGGGCAGTTTATGAATGAATTCATTCATAAATTGCTCATGCAATTTTGAACGCGTGTGTACAAGCATAAAACTTTCGCATTTTTTTCCCGCATACTAACCTAACCCTTTCCAAATTATAATTTTGCCAAATGACATTATGGAAAATATGAATTTTGTAAATGTTGGTATGCCAACTAATCTTTATGCGATAAGTTTGAAATAAAAATCGGCGAAATGGCAGTAGGTACCTACGCCGTCAATTTCCTTGATAAACTGGCAGTCAGCGTCATCACTGAAATTATCAGAGAAATTAACAGATGACATCGCACGCTTCCCACTGCAACCGTTCGAAACCCACAGAATATTTATTATTTTAATGCATTTGTACTAGTTGCAGTACCATCGCGATGTGTCAGTTCCCCTGAGAAACTGACTGACGATGCCAACCGCAACTTCCAGGCGATTTTCAAACCCAACGATAATGCAGTTTGGCCGCTCCATTTATTTAAAAAAACGCACATTTTCTGCTGCAGCCGCAACGTAGCAACAGCAACGATCCTGCAGATACTAGCGAAATGTTACCTACTTTCTAGATACAACCTAAACTGCGTTTATCAGTAGATGTATTCGACAATTTGAAGCCTGTACTACAAGCTTTGTACATATATGGCATGGCTCCGCAAACGGCGGTCTAGTGGTTTGGGCCCGAATATGTCCGAATGGGCCTTTGTGACATCACGGCGACACGCATAGTTGGGCACAGTATTGCAACACCTGACTGAAGATACAAAGATTAATAGAACCTTCGTAGGCAGACTGATGATGCTGACTCATGGTAATGGTATGGTAAATGGTATCTATAGGCCTTACCTTCTTCATTATTTTTCATCACACCTGCTCGTAAATGGTGTTATTATATGCAAGCATACTTAGACTTAATGAGCTGTATTAAGCCCATGGTTTTAAAGGATTCTCATACCACTTTACCGCCCGCCCGGAGCTCCCGGGGCACCTGCCCACCACGCGCTCGCCGCACAAAGTTGCCGCTCACTCCGGAGTACTGTGGACACTACCGCTAATAAATATTGTTTCTTTATCTGCCTAGAAAGTTTATTTATTTCCCCGCAATGTGATGAAAAACATTGTATGTATCACGGGCGGTATAAGAATTACGAACTCGTGCTAAAATTCACACTCATTCGTAATTACTTGTTTACAATGCTGCAATTGCACAATGTACTATTACGCTTCACTAGCGTTGGAGGACCTACTAAGGCCTGTCGTAACGGGGTCGGAGTGATGCAGGTTCCGATTATTAATAAGTGTTAATTTAATTGTAATTGTAGTTTAATTGTAATTAATTGTAATGGAATTATTAGTGGAATTCATTATTTCTCAGTTCTTACATCGCCGACTCATAAAACTAAGCAAATCTCTGTTAACCTTATACTTTAAGGGAATTATACCTACTGTAATTTTTACCGGAATTTCAATCCAAGTCGTGTTAATCAAATGTTAATTATCGATAAACCTCTATAATCACAATTAGATACAGCATTTGATTTGCATAAAATTAAGTTTCATTACAATTATATTCATTTATAACTAAGTTGTAAGTATTTGTGAATGTATATTTATCAATACAATTGACATTAATCAAGAGGATCACAATCTATATTTCTGTTTATTTTTTTTGCTAAAGCCATGGGTAAATGGTATGATGGTATGGGATGGGTCATTGGTATGCTTTGGACCAACACGACGCCAAGGAGATACTTAAATATTTAATCCGTTATTTTGAAAGTGATAAGTCTACATAAATAGATTGTATGCGATTTACACCTCGCCATAGGAAAGATGCAGTGACACTCAATTCAAACTGACTTCGCTCAAAACCTGCTCAACTCACATACAAAAGAACTTAACTGGTTATTGTTCCCTTATAAAATACGACATTTTTGTAGTGCATACCGGAATTCCGTTACAGTTACACCCCAAAGTTGAATATGAGGGGACGCAAGCCTGAGGCATCCCATTAGGTACATATCTACAGATATAAAACCAGATAGACATGTTTGCTATTTTGTTTTATACGCTTCATTCATGTAACAAGGACGTAACTGTACACTTTATCATAAGTACATTTGACAATATGTATTTTGCCTTTGTGACTACTTTCCTGCATTTATGTGCGAGGCGTCTGTATTTTTTTTTGATAGATTTAATAAAGAAACTGACTAATAGACTGCCTGTCATGACCATGTTTAGTTTTCGAATGTCACTCGCCTGCGATTGTCACGGCTTTATTGTTAAGAGATCAGCGTGCGTAGCCAAGATGACAATATCTCATGCTTAGAAGCGTATCGTAGTTATCTCTCTCTATCACTCTACCTTATTAGTGACAATGACAGTTGCGTTTCGTACGCGACTGAGCGTTAGCGTTTGGCATCTTGGCTACGCGTACACGAGCATGTGAAGATTATTTCGAACAGTGTGCCCGTTTAGGGATATCTCTCCTCACTTTACCAAGTGAAAGTACCTACGAAGTCAATTGCTGGCCAAGGCCTTCTGAGCGAGTGGCGAAGGTGTTTTAAGCGTCCTCCCTAGACTAGGATTATGTCGCTGGCGGTAACGAAGCATACACAAGTCCAACGAGTTTTGGTAATATTAAAAATATTACAACAAACTAAATTGTAAAAATACGTTTGCATTCTGCAGTTGTTGGAAAAGGTTTCTGTAAATAAGTGTTTTTAGGGTTCCGTACTCAAAGGGTAAAACGGGACCCCATTAATAAGACTCCGCTGTCCGTCTGTCACCAGGCTGTATCTCATGAAAATTTCTGTTGCCGCTATAACAACAAATACTAAAAAACAGAATAAAATAAAAAAATTAAGGTGGCTTTTTAACAAACGTGTTTATTTTGCTCGTCTTTGGTCGATATTGATACCGGGAACACGTAGACATATGAAATATGCACAGAATATTTAGCTTTAAATTATTTTTTAAATAAGTAACTAAATTAAAATAAAACAATAATTTAATGGGGGCTTTACGGAGCTTGAATTGAATTGTAGGTTAAATTGAGCTGCGTAAGTTCAAATTCAAGGTTCTTAAGCGATCGATGGAGCGGAACTGCGCTCCACAATAAAATAGTACACGTGTAGGTTTGACGTTTAAAATAACACTTAAAAGTTTGACAGTTAATTTGCTCAGAAGAGACAACGTGGTTTGACTCCTAGACAAAATGGCTACCGAGTAATACTTAAACGGGACTTCAAATTATACAATTAAAAATGTTAATCGAATATGTCATGTCAGACGATCGGTTTGACGACATATGTAAATTACTACTGGTCCAGATAGGTCGAGTTTTAAGTCGAGACAATGGGCAGTTGGACGTTATCTGCCGCTCCCAGCGGACGATTTAATTGGTTTATAAATAACCGCCCTAACCCTTCCCTGCCCAGAGAATTATGACCTTAGGGCGGCCCCTGGACACAGATAAGCAATGGACAACAGTATCTTGACTTAAACACGGGATAGTCGAAAAGCAAAATATATCAATAACTCGATTTTTTAAGCTTTTTCGGTTCCGGGTTCGAATCTTGGTAAGGGATTTTCTTTGTATCTTTCTTGCTATGATAGGCAGTATTTTAAAATAATGATGCATAATTTAAATTTATAGAAACGTAAAATGTGTAGTATAATTAAGACTTAAAAGCTACACGCTAGTGCATAATAAATGACACCTATCTGTCACCACTATTGGCACTGTCATAAGTTTAGGGTTATTCTTTTTAGACTAGAATAAAAGTGATATATATAGTGATATTTTTTTATCATGTTAATTGTAATTTTAATTGTAATATAGATTTAATGATAATATTTCTATGGAACTTGGTCTTCCGAAATAAATGAATTTTATTTTATTTTATTTATTTATATAATCTGTGTGGACTTAGTTAACGACGGTTTTATTTGTAAAAATATATACGGGGGATATTTTTTTGTAAGTCCGCCTAATACAGTTAGCCATTGACATATGCCTATTTATATAAAACCCTTCTTTTTTAATATAGGAGTCCTTTATAAACGTTGTTGTGATGCGTCACGCTACACGCTAGTGCCTAATAGATGACATCCATCTGTCACCACTGTCATAAGTTTAAAGATGACATATAATTGGGACAGCGCCAAGCTCTAGTACGTTTACCTTTAGTTTGGTTTTTTATTTGTTCTATGACTTACTTATAACGCTAAGGTATTTGAACCTTGAAACAAAAAAAGGTTTTAGTTACAGAAACTCTCATTACAAACAAACAGACATCCTTGGTTCAAGTTACTGTTTTTAATATCTTTACTGTTCACCGGATGTATACGCCAGTTTATTAAAGGAAAATCTTGAAAACAATACCCATTTTCTGGCCAACCTATTGCGAACACAATAAGAGGAAATAATTAAAATTCTGTATTCACATATTGTTAGCCGAGGCAATATTTGTGGGCTAAATTAAAACTCACTAAATATTTGCCGATGAAAAATTTTAACGTTATGCGGATAACACGAAAATAACTACATATTGAAACTCAGTTGCTAAAACGCTTGCATTTTATTTTATTAGACGAAAAAGATTATGTAAATGGTTTACCGTAGAAGTTGATCACACAATTACGACGAATTAAAATAACAATAAGGAAATGGGGAAATGCCGCCAGCCTCCTAGGTACAATGCCTAAAAGGCCTATATTATATTTTAGGATAACTTATAATTGTAACTTATTGTATATATTGTGTTAGTTATATTTGTCAATCATAAATAACAAAGTCAATTATCAATATAGAGATTATGCATTAAGCTGTTGTCACTGTGACCAAGTACGGGGCTCATAATAGGATAGGGTACATTAAATAAGGATATTCGCAAAGAAACGTCAAATTCAACAGACAAACATTTCAAAGGATGAAAGTCATTTTGTCTTCTTCTTTTAAATAATGACTTCTGCCCGAGAGTTGGACAATTTTGCCAAGTATATCAAAATATTATAATATATTGCCACTTGGGCGACATTGTTCGTTAGAGCGCCTAAATTGTAAAATTAATAGCTAAACGTTACAATAGCGTCCGAGATCCCGGGACTACCGAGTAATGACTAGAGAATGGTTATTAATTTTTCATTAGCTGCACGCTCCTTGTTAGTTCACTGCACTAAAAGCTATCAACATTACACATTAAACAACTTTTAGCTGTCAAAAACAAAAAAAAACGATTCCAGAGACAGCCTATCTTGATTATCAACCGGAAATCCACATTTTGTTTGTTGTGAATAAAAGGGAGTTGGCGCCTTTGACATTGTAACACGTGGCATTGTTTTGGACAGTATTACTATTTGACAGACGTCAACTGTCAGATAACTAATGTGTCCTTATTCCGCCAGGGCGGCGTCACGGTCTAGCACTGAACTAATCAACTAACATGTCCAGGTCTTTGAGCCTCCCTCCCCCCGAATTCCCATGACGGATGCCACTAACTGCCTAACATTTGTATAAGGACAGAATAGAAAACAGCGGGTTGGATTGCTTAGATGTTAGTATTATCAGTGAAGAACTTCACTTGTTTCACATTGTATAGTTAGTTGTTTCTCTGTCCCTGTGTACATTGTATAGTTAGTGCTTATACTAAAAAACACATAATTTCATCATAAAAATTACTGTCCTTTACACATGTTGTCACAAACTGCAATTACATTGTACAACCACGCTTTCAACTAGTCGACAGTCAAGATATCATAATTGCTACCTATTTATCAACCACCGCATATTTAAATTCGCTGCCGTTTATATGAAGTAGTCGATTTGGATGACTGACAGCGATATTAAAAAAGTATACATTATAAGATTGTCTATGGTATTCCATAAGAACACTGCTCCTATGGATTTTTATACAATATATTAGCACTTTAGCTAAAGTGGAACTGGGCTGGACACGTCTGCCGGATGAATGGGGACAGATGGGCCAAAATAACCACTAGCTGGCATCCCCGGCATAGTGGTGGCAGAGGCAGATCGAGAAAGAGATGGCGGGACGACTTGGATGCGTTTCAGCGGGATTGGTGGGATCTTGCCCAGCACAGGGAGGATTGGATAAGAAGAGGGGAGGCCTTTGCCCAGCAGTGGGACACAAAAACAGGCTATTAAAAAAAAAATTGGCACTGCTATTTTTTTATTTATATAGTGGGCATACGATATGTTTCACATTCTGCCACTTTTCGAAATTTTCCTTTTTTCGCTGTCGTAGAAAAACTAGCGTAGCTCATAATTGGTTCTTAAAACTCTCGGGTCTATTATTACAAAACTCGACATCGTCTCTTTTTGTATCGGCGCTCCTTATGTTTTAAGAACCCTTATAATATCACTGTTGCATAAAGTACTATTATGTGAAAACTCCCGTGAGTATCAGACATATTAAAATTCTCATAGCGGGTTACTCACGTCAATAAAGTCGAAAATAGCTCGACATGTTCCGAAACATGTCGAGCTATTTTCGACTTTATTGACGTGAGTAACCCGCTATGAGAATTTTAATACTATTATGTGACTGTATATATTAAAAGGTATTAAAACTCAGTGTCAGCCGAGTTTCATAATAAACAGCACACGAGCGTTTGAATACCTAATTACTTACAATCACATACACTGGTTTATTTATATACCTACACATATCGTGAGCTCTCCATGATGCGTTCAAGCCGCATATTTTGTCCGCCATTACGGCTTTCATGAATGAAAACACATCAAATTAAATGTTTTTCAGAGATGTTCAAAATTTTAATGTCATAATACCTATTATCGAAGTCGATAATATTTCATAGCTATAATAACACTTTCACATATAAGAAATTAGTTTTAACGAAAAAGTTTATCGTTGTGGGGGTATTAATATGAGTCTACAACTATAACCGATGTTACTATACTTATGTGAGACAATCTGCACTTTGTCCAATTGGTCTTTGTAAATGAAATGTATTCTAGTTAGACTGTTCTAACTGGACCTCAATTCAGGATTATTCTTTTTACACGAAAATAAAAGTGATATATATAATCGGTGTGGACTTAGTTAACGACGGTTTTATTTGTAAAAATATATTCAGGGGACACTTTTTTTGTAAGTCCGTCTAACACAGTTAGCCATTGACATATGCCTATTTATATAAAACCCTTCTTTTTTAATTTAGGAGTCCGTTATAAACGTTGTTGTGATGCGTCTTACAGCAAAATACAATTCACTGTATGAAAGTTATCTGTACCGCAATTGCATCACCTTTATTTAGTGCCACTTCGGTAATGGCCTTAGATTGTGTGTATGTTAGTTAGCAATTTCGGTGATTTCAGTTGGAAACGCAATTCTATGGTGGCATTTCTGCCTAAACTAAACTCAACTTAGGGTTCAGAGAACCCACATGTGATTGTAAAAAAAACAAATGCATCTATAAGGGGTCATCTGTTTGGTGCGAATTTTGCTAAAGGCATCATTTTCCAAAATGAGGCAGATCAAGCAGCTACTGTTCGGGGTGCTCGATATCGCGTTTTTGTGCCTTAATTAGAGAATATGGATTTGGGAAGAATGTGCTTTGAACTAATTACTTGCCATAAAACCCGTCAAACAATGAAATTACCGCAAAAGACATTTCCTGGTCGTGTACTCAATCGTTGCGGTAATTTTAATTAGTTCCCTAAATGTTGCGATTTAACATAACATAGACAAAGGTTAGTTCATAATACTACTCTGTTAGTATTATCTGCTATTTAGGATACAATTTGTTGATTAGACAATTCAATAAAAATATTTATTTTTTAATAATTACTACTAAATCGAGTTTAGTGTAATATTAGTAGGTAAAAATCCATAGGTAGTTTAATACCAAAACAAACAATATTTGATGTAAAGCCATCCAAAAAAAAACAATAGTTGTGTTAACGTTTTCAAACGTTGGTTATGTAAACTCGATGCGATTCAGATAGAGTTTGGACACAGGTGGTTTTATATTTATTTGGATGGGAATTGACACCAGTTGATATTGTTACAAATACGGTATTGTCTATTTGTTTGCTGTGTATGGCTACAATTTTTTAAGTATCATATTATTTACCTCGATGTATCAGGGAGTCCCGATTGCTTCGGTGGCAAATATCGTATTTATTTTTTCCGTATTAGTACACTTACCTGTAAAAAAAAACAAT
This sequence comes from Lathronympha strigana, assembly GCA_949128165.1. Taxonomy (NCBI): domain Eukaryota; kingdom Metazoa; phylum Arthropoda; class Insecta; order Lepidoptera; family Tortricidae; genus Lathronympha; species Lathronympha strigana. The sequence continues at coordinate 18,381,007 of OX421905.1, forward strand.
GGTAAATAAAATTTTACATTCTCATACTTTACTATATTAATTAGACAAATAGACATGATAAACAACTGTATTCGCCTAATAGAAATGTAATAATACCTACTTGTCAAAAAAATCGCAAATAACATCTTTTCAAAAACGCCCCAATACTTTTCAAAAATATATACGTTCAGATGTCTCTTGACAGCTTTCTTTATAGTCCCAGGCCGATGTAATAAATATAAGAAACACTAAAGCAAAGTCGTATAAACGTCCTGAACTGAATCAATATAAGACACTATTTCAATGGAATAAAGTAGATTTTAGAAGGTGAAGTGCAGTCTAGATACGATTTTATAGTGCGATGTATTTTCATAGACAATCGACGTACATTTCGTCGCCCCTTCAATGGCTTACGTTTGATTAATGTTAGGGGCATCCCCTATCATGTGCTATTTCAAAACAGCGTAAGCGCATACTCCTCTATGACACATGCGTCGTTTCAAAGCACATTGTCAGATCTTATTTAAGTGTGCATACTTGTAAAATATATTTTGAGGCGATTAATCATTTCCTTTCATGACGATTTTCGATAAAATGCATCTTGGAAAATGGAGGGAAAGAAATTGAATATATTAAACCTAATGTCAAAATTATACAATTTAAAAATATAGTTTTTGAGTAGATAACTACACATAGTTATTTGACCTAGTGACTGACGCTGATTCGGTTTGAACAGTTCCATAACTAAAGCCAACGTATCAATGAATAACATAAAACATTACAAAAATCGCCTAGATTTGATTTAATTTGTTTGAAAACTCCTAGAGCTTTCCAAAAGACTAGCTATCCCGCTCACTACATATTCATTGGCAGCCCCGACTCCGCGTTATACATTATTCGTCAATTTCTAAAACACCAAACTACACTCGAAACCGCCAGGGAATCGTATATGAGGCCGATAGAATCCAGTAGCACGGTCGACTTCGGACAAATAAAATGTTACCGAAATTGAATCGGCCTGTAGGCAGTAGACCGTAAAATTGGCCAGCACGGTCAGCGAGCTATTCGGTATCTTTCAGTCGATATACTATATATCACTGTACATTATACGGTGGTGATTTACTGGGAAATGTGTTGCAGGTTAGTTTTGTTTATTGTTTTTGGGTTACCTACGTTAATGTGCCTATATTTTGCTACTGTCTGCTTTCACACCACATAATTATTGATTTGATATGACTGGCTGTTTCTTATGCAGATCTGCATGCTTTTTTTTTTTTTTTTTTTTTTTTACATGGGGAATGCATTTACGCATACCGCCGGGTTTAAGATGGTGTGCAACCTGGTCGGGTATGTGGGACTCGAGGCTGTAAAGAGGCCCCCCTACCCACTAAACCCCATGGTGTCCTCTCACCGCTGCAAATGCGGGGTCCCGGGGAAGCTCGCGCGATCCGTCCGCAGCCCCGCAGCGGCCATCCCGGAGCGGGATCCGTCGCAAGGTCGGGCTTTGGGCCGACCGATCCTCGCCGTGGGAGCGCTTCCCGGACACAGAGTCGCGCTCTCCTACTCGAGAGCCGGCGTCATGGGCGAGGGCGCTCTCGTGTCCCTCGCCCGCCAGCTGTCGTTAGGGTGGCAGGTTCCGCTCGTGAGCGGCACGCCTGCGTCCTGTGCGGCGGCGGCGCATCGGGTCTGCCTCGGCCTGGGCTTCCCGTTCGCGCTCCGCCGCCTCCTTCTGTTTGAGGACGTGCTCACTAAATGAGAGCAGAGCCTTCCACCCTTCCTCGCTGGCCACCATGGCCCGCGCCACCGCCGGCAGCGAGAGGTCTGGCCCCACCTGGGCTATCACCTCCTGCCGCTCCGCCTCCCATGCCGGACACTCGGCCAGTGTGTGCTGGGCCGAGTCTACGCCAGCTCCGCACGCGTGGCACTCCGGTGTCGGTTCTCTCTGCGCGACCTTGTGCAGGTAGCTCCCGAAGCAGCCATGCCCGGACAGTACCTGCGTCAGTCGGAAAGAGAGAACCCCGGAGCGCCTTTCGACCCAGTCGTGGAGGACTGGGCGAACTGCCTCAATGGTGCGGGAGCCGGCCCTCGGCCGTTCCAGCCGGTGTACCCACATTTGCCTCGCCTCGCCCTGAAGCTCCTCGCGCCGCTTTTCGACCTCCAGTGGCGCCGGTGGATTGTTCCGGGCTCGTGCCTCCGCACGCCAGCGGAACAACGCTGCGTGGGCTCGCGCGTCGAGATCCCAGGGCAGACACCCGGCCAGAGCACATGCGGCATCCGCGCCCACCGTGCGGTACCCTCGGATTACCCTCAGCGCCATTGCTCTCTGCGGTCTCCGCAGTTGAGCAATGTTGTGGCTGCTGAGGGCATCCGCCCATACAGGGGCACCGTAGAGCGCCATCGAGCGCACTACGCCAGTGTAAAGGCGGCGGCACGTTGAGTTGGGCCCCCCCAGGTTGGGCAATATACGCCCAAATGCCGCCGCGGCACGGAGTAATTTCGGTGCGAGGCGCTCGAAATGTGCCTTAAAGTTCCACTTGCTATCAAGCACGACACCGAGGTACAGCAGTGTCGGCTTGACAGCAATTGGAACTCCTCCCACAATGATTTGGGCGCCAGCTGAGGGCGCTTTCCGCGGGCCGTAAAAACAGATGGCCTCGCACTTTGCGAGTGCCACCTCCAGCCCTAAACGGCGAATGCGGGCCACGCAGTGGGCGGCTCCTGCCGTCGCCAGAATGGCAGCGTCGCGGTAGCTGGGTCCTCTGGCCGTCACGAGCGTGTCGTCGGCGTAACAAGTGACCCCGACTCCACGCAAGTTTTCCCCCCGTAGGACCCAGTCATAGCCTATGTTCCACAGGAGTGGTCCCAGCACCGACCCCTGCGGAACTCCGCACGACATGTGCCTCCGACCCCAGTCCCGTCGCCCCGGCCAGACTATCGCCCGTCCCTCCAGGTAGGCGGCTACTATGCGCGACAGGTGGAGAGGTACTCCGTGGAAGCGCAGAGCCTCGTTGATGACTTCCCAGGGCAAGGTGTTGAAGGCGTTGGAGATGTCCAGTGACACCGCCAAGACGACCTCACCCTGGGAAACGGCCTCCTCCGCTATTGCCTTCACCCGGAGTATCGCATCCACTGTCGACCGCCCCCCCCGAAAGCCGAACTGCTTGTCATCCAGATTCGGCCCTGCGCGCTCCATGTGCTCGATGAGGCGAGCTGCAATTATCCGCTCGAAGAGCTTGCCCACCTCATCGAGCAGGACTATGGGCCGGTATCCGGCAGGAGAGTCCGCCGGCCGCCCGCCTTTTCGAAGGAGAACCAGTTTTCCGGTCCTCCATTCATTGGGGAAGCAGCCCTGCTCCAGGCATGCAGTAAGCAGCCGCAGCAGCCTTGGCCCCAGAGCGTCCAAAGCCAAGACCCAAGCACGACCCGGAATGCCGTCGGGCCCGGGGGCCGTGTTCTTGGCCTTGAGCCGATGGACCGCAGATCTGCATGCTTAGCACAACCTACACTGTCGCCTGTCATTGCACATTAAGTCGCGGCCGATTTACCCGCGCGCGAGAACGTAACATATGCCAGCCCGCCAGATAAATAGATTACCTTTTCTAACTGTACCACTTCACAAGATATGGATATCCTAACTCGCAGGCGAGATACAGTCGCGGCTCTAATGTGCTATAACTATAGATACATACTTAATTAAATGGCGACGGGATTAGAATTCTATTGTATTTCGATATGACAGCTGTTGGCACCGTATTTACCGCTATTCAAATTCGACGCAACCGGCCTTAAAACCAACATCATTATCGACAACCCTAGCTAGTTACGCATTCGCTGCATTTCTTCCCCTCTCCTTAGACATAGGGTTGTGTTATGTGAAATCGTATTAAATTAGTAGAAGCAATTTACGCAACTCCATGCAAATTCGATTGGCGATTTAAGGGTACAATATCTGAGCGCCTGAACAAAGCTCGGAAAACTCGAAAACCCGCGCTTTCTCAGATAGACAACCAAGCTAGATGGATATTACGCCTCTAGAACCGTTTCTGAGATCGCAGAGATAGTAGACAAGTAAATAGATATTTAAACAAAAATTGCTTGCTCGCTTATGGCAATGTAAGGTTACATTCTAGTTGCACCGCCGCGCTGCAATAACGCTAGCAGCATCGCGAATGTGTCGCTCGACTTATTTTGATCGACTGCCTGCTGCGAGATTGCTGCTGCGATGAAAGTTTTTTTAGTTTTTCATAGTTAGTGCACTGGAAAAATATAAAGAAATCAATTACGAAATTTACCAGTGACTAAACATGTCATGTCGTTTCAGTATGAGCAAGGTCTCCAAAAATAGGTAGGGCCGGTCATCAGGTAGGATAAACAAAATCTCGTTTATGGAATAAATAGACACAGTACGTGACCAATAAGGTTTGGGGCGGGGGGACAGCACAGATAAATTGTCAGCCAACAAAGTTCATTTTATCGGGGTTTAGGGCACGATTTTTAAACAGATTTTTTTAAGCGTATTTAATACCTATAGATATATTTAGCAGGCTGAAAAATTTAGGACAACATATAATATTGATAAGCAAATCTGTTTTTTTATGTAGCCTTTAATGTGTCACACTGCTGGGCCTCCTTAAACTCTAAACCTTCCGATTTCAGGGAATTTAGTAGCTCAACCTGGGTATCTGGGTAGACCAACCCACCGATTCCACTGTGGCCCGCATTTTACCCTTCTCTAACTTTTGAACCGTGGTAGGCACCAAAAAAATTATAAACATATCTTTGGACACTTTTTGTGAATCATTTTTTGGACAAAATATGTTTATTAGTTTTTAACTTGAATTCTGATAATTTAAAAATGCGATCTGATAAGCAATTTGTCTGCACAGCTCCTTTTTTCAGTTACAGAATCCTAAAATATAAGTATCTTCAAATGGTTAATCCAGTTTTTACAAATCGTGTAATTCAGTAGTAATATTCCGAAGCCAATTGATTTGTATACTCCAAAGATCAATAGGAATTAACTAAGTAAACATTTCGGCTTTTACCAAAGCCCCTGACAATGCTCTGATCACCTTTCAGATAAGAAAAAATGCTTTCGATGTCAACATTATCTATTATCTGATCCCCAGGTAAACGGATCCAAAAAACCCAACCCCTCTTGTCACCAGCAAGAAATGTCGTATGTGCTCAATATTCCCAATATGAATCCCTCGCTCGTGTAAGAAGCGAGGTAATCCTATCCTTTTTTCACTTCCTGTATCTATCTATAATATTCTTATCGAAGCAAAAAGCCGAGATTTACTCCAAATATTACGTGTCAGTACAAAAGGTGCCAGTGATTACGTTGGAGTGGCAAAAAATGAGGTAGGACGCCGATATTTATTTGGCAATGTGACAGTTTTGTACACAAAGGTTTGAATTATTTTTACAGTATGAATTAAGTAGAACCTAACTACTGTTTGAACAGACGGGCTTTTTTGCAACTATGCATGTGCATGTACCCAAGAATTCACAATTGACAAGTATAAGTACCTAAGTAGGAGTGTTAATAGATACTGGTATTTTTTAAATCATCTTCTGCACGTAAACACTACTTTATTTACTATTTGGTGCTGTACTTTCAAGCAGTATACATGTATAAACTGTGATTTGTAATTTTAATTATATTGATCTCGAAGAGTAACAAATCTGCAGATTTGCTACTCTTCTACATGAATTGATGCAAATGATTATAATATAAATCGAACCGAACTATCAATTTGCTCAACTTGCACAGCACTCTCTACCTACGTAAACCCATTCTAAAACTAAATTTACATTATTGCTCTTATTTATTGCTTGCATTACTACTGTAAAAAATGTAATACATTGAGAATGTTAGAATTCATAAGATTCTTAGAATTAAAGTTGATACAGGATTACGCGAAAAGTGATGCACAAGGGAGCTTTCAAAGCCCAAGTGAACTTTAACCGGAAGGTAAAAGCTCAAAGCTGCGGCGTCGCGTCTATTTTACTGAAAGCTTCGTTGCATTAAGCTTTATCGTCGTAACTAATCAATTTATAAAAATGAAGTATGTTGCATGTACAATTTTAAAGAAATCAGTACCTAAGAAATTATACTTAATGCTTAATGTAACTAAGCACAGAGTTAATGATATATGTATTTATCAAAATATCGTTCCTAGCTATGAAATTAATGATAATCTTACATGATGTTAGAATATATATAAGTACATTAAAATGTACATAGGTAAATTGATCTACAAGACGATACAATGTAATATTAAACACTCAAGTGGCTTCCTATCCGTCATCGTCGTAACTCTCATATACTCTCTCTCCTTTACTCTATACTTTTTAACCCTGCAACTCCCCGCTATCTCAAAGAACATTTTACTTACTTAAATTCTGTCAGATGCTCTCATAACTTACTACTATCCGTTCCTTCTTCTTCTACTAAGTTTTTTAATTCTTCGTTTACTTTCCAGGCTGTTAAACTGTGGAACTCTCTTCCCCTTGACGTAAGACGTGCTCAAACTATAACTGCCTTTAAGTTGAAACTCAAGGAATACTATCTGTCTCTTCCTTAGCTTTTCTTCTTTGACACTGTCGTTTCTCTTCTTCACTCATCGTTATGTATATATATATTATGTATGTATGTTTACGTATGTATTTATTATGTATGTATGTTTATGTATGTATGTATGTTTTATCGTATTATTATTTTGGTATGTATATTTATTGTGTGTGTTGTTTGTGTGCTTTTGTTAATCTCTGTGCCACCTAATACATTTTTTCATTTGATCTGTACTCCACTACCCAAAGGTTGTCTGGAAGAGATCGCTCTTTAGCGATAAGACCGCCTGTTGTTACCCCTTACTGTTACTGTTCTGTATTATTATTTTCTCTTGTAACTGTATTTCATCTGTGTGAGGTGTGCAATAAAGAGTATTGTATTGTATTGTATTGTATTGTATTGTATTAAATTACGTTAAAAACTCTTTATTGTGTTAAATAGAAAAAAAAATAGACCTTTGTAGTTAAATGTCTTTTAAAATTTACATTAAATAAGGCATTTAACTACAAAGGTCTAACTTTTTTTCAACGAAAACTCTTCCAAAAAATGAGGAAACAGATTAGAAAAGAACTTATAAAAATATCTACACATTTTATGCAAGAACGTTAAGTTAAGTCGAAAGGTCATAGACACCAACCGACACTAACAAAATTTCGAACATTTTACCAACGATAACAATAATAACAGCAAGGTAAATAAACATGTAACAGCAACGCCCCGCTGATTCCCAACTAAAAGGGAAGAACTAAGTGGGGGGAGAAATAACAAATAGTTCCTTGGGTACCAAACAGATAAAATGTACCGTGGTACCAGGGCGAAGCGGGATCGCAAGATGTTTTATTTAAAGCTGTTCTCTGATAAATGAAGTCGGGGTCAGTGAGCAAGAAATTGATATTTTACTCTGTAAGTGGGCTGCAGTCAGCTAAACGTTTTGTTTAAGGAGCTCGTGGTTTTAGCTGGCTGTAAAAGACGGAGATGCTAAGCATTTACACGATAATTTCATCACCATTCGGTTACCTACATAAAATCATACAGTCACTTTATTTATAACGCAACTGTATTGTTTATGACTATTTCATAGACACATTCAAGGTTTTATAGCACTATTTCTTAGAAGCCACATCTTAAAAAAATGAAATCTCAAATCTAAGCGAACATTTATATGTAAGTAATATATATTAGGTGTATTTATTTATTTAAACATGTGTATAAGTAGCTATTCCTTTTTTTTGTATTAGTAGAACCGCCCACAATCTCTCTGCATTGCCTAAAGGTTGACTGGTAGAGAATGCCTTATGGCATTAAGTCCGCCTTTTGTACATCAAGTTTTTTTTCTTTTGTGCAATAAAGATTAAATAAAATAAACATTCTCATGCCCCAAAAACAACATTCAATAAATCCGTATTCTTTAATCACATGACATACGAAAAACATCATGTATGAAAATATTGGTACATTTTTTAATTTGAGCTGAGTAATTTTGCTACCTATACGTAACTATAATAGATTTGCCTTCTGTATTCGTAGAATAACTAAAATCAGCGCAAACAGCGTCACCGAAAACGCACACATTTTAAAATCATCAGTGGAGTTAAGTTAGCGAAACTATTCTGCGTAACCAATTTGGAACGATACAAAAATTGTAATAGCTTTTAAATCATGCGAAATTAATTCAGGTAGCGTAATTTTACCATGAGTTACAATCGATTTGTTGCACCGCTGATTTGTGAAGTTCTATGCGCATAAACATAGTTATTAAATTTGGAAGGTACTTCATTTCGTCAATTAAAAGTAATTTACTGAAAATATCGGTAATATTCATACTTGTTGGCACGCTCAAATCGAATACATATTACGAATTGATAACAGCTTAATAAGTTCTGCTTCTGCGATCGCGGAATGTAAGAGAAGGATATCCAATCCATATTAAATTTGGTCGTAGCATTATCCGAATTGGGGCTAAATAAACTCCCATTCTCTTGATTACCAGAATATATCCCGTATTTGTAGAGATTCGTGGATGCGACTGTTTTACCCTAAATTGAAATGCGTTTGTAAGGATTCTTGGATACTGGGGTTTGAACGAGGAAAAAAGATCTCGGATCCGGGAACATAAAAGTGTAGGTACATATTGATAAGTTTGAGGTTTAATAAATTAGGGGCATAGCTATTATAATAGGGATGGCGGCTAGGTTGAAATACTATTATTCTATTTAGTCCGTCAGTCAGATTATCCAAAATTATTAGACACGTAGTTTATCCTTTTTCAAGATAATTAAAATTGAAGAAGATGAAGAGCATCAAAGTTCCGGGGTGGAGACTGGTGACGTCACTATAAGGTAAGAATTGTACCTAATTGTGACGTTACCCGAAACTTTAATGCACTGTATTACCGTCATTTTTCATTTGCCGCGTTGCCGACCCTTTAAAAACTTTAACACTCCTATTTTGAAGAACCCCATACTGTAGCCCTTTGGGAAAACTGGGGCAGGGAGCTCATTCCACAGCCGGAGCGTCCACGGGAGGAAGTTCCTCTTAAACCGCACGGTACGAGACCAATTTAGACTCCAGGGTATGCGGGTGAACACCCTGCCGACGGCACGGTGGTCGACTGCAGCCGTAGGCATCATATCTAAAAATTCCTCAGAACACACTACATTGTACAAGCGATAGAGCACACATAAAGAGGCGAATTATCTCTTTAGACTTAACCCGTGGAGCGCCCTACGGACACACGTGTGTCCATAACGAATTTTGAATTTCGAACTAAACTATGTATATGTTTAGGCTGAAATCACACTACATTTTTTATTGACATATCGTTCCACGGGAGACTTTACTTAATACATATATTACCTATCACAATTAAAACTGGAGATCCATAAGGCCGAGCACAAAGAAGTCGCGTTATAATTTTATCCCTAAATTTCAATTTAATATGTTTCGTACGCAAACTATATATAGTCTAACAGTAGATTAAAAAAAACTCTATATGCCTCCTTTTTTTCGGAGTGGCAATATAACCGTAAGAAAAATACAGTAAGACTCTCTGTGTTTTTACGACTATGTACGAATGAATTAAACCCTCGTCAGACTACAACGTGTTTTTTAAACAATTGCTTTAAATTTAAGGGTGCATTCTTTAGCTTAAATTAATTTAATTTAATTTCTCAAAGACACCGGTATTCTGATTAGCTCCATTTAGAAAATAATAAAATAATAATAAATAAATATTCTGGTACAATCTTACACAAATAGACCAAGTCCCACAATAAGCTCAATAAGGCTTGTGTTGTGGTTACTAGACGACGATATATATAATAGATAGATACATATAAATACTCTGATACAATCTTACACAAATAGACCAAGTCCCACAATAAGCTCAGTAAGGCTTGTGTTGTGGTTACTAGACGACGTTATATATAATAGATAGATACATATAAATACTCCATAACTCAGGAAAAAATATTCGTGATAAACACACAAATTAATGCCCTGACAGGATTCGAACCCGGGACCTCCTGCTTCGTAGGCAGGGTCACTACCCACTAGACTAGGCGGCCGTCGGAAGGCCGGCGGAATAACTAATAATTTTATTTTCTCAAACATGCAAGTAAATGTTGCTATAACGTTCGTTATAATAGGCTTTAAAGTACCACGTTTCAGGCGGGGCAACTGGAGGGACCTGTAATGGAATTTCATACAAAATTTAAGGCCTAGGCCGGGAAGTAATATTTTTTTAATTTTATTCCACATAAATGCACACAGCAACATGGCTTTTAGCCATTATAACAGTTTCATTACTATGGTTCATGATGACATTCTGCCAGTACGCCTATTTAAAAAAAAACAATAAATTGTATTTTGCAGTTTTATTAATATAAGTCGATGCTTAATCGATATCGACATGAACATAACAAATAACATTATAAATTTAAACATTAGCGGTAAAAGTGTCTACTCAAACCGTGCCGTTTTGTTTCATGATAACATTATGCCACTACGCTACGCCTATTAAAAATAAAAATAAGAAATTATATTTTGAAGATTTATTTATATATAATGGACTTTGACATGAACATAAGTTGCACATTAATGCAAATTTACTTACACAAATATAGGTAAGTAGTTAAGTACATTTCAAATATTAAATTTAAACGTAAAAGCGTCTACTCAAACCGCGTGTGAAAAACGCCTAGGTAGTTTTTTAATAATTTTGGAGGTTAAGTTAAATAATTTTGATTTTTTAAATCTATTTCAATGGTTTTATTGTTAATTGTTATTTATAATAATAATGTTGTCGTCGAGTTTCGACGAAGAAATTACTATTCATTGAGCCCCACCAGAATTAAGTGCGAAATGCGAAAGTAAAATTGAATTGGCTCTAAATTAATTGATGGCACAAATAACAAACGAGATGTCGGAAGGCATATGGCTACCCAAAATGCATGCGTGTTTAGTTAATATAACTATAACTGTTTAGACTAAACTGGTTTCTTTTTTAAGTGAAAACTGTGTTTGTCTATCTAAGGATAAGTAGGAATTACAAAAAAATGTAGAGGTTATAATTTTCATTGTCACGGAATAACAAGTGCTGTTCGTGTTTGGTACATTTTACATTGCGACATATTTATACATCATGAAATATTTATGGATCATCTGTTTTATCGTTATATACTAAATTCGTGTTGGAATCACCACGAACTAAATAGCAATATTTGTATTAGACATATTAATTCGTCTTAACTTTTAGTTTCTCTAGAAATAAAACTATCATATTTTTGGAGATTTTCATATTTATTTCATTGCATGTTTGAGAAAAGCACTATACATGCCTTGCCGTGAAAAGGGCTTTAACGGCTTCGTATGGTTATCCGGCCTCGCTAACGCTCGGCAGGTCTATATACATACTCCCCCGTTAAGCCCTTCTTTCCCGGCGTCTGCAGTAATGTACTATTTCTCAAACATGATCGTAAATAAATAAATAAATATTATTGGACAATCTTACACAAATCGACCTAGTTCCACGGTAAGCTCAATAAGGCTTGTGATGTGGGTACTAGACGACGATATATATAATAGATATATACGTATAAATACTTAAATACATAGAAAACATCCATAACTCAGGAACAAATATTCGTGATAAACACACAAATAAATGCCCTGACCAGGATTCGAACCCGGGACCTCCTGCTTCGTAGGCAGGGTCACTGCCAACTAGGCTAGGAGGCCATGTATGCATTTATGTCACGAAATGAAGACATAAAGTTTCTTGTTTACGGCTCCCCCCATTTACTTCTTGGCCGGCGCCCGTGAAGTAATGTATGGCGTAAGTATGAACGAAACATTATTAATTTAATTGTATTGTAAATAATTTATTGTAATTGTTATGTTTTTACTTTTTATTCACAATTTTCATGTTCTGCTATTTTTAAGTAAGTAGTCTAGTCTAACATAGTTTAAGACACTTTGTTATTAACAATTTATGGACCTACGATGTCTGAAATAAATAAATTTGAATTTGAATTTGAATTATTGTCCGCTGCTCTAACTTTTTTAATTTGCGTACTAACACTGAACAGACCAAGGAAAAATTACATACAGCCAATGACCACTAGATACTTGCGACATCAAAAAAAAACAAATTCTATGTTTCTATGTATATTTATGTGCGGTTAAACATGGTGCTCGAATAGCTCAGCTCATTCAAATGGCATCTTAAAAAAATAATAAGGTGGCAATTTTTTTTTTTCCTTATTAACTATTTACCTGGTAGTTATTTTAATTTTAATATTTCCTCACAATGTTTGAGAAAAGCACTATATAAGCCCCAGCCGGAAGAGAGATTGCAGGACTTGTTTAATCCGGCCTCGTTTACGACTCGGCCGTCTACCACAAACTCGTCCTGCAATCTCTTACTTCACGGCCTCTGCAATAATGTATTATTTATTTCATATGGGAATTGCGTGTGTGACATATAAATGTCATGAGAATTCGACATGACATTGATATGTCATAGTTGTCACTTACTCAGTAAAGTCAATTCTAATGCCCGTTATTCATTAGCGGTTGATGCAACATGTAATTATTTTGTATGAGAAATTAAAAAAATAAAAATTAACGAATTTAATAAAACTAACTATGCCATTATGTTTCCTTAATTATAGCAAGCCACATGACGAAGTTAAAGCAAATGCTCAAGAACACTGTATATTATCCTCCCGACTTCAAGCGTCGTAGCGCATAGGACCAAATTTCTTGTATATGTATACTGTTGTATAAGATTTTTTTTTTTAATGAAAATTTGACTCTTTGTCAATTCCACAGAGTTACATTTCAATTGGCAAATTTTTATACCCAGTCAGTTATATCGCTGTATTGAAGTATCCCGTAAGTACATACCTACACCCTGCATATAAATAATAGTTTTGTTCCTATGTTAGGAGAGAAATAGACTGAAACTTACGACCTTAAGTAACCTAGGTAATCTCAGAAGCTGTAAAGTTGCTTTAGTAGGTCTAACTTAACCAGTGTTAGGTTACTGACTAAACTAATTAGTACCCATAATACAAGCTATTTCGATTCTAGTTCGATTAGTGTGAGATTGTCCCCAAATATTTATTTATTAATTTAACATAGAGTAAACAAACAGGGCAAACGTAAGCAGAAAATATGCGACTTTCTAACCTTATACATTGGTCTAATTTTGATAAGTCTCGTATCGTATCTCGCTCGTACGAGTTTTTTCGTAATACAGTTGCAATTAAAATACGATGCAAGATACGTCAATATCAAGACTGTTTAATCCTTAATGAAAGCATGTAATAAAAAAATATGTATCGAATTCTATTAAAACAAGGTCGTTAATTTCCACCCACTACATTAAACTCAGCACGGAGAAATAGCCCACAAATCGAATCCACTTTAGAATAATAAGTAATGAACGCACAAAGTGGGCCACTTGAGAATTCCAAACTCTTTGAGACTTTTAACGATACCTATTCAACCCGGGCTCTAATAAAAAGATTATGAAAAAGAATTAACAAAGTTTCGTACTTTGATTGTATGGAAGCCCTACTTATTATTCCATAAATGGAAGATCCGTTTGGGCACATTGGGGAAAAATCGAAGCTTATATCGTCTAAACAAACGCTATTTGAATATCGTGTTTTATTTTTGGGTACTTTCGGGTTTGATCCTCAGGATAAATCTGTTACGGTGTTCGAAGAGAGGGGTGTAGGCTGAACTCAACGACATTATTTTTTTATATCTGTACATACCAGTAGGTATATATATTTTTAATTCGCGAAGTGCTTGGAGATGGAACTGAAATCGATGACGGCGCCTAGGCAATCATTTGATTTTTACATGGTTAACATGTCAACTTTCATACGACATGTAAGCAATATCAATGAAAAAGTAATCGTTTTTTAATGTAGCTATATATGAAAATACCAGTCCGTTAATCATAAAAATAAATCAAAAGCTTAAATATGAATGTGTTTGCTGTTGTTTATAAATATGATTTTAACGGTCTCCTAGCCTAGTCGGTAGTGACCCTGCCTACGAAGCAGAAGATCCCGGGTTTGAATCCTGGTTACGGCATTTATTTGTGTGTTTACCACGATGATGTATTTAAGTACCTATTTAATATGTATTTACCCATTATATACATATATATGTATATATCGTCTGCTAGTACCATCAAAACAAGCCTCATTGAGCTTACTGTGTGACTAGGTTGATTAGTGTAAGATTGTCCTATTTTTTTGGTGCCTTTGCTATAACGAAAATTAGCTCATTCTGCGTGGCGCTATCTATTATAGGTACATACGCAATGTACCAATAACAATAGCAGTAGATAAGTAGTTTCGTTGTTTACTTGGCTCGTGTACCAATAACACAATCGTAAAGAAATCTGAATAGTAAGCATTATTCTTTAAGGCTAAAAGATTTGTTCGACCGGCGGCGGGGATAAGCGAGTAGTGAGAAGCGCGCAGCGAGATTCTTTGCGGTTGAATATTTGTTTAAGAAACAATTATTGACCAACGATTTAATGAAATGTTATAATGTTCGAGACCAGGCATACTTACCATGGAAATAGCACGTCGCATATAAAAAACAAAAGAAAAAAAAACATAAAAAACACTTGGCTAAGAAGCTATTTTCACAACTCAATCCAATGTCGTAGTAAGTAATTTACGATCCAATGTGTGGAAAAGCCGTGGAGAAAGTTTCTGATATCGAACGATAACGCAAAAACTAAAGGAGTTTATTCTGAGACGAGGCGATATAAAAAAAAACGAAACCATTTTGTGAAAATGGTCGATTTAACTTTTTCAATTAAGCGTATGCGGGCCGCGGTTGTATTCTGACCCAGATTGAAAGACTCGACGACGCGTTAACGAAATGAAAACGTTTGCAACAAACATTCCGAAATCGAATGTGAAAAACTTGTCAACTTTTATTATTCTAATACTGCCAAACCATTTTTCCTACAAATACGAGTGAATGAGCTCGAATTGTGTCAACAAAATGGCATCTATTCAAGTACAACGGAAGTTTCTCATAGGCTATAAAAAAGGGTAGGTAAAGCAAACGAATTCGCCAGCGTCTTAGATCGAATTGTATTGTAGGTAGAAAGTGTAGAAACCTATACTATGTAGGTATTTGCATGTAAGAGGCTCGCAATCTTCTTATATTCGGGCTTATCAACGCCTAAATTTTCTTCGACAATACCATTTTGTTAGGCAGACGTCCGATTTTATTCTTTGTAACCCAGTATTTAGTCCACCACCTTCACCTAATAGTCCAGTATATTTTAGATTCCATTCCATTCCATTCTCAATAGTCTTATACACCCTGGCGGGTGCTGCCTCTGCGTGCATCCCATGACTCGGGCAGGTGCAGCATCCGTTTGGTGTAGATACCCCTTACATTTCATTCAATTGTCAAAAGGGTCTCTGCGTGTTGGCTTCGGCTCCGCGTACGCCTCCCAAAGGTCCGGAACACCATTGTTCCGTGATGGGAAAGACATAGTAAATAATAATAATAAACTTTTATTTCCTAAAAATCAGTATAAAAGTTGTGGTTGATTTCTCTGACTTCTGAGATAGGTATAAAAAAAATCCTGTGTTACAGAGGTCAGTGTCCACTCCCATTTTAGAAAAATATCTAACAATTATTTAGTTAGTTTTAATTTAATTTTTAGTTTTATATGTGATCATACACTAAGGTGTGAATGTGTGTGTATGTATTTGTGTGTGTGTGTGCGTGTGTGTGTGTGTGTGTGTGCGTGTGTGCGTGTGTGTGTGTGCGTGCGTGCGCGTGTGTGTGTGTGTGTCTGAGAAGATGCACATTGAAATTTAGGTCTAAAGGTCTTAGGTTTGTTTAAAGGTCATTACTTTTATCAGGGATCTTTGTGCCCTTTCAAGTATCAAGTCCTAACAGTCCCTTTATAGATAAACGCGTAACGCGCAGCATTTTATTAGTCAGCTCAAATACGAGTTTATTTTTGCAACTTATACATTAAGCGCCTTATTCATTAAAACTTAACAGAACTATAAATATTTAAAATATTTTTTGTCCCTTTTTAACAAACGTATGTGTCAAACTGACAGATACGGACAACCAATACATTCCTTCACGGAGGTTTGATGAGCGTTTATGAATAACAGCATAAGTTAGTTAGTTTATTTTAAATATGTCAATAGTCGCCCCAGACTAAATGAAATCCGTACCGCCAACCTTGTCCCAATTAAAGTTCCAATCAAGTCCTTCTAGTAAAGTTGACACGCCAACTCAACTGACCGAGACTAGCCTGTGCCCGTCAAGTAAGCCCGAAGTTTAGCGAGGCGGGCCAAGCCGCGCCGAGCCGCGCCGAGGTTGCGCGATCAATACCCCACCCCGCCACCCGCACCGCGTCAATTCTGGGGGCAAAAGTCACGCTTTCGGGATACCCGTCGATTTTCAACGGTCAGGCCCCGATTGAGTACGTGTGCCGAAGATCGGGGTAACGAGTCGCGCGGCTAATGCGGAATTTTGAATTCGGAACAGCCATCGATTCCAACTGGTCAGTTAAATTTTTCTAACTGGATTTCTTCTACACATACGAGTATAACCATGAACTATATTAACTTAGGAAACGTATTAAGTATTAAATAGTTAAACAAATTAACGCTACATTTTAGAACGAATAGATGTTTCTAAAATAACGCCTGAAGCTCCTAAAAGAACGGCCTCCTAGCCTAGTTGGTAGTGACCCTGCCTACGAAGCAGGAGGTCCCGGGTTCGAATCCTGGTCAGGGCATTTATTTGTGTGTTTATCACGAATATTTGTTCCTGAGTTATGGATGTTTTCTATGTATTTAATGTATTTCTAAGTATTCATATGTAACTATCTATTATATATATCGTCGCCTAGTACCCACATCACAAGCCTTATTGAGCTTACCGTGGGAGTGGGACTAGGTCGATTTGTGTAAGATTGTCCCACAATATTTATTTATAAGCTGATATTATCCTCGTTTCGTAGATTGAGATATATTTTTAAGGTTATATTAAAAAGCTCAGCTGAATATGACATTTGGAAAATATTTTTTCCTTGGCTAGCTGTTACGAGCTTTGATCCCTGGACAATTTAAGTAAATGCCAGGCTTTAAGATCTTATTTATAATAAAAAATAATGAGACATACCTAGTACGTTAGTAGTAGTTCTGAACTGAACAAGCATATGAAAAGGGAACATATTCGTGAAACTTACTTCCTTTTCAACCGACTTCAAAATTTCAAAAGAGGTGGTTCTCAAATCGTTCGAATTTTTTCTATGAAGGGATGGCCAACATGAAATGAAAAATCTAACTATTTATCGAAACAGTTTTAAACTCTTTATACAGCCTCAAATCGATAGTTTTTTTTTATATTTTGGAGTCATGTTTTAAAATATCTTAAATATCCACAGTATTACCTACAATATCTACAGTAGTTACCTAAAAAATACGTGTGGCACTCGGGGACTGCCGCGGTAAAGCTATTGCATATCATTTTGTATCAACTTATGCAATTACTAGCGCGACTTCGTCTGCGCAGTATTATAATGTTTGGTAGTGTATTTTTATTACCATAAGTATTAAATACCAAATTGACTTGAACTGTAAATTGCTAATTAAATTCCGGGGCCGTATAAAACAAACAACTAACTTGCAACTAAAGTAACCTGTTATTCTTTGTTCTCGTTAATAATTCAGGATATACCAAAAATGCTGGTGATCAATATTGTAATCTGATTTGGAAAAAATAGGACTAAATGTTTTTTTTGTCAAACATTTTTTGTTTATTTATTCTCCTAACCACAATTCGATACTGATTAGTGATTACACATTTAATCGAATCACCAGCATTTTTGTGACAGCTGTATGTATCTTTGACCACATATTAATCTTTAAGTGGCTGGATACGCTGTAGATATGCTAAAAAGTACGTCCAAGTTGACATAAATTATCTTTCAATGAAATAAGTAATCAAGGCCGAGTGTTTTTGATCACGGTTTACAACACTGCCTTAAGCTCACTGAATTTAACCCACAGAATGTCAGTCGGTACCTGATTACAACTAACTTCCCAGTGAAGAAAAACATTGCGAGGATACCAAAATAATTACGTCACGCATATAATAATTATAAACTTTCATTAGGTAGGTAAGTATATATTATGTCTCATCTCAACCAAGGACGATCTTATGATAGGATCGGCAGAGGCCTTTATTCGCATTTACACAGGCGTTCAAAAGTGCATGGGCGATTTATGAAAGAATTCATTCATAAAATGCCCATGCAATTATAGATTTGACTATTTCACTTGCTTCCTTCCCCTTTGCACCTCTATATAGGATGATTTTCATAACAAAAACTATTCTGTCCTTTCCTAGGAGTCAAAACATCCCCATGCCAAATTTCACCTTAATCCGTTCAGCGTTTTTAATTTAGTGTGAATTGGTAACAGATAATAGTTCATCAAATTTACAATATTAGCATCGCATGGAAATTTGTCCAAAATGTAATTGAAGAAACCGTGCTGGTTTTGTGACAACATCGCTACGCAAGATCAGTTTACTAGACAACAAAAATAAAATAGATGCCATTATTAAGTAAAATGTATCTAATGAGACTAATGGCATGCCATGATCTAAGAATGTTTTTGCGCAAAGTTAAAATAATTTTAATCAAATCAATTTAACGGGGATATAGGCGATACCTAGTTCCATTAGTGCCATATAGATAGAACTGTAATAAGTGCCATCCTAATCCATCAAGTTGTGCATATTCAGTAATAAGCCGTTTTAGAAAAGTAATCGTACAAAAAAATCTGATTTTATTTATAAACTATCCTTGTCCAATATTTAATATAAAAACCGTACTGGCTTTGTGACATTGTTCTTTGCGCAAAGGCAAAATCGTTGCGTTTGGCCATTGTACTCCCCTGGGCCCGCTATGAGGTATGTATGTCATCCGCTTGTACAATGCATGGTGGGTGTTGACAGCCATATATACATTGAGTTGCCGTATTTGTAGTGGTTGGATTCCGCGTCACTAAGACCTCAATGATATTGTCCTGAGGTCTCTTCAGTCAGCGGGTGTTCATTCCGTTCTGGAGCCACTGGGTTTAGCCGCACTGATAGCAAGATGGACTGACCCTGGTGCTGTGGAAAACGGGGCGGTGTTCAGTGTGGGATGTTACATGCGTTAGCACAATTTCGACCACCCATATTACTCGCACTTCCCACGTAGCAGGAGCCCTCTGCCGAAACTCTAGCGGTGGCGAAGCGGCAAAAGTGTGCGCTCCCTTCTGGGATAAGATCCCAAACGGATAGCGTAACGTAATAAGACAACAGCTTGTCACCTTTGTATGACAATTTCTGATAATTCTATACAGTTACTCACATTTGACAGCAATCACCGTCGCACTATCCATGCAACTTGTCTTTTCATGAACTTATAGCATTATCATTATCAGATGACATTCGTGGATAAGCAACTTAGGTCTATAGGACATGGATACAATACATGTTCATGCCTTTGGTTGTGGAGACAGCGGGCTGCTACAAAGTTACCATTATTAGTGATTTTATTTATTATCAAATTTATCACAGCATTAAACATCATATTTACATAGATTTAATGGATCCCGGCACATTGGTCACTTTTCAACTCATTTCCTAAAAACACAGTTTTGTATTTTTTGTGCACTTTCGTCAGTAGTGACAAATATGTACCTACTTAAGTTTAATTTCTGTTTGTTTAAGACACTACTGAACAAAAAAAACTTAAAATAAATTTGGGTACATTTTCGTCTGCAGTGAAAGAGAGCTTTTTTATAGGCGAAAAACATACGGTGATCATCGTCTTCGAACACCACAAACAAAATATTTACAGCACGCAGCAATATCACCTTTGTGATTATCACAATAAGGAACAAATCTAATATACCAATAGAAAATATTTGATAAACAAGACAAAGGCATATTTCGATACTCTACTTCTTTGTAGGTACTAATATTTCTTATGCCAATGAAATTTCCACTTTATTCCGTTGTGCACTAACGTGCTAAATTCACAAATTTAAAATGGTACTTAGTACGACTTTGCATTTGCACTAAGGTATCGATTAAAAAAACAAAACGATTCGCAGTCTAAATAAAAAATTAGGCGCCTTTTGCCTTTAATTCGATCCAGCCAGTATATTATGCATCGATTACAAAATCGATTTAACATATTTGATTCTGGCGGGAAAAAATAATAGTGTTTATTTTGACATTTGACATCGCCGTATCTCTGGTAATAAGGGCTACTGTCCTCAATATTTTGTATAGAATATGACACTTAGCGACATTCGTATGGAGATATATCCTTTCCCCGATAAAGAACTTTGTAACAAAGTGAATAAAGTCGGTTTCGGTCCGTCGGAGTGGGGAGCGTCAGGTTTTTTTTCGTTACGGAATTTCTGGATTCGGTCCCCGCGCTCAAGGCCCGCGATAGAAGCTATGCAATAGCTTAAAAATTAAACAGCTTTCAAGTACAAACGGTCACTGACCTGAACCGACGACGGTGGAATGAACAGACCTGGACATAACGTTGGTAAAATTTTAGAGACCCCAAAAAGAAAGTTAATAAACTAAAACTAAACTAAATACAGATTTCATATTTACTTATTAGAATATAAACCACCCTCTAATACCAAATAAGTGATTTTTAGACCACTTTTTACTCTTTAAAGCAAATATTAGCTCGTCCTTTTATTTAATGGGTCCCTTAACTAGGGTGAATTTTACTAGAACTCAACTTGCTTCAGGTTTTAAATAGAAAACCCCCGTGAGTATTAGACATATTAACTAATACGGGTTACGTGTGTTAACGTTAAGGGGATGCGTAAATCAAACTACGTGGTCGGATCAAGACTGACTGCTTTTATTCTTCCACTTACCCACATGTATCATATATAAACCATAACATAATTATTATTCTACCAACAACTCCCTTTTTTTAATTGTTTAAATATATTACCCATTTAAACATTTTATTTAATAAAATGTTGGGATAAAATACATGCACACACATATCTTTCTTATAAAAAAAAATTCTTTAACAAAACAAAAATTTAAAAATAAAAGAATTAAAAATTCAATACAATTGAGAAAAAAGCTGCATTCACTTTCAAAATTTTACTTAACTTTATAGAGTTTTAAATATTGCACTATTACATCATATTCGTTTATTCTTTCAATAAATTAATATTTCTTAACATAGCAAAATCAACTTTTTTTTTTATGCTACTAAGTCTACACACACCACTTAGTAGATTAATAAAACATATTTCAAACAGTTTATCATTTACGCCAATACTACACATACGAGTAGGTACTTACATTTTATGGTATGTATGTTAGTAGTAGTTCTGAACTGAACAAGCATATGAAAAGGGAACATATTCGTGAAACTTACTTCCTTTTCAACCGACTTCAAAATTTCAAAAGAGGTGGTTCTCAAATCGTTCGAATTTTTTCTATGAAGGGATGGCCAACATGAAATGAAAAATCTAACTATTTATCGAAACAGTTTTAAACTCTTTATACAGCCTCAAATCGATAGTTTTTTTTTATATTTTGGAGTCATGTTTTAAAATATCTTAAATATCCACAGTATTACCTACAATATCTACAGTAGTTACCTAAAAATTAAACAGCTTTCAAGTACAAACGGTCACTGACCTGAACCGACGACGGTGGAATGAACAGACCTGGACATAACGTTGGTAAAATTTTAGAGACCCCAAAAAGAAAGTTAATAAACTAAAACTAAACTAAATACAGATTTCATATTTACTTATTAGAATATAAACCACCCTCTAATACCAAATAAGTGATTTTTAGACCACTTTTTACTCTTTAAAGCAAATATTAGCTCGTCCTTTTATTTAATGGGTCCCTTAACTAGGGTGAATTTTACTAGAACTCAACTTGCTTCAGGTTTTAAATAGAAAACCCCCGTGAGTATTAGACATATTAACTAATACGGGTTACGTGTGTTAACGTTAAGGGGATGCGTAAATCAAACTACGTGGTCGGATCAAGACTGACTGCTTTTATTCTTCCACTTACCCACATGTATCATATATAAACCATAACATAATTATTATTCTACCAACAACTCCCTTTTTTTAATTGTTTAAATATATTACCCATTTAAACATTTTATTTAATAAAATGTTGGGATAAAATACATGCACACACATATCTCTTTCTTATAAAAAAAAATTCTTTAACAAAACAAAAATTTAAAAATAAAAGAATTAAAAATTCAATACAATTGAGAAAAAAGCTGCATTCACTTTCAAAATTTTACTTAACTTTATAGAGTTTTAAATATTGCACTATTACATCATATTCGTTTATTCTTTCAATAAATTAATATTTCTTAACATAGCAAAATCAACTTTTTTTTTTATGCTACTAAGTCTACACACACCACTTAGTAGATTAATAAAACATATTTCAAACAGTTTATCATTTACGCCAATACTACACATACGAGTAGGTACTTACATTTTATGGTATGTAACTAATAAAGTAACAATAAAATACCGTTGCAAATATATTTAAATTACGTAGGTTGGTACCTACAGATTGTAAAAATAAAAAAACTAAAACATGCATGAATATATATTTGCTTATTTAAATGATATCACGTTACCTATCATTTAAGGAAATTTAATAAACAAAAATAAAAAGTTTTATTCAAATAAGTGCATGATGCATCATGAAAAAAAACAATTGCGCTAACAAATGCTAATATCTACGGCCTTCATTTTCTGAACCCGTTGTGTTAAATAAACAAGTGTCATTGCAATTTACACCTTATTGAGTTTTGATCTTAAGTACAAAATTATTTCCTCATGAGCGATGGATAGGTATCCAATCCACCATAGGTAGGTGTAAGGTGGCGTCATTTTACTCAACCCGGCTGCTAATCAGTACCGATCAGGAGGAATCACCACCCTGCCATAACGAGTGACATAATTATTATTGTTATTTACAACATGCTCGGACACAGGAGCCGTATTGACATCATCGCTCTGCGCGTGCGACTGCGGTTGCCGGGTGGGCGCATGCGCCCTAGCGTTATCACTACTCGATACAGAAATATCGTCATAAGGCCGGGGATACACTGTTACCTCCGGACGATACTCTGAATCTACTATTAGATGACGCCTGTTTCTGATCAGATTACCGCCATGCAACAATCGAATTAAATATGATCGGATACCTTTGAGACGCAAAATTGTACCACTAATCCATTTTTTATTTACTCTCACCTTAACTTTTTGACCAGGCATTAATTGCTTTAAATCACGAGCCGTCTTGTCGAAATGTTGTTTTTGTTTAATTTGTCTGTTTCTTAACTCCGCTGTGACATTATTTTGGATTTTAGGTTTAAGAAGTTGGGGTGCGTACGGAACTATTCCTCGAAATTTTCTATTGTTCAACAATTCCGCTGGAGATGCTAACTCGCTGGTGATGGGAGTAGTTAAATATTCCAAAAGTGCTAATCTAAAATCGGTTTTCTCCACGCTAGTTTTCTTAAGTATATTTTTTACAGTTTGCACGCTTCTTTCAACTTGTCCATTTGATTGAGCGTAACAAGGTGAGGAAGTTATGTGCTCAAAACACCACTGTTGAGAAAACAATCTGAATTGGGTTGACGCAAATTCAGGGCCATTATCTGACATCACAACGTCAGGTGTACCCTGATGACTAAAAACAATCTTCAATTGTTCAATAATATGCCCAGACAACAAACAATTTAACTCAACAACTTCCAAAAATTTACTGTAATAATCTACTATTATTAGAAACATCCTGTCCTTAAAGTGAAACACATCTACCCCAACCTTTGACCATGCTCTAGCCGGTATCTCATGTGATATCAATGATTCTTTCCGGTTCTGATTTTTAAACATTAGGCATGCTTGACAGTTCTTGACGAAATCCTCCAGCTGACTATTTATATTTGGCCAAAATATAGATTCACGCACTTTCAACTTACATTTCTC
This sequence comes from Lathronympha strigana, assembly GCA_949128165.1. Classification (NCBI taxonomy): domain Eukaryota; kingdom Metazoa; phylum Arthropoda; class Insecta; order Lepidoptera; family Tortricidae; genus Lathronympha; species Lathronympha strigana. Next base: position 18,405,172 of record OX421905.1, read on the forward strand.
TAATCCCAAATGCCCAGTGTGCACCCGCCTTAGCATTTCATTCCGCATAGCTACTGGAATAACGATTCGATCGCCCTTCCATGCCATGCCATGCGCAACCGTCAATTCGTCACGATAGCCCCAATATGGTTTCAACTGATCTTCTATATCCTGCTTATGCTCCGGCCAGCCCTCGGTAATACATTTCATTAGCGCCTGGAGCTCACTATCGTCTTGGGTGAACCTTTGTATACGTACAAAGTGCGAGTCGACGAGCGGGTTACTTAACACCACGGCGCACACCTGCGCGCGCGCGTCCAGCTGATCACGCGGCACAACAATGGGAGTACTCGCTGGATCCACCGCGCGAGAGAGCGTGTCTGCCATATACATATACTTACCTGGTTTATACACAAGCTTAAAGTTATAGGGTTGCAAACGGAGGAGCATCCTTTGCAACCTAGCTGGAGCAGAGGCGATTGGCTTACAAATAATACTCACCAAAGGTTTATGGTCGGTTTCCACCGTGATATCACCTCGACCATAAATATAGGCATAAAACTTCTCACATGCATATACGCACGCAAGAAGTTCCTTCTCAATCTGCGCATACGCCTGTTCGGCCTTTGTTAGAGATCGCGAAGCATAACATACTGGCAAATTATCTTGTAGTAGGCAAGCACCTAGGCCATTTTTACAAGCATCAACAGAAATCACCACAGGTTTTTTTAAACTATAATATTGTAAAACCGGTGCACTCGTCAAACTCTCCTTTAAAACACTAAAAGATTTGTCGTGGTCTTCTGACCAATGCCACTCAATATCTTTCTTAAGCAATTGCCTAAGTTCGTGATTTTTGTCGGATAAATTTGGTATAAAACTACCTACGTAATTAACCATCCCTAAAAATCTTTCAAGGTCTTTTGTGTTTTTTGGGCACGGCATATTTTTTATAGCCGACGTGTACGAGTCGTCAGGATATATGCCCTTCGGCGTAATCTTATGTCCTAGATATTTTATTTCTGATAGGCCGAACTTACATTTATTTTTGTTTAATTTTAAATTAATTTCGCGACACCGATCCAGTACCTGCTTCAACCTGGAGTCGTGCTCTTCTTTCGTTCGGCCATAAACAAGCAAGTCATCAATAAATAGACAAACACCTTCCATGTCGTCAAACTGCTCGTACATTTTTTTGTGAAAAACTTCTGACGCTGATGTTATTCCGAATGGTAGGCGTAAATACTTGTACCTACCAAAACTGGTGTTAAAAGTAACCAAATCAGTACTATCTTTATGCAGGCGTAGCTGCCAGAATCCTTGTTTGGCATCAAGGGTACTAAAATATTTGGAACCCCCTAAATTAACAGTCATTTGAAATGTTCACGCCTAATCGCCTGGTTCAAGTCCCTTGGATCCAAACATAACCTAATGTCACCGTTGGCCTTCCTTACCACCGTCATGCTACTGACCCAGTCGGTGGGCCCCTCAACCTTCGCAATTATGCCGTCACTAACCATTTCATCTAATTTATTTTTTACGCTCTCTTTCAAAGCTATCGGTAATTTTCGCGGTGCATGTACTACCGGCCTAACATCTTTGTTCAACTCAATCTTATACTCTCCTGGCATGCACCCCACTCCATCAAAAACATCCGAATACTCTCTATGCACGTACCGCCGTATGTCACTACCGCTATCACTAGTTACATCTAATATCAGCTTAACAATACCGAGTTCAGTACAAGAATCCCTACCTAAAACCGGCGGAGAAGCAGTATCCACTACCGTAAAATCTAAAATGTATACACGCTCCTTGTATGTCACTTTTAGACTACATTTCCCTACTGCTCTGAGTGGATCCTCGGAGTATGCAGTTAAATGAACTCCCGTCGAGCTCAACTCGCCCTCATTCATACCGATTTGACTTAAACAACGGCGCGGTATAATGTTTACATCGGCTCCAGTGTCCAGCTTAAATTTTATCTTTCCTTCGTCAAACAACAAATCAACCCACCAGTCACTCGAACTAGTACAGCAGTGTGTTACCTGATCATTGTTTTCTTCAGCATGCACCTCAAATACACTGCACATGCGCGAAAAATGGTCATAATTTTTGCACTTTAAGCACCTTCTGCCAATGGCTGGACACCTCGAATCGCCATGAGTCAACCCGCAACGTGAACACAATGATTTAACACCATTATTCTTAGCACTATTTACATCGCGCACTTTTTCACTAAACAGCTGATTCCGGACAAAGTGCGGGCGCGGGGTAGCGGGGTAGCGGGCAGGGGCCTGGTATCGGACACCGCGGCCTCGACTCCTTGCCGCTCCGCGGTACGCCGATGCTACTCGGAGATTTACCCCCATAATTTGATTTTGTTGACCACCCTCACTACTCCAACCATACTTCGAATTGTATTTTGACTTTTCCTCTACAGCATATGCATGGTGTTCCACGGCCTCCTGTTTTATTGCCCCTGCTTGCATCTTGGACATCTGAGCGAGATTACAAATATCGAGAGCTTTACTCAATGTCAGATCCGGTTCACGTAACAACCGTTCACGTAGCGCATCCTCTGTTATGCCACATATCAGCTTATCTTTTATCAAATCTTGCATAAGCGTGCCAAACTCACAAGTCGCCGCTAGTCTCCTGAGCTCGAAAGCATATTGCTCAATAGACTCCCCGTCATGCTGACTACGTGTGAAGAACCTGTGCCTTTCTATAGTCAAATTTTTCTTAGGCAAAAAAAACTGATCAAAACGCGCGATCAAAGCCTTCAAAGTCGTAAATTCAGATTCAAACTGCTGATACACTTCACGGCACCGCTCCCCGATAACGTGTAGCAAGATATTAATTTGCACCTTCTCTGCCTTCTTTGATAGCTCACATGCCTCAAAGTAAATCGTAAACGTTTTTTTCCACTTAGTCCACTCCACTGACAAATTTCCGGAGGTCACATTTTGTAGGTTATTATCAAAAATAAACGGTTGCGGCGGCGGCAAAATAGACTCCATCGCAAAACAATTCAACTTCAACGATCGCCACACAGGCCCGATGGTATATTAACAGTAAACTATATTAACGGTTCTTTTACTCCGGCTGCGCCATGTTAACGTTAAGGGGATGCGTAAATCAAACTACGTGGTCGGATCAAGACTGACTGCTTTTATTCTTCCACTTACCCACATGTATCATATATAAACCATAACATAATTATTATTCTACCAACAACGTGAGTAACCCGGTTTAAGTATATTAATTTGCTTCAGGTTTCCATAAATAGCTATCAAATTTCTAATATCCGAAATTGCTCCAGCGTCAAGTTAGTACTAAATAATATTCTAATAATTAACGAGTACATATTGCTTCTTTCTCCATAGTAACAGGTTTTTCAGGGCTAGTTTGGATATAAAAATATATAGGTTAGAGTCGGTTATATTGTACCACTTTTTACTCAAACGTGGATATCTTTTTTCTGAAGGTAGTTGGAAATGTGACTGTTTATTCATATGAAAGTTCACTTTCTTGGCTAGGTTATATATTAAATTGAGTTTTCTGGGATAACATATACGATCTAAAATAAAATCCGAAGGGACTGCATATATTAGTTAAGCATTATGAATATGAATTGTTTGTTTATTTTAGATTCAAATACCAATTATTTATAGCAATACCCGGAAATCGCACGGATACAATATAAAAATATTTGGTCGGTTTAATCGTACCTTTGAGTAAAATAAACAACCAACTACATTAATCACTTTATTTATATTCCTTCGCATATACAGATTATCGAAATACGGAGTGAAACAAATTGATCGTATTAAGTATAATATGTGGAAACACCTTATACTTAATACGATTGCAAGCTTAACGGTAAATAACGAGTAACTATTTTAATCAGATAATTATTGAGATATAATAATGATGATACACTTATCAACGCTTTAGTTCTGCTAATAGTGACCGCTGCTAGAAGGCAATTGAGCCGCTCCCGCCATGTTCTTGCCCTTTTATTGACAGCACCGGATGTACGTCACGCGCAGTGTTGCCAGGATCGTCGTCGTGTTGCTGCTGCAAAGCCGCGGCGACAACATCCGGCCGTCCTGGACCACGAGTTACTCCTGGAACTCGTTAGGGCCTGATGCGGAAGCTGCGGACAGACATACACATAGTTTTATATAATGTTACATATTTACAGGGAAGTTGCCTCTAGTTCCATATCCTATGAAATGTTATACTGTATCTTGGTTTCAACTAAGTAATGTTACAATTACTCTAGTCGTTTATCACCAAAAGCCTTATGTGATAGCGTTCATCACAGATACCTATCACATGTTATCTCACAATTCATAGTTAATGGAACGTTCGAAGCTTTAGCATTAGGCCACTTGAAAAAAAGAAATTAAAACTGTGCATTAAAACATTTGAATCATGTGATGTTAACAGTTTAGCGAAGAGAACGATAACAATTATGTATATAGAATAAATAAATATTAAATATGCAAAAGTTATGTACCTTTTATCGACAACATCCGGTTATTCACCTATATGAATCCACGGCTTCATATTTTCTACGCACGCTGTGCCCTCGTACCTTCTTGAACTCCTTTCAGCCCCTCTCAAGTCCGTCACTTTAAACCTATCATGTCCTAAAATCTCTGTGATTTGGAAAGGCCCTTTAAATAATGGTAGTAATTTTGTGCTATTCCCATCATTCGATTGACTAGGAATTTTCAGCACCACAAGATCGCCGACCTTATACTGTCTCGCCTCCTTTCTTTTTGAATCAAAATACGTTTTCTGACGTTCCGCATTTTTTTGAATATTTTCATCGACAGTATTCCTTAATGTCGTCACGTCAATAGCATTTTCTAAACTATCATCAGTAATTGCGTCGTTATTCATTCTAATTCTGTATCCAAAAAATACTTCGCTGGGTACTGCGGCTGTGGTTTTATTTACCGTGCTGTTGATGCCTTGTTGGATACTTGATATGTGAAAATCCCATTTATTGTTCTCAGTATCGGCACCCATGCTTCGTAACGCCTCTAAAATTGTCAAATTATAACGCTCAACTTGTCCGTTCGAGCGAGGTACGGCTGTTGCGATAATATGACGTCGAATATACCTAGCGTTGCAATATTCTGTAAATAACTTAGACGTGAAAGCGCTACCTGCGTCACAGATCAATCGTTTTGGATTGCCGAATATTTTGAATAGCTTATTTAGTTCATTAATGACTACTGTACTTTTTGTATTTTTAACAGCTGAAATGAAAACAAATTTCGTGAAAGAATCTACCAGTACCAATAAGTAACTATTTTGTTGTGTTGTCTTAACAAAGGGACCCAGATGGTCTACGTGCAGAGTATGCCAAGGCCTTGCATACTTCGGAATCGGAAATAATTTACCAGGTTTTTTACCGTGTATATTCTTATAGTAGATACAATTTAAACAATTTTTCACATATTTCGCAACTGTTTTTTTTAAACGTGGAAACCAAAATTTTGATCGAATTCTTTCGACAGTTTTGTCAACTGCAAAATGCCCTACATCATCATGATTGGCTCGTATAACATGCCATATGCAACTTTTTGGAACCAACCACCGCCTACCATACTCTGTGCGTCGGTATACTTTATTGCCTAAGACTTCGTATTCATTAAAAATCCGTTTATTTGACTCGGCCTCACCTGACAATAAAATATCGCGTATGCTACAGATACTCGCATCCTGTAATTGAACTGACAGTAGCCAATCTCCCTCCGTAATAGACATTACGGCCGTTTCATTACTTTCATTATCATGTTTTAACGGGTTCCTGCTTAAGGCGTCTACATGTTGCATTTGACAGCCGGCCCTATGAGTTACGTCAAAAGTAAATTCCTGCGTACACAACACCCACCTACTTATACGTGGTACTATGTTTTGTTTACTTAATGCATGTTTAACCGCGTTACAATCTGTAGTAATTTTAAAATGGGTACCTATTAAATAGTGCCGGAACCTCTGTAACCCTGTCACTATCGCTAATAGTTCCAATTCAAACGAGTGGAACTTTTTTTCATCTTTGGTCGTTTGGCGGCTATAGAAATGGACCGGTCTCTCACCGTTTTCGGTCAATTGCATCAAAATACAACCTATTCCGTCCTGGCTAGCGTCTGTATATAAATTTATCGGCAGTTTAGGGTCAAAAATTTCAAGGACCGCGTCATTGATCAGTTTTTCTTTAAGATCGGTTACAGCTTTATCGTGTTCGGAACCCCAGTTCCAGGTAACCCCCTTTTTTAAAAGATTAGTTAATGGTCGGCATATCAGAGCACAACTTTGAATGAATTTTCTGAAATAATTTACAAGCCCCAAAAACTGACGTAATTGATGCACTGTTGTAGGGGTTGGATAATCTACTAAGGCCTTTAATTTTTTTGGACTCGGTCGAATACCGTGTTCAGATATTTCGTAGCCAAGAAATGTGATATTATTTCGAAAGAATGAACATTTTTCTAAATTTAAGGTTAGCCCATTAGTTACTAGCAAACTTAGAACCTGCTCTAAGCAAGCTATATTTTCTTCTAAGGTTTCTGTGGCTATTAGTAGATCATCCATGTAACATATAACCCTACCAAAACGCAGGTCACCCAAAATAGTATTCATTAGCCTTTGAAAGACTGCCGGTCCGTTACAGACCCCGAACGGCATTCTTAAAAACTCGAAGTGAGAATCACTAGTGACAAAGGCTAGTTTGTGAGAATCTTCAGGGTTTACGCCGACTTGATAGTACCCATTTTTCAGGTCTAGCGACGTATAAAACTTACAGCCTCGTAACCGATCTATAAGATCATCTATCATCGGCATCGGATATTTTTCTTTTACCGTTATTTTATTTAACTGTCGATAATCTATACATAAACGCTTTTCCCCCGATGGTTTATCTACGAGCAAGGCCGGACTAGCGTATGCAGAACAACTATGGCGAATTATACCGTTTTTCAAAAGTTCCTCAGTTAACTCGCGCGTTTTTGCCTTCTCCGACTCGGACATCCTATAAGGGCGTTGACACACCGGCTTATTTGACGTCAGTTCAATTGACAGTTCGACACAAGATGTTTTGCCTAAACTAGCCAAATTTTGTGTTGTGCACTGAGGGTACTTTGAAAAAATCTTTTTAAGAATCACTTGATGATCGTTATTTACATCATTAATCGATCCGAGATCTATACTGTTTACACTTAAGTTTTGTACCGGGTCAAACCTTAAAATATCTCCTATTCGTGTATACATGATGCTTTTGTCCTCAGTGAAGTTACGTCCTATCAACAATTTACACCCAGTTATCGAGTCAACAACATACAGTGTAATAAATAGTTGTACATCGTCAACTTTTAAATTTACCGCAACTGCTTCATTAACTTCAACCGAACACCCTTCTCTAAACCCACATAAGTTAATTGGTTTATTTGTTTTAAAAGGACGTAATCCGAGCTGACCTACTAATTCTATATCTATTAGCGAACAGTCGGAACCCATATCGAAAAACGCAATACATTCTGTGTTATTCAAATCTACCGTCTTATAAAACTTTTGTTTTGATTGTGAATTGGAATGAATCATTTTAATTTCTAATTCTTTTTCATTTTTAGATTTAGGTTTAGATTTGCATGCAGCTTCTAAATGGCCTATTTTGCTGCATAATGTGCAGCGTATAGTATCTTTCACGGTACAAGTATTTCTTTTGTGCCCCTGTACCCCACAACGATAACAGACCATGTTATTGAAATTACTATTGACCCCAGTGCTAGTGGAAGCTTCCATTTTCACATTATGGTCTGACTTGTCATTGTTACTATGGCTTGATGAGCCTCCATGACGATTCATGTATTTCGATGCCGTATACGAGATGTTTTTATGAACGGGTGGATTTTCTGTAACGGTGTACGTCCTACCGTGCAAAAACGCCGCTAAATCATCACAGTATCTGAAATTCCCTGCTTCAACTGCCGTACTGATACTACTATCACCAATCGAACCGACAATTATTGAATTAATATCTCTTTCGCTAAACCGTAACTGCAATCTGTCTATTTTGCCTTTTTGTTGAAAGAAAAACTCGTAAAGCGACTGATTCGGTGAAGGTTTGGTGTCTACCAATTGTTTAATAAGATTGTACATGCACCGTTTTGTTTGAAATGTATCAGATAATGTATTTCGCCATTGTCGCCACCTCCACGACGCCCAACGTGTCTCATTTTTTTGTAGTGAATCTAACCACGTTTTAGCAGAATTACGTAATTTTTGCAACGCTTGGTATTTAATCATATTATCCGACCAACCAAATGCACGAGCGTTCGCTTGCACCACATTAAGCCACATGTCTATATCGTCTACCAGCGGATCATACTCGGGAATGACTGATGATAGTACAACATTTTGACTCACAGTTGGCGATCTCTTACGACCATGTTTTCTTCTCTTCCTGGAAGCCTCGTCACTGCCGGAGCTCGAACTTGAGGAGCTAGATGATGCGCTTGACACAGAAGAGCTCGAGCTAGTGTCACGCTTCCTTGCGTGGCGCCGCGGTCTCTTCCTTTTCCTAGGGCGTGGCATGATGTTCTTCGTCACTTCTGATAAAATAAACAACCAACTACATTAATCACTTTATTTATATTCCTTCGCATATACAGATTATCGAAATACGGAGTGAAACAAATTGATCGTATTAAGTATAATATGTGGAAACACCTTATACTTAATACGATTGCAAGCTTAACGGTAAATAACGAGTAACTATTTTAATCAGATAATTATTGAGATATAATAATGATGATACACTTATCAACGCTTTAGTTCTGCTAATAGTGACCGCTGCTAGAAGGCAATTGAGCCGCTCCCGCCATGTTCTTGCCCTTTTATTGACAGCACCGGATGTACGTCACGCGCAGTGTTGCCAGGATCGTCGTCGTGTTGCTGCTGCAAAGCCGCGGCGACAACATCAGCGTGAGCTTTGGACACGATTTAACCGACTAGGCATTTTTTTTAAATAAATAATATAAAATATATAACCACAAACTTAGACAATTTATAAATACCACTAAGTAAACCTGATAAATGTAGTCGTGAAATACGGCTAAATCTGTTTGAATCTATTTAAATCACAAGTTATATAATAACGATATCAAAATTTACATAGAGTTCGATTCAAATCAAAATTTTTCTCTATCAAGTACGTTCTTGACTTTTTGGCATTTTTATTTCGATAATGAAGATTATATATAACATAGGAGCTCTGTTGGGTGTCATAAGCAAATGTAATATGTTGATAACTAGGAAATCTAGAGGTGGTACGATATAGCCCCTATATATTTCCCCTATATATCTTAAATATATATATAAAACTAGCTTTTGCCCGCGGCTTCGCTCGCGTTAGAAACAGACAAAACTATCTATTCTTTAAACTATCTCAACTTAATAAATCACGTCAATTCGTCCCTCCGTTTTGCCGTGAAAGACGGACAAACAAACAGACACACACACTTTCCCATTTATAATAATAATAGTATGGATTTAACATGATAGGTAGGGGAAGCGTTGGTGGCCAAGCGGTATGACGCAGACTTTCAATCCGAAGGTCGCAAGTTCAAATCCTGGTCGCTCGTACTAATGAGTTTTTCGGAACTTACGTACGAAATATACATAACTTGATATTTACCAATCGCTCTTCGGTGAAGGAAAACATCGTGAGGAAACCGGCCTAATCCCAATAAAGCCTAGTTTACCGTGTGGGATGGAAGGTCAGATGGCAGAAGCTTTTGTAAAACTAGTGCTTACGACAAATCTTAGGATTAGTTGCCAAAGCGGATCCCAGGCTCCCTACATGAGACGTGACATAAGCCGGGAATGCGCTAGGAAGAATTATTCCAAATGTTCCGGTTGGAAAAAGGCTCTTAAGGATTTTTTTGTTGTACTTCAACCGGAATTGAAAAAGTAAAATGTGCGGTGAATCGGAGTTCACCTGGTCCTTGGAGATTAACTACATGCGTGGGTGCCCTTTGATGCATTAGAACCTTGTGTGTTCTGATTTTTCGGTCGTATGAATACCTTTTTTTGTTAAAATAAGGTATTCATACGATAACATAAATAATAAGTATAATTCAAAATCTAAAGCTGAGCGAGTTATGCTCCGGTCAAAATATTTTGTAGGAGCTCAATGTGTACACTTTTTCTTCTTATGGACTCACTTACTTGCTTATGGACTATGGATCACTGGAGGACTATGCCATAGTGACGCTATATAAATCAGATACGTTGGCGAAACTGAAAGTTCCTAGAATGAACAATTTAGAGATCATCCATTAGTTAGATTTTTTGTTTTCTATAAATATAATTTTGTAGCTATTTTCAGAGGTATAATTGCGCGGGTATCACCTGTAGTTTAGGATTTCTAGCCATTTAAAAATTGTATGTCGTGCGTGTTTCCTATTTTCGCTCAGAATTTTTAGTAATGATTTAATACAAATTTCAATGTGGCCTCAGTCAACAATAAAGCAAAAATGGGCTTAGATCATGATTTTATAATAAAGCCTACTTCTTGTCGGACTAATTGTAGGAGATATTATACAATTAATTGTCTCCGTTTTTTTTCTTATGGACGAGTATTGATTGTTGTACGTCTTTCAACACATAATCCTTAATTTCAAATCGCGTTTATGCGGTGAATAATGGAGATTTACAAAAAAAGTTGCCAAACAGCAAATTTGGAGAACCTTAAATATCCAAATGAGTCACGAGAAAAAATCCTCTATAAACACATTTTCTGAAAAAGTTATAATCTCAATGAACTCCCCGAAAACCCCATAGAAACGTTTGAGAACCCAAAATTTACACACATACAAAAAGATACCTAGGAAAAAAGGGCCGTCAGCTTCTCAGGTTGGTTCGTTGGTACTGAAAATTTGTTCACGTTGTCAGAAAGACTTAGGAAAGGTTGGGATTAAAAAAAATAGTCGCATAATTAATAGAGATTCTGAAAATCCAGAAACTTCCAGTGTGACCTACGTAGAACGATTTCTCTTACTGCTTGTCATTTTGCCATGATTTTAGAGTGACCTAGGGTTCCAACTGGTTGGCTGTACACATATTAATGAACTCAACTGTACATAGTTTTACTGCCAACTGTATTATAGGAGGTACCCTATTCAAGACGTCTACCAACTGGTCCTCGTGATCGTTGCGATCCTTTCTTAAGGACTTCTGTAGGTCATCTATCAACTGCATTACTGCATCATATCATAAATATAGCTATCAGATTTAAATTTCGGAAGTACGAAATTCCAGCTTAACTCGACACTGGTAAGTGAGAAAAACAAGGGGAAAAAAACATTTATTTTTAAATATATCCAGTAAATGTAATTTACCTAGCTACCTACCTCTACCTGCCTTAAATCTAAAATAGGTCCTTGAGGCATTGTACTTAGGATTCTGGTGGCATTTCCTCGTTGTATCGCAATATTCGCAATGCTGATACGTTGAGCGAGGAAGCCACCAGCTCTTCAGGTACCAGTTACATCAACAAGACGTAAATAACAAATGTACGGACTGAGATAAATATAGGTAAAAAAGTTTTAATTGTAACACTCTAACGCATGATAAGTAATATTTTGATTTTACTTCTGATCTAAATAATTCCGTTTTCAAGAGAGTTCAAGCAAATTACGCAATGAATTGGAACATAGATCGATAAATATCTGAAACTGCATTTTTTTTTATTTTTTTTTTTAATACTACGACGGTGACAAACAAGCATACGGCCCGCCTGATGGTAAGCGGTCACCGTAGCCTATGGACGCCTGCAACTCCAGGGTACAATAGCGGTATCTACAATCTAGATCACAACAAATAGCATGATTATTCCAGCGATGTGTTGCAACCCGGTGACAAAATTATGGATAATCAACGTATCTATACCGAATAGCTTTGACGAGAGCTGAACCGTGTCACGGTGATTGGCAGGCGCTTTCGCACCGCTGCACCTTGAGGGTTGTATATGGTTATATCCAAATTCACGATATTTATGATATAGCAGCTTAATTTCCTGCTAGATGGGATAGACATTAGACAGGTTATAACCTATCGGGTTTTTAAAGATCAAGTAATTCTTTATGTTAGAAATCGGCAGGCTGTAGGTAACTGTCAATAATACCTACATATACGTACATACGTACGTAAACACCTCTCTAACAAGCTCAGTGATAGATGATCTGTTTACTTATACTAGAGTACATTATTTATTTATGTATGTATATGTATGTTTATACAATTATTAAAGAAGAGAAAATGGTACACATTTTTTCTGAAAATGCCCTGATAGATGTTCTGCATAGGTACTTATACTAAGGAACACTTTGGTATTGGTACATTAGATGCATTTATGTATATACATATATTTAGGTATATTTATATTTATATGTGTATGTTTATACAATTATTAAAGAAGAGAATATGGTATTTTTTTCTGAAATTACCCTGATAGATGATCTGCATACTTATATTATGGTACAATATTTATTTATGTATGTATATGTAGGTATATTTAAATGTGTATGTTATACAATTATTAAAGCAATGTAGCAATGCAGTATTTATTGTTGATATGTGTTTCCTATTTCTTCTCAATGTTTACGATCCTGCACCAAATAGATGTTTCTGCTTGATCCAATGGTTGACTGGTAGAGAATATAATATTGTCTTCTGTTACCGCGATTGTTATTCGTTGAAATTAAACACTTCAGAACAGATTAATCGCGTTTATTAACACCATGACCAGCTTTATTAACCGAGTCATCATTTTAACCCTGTGAAAACGAGTGCTGTAAAGGCCTCGAAACGTAGGGTCATGGTGTTAATAAACGCGATTAATCCGTTCTAAATTGTTTAATTTCAATGGTAGAGAATACTTCAAAAAATTAAGTCCGCCATTTGTACTTTTTTGTATTTGTGCAATAAAGCTTAAATAAATAATACATAACAAACAAAACATGAAAACAGGTTACGCAAGTTGTGATAAAAATACGTGAGTCTTAACTTTTTTTTTAAACTTGATATCTAATAGAAAAAGTGAATAAATTGCATTTTTTCATTGAAATGAAACACGTTAAAACGGATTTCTCGGTTATCATTTAACGCTGGGATAACGAATGCTGTAAAGGACTCGAACCGCAGAATCCTGGCGTTAATAAATTAATAATAATCGCGACAGCAGAAGACAATATTATGCATTTTATCACTTTTCCTTTATTTGCACTTGCAGGACTTGTTTTATCTGTCTACCACAAACTCGTCCTGAAATCCTCTGCAGTTCTGCAGTAATGTAGTAATATTCGGAAAGCAGTTTTTGTTCGATTATTTTTGTCTGGTTGCGATTGTTCTCTATATTTTGAAAAGTTTAAGCCGAGTTTAGTAAAACCCACTTCACCTTTTTACAACACACACATTGCTGCCGTATTTTCTCTTTTCGAGTAAACAAAGGTTGTATTCGTTTCGGAAACACATCGCTTCGTGTAAAAATGTATGTTAGTGTTTCCACGAAATAGTATTGATAACTAAGGAACTACATTAGCGGCGCTGGTCTTCATATTAGCACAGATCTTATAATAGTTCTTAAGTACAGATATATATATCTCATAGAAAGAGCGAATATAAACCGTTTAGAACACTACGCTAAAACCAAATTTAAAGCTTAAACGCTAGGGTTGCCTACAATTAGAAATATTGTATAACACTGGCGGCGGGGTGCACCGACGGGCGCGGGATGTTTGGGCAGCCTGTGAGTCGGTACCGACACAAGACAATAGACGATAAAATCGAGTTCGCGCGGAAAGTTGCATAGGCCTGATATTATAATTATAGATCCAGATCCGCTCGCTAGTCCGGTGTACTAGTGCAACGATGTACCTACATTACACACCGCTGCGTCCGGACCTGGATCGTGTTAGTAATTATAACAATATTTGAAACTAGGATTCCCCCCGGCACAATAACAGCGAGCGTTTCAAAAACTCTCGTCATCAACATTTCACTTGACCGAGTGACTTATTATTTTTCAAGAATGAGCATTATTCCGGGTCCATTCATCTGGGTCACGGCCGAATCATTCCGGACGAGTCGGCTCGCTACTTTCCGGACGTCATATCTCTTGTCCGTGACGTTTCAAAATATGGGCTTTATTCCGAAACACAGAAAGTTTATCTTGCGAATTTTAAGGAATGCTGTAAAATCACGGCGTAATAGAAGCGCATATAAATACAACTGAGGCAGGAATTTAAAAAATCTGGCGCAGCTAAAGCTATCCTAGTTTTTACGGCACTTGGAAGTTATTTGGAACATAATGGTTTGTTTTCTTTAAATATTTTATAACAGTATTTATACACAACAGTATGTTTCTGTCGATTAAAATAATTTTTCAAGATAGGCGCTTCGGTTTGCGAATTATTAACGAAAAGTTCGAATGATTATCGAAAAGTTTTACAGTAAATTGTAATTGCGTTGTAATTATCGCAAAAAACCCGTTCCGGCCGGCTCGTTTACAGGCCATTCGGAATGCATTTCGCCTTATTGCATCATTTATACACATACGTCAAGTCAACCCTATCGACTGCACCGGTTATATGTAAGTCAATTTATGACACTTTAAATCCTATCTGAATTAAAGTGATTATGTATCGACCTGTCTTGAGTTAGCTACCGTGAAGTACATTGTGTATTAAGGGCGGTAAACAAGAAACTGGGTCAAACACAAAACGATGCTCGGAATCTTTCCGGTGGACTTTTCAAAAGTTAAGTGCTATGAAGGGTGATTTTCATATTGAACCCTTATCCACATTAAAAAGTGCTCCATTTATTTTGAATTGTAAAATGTATGAGAATCCATTATGTGCACGGGCTTAATACAGCTCACTAAGTCTAAGTATGCTTGCATATAATATCACTATTTACGAGCAGGTGTCATGAAATAGTGATAATGTATCGGCCTATCTGAGTTAACCGCCAATTCAACTGTAAATCAATCTTATTTCTCTCAGGTTGACTCCGTGACAGGCCATTCGGTGTGCATATCGCCTTATTGCATGGTTTATATATAACACACGTCAATCCTACCAACTCCGCCAGTTACACGTGAGTCGAACCTTGGGACGTCGTATACATAAATAAAATATGATATTGGTAACTCATTACAACAGAATAATAAAGGTGACGTTTTGTTTCTGAAAGTAACTGATACTGGCGCTGAAGTCTTTCGTAGCTGAATTTGAATGTTGGACAATGTTTCTTAAAATAAAGCACAGAATCATCCCGACAAACAAGGCTTGCGTCACAAAAACACTCAAATCGGTTCACGCGTTCAATAATTGCTACGCCACAGACAAACAGATGCACAAGTAAAACTTACCAAACCCCTGTTTCTCCTCAAACGAAGAATAATTGCATGCGTGCATGTCATTAACACAAAAGCCAGGTTTATAATGTAATTATTATTGGCGTTAATGCTGCAAAAGCGATCCCACAATTAAAAATTGGCTGCGTAAAATCGCGCTTTCGTAACGAAATTCCCGTGGCGCATGCATCGTAAATTTGCGCCGAACGGGGGTAAGTTGTGTACTTTAGTGCGGTAAGCTTGTTATGGGTGGTACAGATGAGAGCAGCTAGCGGATCCGGTTTTAGATAACGTTATAACTTGCTCCCAGCCATCCCTAGCTTACAAAGTGACCCTGCCAAACGATGCAGTCGTCCTGTGTTCTAATCGTGGTAAGGGCGTTATTTGTTTATCACTGCTTAAAAATCCTCAGAACTAATACACAAAGCATTGTAAGTAATGGATGGCGCATGCAAGCAGTGCTTTCAACATGTGCATTTGTTTTCGCGTATTTGCTTCAGACGGTGACATGCTGTATAGCCAAGCGGTGTGGCCTACCTACCTAGCCTTAAACAAGTAATTGTGCACATTTCCATCGTAATGACCGCATTGAATTTTCTATAATCACGGACCGCCGCCAAAATTGCCTGTGAATGAGGTGCCCCGGGAAACGGTTGTAAAGCCCGAAAATGAATATTTCAAACATAACCCGATGCACATATAGCCCGTGGTAGCCGTTTTTACTATTTTATTTTACAACAGTGTCCACACCTATCAGTATCTCTATATCTCTATGTAACTCGATTTTTGCTGCCGCGAAAGAGGTGAACGTTATCGGCAACAGGTCGGCTTTACCGAAATAGTTTTGTAGGCTGATGAATAATGGTACATATAGAAAATGCTTCTGCTTAAATCTAAATGTAAACCCAAAATTTTGGCGTTATAGTTATAGTATAAGATCCAGTGAGGAATTTTTATAGTTCAATAACGACGACTGCAAGGCTTTCAATTTAAATGACTTGTTCGAGAGATACCGATGCCGTAGACATACACGTTAACTTATAACACCTCATTTCAAAAGTAGATAGGGTTATTATTGTATGTGATACACGCGTTCATAAGTGTACCCATGTAATTTTGAACGCGATAGTACGGTGGAGCGCGCAGCTTCACTTGTACCACCCGCTTATGCACACTCGAGCGGGTGTACCTAGTTGAGTCCCTGTAGGTACCTACTCTGGACGATCCAATTGGGATTTTGATACCTAGTTTTTTCAACGTCTCGGCTGAGATTTTAGCGGTATGTTAGGTTTGGCGAAATAGATGCACTTCGGATGGCAACATTCGACAGATTGATCTGTCGAATGGTTTCTTCCTTCGATAGTGATATTGCTGTTGACAGCAATATCACTATCGAAGGTAGAAACCACATTTTTTGATGTTTTGTGTTTACATGAAACTACACCGATTAAAACATCGTATAAGTAGTTAACTTTCTTCACCCAGGGGGGCTAAGATGCAAAGCGGATAGCCTGATAAGACGACAGTTTGTCGGCACTTTCTAACAATTTCTGATAATTTTAAAAAGTTCTGTCAAATGTCTTTATATTTGGCAGCAGTCACCGTTAAGCTATGCGTGCAACTTGTCAGTTTATTAACTTATAGCATTATCTAATGACATTCGTAGATAACCATATTAAGCCTGCAGATTAGATCACTTCGGTCAGAGTAAACTAAACGTATTCCTTGTTCGCGCATATTAACTACATCCAGACCTTTCGACTGTTTAACAGAACTCTTTGTCACTGAGTAAAATGAAGAATGAAAAAATTCAAATCGCAACACGAAACGTCCGGATGTGGATGATAATATCATATTTGATCCGGTCGCTGCTTTTTCCTGACTACTCCCCACTTACTTGGGGTCGGCCCTTCTAATCATGCGCCGCCAGGCCGGTCGGTCCTGGGTCGTACGTATCGGAAGTCAGGAACACTAGGGCTGCTCCAGCAGCCAGCCTGGCATGGTCGCCATGAAGTGTAAGGCGTCGGTGATATAATAATACTACTATAGCCGAAACAATAATGCATATTTACTCAGATAATAAAGGAGCTTATATACTAGGTTTTAGTGACGCACGTCGATGGCAGCATCCTTTGATGTTTAATAAATAGAAATTAATTTCCTTTTGTCTAGAAGGTAATGTTACAATGTGAAGGTTATCGGTGTAAGCGACTACCTTCGAAATATGATATTCTTTTACCAAATTACAATACATTTTTCTGTTTGACCTCGGTTGCATATGATCAGATGGTTTGACGACACATAGTTATTAAGTTACATCTAGTCCGTTCTAAAGTATAAGTTCTAAGTATATATAAAAATATTTCCTTGTAAGATATTTACCAAGCTAGTATTATTTTTATGGTAAATACTCGTCAAAGTAGTTTAACGTACAGTGGTATTATTGTAAGCGCGGTACCTAACGTGTGTACACAACTCGCCTCCTTGTAACTTTAGCCAGGCACTTTGCGTGCAAGCATAGGGTAGGTATTTGGCAAAATGTATCTAACGTACTTGTCGTGTTTGGTATAAATTATGTCAAGGTACCCATTGTGTATTTTTATTTATAGCATGTGTTATAAAGTATCCGAAACTGCTTCTTTAGGGTTCCGTGGTCATCTAGGAACCCTTATAGTTTCGTTATGTCTGTCTGTCCGTCCGTCCGTCGGTCCGTCTGCAGCTGAGCTGAGTGACCGTTAGAAAGCTGTAATTTGGTATGAATATCAATCATGCCAACAATGTGATTTATGTGATTAAATAAAAAGACGAAAAACTTTTATTTTTAGGGTACCCCCCATTACACGTAAAGTGGGGGGGGGTGATTTTTTAGTTTCTACCCTAAAGTGTGAGGTACTGTTAGATAGGTTTTGAATAAAAATAGGAGCTTGCTAAAACATGTTTTGGATAAAGTAGGTAAATATTTTATGAAATTCGTTCAGGAAGTTAAAAAAATGTGCCCCCCCCCCCTTCCCCGTCTAACTTTTTAAGCTTTTTTGTTTTTTTTTTTGCATTTTTGGGGTATAAGTCGTAATAGCTGCGAAGATACTCCTTTTTTATTGTTATTAACATTGTATCTATTAAACCCCTTTTAAAGTTCCCCTATTGGGACGGACGGTAAAGTACGGAACCCTACACTGAGCATGGCCCGACATGCTCTTGATCGGTTTTGTTTTCAATATTCGAATAAACATTTAAAATTGGGCAACTTAAAATGTAATCTACCCTATTGTACTTTATGTAAAAATAACCAGTTATATTAAAAACTACACATGTTCCAATGGATTATCATGAGTAGAGTTGGGATGTTTGGTGCCAATGGGTGAACAAAGTGCAATGGAGTCGTTGTTATGTATTTTTTGATTGAATGAATTAATGAATAAATGGTTGATAAACCAATAATGCATAATAAAATGTATTGGTTTCATACAAGTAAATTGAAAATAAATAAAAACATGATTATATTGATAAAATGTATAATGTTGACCTATTCAAGTTCTTGAACTACTGATACTTCAGTTTCAGTATAAGTAGTAAAATATAATATTCATTGGAAATACATTATCATAATACGTCAATATTAATATTTGTTTGATGTCACTAGTAGGAACTGTACAATGATGTAATAATATCTATTATAATTTCATTTTTTAATACCCCGCGGTTCAGATCTCGAGCTCCTAAGACTTTTGCTCTACAGGTGTACAGAAACAATACTTCTTTTTACAATCCTATCGTAAGAATGTGTCGACAATATAACGACCTAGTGTCCAGGCATACCCACATTGACATTTTTAACCATCGATTTGCCGTCTTTCGGAAGGAGGTTATCGAACTTCTTTGCCGTCGTTGATTACCTTATTGACCACTTAACTGTTAATTCTGTTTTTTCTTTTTAATACTCTTGGTAGTCTCAGTTGTTTTTCTCTTTCATGTATGGGAATTTTGCTGTTATACTATATTTTTCATTTTTAGGATAATATTGTTGTTCTCGCTCACTATTGTTTGTCATGCTGAGCATACATGCTTTGGGTAACATTCCCAACCAAAACCTGTAACTAGTATAAACCTACCATGTAACAAATGTTATCTGTTTTGTATGCCTAATAAATAAAAATAAAATAAAATTGCAATGTTTTTAATAAATGTACCTAACTTATATCTCACGTTTTTACTGTAGAATAATAAAAACGTCACTAGATTTCTACATTGACAAAAAATTTACAAAATCTATATTCTGACAGAGTAATAAAAAAGGTAAATGAGATAAAAAATATTTGCAGGGACTTCAGGGGTTCACAAACAATTAAAATTTATTCTAATCTAGATAATATGGATTTATAATTCAGTTAATCATTTATTCGAATAAAAAAATATACGATGGCGACTCCACTGCAATACTTGTGCTAAAATGCCACCAGAATCCTAACCCTAATCATGAGTGAAAAATATTAATAAAGGCTATCAATAAAAGTTCATCCATTTTAAAGCCCCAGAAAAAGATTAATAACGCTGATTCAAGCATATTTCCAAAGCGAGTCATGTTTTTACCTATTAAGCGCGTAAGAGGTTTAATTTACAACAAATATAGATTAAAATAAAACCTTAAAGTTAATGAAACCCAATATTTCATTTCCCTCAATTTATGCCGGGTATTTTCAGGTATTAGACCCGCTCATGTTACAGTTTCCTTAATCACAATTATAATTAGCGGCGGCAATTATAATTGTTATTTAATAACGAAAGCCGGAATGAAAGCAAGAATTATACACGCGGTGCACGGTGTTTAATTGGGATGTGGATGTTTTAAAACTGCGCGCCCCTCTTTAGCAACCATGCTCATATTTTACAGTTTTTCACCCAAGTAATAATAAATCAAAACTAGTTACTTATGAAAAATCTAACTCTCTTACCACGTAATACATAAAAAAAAATTACAAACATCGTGTCACGGTCACGATTGAACCTGGCCTATGGTACGCGTGAAATAGAATCATGGTCTTTTGTCTTGACTCTATAACGGTTTATAGTCGCTTTTTCTATGAGAGATATATATCTGTCCTTAAGAACTATTATATAATCTGTGGTTGAACTAAGTACAGTCGACGTCTAAGATATGCTTACATTTAACATCTTAATACAAAGGTGCAAATTCAATTCCATCGTTCATATGCCTATATCCATCTCCGTTTCTGCATGTTTGAGTAATAAAGATGCAAATCGCTCGGAACCGACCGAACTGCGAGCTTAGCACCTTAGCCCAGTTGCCAGGCTCTAGGCGCTAAGTAATATCTGTACCATGAGTTGCTCTCCCTTTGGAATCACTATCGACTGCGCGATTCGAAAGTATATATATCTTGCTTGTACTTAATTGGTCGGAATGAGTTGCAAATACTTTTGAATCGCGCAGTCGCTATCGACTGGTGGTTAAGTAAAACTTATGGTAAGCACACAAGTCACTTGCGAACGCGGCCTTAGCGTTAATTTCGCTGTGATCAGTAGGCAGAGAGATCGGCCTGAGCTTGACATGCGTACAAATCGGTTAAGCCTAAGTACGACAGCTAATTTCCCCTTCTAACGCTTCGATATTCAATTATTCATTAGTTTATAATAAGGTTATGTAAGATTTTGTAAGTCGTCTGTCGTTGATGGTGGTCGTTTTGTGAGTACCTACCAGAGAACAGTAGTCGATAGAGAACGATGAGTGTTGTAAAGATTTAAAGCCAGTTCGTCCTATGCACTATAGGCGTAGCTGAAGCGATGTCGTAGAAGCGATAAGCGCCTATGACAGAGAACCCCATATCAGGTTTTAAACCCAGTGCGTCCTATGCACTATAGGCGTAGCTGAAGCGATGTCGTAGACGCGATAAGCGCCTATGACAGGGAACCCCATATCAGGTTTTAAACCCAGTGCGTCCTATGCACTATAGGCGTAGCTGAAGCGATGTCATAGAAGCGATAATCGCCTATGACAGGGAACCCCATATCAGGTTTTAAACCCAGTGCGTCCTATGCACTATAGGCGTCGCTGAAGCGATGTCGTAGAAGCGATAAGCGCCTATGACAGAGAACCCAATATCAGGTTTTAAACCCAGTGCGTTTTATGCACTATAGGCGTAGCTGAAGCGATGTCGTAGAAGCGATAAGCTCCTATGACAGAGAACCCAATTATATTAACTGGGGACGAGATTCGCGTTTGTCACTATTTATTAATCGACAACAAAATATAGCTGATAGAGCAGCTTGAAATGTATTAAAAGGAATCAGTGAGATTCCGCGAATTTACGCCGTAATCTTATTTAAACGCCGGACAACATAAGTTTATCTATTTCTATTTCGGAATCAGTCAGTTTCTGAATCAGACAGTTTCTCAGATCTCTAAATTAATTACCAGCTTTAGATATATCTTATAATTTGAATCCCATCTCCACATTACATGTAAAAAGATACAATTCTCGCTCCGCAGTTTTTATGCTGCAAAAAAGTTTTGAGATGTAATGTTCAAACGTGTCGGATATTTTAGTAGGTACCGGGGGGTGTCCATAGAACGCGACTTCCACCGATTTGTCTATTTTATTTGAACTCTGTGTTCCTATAAGATTTGAGATCGGGCTACATATGCATGGTGTCTCCGACCATGGGGCTAAAAATACTTTTTAGATTTTACTTTCCAAACTGAGCCACTTTTAGTATGGGAACAACCCTAATAGATCGTGGAAAAAAAAATTGCTGACCCCATACGAAACGTTAACATCTGATTTGGCGAAATGCCAAAAAAAAAATACCGACGATCCGGTTGATCCCAGTTTGGAGTGTATAATCAAACCTCCAGCGTAAAAGTGAATCTGCACGGCTATGACGGTGCGCGATAGAAAAACACCTGTCACTGTTTTACTGTTCTGATTAGACAATGAGAGGTATATTTCGAGCGCGACACAACTAGCGCGCCGTCATGTTCTAACCGTGTTGTGCAACTGTGATGTTGAATGTCATTGCCATTTAAATGTGTAGAAAGCCAGCTACATTTTCGTTACAAAACTTATTTATTAGACAAACTCTATTTGTCACCTTCCATTAGTCCCAGTAATCGACAACTTGGCTTAGCTACGCTGAAATGTTAAAGGATTGTCATTATTTAGAGGGGTCTTAAGCCTGGTTAGGGACGCATCTGTCGCGGCTCGTCAAGGGCGCGGATTATAGGATCCCGATCGCCGTGTTTAAATTTGTGACAGCCCTAGCTAGTCGTGACGAGGTGACTTAAGCCAAATAACCTAGTTATTCTTGTATATTATGCAGTAGGTTCACGAAAGAAAATCCAGACAGTTTAAGCCTTAACAATTGGATGCGTTTATTGCTAAAATGATTTAGTACCTAATCCCCAATTATTTCTACTTTCTTACATATTACATACCTATGTCAAATCTTGGAATTTGTCAGGGGGATTACGATTGAAAATATACGATTACCTATGATAATCTAAGTTGTTATCAAAATGCTCTGTAATTTTTGGTAGCTAATACAAGTTTAGGTTTTTTAATATTAGGCCATCATACATAAGAAAGGCCTTATTACGACCCAAATTGAGCCAATTCAATAAAGGAGCGTACGCTTGTCCCTCGGGAGAAAATTCGGCGCGTTGGGAAATTCGCTTTTTACGAACTGTGTCGATGAATTATGTTGGAATATATGCCGATGTAGTCCCCTGGTGAGGTTACGTGGATTTCATTATATCGCTAACGAACTGGACGTTTATAGCTTTTTCAAACCACCTATTCAGAAAAGAGTTTTTTTCTGTTCAAGGCACTTTTCTTCCCTGCTTAGAGAAATCAAAGTGGCACTTTTCTGTTCAAGGACTACGCATTTCTACCATTTCGGACATTAACTAGTGGCATCGTGGTGTTTATATGATGCTGTTTTTGGTTTTGTTTATTTCCTCTTAGTTGGTGTGTACAGCAGTATGTGTCACACGGTATCAAAATTATGTTTGTGTTGAATCCCTCACTACGCTCAGGATTCTACTTTAGAATCCCTCACATCGCTTCATTCGGAATTCAATGTACGCCCTCGCCGGAAGTATATTATTTTGATCCTTTGTAACACAATGTACATTTTATTACCTATATTTTCCTAAGTACTGAGAAACTATTGAAAAAGCAACATTAGCAATAGCAGGCATATCATGTAATTTTTTGTAGTAAAAGGTACCACTTTGTCGATAGTCGTTAAGGCGTTAATGACATAAAAAACATAGTAATTATTAATAAAGCTGAGTGGAACAATTAATAGGTACGTAATACTTTTAGAAATATTTTTAATTAGGATTGAGCCGATTTTGAGCCTCTTAAATAAACGTCTCGATGTCTGAAATACGTCTGAAGTCGTAGTTATAAATGTATCGGTCCAATTTTATTTGTATCGCTTTATCTCTATTAATGGTCTGTGTTATATAAGTACTTATTGTATTGTTATTATAAATAAGAAATCTTCACGACTATAAAGTTTTATTTAACAACATTTGGCTACACAGTGAGAGTCGGTATGGAATATCCACTTGCCAGCAGTACTATTATTAGGTACTGTACAACTTGAAATGATGCAATCAATTATTAGGTAAGTACCTATGCAAAATGAAAATATGTTTTAGTTTGTATGAAAAATCCTAGTCAACCACATATACATATGTTTATTGTCTCATAAAATGTTTTATTTTAATTTAAACTGACTATCACAATGAACTGCCATTTTTTTTTTCAATAAAACGCTTAGCTTTCACTTACTTAGCTAAGTTTGTTTTCTGATTCCAACGAAGTACTCTTACCGTTAATACGACCAATTCCCAAAGCCTTTAAGCCTGTACAGCGCCAGTGAAATAAATGACCATCTCGTTTCAGCAGGATTGAGCAGAATCCGACCTATTGTCGTTCTGACTTGATCAAGACTAATGACGAATCCTTGTATGCTAAGTTACCTTAATCGGTTTCAGTGTAAAATGGACTTTATTGCGTTGCTGCAAGATCGCATTTAAGATGGCAGGAAATTAAATATTCAATTTAGTATAGAATCACATTTCTCAGAACCAATATCTATGGGTTACGCGATTTTTAGGATTGTGTTTTTCAATTGTTTAACTGTATGTTTTGGACGTGGCGAGAGAAAAGGAAGGAAACCGTTATTTGGTAATTTTGTTATAAATCAATCCACGCGATTTTATGAAGGTAAGGATGTGCGTATAGGATTTGCAAGTTAATCCTTAAATGGCATGGCTAATGGCATTTTCACGATAATATTGTTGAATAATTTTCTATTTCTATTTTTCTATTTCTATATAATTTCTAATACTTTTAAAATGCTAACTAGATTGACAAACTGTCATGTTTATAACGTTTACATAGGGTTTTTTTAATCTTTAATTTAAAGGAGCCTTTGTCAAAATGACCAATATCCGTTGGGCCTCTGCAAGTGTATGGAAAAATAAGCAGAATTAAAAATTATACCTTTATCCTATATTCAAACGACTAAAAACTAAAAAAAAAACTATGAAAAATAAACTCATACTCACGTATAATTTATAACTGGTAAGCGAGCATCGGTTTGATTTATTCATGAAAAAAATATTGAGTTAGGTTTTTCGATCACGCCCTAAACTGACACCGAAACAATTTCATTGACAAATCAAATCGCATGTAAAATAGAAAACGGTTTACAACCAAATCTGATTTCAACCCTAGTATTTCCGACAAAACAATTTATATTAGTAAAATCTTCTTACCAACAGTTAACTGGGGTAAATTATAACGAAATAATGGCGCTCTGAAGCTCTATATTTAGTTATTGGAAGCCGGCTAGTATTGACACTGTAGTAAACGCAAACTAGCTTCTACTAATTCATTTCTTCATCTAATTTATTTCTTATTAGCGGCTAACAAACCGGCAATCTGATACACAGTGCCATCCTGCGAGACAGGCATTGCCTAGTGCAGGTAACTATTATATTCAACAGAGTAACCCAAAATATTGTCTAAGCCGTGTTCTATTTATAAGCTTGACTGTATTAATAAACTATTTGTATTTGCCCCGGGGAAGAACGAATCTGTACCGTTCCGTTTCTAATAGGTACCTACCTATTTTGATGCCGAATTCAAATATAAACTGCTTAGTATGAAATATAAAATGTGGGTAAGTAAACGAACGGAAAAACCTCTAGAACAGGGCGTACCTACAGTAGGACCCCGGGCATGCGTTCATGTTTAACTCATGTAAATGTATGAGAGCGTCCTGAGTGCGCGTTGCACAAATTACATAGGGATATACAGTCGCCATCAGATAAATAGGAGCGTCCAAGATGCTAAAAAATATGTGAACAGGCACTCTAACGCCTTAACAATGGAGGCGTGTTCAGATATTTTTGAGCACCTCGGCCGCTCCGATATATTTGATAGCGACTGTATAGGCGACGCTACACGCCCCTCAGCATGCTCCGCAGAACGCTTGCAACTCGGGCCTCACAAAAGCACTTGACAGTTTGTAAGCCGCCGCGAATAGACACTATTTGTATTAAAACACGACCGTATTTTCGACGTTCGGAAAATACCGGCGAAGTTTTACGAAAACACCCGACGGCGATAGTCAAAACGCGTGACATATCGCCGTAAGCGTTCGGTCCGTATTTCGGAAAATAGTTGCAACCAGTAGATAACACTGCCTGGACAGTTGTCCAAATTAAAACCGCGCTTGGGGCTGGCAAAAAATGCAATATTAAGCTAAATATCGCTGGCGCCCACACAATTACTTCTGTTTTTGCAATTGCTCCCCTGTTGGCCTAGTTAAAATATAGCTTTTATTTGCTGTCAGGACTCTGGTAGTCTGTGGGGTTACAGTTTTATATATGGATGATAATATGAGTATGGAATGTTTCCATTCTTTATATGGCCAGGTAAATTTATAACTAAATGCTCTTACGGTAGCAATGTAGAATCCAAAGCGCTCCATTCTAAAATCACTTACTCCTCGTGAAGTACCTACTTACTCGTACATTTAATAAAGTGGTAAAAATGAATGTGAAATGGCCATTTTGCGATGTTCGATGCAACAGCATAAGTATACCTGCATTAAAAAAATACTTTTATACCTATTAAAAAGTTAGTTAAACACAGCAGCGTATTGGGTTATGTTTAGTTTTTTAGGATTAGAAAAATCGTGCGTATTTTAGGAAAACAATGTAAAAGCTAATATTGTCTTTGTTACCGCGATTGTTATTCATTGAAATTAAAACACTTTAGAACGGATTAATCGCGTTTATTAACACCATGACCCTTTTTTTTTTACGGTGTGGAGAATGCAGTTACGCACCGTCCCCCGACCTCGGGTAGGTCATTTGGGGGGTGTGTGGGACTCGCCGCTGCTTGCTCCTTCTCCTAGCGAGAAGGAAGCAGAGCGGCCCTACCCACTAAACTCCACACCGGCGTTTCCCTCCTGGCCGTTAATGAGAGCACCGTGGGATCAATATTATTCCACCTCGGTGCCCTCTGGCGGCCCCGGCTTTGTGCCGGGGCATCCGCACAAGGAGGGGGAAGTCAGAAATGCTTTGACCTCCCCCCCGACGGCGTGGGGCCGTGCAATGCGGGACCCGAACCCGCTGGCCCCGTTAAGGGTTTTGGCGAATGAACGCCAAGCGCCTTCGACCCCGCCGCCTGCGACAGAGCGGGTGAGCATCTACCGCGTCTTCCCGCTCCCTTTCCGCTGCCTCCTTCTGCGACATAACCTCTTCGCAGAAGGAGGCCACCGCATCCCAATTCCTCTCGCTGCCCAGCATCGAAGCGATGACGCTGTGCAGCGAGAGGTCCACAAAACCATTCCTCGCGACGAGGGCAGCTCTTTCCACGGCCCAGCGGTCACACTCTTCCACAGTGTGTTGGGCCGTGTCATCCTCGTCGCCGCACTCATGGCACCTATCGTCCTTCTCCCGCCCTATTCGATGCAGGTAGTGTCCGAAACAACCATGCCCGGACACCATCTGCGTCAACCGGAAGGTCAGGGCCCCTTCCCTCCGGTCGACCCACTGCTCCATCTTTGGGAGGATAGCCCCCATGGTTCTGACCCCATACAGGCTATCCTCCAGCGCCTCTCTCCATCGACGCCTGAGCTGCTCCTCTGCCGCTCGTTCCGCCCTCTCCCACTCCCCCGGGTCTGGGGGCTCCTCCCTCCTCCTAGCCTCATCCCTCCGCTGGTGCCTCTCTGCCAGCACCACCGCATCCAGCTCCCAAGGCGGGGTGCCAGCAAGGAGGCATGCCGCAGCATGGGAGGTAGACCTGTACGCCCGCACCATGCGCTGCGCTACCACCCTCTGTGGTCTCCGGAGGAGTGCAGCGGAGCGATTGCTCAGCCTCCCGGCCCAGATTGGCGCCCCGTACAGCGCCATGCTGCGCACAACGCCCGCGTAGAGCCGCCTGCACGGGGCGTTCGGCCCGCCAATATTGGGCAATAGCCGGCCCAACGCCGAGGCAGCACTCACGAGACGAGGAGCCAGTCTCGCGAAGTGCTCCTCAAAGCTCCACCTCCTGTCCAGGATAAGGCCCAGATATTTGATGTGGGCCTTAACCTGGACCCGCTCCCCTCCAACTCTCAGGGCGGTTCCCGCCCCCATCCTCCATCCTCCGCACGCCATGGCCCTCTCATTCCTCTCCCCACCCTGTTCGTAGAGCACTACCCGCCCCGTCAGGTAGTGCTCCACTATCCTTCTTAAGTAGAGAGGCACTCCATGAAACCGGAGTGCCTCTCTTATGACCTCGTATGGGAGGGGCCCAAAGGCGTTGGCAATGTCCAAGGACACTGCTACCACTCCCTCCCCTAACACCATGACCCTACGTTTCGAGCCCTTTACTGCACAAGTTTGCACAAGTAACTTTGTTGATTGACGGGGAGAATTCTCTTTCTCTCAGTCATCATCTTAACCCTGTGAAAACGAGTGCTGTAAAGGGCTGGAAACGTAGGGTCCTGGTGTTAATAAACGCGATTAATCCGTTCTAAAGTGTTTTAATTTCAATGTAAAAGCTGCCAAATCTGACTCTTCATCATAACATCAATAATGGAAATAGCTAAACTTATTATAATATTTTGAAACGTAGGCAAAATCAGCCGTTATTTTTTAATCGTAAACAAAACTAGATACTTATCATAAGAAACTGGCTAATTTAATATTGCTAAGGATCTATCGAAAACTAACAAATTTGACAAAAAACTATCTCGCTTTCTATGATTACTTGCTAGTTTTAAGCGAATGTCTCAAAGATAACAACATATCAATTCTCTCACTCAAACACGACAATGTTTGCTACGAATATAACCTTAAAAGCGGAACGTCCGATTCGTAAACATGGATGCCGAGTCTATTTGTTTCTCACCTCCACGACTTTACATACTAAAAAGGCTAATCTATAAACAATGTGATTATATTTGTTTATTTAACCACGATTTGTATACAAACGATTGGTCAGGCAATGTCTAATCTGGCTTAAGTGTGTTTGACATGCATGGATTAAATAAAATATGCTTAAAGACTTAAGTGATTGTTTGCTGGGCATCGACATGAGTATACTCACGAGCAGAACTAGCTAAACGGACAGTCTTCAAATTAATCTTGGCACGACTTTATTGTGTAAAACTTCTTTAAACGAGGTTAGTAGTTACATATTTATGTTAGGTAGGTACAAAAGGAGAATAGAATTTCAAATTAGGAATTAGGCAGTTAAAGTGTGTCCATCCATACAGAAATAAATAATCTGTACTAGAAATATGCCCCATTTTAGCTCAGCAATGTGGCCATAAATCTTGAAACATTCCAAGCATAACAAAGTTTCTTCGCCTTGCATTGTCAGTTAACAATAACATAGTAACAATGCCTTACTGCCAAGCCAATTTAAACCTTATAGGTTCACAATAAGATGTTAGGTAACGGCAAAGGGATCTGTGCCATCTATAAACCTTTTACAATCACCAATAATGAGTCAAAAACATCTGTTACTGTCGCCACATTTGGGTATCTTACTTAAGCTCCGTCTGTTATGGACTGAGATTACATAACCCTACTTTTAAAGGAAGATTATACGTGCGAGAGAAAGATTAAAAAGGACCTACATTTTGAAGTAATAAGTTTCATAACCCGTATGGCCGCTGGTAATATATTTTTCATCATATTTGTTCGTAAAAGGTGTAATTACATGTAGATTGTAGACGATGCGGTCTGTAAATACGAAATTTCGACATGTTCTTTTCGAGTCCACAAACAACAGCTCATATCTTTTTTATACTGCATTGGTGGCAAATAAGCATACAATCCACCTGATGAAATGTGGTCACCGTAGCTTATAGACGCTTGCAACTCAAGGGAAGCCACATGCGCGTTGTCGACCCATTAAACGCTAGTCCTTCCTTCGGGAAAACCTCGGCAGAGAGATCATGCCACAGCCTAATAAACAACGGTTATTGCTAATATGGTAATTTATATTATAATGACGACGTAATCTCGCAGCGCGAAAGTTACTCCGTGAACATGGTGATTGCACTGGCCGAAAATATCACCGGTGGCATGAAACTAGATTAGACCGATATTTTCGGCACTGTTACATTGTTATGTAAATTGTAAATTGCCCATGTTACCCTAAATCGAACTAGCATGTTTGCACGTTTTTTTTTTCAAGGTGGGACAAAACTAGATAATACCGGTTGAAAATACCATTAAAACAAACATTCATGGTAAATTCTAAATTGTAGTTAGGTATAGTGCAAAGATCATAATAACCTAAATAAACGCATGTCTGTCTCTGTCTTCGTTTCGTACTAAGAAGTTATTCTGTCCCACCGCACGCTCAGGCGCCCAATAGCCACTTGAGGTTTCAGGGTAAGGCAGACATTGATTGACAGCAGCTCTGTAAGGTAATCTTACGTTCGATATATTAACTCCGAGGTTAGGCGCACATACCCCATAATACGTGACCTGCGGGTGTCCTCTCGCTTCAAAGGGTTCTTGCCGAAAGTAGGGGTCACCCGTGGTTGGTCATACGGTTTGGTGAATTTAGATAATTGGGGCTAGTTTAATTGTATAACGATTGTGTGTTAATCACAGTCGTGCGATTATCAAAGGTTAATAATTGATTGGTTATTTAAAGGAAATCAATATGTAATTACTTTCACTTAATTCGTTAGTAAAATTAGGTAAAGGAAACCCCAAAACAATTTTTACAACGTCATCTAGCTTAATGAAACCTGTATAAGACTCAACATATAAGAGTTCTAATAAAAAAAACGGCCTTCCGAGCCAACTGGGTGTGTAATGATCGGTATAACTTTTTTTGGTATAATAAGTTTAATAACATTTGATATAACAACATTTGGTATATATTTAATGGATATAATCACTCATTATACATAACAAACATTTGGTATAACAACAAAATATCTACTATTATTTCGTCTATTAATCATTTCATATAACACTTATTTGTAATAACCATTATATGGCATAAGTACCTAATTATCCATTGATATACAACTCAGATAATGTAACTAGCAAATGGTATAAAAAATTTCGCATAGCCAGAAGTTGCCTGAAATTATATCGCATGAGACTGCTGGCAATATTGTGATTTTTTTTAAGGGATCACAGTTCTAACCTAACCTACTTTCGTGCTAATAGTACATATGTTTAGGGGTTCACAGATTCTTACCTAACCTAACCTATTTTTTATACATTGTATAATAAAAAGTTATTCTAACTGTGCTTTAGATTAAATTAGCGTTATAGCATTTATTTTTATCGGATGTAAGCTTTATACTCAAAGTATGCTATAAAAAATGGTATTCGAAAAAATTATCATTATGTTAAATATAATAATTATAATTTTTTAAGTATATTATTACTTGTTATATGATTCAATAATTATATCAAATGAGCGTTATTACGACCAACATTATATCAAAAAAAATTATATCGATCGGTACGCACCCGAGCCAACTTGTTGGTATTGACCCAGCCTGCGAACCTGGATGTCCCGGATGCGAATTCTGGTGTGGGAATTTATTTGTGTGGTATGAGTTATGGAGACTTTCAATGTATGTATGTATTTATCTATATAAGTATGTAAATCGTCGCCTAGTATACATAGTACCCACAGTACAAGCTTTTCTTAGTTTGGGATAGGTCGATCTGTGTGACTGTCCCCAATCATTTATTTATTTATTAAAAACCGGCTTATCTGTATAGGAACTACGATGTCACTGACAGATAAATATACACAGATGCACATGTGAACCTTACACCCGTCTTTCCGTCGGGACTCGGGGGTTAAACATAACATCCGGGGTCTGTGTAGTATTTGCTAATACTTAAACAACACTGCATCAGAAATAGAAGTACCATACATATATAAAACTTTAATAACCATATGTTGACCTGTTTCGCGGTTAAGAGTCCTTACGCCTTTGAATAACATTTCAAATTAAAATAATTTGACTTGAAATGTTTTTCAAAGGAACTCTTCGGGTTAAGGTTTCGTCCTAAGAAGAAACTATAGGTAATTTTAACTAACTGTTCAAAATACCTATTATACTTTGAACTTAATTTAGCAGTAAAAGAGCCAAAACTTAAATTAATTTAAACTTAAGTTATATGTGAGAATAAAACGATAAATTGGTAAAATTTTGTCAATTTCAACTGATTATTTAGTCGAGATTTCTAAATAAATATATAATAACTTTTAAAGGCACTTTTCTTTACCAATCAGTACTTAGGCGGATGTCACGCATGCGATTCGCACCGCACCGCACGCCGGCGTGCAAGGGAGACAGCGACAGTGGCATCCGCCTTACGCTAACGGCGCGGAACCCTAGAGATACTAATGCGATCCTACGCAACGTAATCGCCGACAGTCCATAACGTACCCATAATGCGAAACTTCACATATAAAAGAAATCCTAGCCTATTGGCGTTCTGTTGTGAAGCGTTGCGTTCGTATTAGAACACTGGTGATATGTTCTAAGCGTCCCTTTGTTACGACTACGACACAGCACAGTAGGCACACATTCGGATAAGTTCGCATTCATACTTTCTAGTTATTCCTTTTTGTAACAAATATTCTATTTTGTGCAATAAGTGTTTATTACTTACTTACTTACATTAAACTGAAAGCTTCGAGCAACGCGGGCTTCCAACGCATTGGAAGGGAGACGGCAAAGCGACATTTTACCGTACAAATGATTCTGTCACCTTTTGCGGGGGAAACGTGCACGCACACAGACGCACTTCTGACACACTACATACAAAAAACAATCTGCAATAATGCCACTAATACATAGAAAATGATACAACGGCACTAACAAATCTTGCACACTTCGATATATTTTAGTGTACGGACTAGTGAGAACACAGACATATGCCCATTTGGGCTTATATTTCAGCAGAGGGTAAACGGTACGTACGCCGACTCCCGTCCCTGCGTTGCTTGAAAACTGCAAGTGCTTACCTAATAAAGACATTTTATTTCTAGTTTAATTTGAACTGCGTGTGAATTTCAATTACCTTAACGGAATAGTATCATCGCAAAACCACACTTGTTTCGCACTTACCAAAAATATCCAAATTAAATTCCGTTATTTAAGTCATAATCGCTTACCCCGAGCATATCCGCCCGCCTATGATAACATGGTTATTTGTGCCGCTAGTTCAAACGATTTTCGACCTTGTAGTTTCGAGCTACGAGGATGTTAAGTGAATTAGTTGCGTGAGATGAAAGGTACACGTTATACCATAATTAAGCTTACCATCCGTTGTGGAGCGACAGAACACTTTGCAGAATATCGGGATTAGATATTTACTAATTCCAATAACTTGGTTAAGACGTGCCATCAAATTGAAATGACATTTTATTTAAATGCAAAACTACTACCAATTTTAACCTTTTCCACGCCAAAGACGTAAGTATATATTGGCACCACGGGATCATCTCCAAATCCCTTCCTTCTAGGTGATAATACTACCGTAAGAAAAAGACATTAATGTTGCTCTCTAACCTACTACTGTTACTGCGTTCGATTGCTTGTCAGACTATAACATGGCGTCGAAAAGGTTAAGCGTTTCGATCGGTCTCTAACGACAGATTGTGAAGATGGATCTTATGACACCCTGGCGTGTTCAGATATTTGAGAGAACCTCGGCCTTTCAGATATAATACATACATAATACATACCGGTGCTCTTTACAGCTATATGACTGAATTAATTTCTGAAAGTCTTGTATAAACGTTAGTCGAAAAAGGCAGGTTTTGTTTGCCTAATAAAAAAACATATATTATACAGTACAGAAAATAATCTCAATGAAGATTGCTTTCCTTAAACAATGAGGAAAAATACGCTCCCTTGGAAGGTAGGTATTAAATGGTGAAACAGCTGCCATCCGGGTCGGCAAATATTCTCGGTGTGTGCTAAAGGTGTTTTAACGACCTTCCTAGCCTGGTTGGCATGGCAGTGAACCTACTAAACTTGAGATACCTGGTTCAAATCCAGGTAAGAGCATTAATTTGTGTGCTTATAATAACTTAATAAGAATAAAGGTAGCATTTGACTTTCAACTGCAGCAGCTTTGCTGTAGCATAGCATAGTGCATCGTTGTGACTGCAGCGGGGGGACTGAAAATTAAACGAGTTCTTTTAGATATTAGTCGTATTTCTATTTACCTTAGGTACAAATACAATTACTGGCTCAAGACGCAATTTGGTAAATGACCTTCCTATCTCAACATTTTGTAATCATTTAACATTTTTTAATGATATCTAATAAAATCAGAAAATAAATAGTTCCCTCGGAAAATGTTGAAGTTCCCGGCGACAAGCCCAGGAAATTGAAACCGCCGATGCCGACAGCTGATTGACATCTACTTCGGAGCATGTCTTACCGCTAATTTATTACGAAGCAGCCATTGGACGCGGCTAAATAGTAATTAATTGGTATTTTAAATCTGTATTATAAATTATGTCATTAAATCGGTGATTGAAGTTGTAGTAAAATATGCTTAAATTTCAATCTTAATTGAAATTTACTCACTCATTAAAATTTTGACGTGTGATGTATATTTGTAAATTGTTTATTCTGTCTGTCCTGACCTCAAATCCCAAGTACTGAGTCTACCCATCATCATCTACAGTATTTGATTAAAAATTTCCAATTCCTGTTTATAACAAATTTGTTTCTTCTTTCAGCATTTATTCCATTTCACGGGAAAAATGCCGCGCGACACAGCGTTAAATACATTCGTTACTTACATGTTTTATTACAAAAAAGTAGTGTAATAATGTAAATATGTACCTTTATTGCTGCCTGTATCACAACTGTAACATTTACATTTCAACTGGCGTCGGGTCAAATAGGGATGATAAATGCCGGTATATTAACTTTTAAATAAACATTAAACGAGCAAAAAACGTGTCGGTAGTCGACATAATGAAATTCGTAAACTAACCTAATCATCAACTGACAATGTGGCACCATAGAAAACCTAGCTAGCATATACATTTAGCATATATATTTATTTATAATACATTCTTGTGAATATACAATTTTATTGATACTCAGTACCTACAGGCGCCTGTGAAAACTTAAGACATTTATTTATGGGTGCCAGATTCCCATCGTTGAAAACGGGTGACTCCCATCAGTCCTCCCAATCTGCCCACAGATCACTCACCGTTTCCGACGGCAATTCTTTCAGGACTTTTAGTGTTTCTGGTGTACATTTTTTAGAAAGTGTGGTGACGTATCACGAAGCAGGGGGGCAATTTTAATAGTAGTTCATGCAACAGTGATATAATAAGGTACCTACTCGACTACGTCTCGTTTTGCAACAGCGACCCTTGAATTTGAAGAACCAATTATGAGCTGTTGCATACACTAGTTTTTCTACGACAGCAAAAATAGCGAAAAAGGCTAAATCATCAATTGTGGCAGAATGTGAAAGATGTCATATTATGCCCTCTACAGTGGGCATATAACATATTTCATTAAAAAAAAAATAACAGTGCTAATATATTGTATGAAAATCCATAGGAGCATCGTTTAGCAGTGGTCTTATGGAATACCTACCATAGATAGCGTTATAATGTATACTTTTTAATATCGCTGTCAGTCATCTAATTGACAGATAGAATTGTTGGAGTAGAAAAAAGAACATTTATACTTAATCTTATGTAGTGCAGTTTTACCCATTCCCAAAAACGTAACGCTCTCAGCTCAAGAGTCGTACATTAAACAGTTAACATTTGGGATCATAAGTTTCTGCTACCCGTCGATAGATGGCTCTGCCAGTCTCAAACCGGCGCTAGCGCACGCGTGCGTATCCAATGGCAATCCATTCATTTCATTCTTCTACTCCAATGTCAAAACGCATTAAGTAAAAGACTTAAACAATTCCAATCTGAACCTTAATCGCACTCTATTAAGTCTAAACTCGTTAAAACTGCAATCGATTTTGATGTTGTTTCTTCATTGTTTTTTGTTCCCTCGGCCCAATTCCGTTTTTATATCCGAGCATAATCGACAAAGGAGCCGTTTGGTTCCGAACTGAAGATGTTCCGAAGAAGAAACAAGTTTAACAGTTACAAGACGCTATTATAAAGGTTTTTGTATTTAAAATAGAGATGTTAGTGCATTTGAAATTGTGCGTGAAATTGAACTATGATTGCACGTGAACGTGTTTTGTAATAATTTTTTTAGAAATTAAACGTTTTTAAGCAATCAGTTACATTGACAGTTCTGTTCATCTTAATATAAACTTGGCCAAAGAAGTGATAATTGTTAATTAGCTTGAGTAAGTATCTAGTACCTACTAACTAGTACCTATCGTATTATTAGTTTGCTAAATGACAACAATTCGTAATTTTATACAAAAACAATGTACCTATTCGTGTTCGATTTTAATCAGTTTAGGTATTAGTTCATCGCCTAATTTTCTAATAATGTAAGAACTAAGTCCTTTAAAAAAGTAATTTCATAAAAACCCGTAAAAGTTTTCATATAAGTACCTAGACACGCGTTCAACAGTGCATGGGCAATTTATGAATGAATTCATTCACAAATTTTGAACG
Organism: Lathronympha strigana; assembly: GCA_949128165.1. NCBI lineage: Eukaryota > Metazoa > Arthropoda > Insecta > Lepidoptera > Tortricidae > Lathronympha > Lathronympha strigana. The sequence continues at coordinate 18,441,754 of OX421905.1, forward strand.
CGATAGTACCTACATGTAAAAATACCTCTGCTGTTTAAAGTGATCAATTAATAATAACTTTATTAAGACATAAGCCGTGCCCAATATGATAATATGCCACATTGTTTATTCACCTCTCTATTGAACTGGAAAAGTAAAAAATACTACACGATACACCACCCCGTTTATGTAGTCATGGGAAAAAATATTTAATTTACAGATACGTAAATTATACTACTGAAAATTTAATAACTTTACACCTGTCAAGTCCCAATTGTTTGGGTGTAAATAATTAGAAAGCATAAAAAACGAGGTGAAAAAGAATGGAGAATTTCAAACACGGTCCGCCTGTAAACGGCCTATAATGGTTAAGGAAGAATGCTACTGTTTTAGATTCCGACTATTTCGATGTCAACGAACCCGCCGTAACTCCTATCCTAATAATTTTAGATTTTCCATATAATCAGAATGATTGACGGGGTGTTACGCTGCAATACGCCCCCCAATGCCAACTATTAACTAGATTTGCCCATTTAATTACAAGACATGAACTGCATAATAATTATTAGTTAACGCGCCACATACACAGAATTACATAATTATCCGTTCATTCAATTGCCTTACTGAGGCTTTGAAAAAGAATTATAAGGTTGACAACAGAAGATTAAAAACATGAAAGGCGCAATGAACAAGTAGGTATACTTATTAAAACATAATTAAACTCATTATCCTTACGTAGTTCTGTGACAACCATGACATTAAAAATAATTAGTGAATTGAGAGCAATAATCCATATTTCGCAATAAACAATTAAGACATGTCAGATCCTCTTCATTTAACTTGAAATCTTGCAAAACCTTGTTGGCAATAAAGCGCAATATATGGACATCAATCCGAGCCACGGTGCTACGTAACTACACTAAAAATGGCAGTAGGGAAAATTTATAACCAACAATACGCGCGTAAGAGAGTTTCGCAATAAACTGTACAAAAAAGCCGTAAGCCAGACCTCAGGTCCTTCAAAACCAATTTGTCCCAAGTTTACGACCCCGGTTAACGCATCAAACAATGAGTGAAAGTATTGTGTTTTATACTCCTTGAGTTTGATCGTTTACCTAACCATAACTCTTTTATTGGCCACCATAAAATTCGTATCCCATTTTAGAAAAACCTTCGACCGCATCGAACCCTTAATTATAGGAGGTCCGTGAATAACGTAATATCAGGTTTAATAGACAATTATGATGGAAAGGAATACTTTGAGCATATGCTGTAATGGGCCGGGCAATTAGGGTGCTGTGTTTTTGTCTCTGGCGACATTGTGTTTCTGGGAAACTTTGTTTGTTCAAAACACGTGGGAGTTCCGCCGCGCGTGTTGTCTTTTCAGTGCCGTTTGGATGCATGTGTCGACCCCGGGTTAAATTAACCGGAAACTTAAGGGGAAATAGTTAAGATGCCGTGCAGGTCTGTTGCAGTCACTCAGAAAGTTAAGCATGCCACCCCTGTTTACAAACGTTCAAAATAACCTGTCTCGAGGAATCGACCGGCGAGAAAAAAAACAAACGAAGCATTAACGGGATGATTATTCAAATTTATGCTGAAGCGATAAAGGGTAACATTGAACCTAGCAATGCGGCATTGCATCTCATCAGACGACTTGACACAACAATATAGAGTAGAGGAACACGTTTCAGCTCCTGACAAACAATATAATCGATATTGAATATCATTATGTAATTCAATAACAAAGATCCGGTGATACGAGGATCAAAATTCGAGTTTTATAAAAAAGGACTCACATATTGTATTGTAGAGATGTAAATTACGTAAAAACTGAATATAAACGCGTTTCGAGTATCTTTTGATAGTATAATGGGAACGTGCGTGATGTGGACGCGGGCCGCCGGATCGCGCGGGTGGTCCGGCCGCGGTCGCACTATTTAAATATTTCTTTTTATTATTTGCCAGCACTATTTGTTGATTAATGTTTGTTTACCACGAAGGTGTCGTACAACAAGGTGTGATTTGTTGGTCCTTTATAGGCTATCAATTTCAGTTCCATGGCTTTTGAGAAAAAAATCGAGCACTGGAGAATTTATCGTCCTGAACCACGTTTGTCGATAATAATGGAACCATTAATGTAATTTGTGTTTATAAGTTTGTCAGTATAATATATTTCCCATCTAAGCTTTCTTGGTAGACTTTAAGTTTAACCGAATTGTTGTTATCAGGAGGAAAAAGTATTGGTTAGAAACAACAAACACAGTATTTGGACGTCGTTAGCTAATGTGCGTATTTACGAACATGCCTACTTATCTTCCCTTCCACAATTGTTCCATTCAGTCTCTTAAGGTCTTAATTGAACAAATCATCGTCAATTTAACCGCGAGCGCTCAAGTTATCTTGGAATGAAATAATGCTGTTTGCCACGCGTTCATTAGTTGTCTTATCTTTAGTGATACGCGACGCTGGGTAGTTTTACGTGCTCACCCTTTACAATGGTTACGTAACATTTGTATTTACATGAGAAAGCGTAAGACTCACGTTTTTAATAGTGAATGTGAATGTTAATTCGATGTGAAGTTAATATGATAATGCTTGTTTCAATATTAATTTGTTTAACGGCCTCCTAGCCTAGTTGGTAGTGAAGAGACCCTGCCCACGAAGCAGGAGGTCCCGGGTTCGAATCCTGATCAGGGCATATAATTTTTTTGACTATCACGAATATTTGTTCGTGAGTTTATATGGATGTTTCCTATGTATTTAAGTATTTTTATGTATCTATTATATACCTACATCATCGTCTAGTACCCACAGCTTAAGCCTTAAGAGCGTATTTCACAATATTTATTTGTACTTAGGTAGGTACTATGTCATGGCGAGTTTAGGTACGAACAAAACATTGACAAAAGAGTGTTAAGTTTTCGAATAACAACACATTTTAAGTGTTTATATTGTACCTTTAGGTATAAACTATAAACCGATTTACGGTATATCAAATGGTACTTGATGAATCAGTGTTTTCCTTGTAAGTACCTATACCTACGTTGCCAAGGTGTAGGTTAATTACATACCTGATGAATATGTAGGAACATATAATCAAATTCATAGTAAGTATTATGTATAAGACCGTAAAACATAGTAGGTACCTACATATAGCAGGGTAAATATTGGTTGACCTGTAGCAAAGGGGGGGCCGGGACTTAGAATATTTTTGGTCGAGGTGGTGTCATTATAACACTATTTTTAAATGATTGTAATGTGTAGATGGCGTCAAAACAAGCATCTTTTATTGGAAAAACTTTTCTCTAAACTTAAAAATGGCCGAGTTAGAGTCCTTCAAAGGTTGATGTTTTAAAATGAGCTGGGAGTTTTTACTTGCTCGGCTCGCGCGCTGTAAGGTCGCAGTTCTACCTAACACTCCTCCTCGCTTCGCTCGTCGTCGTACCTACACCGACCTTCCTTAAGGTGCCATTCTGTAAAGCATTTTTTATTAAAAAAAAGTCGGTTTTGGCGCTTCGCCGGCCGCTGCCGCGGCACGCTCGCTTCGCTCGCTCGGCTCGCGCGCTGTAAGGTCGCAGTTCTACCTAACACTCCTCCTCGCTTCGCTCGTCGTCGTACCTACACCGACCTTCCTTAAGGTGCCATTCTGTAAAGCATTTTTTATTAAAAAAAGTCGGTTTTGGCGCTTCGCCGGCCGCTGCCGCGGCACGCTCGCTTCGCTCGCTCGGCTCGCTAAGTTTAGAGAAAAGTTTTTCCTATAAAAGATGCTTGTTTTGATGTCATCTACACATTACAATCATTTAAAAATACTGTTATAATGACACCACTCTCGATGAAAATTTTACAAGTCCCTCCAAAAACTTCAACCTTTGAAGGCCTCTAACTCGGCCATTTTTAAGTTTAGAGAAAAGTTTTTCCAATAAAAGATGCTTGTTTTGACGCCATCTACACATTACAATCATTTAAAAATAGTGTTATAATGACACCACCTCGACCAAAAATATTCTAAGTCCCGGCCCCCCCTTTGCTACAGTCCAACCTAAATATTCTTAAAACACTCATACTCGTATCTACGTGAATATAGCAAATAACATCTAGTAAAGTAATTTTAAATGGGATATAAGTATTTAAGTGTCCTTTTTACGACTTTTGTAAAGCTTATAGACATATTTTTTTTATAATTTTTGATTATAATTTTAGATTAATTCCCTAAAACTAGTTGGATTTACTAAAAAGTACCTATCTTACTAAATAGATGTATTGATGGTGGATTTAGTCCAACATATAAATTAAAGTGGAGTCTACTACTGTTGAATATAAAATGATTTAGTAGACAGTCAGGTACCGAGACCTCCTACATTTATTTTCCTGAGTGCCAAACTAAGTATGTAATAGCATAAGCAAATTTGTTTTAAAATTATACAATAATTTGAAGTGGGGGCCTACATTTTAGTATTTAATTGGGGTTTTAGTGTTTATTTATGTTGATTTATGTATTTTTATTAAGTAAGTCAAATTAAACGAACATACAATAAATGGGTGTTTTTCCATTTTAAAATTAAAGGATAATATAAACTATAATATATAAAAATAATTAGACAACCCCGAACGAAGTAGCTAGGTACCTAATAGGTATCTATAGTAAATTAATCTAAAAATATATTTTTCTGGCCTACCCCTGATGTTTTTCGATATTTGTATTATAGGTATTGAAATTCACGACTGAACCAAAGCATCTTTATTTGTGCTTATTTTCATTTACATTGAAATTGTGCTTGTTTTAGTAAAAGGTACCACTTTGCCGCTTATTGATAAGGTCTATTTCTAAACAAATCATTATGGTATAAGCGCCTTATCGACAACCGGCAAAACGTACCTTTTACTGAAAATACTCACAATTATTGTGTAAAACTACTTATAAATACTCTTATAAATGTACATGTCAAATTAAATATTCTTAGTGCAATGCCTATTAAGATTCATATTACTGCTGTATAAAAATTAGAATCAACGCAACGAAATATAAAAGTTTACATTCAATTTCGAATATGGTATTAAAAAGCCTATCTGGATTCGTTTAAAAAATCTAATTCCCAACTCAATTTCAATAATGAAATATCCCAACTGTTGTATTCGTCGTCAAGTGTTGTATTCCAATTCGTCAGTGACGTTCTTACGACTCTTATAAGAGTATTGAAGGGAGCCTTGTGTGGTGTCAGGTTCACTGACTCCAGTTATTGTGAGTCCGATGACGGATTAAATTTCTTCGATCTGGGATGGCTTGATGTGTTGTATTTGAAAGACTTAATTTCTATTTTTTCCTACTTAGTTAAGTGGAGTTTGTTTGCTAGACAATTGAAACAAAAATTCAACGTTTTAATTATGTATATTCAACTTAAAAATGCTTAACTGCTAGGAAATGCTTAGTGCTTTTCCCTGTAAGATTTAGTTTTGCTTACAATTCTTAGCTTTGGTACTTTATGAGAATAGTTGTTTAAAATTTATTTTGTTTGCGCCCAAAAACGCAATATTTTTGCGTTTTTGCAGTGTTTGATACAGAACGACTTACACCGCTTACACGATTCCGCATTTAAAATAAATAAATTAAGGTTCCCGCCACAGCTTTATGTATTAATAACGATTATTCTCACTTATGATTCTCACCACTGTATTGTATTAAATTCATATGTATGTATTAAATTCTAGCACGCGCCTTTCAGTCTTACTTGAATGAGAATATAAACAGAAAATTACGCACTTAAAGTTTCGAGCCCGTTTGTTAATTGTTTACTGCACTCACTGAAAACGTAAACATACCGCAGGATCTAGATTTTGCGCAATAACCTTTAATGCAGCTGTCCCATCATCGCCCGGCGAAATCCCCGAAAACACCAAAATGCAAATGCACCCGCATAATTAACTCGCCATACAAAATATTGACGCAACCACCCCATACCCACACGTAAAAAGCTCATACCGCAGCGATTTAAAACTTCCGCAACAAAACATAAACTTACGTTGATCGAAGAAGCACTTATCCAGACCATTCATAACGTGGCATACAGCCGCATAGTGCACAACACTGTCTCACTAACCATACGTCACACAAAACAAATCACAACGTTCCCACTCGGTCACTGCACAACGTTAGGGCGGGTGCTATTCGTACACACTGTCGTGGAATTGATGAACGTGTTGCCGATTCCACGGTCGGCGCGCGACTGAGTGCGCGCAGCGCCTCGAGGAGAGGGGGGTGCGAGCGCGGGGGTGTGCGTGCGTTCGGAATCTACTTCCCACGTGCTCAACACCCGTCCTTTTCTTGCAGGACGGGTTAGCTTTTTAAACGCACCGATACGGACCCATGTAACCGTGTTTATGGACTGCTAATAATAAACACAACACAACAAACGAATGACGCTAAGTGCATTTACTTTTTTGCGATATTTGTTTGCGTTTCCTGTAGGTTCCTATCCGACTATTTCCGGTCGGGAAGTTTTGTAACTCTTAGCTTCAACAATAAATGTAATAAATCGAGCTGAGAAGTTGGAGATGTTATTTTACTAACTTGTGTTTTTTTATTTATTGATGAACGTTATGTTATTAACGTTATTAACGTTATTTATTAACGTTTACTAACTTATGTCTTACCTATATGATATTTTCGCAACTTTTCCATAATAGGTAGGTATAGGTAGGAGTTTCTCATGAATGCAGCCCATTTCTTGAATACTTTCTTCCGTTCTGATGACGTAGGTACCTTACAAGTATCACAATTACAACATTCACAACTGATGGGTAGGATGATACCAATCATTGGTTTTACTGCATAGGTGTATTTTGCATCATTTAATTATCTATTAAGTATGCAGTAAAACCAATGGTATCATTTAGGTAACTAATAATTTACTAAGCAGGCCATACACGTTAGGGTATGTTTGCGTAGTTTTGACTGTACTGTTCAACTAGGCAGTAGGCATACCCTAGCGTGCATGGCCTGCTTTAGGTAACCAATACAAGCTATTAACAGAAATATATCCCTATACATATTTTTTATAACATCAAAAAACTGTTTTTTTACTAAGTCCTTTGGCATCTCCTAGTAGTACAGTACCTAACTACCAACTGTATTAAATTAAAATATAATTTCTGTCAACATCTGTTATCTCACATCATTAGCGTTCCGTTCCGATACCACTAATTCCAGAAAGTATTACTTTAAATTCCTTGATAAAAAAACAAAACGCTAATGCTTGTCTATTTGGGGGTGGTCGCACCTTATCGAATTGTCTGTCATCGGTTGTTCGCCATGCTGGCTAAAGTTAGATGCCCACTGACTCATACGAAGAACTTGAGCCGTCTACGATTTTAAACTACAATATAGCTATTTACGCTTTATCTAATTAACTACTACAGGATGGCTCAGGAATTCTTTGACAAAGGTTTAAATCATTATTTTTCTAGCGATACACGAATTACAGGTACCGTATATTACTAAAATATAAAACCGCAGTAATTGTTGACTAAATAAATCGAATTGTTTTAAAAACATCCGTGTTTAACTTTAAAACACGAACGCAAATGTTTGTAAAAAACATACAATTTGCTGCAGCTCCTCTAAGATTTATGTTCGTCTAATTACAGCAAAATTACATTTCAAAATGTCTCAAATTTGTGAATAATACGACATAATAATAACGACAGGTTTTTTTAGATTGATCATAAACTATAATCCATAGATGATAACTTGGAGTGATATCAATAGAGTGGATTCAGTTGAGTAGTCTATTGAGCTTATGAATATAGGAAAAATGAGTTTACACTATTAATCGACATTGTGTGTCTTGCGAAAAGTAGACGAGTCCAGCCGAAATATCAACGGTGGATGCTGAAATATCCAAGGGTTGCAGGCTTACGGTATATATTTTTTTCGATTAAACATTTTTTATTTCTGTATTTCGATATTTTATTATGTTATGCCAACGTATTCTGTTCTGGGCAACCCTGTATTTAAAATATACCCCTTTTTTAACTAAATACTAAGTAATTATTACTTCAGCCCTATTTAACCCCTTTTGATATCAAAATTGAGTCATCAAACTTGTGACATGTCGGTGAATTCAAATGTAATTTACATCATCCGACTCGCATGTCCCGAGCTATTTTAGAATTTCGCTGCGAAATTGAATCAGGAATATCCACTGGAGAACCAAGGATGGCGACATTTATAAGATTTGTCACTGTCTTGGCCGAAACGAGCTCGAATGACCACGTATCTGAGGAAGACGCATGGTTGCGATATATCCGAATTCGATTTTGATTTGGGAGTGCAGGGCCTATACCACGAAAATCGAGCGATTGCGGATTTGTATCTCCATCTCTGTCACACTTGCATATTGGAGTGACAAAGAGGTTTTCCCGTCAATGCCAATTTTCGATGCTCGTTGGTAGGCGTGCAGGTTCGTTAGTCGGTTACTGTGTTCATAGTAATTTAAGTGGACAATACATTACTAAATAAGGATGATACGAGTATACAAATATCATATACATTTCAAAATGAAATGCCTGCCATAATACGTGCGGGCCATCTGTCAGATCTCCATAGTGAGGTTGTCCGCCGGGTATCCGCCAGACGAATTTCCCATACATTTATTGGCAGATCTGGCGGATATGCCCGAACGTATATGGCCAGCATATTGAAGAAACGCCTATTTAGGATGCCACCTCAATGACACAGATAGATTAGAATAACTAAATTGTTAGAGATGTGGATTATCGGAAAGTGAGATCGAGGTAAGGCCCAGTTGGTTAGGTGTATCGAGTGTGATTAAAAAGAAGCAGGTAAAGTAGATTTTCATAGGAACCTACATAAATGTCCTAAAGGGTAACCCTTTCCTAAGGGTGGAGCCTCTTAAAATGTGTTTAACTACATATGTTAGCCGGTCAACTTATGTTACCTTATGGTCCTGGCAGCGAACTAGTCTTGTTCTCTTGTTCAGTGTGGTGATTTCGTTTTAAGAATTAGCTATAGGTTCTGGTTGGGGACTGAAAACCAGCGGTCTCGCTGAGTCACATCCATTTTACTACACAAATGCCTAATTGTCAACTCTACCTGATTTTTTTATTTTTTTTTTGTATATAATAATTCTCTTTATTTCTTGTCAATCTTATTATGTTAGGAGATAACTATTATACGTAAACATTTATTCTCGAAATATATACAGTAAGTGTAACTTACCTAACTACCTACCTCTACCTACCTTAAATCTAAAGTAGGTCCTTGAGGCATTGTACCTAGGATGCTGGCGGCATTTCCTCGTTGTATCGCAATGCTGATACGTTGTGCGAGGAAGCCACCAGCTCTTCGGTCACCAGTAACATTTTATTATTTTTATTGTAAAGCAGCATGTTTTGTGTTAGTAAATAAATACGTTTTTATTTTTTTATATTTTTATTCATTTAGGAGACTTTGGTAAGAGATTAATTTCTATAGCCCTCTGCCGAGGTTTTCTCGACGGGCGACAGGAGATATATAATTATATAGAGGGAAACATTATCAGAAAGAAAGGATAAGTACATGAACTCGGGCGGGACTCAAACCCGCAACTCTGAGATACACGCCCAATTTCTTTTCCTTTCTTTTTAAGAAACTTGGGCATCGTTCGCAGACGTTTCTGCTTAAAAAAATAGTTTAGAGGGGCAAAACTTCATTTGCGATAGAACCTTTACGCAGGCAGCTTTCTCGCACAAATATTCCCTATCGCGATACAGCGCGGGAACGCTGACTGGATGATAGGCACCTTCACATCACACCTTGCCGAGAGGTCAATTAATTATTTTTTAAATTTAGTCTTAATTGTTTTATTTTAACAGTTCTAGTTTATTTTCGGTATCTTGGCAGTTAATCACACAGGTACAAAAAGTTTTTTTTAAGTTTCAAATGGTACCTTATGGCCGGCCGGCGCTTACGCTGTTATCAACAGCGCTCCTATACCAATATGATGCTATGCGATGTAGGCGCCGACCGGCCATAAGGTACCTTTCCGCCAAACGTCACATTTAGCCGGATACGAATTAAGGCCGCTGCTATTAATTGCACAAAAAGCTAAATTATGACACAGGCATTTATAAAATTCGTAGTGTGTCTGTTTATTAATAAAGTTAAGGTTATGCTTGGGCTTGGGACTTTTGGGTGCTTGCCGTTATTTTAGAATCCACGGAGTTGCCATTATGTCAACATTATTTTTCGAAGTCAAAGTCAAAGTCTAAAAATAGTACTTTATATTAGATGTTATGATTTATGCTGTATAATATCGGTAATAAACACATAAAATTTTTCATTTACAATTATATCAGAAATTGTGTTTATTTTATCAAAAAATTTCATTTTAGCCAAGTGTTATTTTTTGTTTGTTTGTAAAATAGATGTCAGTAATCTGTCACAACACAAGTATCAAAGAGGATGCCTAACCCAATAAATCATATATGTGCATATATCGCATTACCTGTGAAAGTGTGAACTGTGACTTGTGTGTGTAACAGATTGTTGATAAAATGAATTAAGTACAGTCATAATACCGTTTCACTACCGTACCGTATTTTTACACTTTGACTGTAACTTCGAAAAAAAAAGTTGACATAATGGTGACTCCGTGGATTCTAGAACCACGGCGAGCACCCAAAAGTCCCAAGCCTAGTTTTCGTTTTGAGGTTACCCGATTTTGATGATTCGGTGAATGGGTGGTGCTGAGGTGTTAATTACTTATACTGTTTTATGTTGCACCCCGCGGCTACGCGTCTTTGTTTTAGTGACTGGTCTTGGTGTGATAATAAAAGTTGTGCGAGGGAAAAATTAAACACACCTAGTGAAAAAATATGTGGAGGTACGAAACCCTAGGGGCGCGAGTCCGTCTTTCAATTGGTTGGTATTTTGTATGGTACCTGTTCATTGTATTGTCGTTCTGTTTACTTAACCTTTATTTTACAAAAGAAAATCTTAGCGCACAGTCAGCGGCAATAGTATCTACCGCTATGAAGTTCCCATAAATATGTGACACGACACGCTCAGCACGCTCTTATGACTGTACAGTCAGCTACATACATATGAATAAAGCCAAAGTGCCACAAATATGTATACATGACATTACCTGAACATTAAGGTCGTGTATACATACTTTTGGCACTTTGGCTGTATTCATATCTTTGTAGATGACTGTACCTACAAATAAGATTGTGTCTGACTTTTTAAGGCCTTCAACGTGGAAGATACTATAGCAGGTGACAGCACAAACGGTGGACCTAGTACTTTTATCCTTACCCCTTAATGTTCAATGCTTTAAATATCCTTATGCAATTTACATGCCGTTCTAATTTATTTAGATAAAGCCGCAGTCGGGCCTAATGACATAAACAAACTTTCTTATAATTATGTTATTCATGGACATTTATTTAAACCACTCCTGGCTGCACCACTACGCTGTTAGAATGGCGCTATTCCTCTTAGTGCTGTTTTATGTTTTAAAATATAGACACTCCAAAATAGGCTAGATGACAAAGAAATCTGATTAACAGATGGACTGTTAGATTATTTAAAAATATTCGACATTTATTTTTCTTTTGTTCATTAAATGCATTAAAGTAGTATTATACAGTGCATTAAAGTTTTGCGTGACGTCACAATTAGGTACAATTCTTACCTAATAGTGACGTCATCAGCCCCCACCCCGGAACTTTGATGCTCTTCATCATCGTAAATTTTAGTTATCTTGAGTAATATAATACCTAATAATTGTTATATATGTACTAACATAATACCCATCCCTTCATGATGCATCCAAAAATAATAATAAACCTTTTTTGTTACTTACAAAACAAATTACTTATCTGTGAAAATGTTATAATTGCTGAATAATAACATCGACTTTGATAACATAATTTTAGACAAATTCTTTAAATTTCTTAAAAAGAATTTTTTATATTAATTATGCACATACATTATGTTTTATGTTATGACGTACCTACCTATATGAAACTGGTTTTTATTTTTTGTTTATTACAAAATAGTTTTTTTTTTAATTTACTATTTTAAGTATTGTTATATACAATTGTAAAGCAAGTATTGTTATACTTTTGAAAGACTTTATTATTACTTTGTCCTTTATGACTTCTACATAAACTTGGTATTGGATTATGAGTTGTACTGCATACTTTTTTATACTACTTATATATGAGGTTGTAAATGACATTTATATTATGTAAGTAGTCTATATTGACATCGATCGGTTATCATTTTAAAAATCCTTATTTGTTATTGATTTTAGCAAATGATAACAAAGGTAGACTCACAAAAGGTACCTACCCTTAGTCGGTTCCCAATGAGACTCTAATGCCGTAAAGATTCCTTTAGAATTCAACCTAATCAACAAGCGACAAACTGGTACCTTTTACTAAAAACGATCACATTTTAAGTTTTTAACGAGACTGCGTGTTAAAAGGTCTAAGTGGAGCGAGACAGCTGAGTGTAAAACACATTAGACCGTCGAAATAATCTTATAAACAAACAGACGACACGTTCTCACGCGGGGAGACCCTATTTTTAATCGAGTTACCTTTTCACCACCCCATTATAGCCTTTATTAAAATCCCTTAAGGTTCAATTTGAGTAAGCATGTGCGCATTCAGCCTTTGAGTGGAAGATTATTAATTTTTCAACTGCAAAGTTGTTCCTTGTCGATCGATTCTGAAATAAATTTGCATAAGGAGTTTGATGTTGAGTGTTGCTATTTTATACTCTTAGCTTAGTGGGTAAATAGGTACTAAAAACCTATTAACAGCGGTCTTCTTTAATATTTACTTATTATTTATTTACTTTATTAAAATGTTGACAGTTCTATAAAGGACTCGAAATTCGCGGTATATTAAACAAAATACCTATTAGTTGTATTTCCCTACTCTGGCCAAACAAAAATTAAAAACCGAACGCAATTTACTTATAATTATTTTATCATATTATTTATATAAATAATTTTTACAACATTCGTCAAAGAAAAATAAACTTCTTTTCCCACAATTTCCTAGAAAATTTGCGTTTATATACACCTGTACACTAGTTCGTGGAATACCCTATGAGCGGATTATGAAAAATAGTTGTAAGTAGAGAAGATAAGCTAACAAATGTAAGCACAAAAGCGGTACCTAATACTACTATCGCATAAAATATTCTCAAATGTAGGGAACCTGTTCTACCTCGGTCAGTTTTTTCTTTTATGATTTTTAGAAAATTAATGAATAACCGCAAAACTGTTATTTATCCGAATACCATAAGATAGATTAATAAACTATCGAATATAATACGAAATAAAAGGATTGATATGTCTATTTTGATAGGCTACGTCGACGAAAAAAAAAGGGAAAAGTATCCAAGGAACAACACCCCTGATGTTCCTTGGACATATCCCGTTGTACCTCGGACACGATATTTTTTTATTAACAATATTATATTTATAAAATTATCAGATATTATTTATAAAATTATATCTATTTTTAGCATATTTATGCCATTTAATAAAGTTTTCTACTATAAATTATCTTAGAAAAATGAATCGGCAATTGTCATATTTTATTTTTGCCTAAAACAATTTTCGAACTTTTTTTAAGATTGATTACTTGATAACTTAAAACGCAGGTAACCAAGAATTAGATATACAGTAAATATAAAACATTCAGTTAAAAAAAATATGCAGTACAAGTTAGGTAGGGGCCAAGGTACAACATATTCTTGGTGTCCGAGGAACAACAAAATAACTTTTTGGACAAGTAAGCTTCGTATTAGCACTTCCAATTAAGATTAGGCTGAACCTATCCTACCATCGAGTAGCTAATTATCTTGACATTAACCTTTTATATAAAAGTTTTTTGTCTGGTAGCAAAACATGAAATGATCGGCCTTGAGATGTAAAGTTCTAAATTCCAACTTTTCATGACACGATTCATATTTAATTATTATTCTCGAGATACTACCGGCCCTCAAGTTTCGTTGATAGTTGATTTTATTAGTTATCAAATAACGTTACAAATAAAGTAAATAAAATATTTTAATTACCCTGGCAAGGTAGAAATATAAAAAATAATAGAAGTAAAACTATGTCCAAGGTTCAACAGTTTCCCCTATACAATTTATTAGTAGTAAATGAAAGGAAATTGGGCTAAATGACCGCGAGAAGTGTTCGATAGCCCGCCTGTGTCCGGCCGGGCGTCCCTACACTACATCTACAAATGAAAGGACAAAAACTTTGATCATCGACATTGATAAATACATAAGTAGTGATAATGCGTACAAAAGTCGTTTAAAAATGTGTTCCACTTTTTACGACATTAAAACCATAATTACTTCTAATTAACCTATTAGATTGACTTAAGTACTTCGAGATACCTCGTAAAGGTACGCCTTTGTACTTTTTATTTATTCCTTTTTGTAAAGGCATATCCTATTTTGTGCAATAATAGTACATTGTGCATCTAGGGAGGTAAGTACAGGATTACTAACGAGAGTCTGTTAAAAGACCGTCATGCATACAATGTTTTTCATCACACTTGTAAGGGAAAAACAAATATACAAATGAATCTATTTATTAAAGTTGAATGTAATAGTACAATTGCTATAGTTAGTGAAATTCAATGACATGTTTTTTTCCGGATATTTATAAATAAACACAAAAAACACACTTCGAAACTTTTAAAAATCAACCATGGACGACCAACAACAAAACAATAACATTGTCAAGTTTTTTACATTCCACAGATAACTAAGAACTGCGTTTAGTTTTCGAACTTGCTAAGTCATGCTGCCAGATTCTACCGATATTCAAAACTAAATATCTTGAAATATTTGAAATAATCTGTGAAATAATAGTAAAATATTAAATATAATGCAGATAAATATTCCGTAGAAGTCTAATACAGAGTAAAGTTGGTTTATAGCCAAGTTTGAAGATTTGAAATAAGCCTTAGCTGATGCAAAACCTCCTTAGTCTGAAGTGAAATGACGTACGATATTTTAAAACTAAACTCATAACTCCCTCGGGAGTTATATTGTACTAAAATCCATAACTCCCGCGGGGACTAAATCGGCTCTTACCGCTCTATAAGTACACCTGCGCGTTATAACACCATTACCAAGCAAGTGTGATGAAAAGTTTATTATTTACTTACTTAGACTTCACTTATTTAGACTATAGGTACTGAAGTACGAGAAAGTATTCTTAAAATATGGTTCGACATAATCGAGTCATAAATATGGTACTACGCTCTTATTACACCGGCATAAGGTGCTATGGGACATATTTTTGAGTAAGATGTGCACCACCATATTTTTACACTTGACTGTACCTATAGGGTAAATCGCCAGTAAGAAATGAAAACTGGAAAAATTCATGACCTCGGGCGGCCAGTAATAGAAATAAGAAAACTTACAATTACAATAAAAATGATTCAATGTTACTTTGTCACCGGATTCATCTGTCAGACCGGCAACATCTCCAGCATCTCCTGTGTGCGTACCATGAGTTGTTTTCGATTGCGACTGCGGCATTCAAAAGTATGTAACCCATGGTAAGCACACTGCGGGTGCCTCGTAGAGAGGCGAGACACATCTTGGAGTTTGGGGCATGTATTTGGGATCCTCACGAAGCAAAGTACTCTCTCATGGTGGAAAGGATACAGAGAAAGTTTGCTCGTTATATCTACAAAAGGACGTACGGATACTATCCACTACTTTTTCCCTCGTTGTTTGTGTCTGGAATGGTAGGACTGGATACGCTAGAACTGCGGCGGAAAATGTTATTAGTGATGCATTACTATAACCTGTTGCGTTATAGAATTAATAACACTAAGGTGCTTGAGCGGATAGGACTGCTAGCTCCGGCGCCGAGGACGTGTGTACCTGGTGCCAGTGAGGGTGGCGCTCTGCCGCCACGACGCAGAAGAAGACTGTTCGCCGCAGGCGGGGTGCGCACGCGTCAAGCTGATAATGCTCCCACCAATCGGGCACTCTCACTCCTAAATGAACTGTCAGTCCAACTGCCCCAGGTTGATATATTTTATGACTCCCCAGGAACATTTTCTTCTGGGTTATATATGTTTTTTAATTTAATTTTGTAATGTTTAAATATTTATTTCTTTTTTTGTAATTATTATTAGTAGCTCATGTGGTGAATGCCATTAAGAAACATAAAGAAGTAAAGCTGTCAATGAATACTATGTCAAAACCATGTTTAGCATTTCGTTGAATAAAGCCTAATTTCGGGTTAATGCTTTCTTTATTCATCACAATTTATTCAACGAAATATGGAAAAATATTTACGGCCCGAGCGTTTTGACGCGGACCCGTCGTCGAACGTCGACAACGCCGCTGCTTGGATTCATTGGAGGAAAACATTTGAAAGTTTTCTCGCTTCGGTACATACGGAAGAAAAGAAGCCCTGCACTGAAGAATTAAAATACGAACTCTTGGTAAACCACCTATCTGCTGGAGTATACAACTACATTCGCGATGAGAATAAGTACAAAAATGCCATCGCTAAACTAGAAGCCCTCTTTATCAAGCCGGCGAACGAAGTGTATTCTCGTTTCAAGCTGATTAAAAGACCACAACAACCAGGTGAAACTATTGACAAGTACGTACAAGAACTTAAGCTACTGGCAAAAGACTGTGCATTTAAATCTGTATCTGCAGAAGTAAACAAAAGTGAGTACATTAGAGACGCGTTCATAGCAGGCTTAACATCGACTGCCATCCGCCAGAGACTCTTAGAAAATACCTCTCTTAGTCTAGACGACGCTCATATACAAGCTCGCTCACTCGAAATGGCACAGACCAACAACGAACTTTACCAACAACCATCTACTAGTACGTTTGTCAACGCTACCACTAAACCTAAACAAGCTTTACAGTATGACACCTGCTATTTCTGTGGATCCAAAAGACACCCATCACGTCGAGCGTGCCCAGCCTTCAATGTGACTTGTCTAACATGTGGCAAGAAGGGACATTTTGCAAAAGTATGCAACAGTGGTCCGCGACAGCAGAGCGCTTCCGCAACATACTGCGATGAATCCCAAGGAGTTGTCACGGAGACTTCAGCGATACATCCGGCATCTCTCTGCGCGGCTATTAATAAAGACGACGATAAAGTAATCACCGATATCACCATTAACAAGTCTATCTCTGCCAAAGCCCTTATTGATACGGGCAGCTTTGCCAGCTTTATTGACAGTCGAATCGTAGAAAAATACAAATTGGAAAAGACAACTCACAATCAAAACGTGTATACGGCTGCAACACACTTTGTCGCTGCTGCTGAAGGTATTTGTGTGTTAAATATTAAGCTACTTGGACAAAGCATTGACGCTGGATTTTTAGTACTACGGGGTTTATCCTCTGATGTCATCGTTGGACGCGACATATTAAGAGGACACCAGAAACTTGAAGTACATTTTGACGGGCCGCGTCCGCCACTGAAACTGTGCTCCTTATCAAGAGCCAATATCGAACCCGTAAGTCTGTTCCCAAATCTTTTACCGGACTGTAAACCGATAGCCATCAAGTCAAGGAAACACTCACCAGATGATGCCGCCTTCATCAGTGCAGAGATCAAGAAACTCTTAGACGACAAAATCATCGAGCCGAGTCAATCACCATGGCGGGCTCAAGTTTTAGTGACGTCAAATGAAAACCACAAAAAAAGAATGTGCATAGATTACTCACTCACGATTAACAAGTACACTCAACTGGACGCGTATCCTTTGCCCAGTATTGAAGATATAGTAACGAAGGTGGCAAAATTCAGAGTATTTAGCAAGATTGATTTACGAAGCGCGTACCATCAGATACCAATAGTGGCGAATGAAAAGCCTTATACTGCCTTCGAAGCCGATGGTAACTTATATCAATTTTGTTCTATCCCGTTCGGAGTTACTAACGGGGTTGCCGCTTTTCAGCGAGCCATCAACTCGATCCTGACTAAGGAGAAGACGCAAGGAATTTACGCTTATCTCGACGACATTACTGTTTGCGGTCATGATCAAGATGATCACAACGAAAAATTGAAACACTTCTTAGACGTCGCTAGTCGCTACAATCTAACATTGAATCTCGATAAAAGTGAATTCTCTAAGGCACAAATAAGCATCCTGGGATATAATATTCATAACGGTATTATCAAACCTGACCCCGAACGTCTTAGCCCACTCATAGAGCTTCCCGTTCCAGATAATACAGCTTCATTAAGACGAGCTCTAGGTCTTTTTGCACACTATTCGAAATGGATCCCAAATTTCTCAAAGAAAATTCATCCCCTGGTTAAGCATGACATATTTCCTTTACCTTTGGAAGCGAAAAACGCTTTCGAACAGATAAAAAAGGAGATAGCTGATTCCACTCTACATGCTTTTGACGATAACATTCCTTTTACTGTAGAAACAGATGCGTCAGACTATGCTATTGCTGGAACATTAACACAAGAGGGTAGACCAATAGCTTTTTATTCTCGAACACTTACTGTCTGTGAACGAAACTATCCCGCAGTTGAAAAGGAAGCTACGGCAATCATTGAATCAATAAGAAAATGGCGCCAATTTCTTTGTGGAAGGGCATTCCGGCTAATCACAGATCAAAAGTCGGTATCCTATATGTTTGATCAAACACATTCGTCAAGAATAAAAAATGATAAGATACAACGTTGGAGACTGGAGTTGGCTTCTTTCAAATTTGATATTGTGTATCGACCAGGAGAAGAAAACCTAGCTGCCGATGCACTGTCTCGCGCTAATATAGTTGCTTCGTTAACGACACAAAATGATTTAAGGAAGCTTCACAATAACCTTTGCCATCCAGGAGTCACGAGGATGAGTCACTGGGTGCGAAATAAAAATCTACCATTCTCGATTGAAGATATTAAACAAATGACATCTTCATGTCATGTATGCGCTGAACTAAAGCCCCGATTCCACAAAAGTATCGGAACTCTCGTAAAGGCGACGTCACCATTCGAGAGGCTTTCCGTCGATTTCAAAGGACCTCTGCCGACAGAAGGTAGTAAAAATCGCTACATTTTGACCGTCATTGACGAATATTCACGCTTTCCATTTGCATACCCCTGCGCAGATCTTACCTCAGAAACAGTTAAAACGAAACTGACCTTTTTGCTACTTTCGGTATGCCAACTTATATACACAGCGATCGTGGAGCAACCTTCTTATCTGACGATCTCAGGAATTTTTTACATGAGAAATCCATAGCTACGAGTTACACTACACCGTATAATCCACGTGGCAACGGCCAAACTGAAAAATACAACGGTATTATCTGGAAAACTATAGAAGTTGCCCTGAAAACGCAGAATCTACCTACTACTAAATGGGAATTTGTACTAACAGGTGCACTTCACGCTATCCGCTCCTTACTCTGCACGGCAACCGACTGCACTCCCCACGAGCGAATGTTTCTACATCCAAGACGTTCCGCAACCGGTCAATCCATGCCGTCATGGCTGAGCAACCCCGGGCGAGTCTTACTGAAAAATCACCACAGGGCGAGCAAATATGATCCAATTGTCGAAGAAGTAGAGTTACTTGAAGCGAATCCTCAACATTCTCGTGTCCGTTTTTCAAATGGGAGAGAATCCATAGTGTCAAATCGTCACCTAGCTCCAGTTGGCGACCGACTTTCTGAAACTGACACTGCCGATGAAGATAATTGGGAAGAGGCCCAAGAACAACCCGGTGGAAATGGGAACGAAGCAACGCCGTCACCGGAGTCCCCACAGCTGCGGCACTCTACGAGACAATGTTGTCCTCCGTCTCGGCTGAACGATTATGTGTGCGATTAAATGCCGGGGAGAATGTGGTGAATGCCATTAAGAAACATAAAGAAGTAAAGCTGTCAATGAATACTATGTCAAAACCATGTTTAGCATTTCGTTGAATAAAGCCTAATTTCGGGTTAATGCTTTCTTTATTCATCACAGCTCAGTAGCTCTATTGTAAATGTTAAATTATGTAGCATATAAGCGTCTTGGTTGTTATTGCTGTAAGCTTGTATGTGTGTATAAATAAATGAAATTGAAATTGAAATCTCGAGTTTTGTATTATTGCCGGTGGTTTGTTATAATATAAATATTTATTTGTTGCGGCGCGCGGGAGGGTGGAAAAATTTAATGAATGCAAAAAATACTTACTTAAATTGGTTGGTAACTTGGCACTTATTGACGCACGTTTGGCGGAATAGCAAAGTAACATTACTAGCGTAAAAAAATAGATACCTACCACCAATGGCGATTACCGCGAGTTAATTCGCCGCTAAGGACGCTAGTGGAACGTGGGTCTGGTCCTCGCGTAAAATACGGTAACCGCCATTGCCTTATGGGCCAGAATCGTCGGAAGAGTTTGTTCCTTTAGTCAGCGGAATAAAAAAGCCATGGAATTTATACGGTATTTCAAATAGGTTGTTACGTATATCTAGTTCGAAATCGGCACGGCGTTGCGGCCGCCGTAGTTACTCATTTTCTTAAGGAAATTAACAGGTATCCCGCAAAAACGTAAAAAAAATCGAACAGTAGAAGAAGTAGAAAGATAATATCTGGTAGGCACAGTATATATCATTTATTTTTTCCTAATTTTATTATTAAATTATGTAATTTCAAAATGCCATTGTCATTGCTTGATAATGTAGTGACCTCCACTCTGGTGGGACTGCATATACCGATACTTACATAATTTAATTTAGGTTAGCTACCTACCTGCCATAATACGAATACTTCATAGTTTCAAACCAACGATTTTTACTGCTCCTAAACTTCATGAACATAAGTGCTAAACACGGGCAACATAACTTTCGACCTGTAACGCCATGCACTTCGTCGAAACTGCCCCGTAACTTGCCTGGGAGGGTGTATTTTACGCTGCTAGTAAAACCGTACGGCTGCCGCAAGGTTCTATCACGCCGATCCAAAATGACTTAAGGGGCTGATAAGTTTAATGTTGTCCAAGAAAAACTATTTATTTTTCAGTCCTCCGGCCGGTAAGCGCCACTTTCCGCAAAACTAAATTGCCGCCTGCCGGCTCCGTCGGGCTGAAAAATAGTATACAAACCTCGGCCGTTAAATGGGAAAGTCTCGGATCACATGTTAGTCGACCTCGGCTTCGCCTCGGCCGACAATTACACGGGATCCGAGGCATTTCCCACTTAAACGGCCTTGGTATGTAATGTACTATTAATACTGCAAAAACTTATGTTAATATTCAACATAATTACAAAGACCGTAGACGAAGCAGATGTTTAACCATGAAATCGGCTCGATAGAAAATAATTGCAAAGATTGTGTTAAACAATTGAAAAATACTATTTCTATGTATTTCTGTGAATTCATTTTGTATTAAGCAGAGACGTCTTCGAACGAAATTAATTCTTTTTCTTATAAACTGAAAGAGATGTCATATACTTACTACAGAAAAAGTGCAGTGTGAGCAGGGGTGGGATCAAACCAGCGACCTCCTGCTTTCGCGGCAGACGCCCTAACCACTGGGCTACCCGATCACGGCATTGTTACAATTTTTCTTTCAGTTATAAAATTGAAAATTTCGTTCACAGACGTATCTGCTTAATAGAAAATTAATTTAGTATGGGGTAGCGTATTGTTATCCACGATTTCTAAAATGTCTTAGAACATCGATGCCGAACAAGTGTTTAACACTTTCGGTAAATTTATCTACGCGTCTTCCCAAGGCGTATAACCAAATAAAAGAAATACGTAGTGGAAACCTTTGCCGGGGTCGATCGGGCGTCGATAGCTCAATTGTCAAAATGATCTGAACGGTGTTCATAGAGATCGTGGGTTTGATCCCGCTTGACGCAAGGAATTTTTCCATTTTTCTTTTAATTATAAAATTGTATATTTCAGTGAATTTTTATTGAGAAATCACGACCCAAAAATAAGACGACATCGACTAATTTTAGCAAAACATCGGTTTTTTCGACACATATATTATTACTTACTACCTAATTTTAAGATAAATTAAACAGTTGGTTAAAAGCACCTAGTTTAGTCATAATTTGAAATAAAATATTTTTCGAAGGCGTAAAGGACTCTTAATACCAAATTTTTGTACTTACCTATACAAAAAGAAGCTTTTGTATACGGAACTCCTCCTCTAGTTAAGTTCTGTCGATAAGCCTTTTCGGTTTGGAGCCTCAGATTTCATGGTTTATGTCCAATGGATTTTAAGCTTTTACTACGAATTTAGGAGTTATAAAATATGTCGATTGAATTTTACGGAACTGGCGCTTGTTGTATACCAACGTAAACCTGCTAAAATCATCTGTTAATATTGGTAGAAGGGTAATTTGTTCAGCGTTGGATATTATATATAGTAAACGGATCGATAATGGAGCGTGTATGAGTAATGGAACGCTTAAAGTATGACTCATACTAGAACGGGACGCGACGATCTGTCAGTTTCTATACAAAAACGACACGTGACATCCGAGGGCTCCAAGCTATCACGATTACAGATTATTTCTATAGAAATTGACATATAGTCCCGTCCCGCCCCGTGCCGCCCCGTCCTAGTGTGAGATGCAAAAATCCACATTAAGATGTTTATACTTTATGGCACTATTTTAGCATTGACACCGGTCATTTGGCTGCTAAAGATTGAGGTTTTTGATGATTTCTGTCATTCTACACCATATAAGTCAATGAATTACCTGGTATGTACTAGCGACTAAAAAATGTGGACTTAGATCAATTTGAAGTATTCTGTTTGACTTAAATTAATCTGCACATTTTTACTATTCAAAGACGTCTGCTATTGTAATTAGAAATAAAATCGCATGCAGTGTCTCAAGTAAATTGACAGTTTAATTATGACCGCCCTCTATTGGCAATATATTTTATCTCATTTCGACTGATAATATTGCGCATATGTTAAAGTAGTAGTAGAACACTTTCTTGTACAAATGCAAGATAAACAAAAACTGGATAAAAAAGAAATACAAAGTTTGTACAAAGGCGAACTTATCCCTTTAAGGGATCTCTTCCAGTTAACCTTTGAGTAATTGAGGGAGAATTTGAGATGGCAGACACACGTACTGTACAACGCGGCAAAAAAAAAAAGAAAACCAAAAACTTCCTATTGCTAAATTATCCCTACTTACAAGACATATACTACACACCATAATATAAGAAAATACAATAAATATATACAACCATATACATACATACATAGATATACTTATAACACATAAAAACATACCTAACATACCTAAAAACATACCTAAAATAAAATATTTTAACCAATGAAAAGTTTTTTAGACCAAAAGCAACTTCATTTGAACAGCGGGGAAAATACGTATAAGCTTAGGTACTTATATTTCTTAGGAGGGGGATAATTGTCAATGAATTGAGCAAAATATCAAAATAATATTTTCAATTTCATCAAAAATACTATTTCTATTGCATCTTACATTTCTAACATAGGATGTTCATTATAAAATTTGAATTGGGTTCAAAAATGTAACTAATATAATTGTTTCCGGCAATGGACGCTATCGACACCTATGGTACCAAATCTCGGTAATCTCCTTTCACGACGATCCGATGAACAATACTCGAGTTATGGCCGAACAAACATACATACAAACGACATATTGTCTAAGTAGACTCGATCTTATTATATATACTCGCTTTGGTCGCTTCTTCAATTACTTTTTACTCCGGAAATATTCCTAAGCAAGAACACTTTCAGTATTCAGCCGATATGGTGTCATATAGCACGTCAACGATTCTAACGCCTAACCAAGTCACAAATGTAATCCCTTGCAGTTTGCTGCCAGATCGATGGTCGTAATCACATTAGAGCAAGCTTCTCCCGGGGGAGCAGAATTAAGTTATTGTCGGGATGATTGCACTAATGTGTAGGGTTCACACCGGGTATGCTAAGCGGAGTTACCCGGTTGATGCCCATTACCAACCTAGGCTGAACGGTATGTACAAAACTTTTAAATTCCCTCCTTTCCTACAACCTAGGCTAAGAGATATAATGTTAAAAAAAGTCAACTTCTCTCAAAATTAAGTCGTACATAAATACTCAGTCAAATTAGATTTAGCTTGCCCTACGCAATATATATACCTACCTTACGTAGCATAATGGCCATCTTTAGGGTTAACGGAAACAAAGGAACCCTTATAGATTCGTCCAGTCTGTCTGTCCGTCTGTACGTCCGTATGTCACAGCGGTTTTACTCAATAACTATAAAGCACATAGTAATTATATTACAGCTAGAGGTGTATTATGTGTGCCGCTACTTAGTTTTGCATATAAATTGCTAAAAAGATATGGGGGGGGGACTACATTTTATAAAAACGATCACATACTAGCGGATCCCCCGAACATGACCTCGCAACCCCTATATCTCGGCAATCCCTTGACCGACTCATATTCGAACTTAAATTTCTACTTATCTCGTCTGACTCCAAATTTCACGATGATCCGATCAACTATACTCGAGTACATACAAACATACATACATACAAACATACCTATGTACATACAAACGACGAATCCGTGTACCTATACTGGGAGGACATACTCGCTTCGCTCGCTCGTTCCGTTATAAAAAGGTGCTAAATAAGGTAAGTACCAATATTTTAAGCGATGTTAATTTACGTAATAAATTGTAAATATTGTTTTAATTCCTGCGCATTTCCTTTATTTATTTGTTTATGTCTGTATGAACTTATACTACTCGTAGTAGCCAAATGCAATATACGCAAACTATAGTACTCGTCCTAATTGACTTATTGATTTTTATTTCCCATTTACAATGACAAACACAAATACAAATACACCAAAAATAATTTCATTCTGTGTCCGCTTCGTGACGTAATTGACGTCACGGCGCCGTGACGTATCGGGCGTCACGGTAGATTACTCTGCAAATTGCGACGAATGCTGTCTCTCTCTCCGTAATGTCATTTTCAGCTTTTGCACACGTGAAACCGAATGTAGGTATTCCTACAAATCGGTTGTGACCTGTTGTATAAGGCAGGGACATACCTACAATTTACAAGCGGAACTCTTTCCAACTGCAAGTGATACTTCCGCTTGTAAATAATAGGCTTGGTGACATTTTATTTTAATTTATTTACGATTGAAATTAAACACTTTAGAACGGATTAATCGCGTTTATTAACACCATGACCCTACGTTTCGAGCCCTTTACAGCACTCGTTTTCACAGGGTTAAGATGATGACTGAGCGAATGCGAATTCTCCCCGTCAATCAAAAAAGACAAGTAACTTTTTTGATTGACGGGTACACGGGGATAACAATCGCGGTAACAGAAGACAATATTATTTATTTACGATATCGATCCAGTTTATTGCGAAGATCTTATACCTGTACAGGATAGATAACATTTCGGCTATCGGGCTTCACGACTAAAAACGCTAACAAAAGGGTATGTAGGAGTGACATTACTGCTACAGAGCAGCCATAATAATGTATGGAAAACCAACAAAATTGATTTGTAATTACTATTTAAAACGAGATATTAACAATGTATATTTGTTTTTGTGAGCTCCCGATATTTCGGCACTGTTAAAATGTAAGTAAACTACCATGTTAGCCTAAAATCGTGTAAGCCAAATGCTTTTACTAACACCTTATTTGCAGTTTCCTAACAATCGTCCACCAGGGCACCCCGGAGCCTAAACGATAAACGTACCTACCTAAATAATGTATGATATATTTTGCTAACATATCACTAACATTTTTTTGCAAAAGACTGTCATCTTGACTACGACCCCGGGAGACGCCGGAGCCGTCGTCTCAATGCCGCCCGTGGCGTCGCGCGCACACGTCAGACGCAACGCAACCGTCGAAATTTTAAAATAAGAATGTGACAGATTTTATTTCGTCGCCACTTTTATTAATATGTTTCGCCAGCTTTGACGGGACTTGATTGTATTAGGTACCGGTTGTTAAACTCTGGAAAAGTTGCCGTATTTTAAATCTGTCAATGTTGTGACACTGCAGTCACATTGATATATTATTAAATTCTAAAGATTTTCTGTGCAAAATATTTATCTATAAAAAAATGTACCAATTTACATACTTACTTTTTTTTAACGGGTCACGCAATGTTTAAATATCTTATAATAAGACCCATAATCACGACATGCTTGCCCATTGATGCTTTGTTATGTGGTATAGCGCTGTTTTGATAATTTTATACCTAAGCAGACTGATAAAGGCGACCAAAGTCGATTAAAAATAATTAAGTACCTATATTCAACTCTTTACGCCCTAAGGGCCTAAAAAAGGGCGTAAAGAGTTATGTAACCATAACTTCTTGTAAGTAGTTCACACTCCATTTTTTTAGACCATAGTTACAAAATTATACTCCCTAAAACCATAGTAAAATTATAAGTTTAAGTACTTACTTGTTTTGAATTCTACACATTTTTGGGTACACGTTTTGAACGTTTCCATACGTTTCCATGCTTATATAAAGGTTAACTGGAAGAGATCCCTCATAGGGATAAGTTCGCCTTTGTTGTATCAAATTGTCTATGTTACTGTGTTTCTTGTATTTCTTGTGTTATTGTACAATAAAGCTTATACATACATACATACATATATTCTTCCGAAGTTGAACAACTTTTTCATGCAAAGCTATAGAATGTAAACATTATGACAAGGAACTTAACCTCTCATCACGGGATTGTCCTTATATTTTCCAGACTCTGGTATTCTTTCTATGCGCGAAACCTCAACAGCAATGTTTAAGTACCTGTAACAAAGTAAAACACGATTATTTAGTAAAAATATGTGTACTTAATCGAGGTTCAGTTTTTCGGTTGCAAAAAAGTACAGTAAAGTAAAAGTAGGTATGTATACGTAGGTACCTATTTTCATTGTTCTACACTTTCTCACTTAATTATGTGCTTTTGTTTAGGCTATTAGTGAACCGGTGAGACCTTAGACTCTTAGGTCTTTCACGTGAATATCAATGAGTTAATTATTAAAAAAAAAAACTTAAATTATAAAATTTACTAAAACGGGGTTTAATCGTGTAAAACTTTGAAAACGAACCTCCGACGTTTCAAGGGCGACATTGTCCCCGTCCGTGGTCCCGGAGAAAGGCTAAGGGACCTCAGGGTCTTTCTCCGGGACCACGGGGACAATGTCGCCCTTGAAACGTCGTAAGGTCGTTTTTAAAGTTTTAGTAAATTTTATAATGTGGGAAAATCGTGAAAGTTTAAATAAACCTTAAATTCTTCATCCCCGTTTCTATTAAGTTCCACAGTCACAAAACTTCCTATAACTTCTATAATATATAACAATGCACAAATATTTTCTCCAATATCAAATCGAGTTAACTTCCGATAAACCTCATTTAACCAACTACAAACTAAAAGTCATTAAAATTATCGCCCAACTTGGTGGTAAGTTTGCCCGGAATGCCCCACTCCGCTTTATCATTACTTCGTATCTCGGGGAGGGTTTCTTTTGTGTGATCATAGCTGATATTTAGTTTAAGATTTATAAAGTGACTAGGTGAAACCCGAGACTTCGCCTGCGTGCGTTTCGGTGGAGAAATAATTTAAAAACACCTATTCTTTTTCAAATACCTACTTCACACTATAGGGTTTAAACAAAAAAAAACACTACTTATATATTTTACCACTTTGTCCGCATGATAGATATGTATATGTATACCTAACCTTCTAGAACTAACGATCACTGAGCTTTGCTGCAGACGGTCAGACTGACATGGCGAAACTATAAAACCAAAAATACGGCAATTCATAAAAAAACTGCGTTCTTACGTGCTGCGTGGTGGTCTCTGAATAGAATATTTGCCCTTGGCAGCACGTTGGAAACCCTGATGTCAACAAATTCAGAGCGATAACGACCTAACGACCAACTTCACAAGCTAAATGTCTCATGTAGAAAAGTGAACCTTCTACACTTTAGTTTTGTCACTTATTGCTGTGCCCTTATTTAAATGAAGTAAAGACCTAGAGTGGGATATATACCTACATTGACTTATTAAAAGAAATAGACACACTAAGAAGAGCAAAAACGTAAAAAAATGTGGGTCAGTGTGACATTAGCGAAAAATTTTGCATTGATGATGATATTGATGATACAAACGATAAAGTTTCGTACGATAAAAGACGTACGTACTTACGTAAGAATTAAGTGTGAAATTCATACACAGAACTACCAACACTGTTAAAACTTTAGGCTGGCACTTAACGAAACGTCATATTCCAAACAAGACTATATGGAAAAAGTGCTGCAACTGCAGCACTTATATGGCGTCTTTTGTTTCGGCTGATTGGGTATCCAGTTATTTTATTCTATATCTATGGGTGTATATTATTTGTACGATATTTTCAGTATAATAAAATATATCTCACTGTTGGGCATAGGCTCCCCTTTCGTGTTCGACAGAAATTGGGATATAATTAACGTTGGCCCAAATCTTGGAGACTTCACATAGTATACTCATTTAAATTTCTTCCCGAATGTATACAATATCAACTTCTACTTCTTCTTCCTAGCATATTCACGACTTATGACACGGCTCAGGGCGCCTGGGGTTCGCTTTGGCAACTAGTCCCAAGATTCGGCGTAGGCGCTAGTTTAACAAAAGCAGTCGCTTTTTATCCCGAAGCGACTGCTTTCGTTACGATGTTTTTCTTCAAGCGGTTGGTAAATATCAAATGATATTTCGTACATAAGTCCCGAAAACTCATTGGTCAAACTTCACCTTCGGATTGAAAGTCGCACGCTCTTATATCCGCTGGCCTACCAACTCTCTATGTATATAATATAAACACGAAAGGTAAACAATATCTTTGTTTCCTGCGGAGCAATATCTGGCGCTACAAGTATAAAAACATTGCATAAAAAACCATATAGGTAAGGTAAAAGTTAGTGCTCGACGCTGGACTATGTATTCCATTTGGGCACTTTATGTCAAAGTGATAAGGTCTAAATTAGAACATTAAAAAAATCTTTGTTGTTCTAATTTAACTTATATAACTTTGGCACAAAGTGCCTAAAGTGCTCTACATTATGTGCTTAAACCGTCATAGTTAAAATCAGTGCTCTCATTAGAATCGAAGACAAAGGGAAGAACATGGTAAATGGCAATATTGTATACTGCTATCGTCGCCATTTACATAAACTCCTATAAAGAAACTATCGATCTTATTTAACACAAAATATACAATAAACCAATTACAGTACAAAAAGCATTCATACATATTACCCTATTGCATAAAAGTAAACAGAAATCACCGTACACCGCGAACTTATAGTTATATTTGAAGCAGCAAAATGTATATTTCTTGTAAGGAAACAAGTTTGTCTAAGTTGCGAGTTGCAAGGAGCGAGCAGCGACGGGTGAGGTTAGGGTACAGGAGGAAGCGTAAGCGACAGCGAGCAACTTGCCTAAAATCATTGAGATATGTAAGTTATCACTGATCAGTGATGGGTTATTATTGTATGGAATATCATTGATGGGAGACTGGAGCGACAATGGAACTTAAAAACTCAGCAATGAATTATGATATTTAATAATTAATTACTAGAACCGCATCTCACTAGCGCTAAGTTATCGAAATATGGAATTCACACGTCTTAGCTATTTAAAGACTGACAGATAGTACCGCCAGCCGCCAAACCGTTGATGAATGCATTTTTTTTTGTTATTGTAAAATAGGCAAGCATTTGACTACAATCTCACCTGATAATAAAAGCTGATGAAATGCCTTGAAATCAATTTAGAATACCCTATATCGGTGGGTATTCTATATCAATGGTCCTCATGGTAAACCTCCAATTAGGAAGGAACGTATTAATGG
Source organism: Lathronympha strigana (assembly GCA_949128165.1). Taxonomy (NCBI): domain Eukaryota; kingdom Metazoa; phylum Arthropoda; class Insecta; order Lepidoptera; family Tortricidae; genus Lathronympha; species Lathronympha strigana. Next base: position 18,471,672 of record OX421905.1, read on the forward strand.
CATTAACATTCTACGTATCATTCGTCTCGGAGTGAGGTAAAATTAAATTAAAATGATGTGATATGATGTGATGTGAATAAAAGAGATTGGCTTGTTATTAAAATATTAATCTGCTTAGCTCGCTTAACTGAACGTTAAAATCCCACGGATTATACAGGTTGCAACTGTCTTTAATTAATTTTGTGTCTTAAATTAAAATTGTTTTTAATTGATTTAAATAAAAGGTTCCACTTTCCTGATTTTTATAAGGTTCATATTTCATTCAATATTTATGACAGAAGTGCCTTAGTGGATAGTGGCAAAGTGCTACCTGTTACTAAAAACGATCCATTTGAAGCATGTAACTAAAACACGCGCAATCTGCGAGGTAAACGGTTACACTGCCACATGCGTCGTACTTAACATTTTACCCGCTTCCGCTTGTGATTACGCCATATCCCCCACCCTGCTGGTATCCTCTTTTCCGTGGAGAACTAGAGCGGGCCGCTCCAACATCTAACTGTACCTTGCTTAGACTTGTTTTTGACAACACTGAAGTTACACTTTTTAAACACATCCCGGCATATCCATTGTTTCTCCCAATGACGAAACGGGAATTTGTTTTCAGTTCCTTGTCTAAGTTTTAAAGAATTCGTTGGGAGTTTTAAAAAGGTTGCGTAAAGTTTGTTCTTAGAGTACGAAAGAGACAGTTTTAACAAACTACTGTGGGAAGGAGAGAAAGTAAATGTAAGTAGGTACCTACTTGTATCCTGAATTTTTCTGTTATTGCTACAGGGTTACTTTGCATAAATATAGCTGTATTCTAAATAGATGTCTTTTGATTATATTTTACATCATAGGTACTGACTCTAGTCAGTCAGACCACATTATCACATCCAACAAAAATTAAGTTTCAAACATTTAAACTGTTATTTCAAAACGTCAAATTGCTATGAAATTATGAAGTTTACTTTACACTTTCGCAGTCTATGCACACTTAGGTTAGTGGGACTGTATAATATAGTTAAGTACCTAGTCATATGTCTAGTATATAATTATAAATTGAGATATTATACATAAACAACTTAAATCTCCACACGCACGGTACTCTATGTGTGATATTGGCATCCTAAGACGTCCGAAACACGTCGCGCGCAGTGACTAAATATACGTGAGTGTTATCTATCTGTAATTTATTACAACTTAAATATCATGAAAAAAGTATTTAAAATCTGGCTCCACTAATTATAATTGTCTAACTGTAGTTTGCATGTCAAATATCCTACATCGCGGTGTTAAAAGTTATCCTAAAATCATGACCAATAATTGATTGATTGACATGATTTGTTCAATAATTAAGAAAATAGGTTAAAGCTGTAAAAGCTGAGATGTTATTGACTTTACGATTTAACCAAGATATACTGATTTATTCTGATGACATTTAAATCTAATGTAATTATAAAGATCTGTCAACATGATCCCATCAAAAACATTACATGTAAAAAAGGGGCAAGTCTCGCAACGCAGTCCTTACACTATAAAAACGTTTTGAAATATATTGTTAAACCAAGTCGATTATTATAGTCAGGGGTGTACATTAGAACTCCATTTGTATAATTTGTATGTGACGTCTACGATTTTACCTCGTAATTTATAAGGTCAATTTTATGTTTTTATTTTTTGTTCTTATCTTCTTTTTTATTAGAATTGCTTTTTTGTGTTTGCTTTTATTATGTTAATTATGGGTGTCCTACCTGCACAATAAAACTTTATTTATTTTATTTTATTTTATTTTCTCTAACTTGTCTATCGTAATAAAACTGTGGAGGACTACATTTTATACTTCTCAATAAAGAGTAAGCCAAATTAGGTCTAGATTGCCAAGTGGATTACGTTTAATTCTCGACCATGACCTACCTATCCATCGGAACATTAGCAACTTTGTCAAAAAAAACCTTCTAACAATTATTTGATTAACAATAGGTATGTTACAGTGGAGGATTTAAGTACGATGCTTGTTAGCCTCAGTAGAGCCTCCGGGCGAGTTGGTCTTAAGATGAACATGGATAAGACGAAAATCATGTCGAATATCCATGTAGCACCAACTCCAGTGACAATCGGAGACTTTACACTCGAAGTTGTAGACGATTATATATACCTAGGACAAACTGTCCAGTTAGGTAGGTCCAATTTCGAGAAAGAGGTTAATCGTCGAATCCGACTCGGTTGGGCAGCGTTCGGGAAGCTGCGACACATCTTTTCGTCCAATATTCCGCAGTGTCTGAAGACGAAAGTCTTCGATCAGTGTGTGTTGCCAGTGATGACATACGGTACTGAAACGTGGTCGCTTACAATGGGCCTCATAAGAAGGCTCAAAGTCACTCAAAGGGCAATGGAGAGAGCTATGCTAGGAGTCTCTCTGCGAGATCGTATCAGAAATGAGACCATCCACAGCAGAACCAAAGTAACCGATATAGCTCTCCGAATCGCTAAACTTAAGTGGCAGTGGGCGGGGCACATTGCACGTAGAACCGATGGCCGTTGGGGCGGAAAGGTTCTCGAGTGGCGACCGCGTACCGGAAGGCGCAGCGTGGGTAGGCCCCCCGCAAGGTGGACTGATGACCTGGTGAAGGTCGCAGGAGTCCGCTGGATGCGGGTGGCGCAGGACCGGTCATTGTGGAAATCTTTGGGGGAGGCCTATGTCCAGCAGTGGACGTCTTTCGGCTGAAATGATGATGATGATGATGATGATGTTACAGTGACTTTGTCAATATTATTACTTTATTACTATATTTATTATATTATTACTCTTATACTCAAACTGCATGTTTACATGCTCAACGCCTTGAACAACCCGGCCATTGAACATCAATAATAATGGCACAGCTGCAATAATAAAAATATGAATATAGTCGTGCTTTTTACATGTAATGTTTTTGATGGGATCTCATCTCTTTTTGTAGGTAGTCTTCCTTTTTTTCTTATCGGGTGCTATTTATTGTACGTCAGCTACTACTTTTATGGGCTTTTCTCCGGGGCTTTGATGTGATAATTTCTGACAAATCTGGACGGTAAATGGATCTAAGTCTAACTGGACGCATAATTGGCTAACTGCAAGATTTTCTTATCCTATGAAGGTTACGGAACCCTCCATTATGCGTAGTCCGACACGCACTTGGCCGGTTTTTTGATTTTTCTACGTTGTAAATTTTAAACTTCTAGGCCTGCTAGAAGTACCTTAGATTATTGATGATCATGAGTGAGTGAGTGTAAAACTAAGGAAAGCCGGAGAGCAGCCGCGACAGCAGTAGGTCGCTGGTTCGATCCCAGCCCTGCTCACCGGGGACCTTGGTCACTTTTTCTGTAGTATATGACATCTCTTTCAATTTATAAAACTAAGGAACTTTGACGAGCGATTGCTATTTTTTTATTTTTTTTATTTAGGTTCACCAACAATTGTTTACACTGAAATTACAATAATCAATTATAAGTATAACATACTCGCTAAGTGTAACAATCACTTAAAGGGAAACACCGCATGCATTATAAAAAATAAAACCTTAACATTATTTAATAATTATGCTACACAATGAAATACAAAAAACAGATTTGTACTCATCACTTGATTTTATATTTTATGAGAATATTTTAAATTGGGAAACAAAAATCGTTATGGGCAAAGTTGTTGTTGAACTAGTTAGGTGAAATAATCGGTTTTTTTTTTCTTTTTCTGTTCCTCTTAAACTACAAGTTCAAATCAAATGATATTGAGAATATAATAATTCATGTTATGGCCTACATGTCACAGAAAATTCAGCGTTCTAAGCTTAACCACCGTGAAGTTACAGGAGGTCGAAAATGGCCTGAATGGCTTCGAGAAAGGGATGGTACTTACGGCCGTGCCTTTGTATGCGGGACTTGGCGGGGGCACTGCCGTGCCCCCAGATATTAATAGATAATTACATTTGCCAATGCTGTTAGCATTTTCGAATTGCCCGATTCGATATTGGATATCAGTGCTTATCACGGGTTTGAAATCTACTGTAGATATCTATAGTCGCTAACGTCTACGCCAACGCACTGTCAGTGCATAATGTAACGAGCGTTAACAAGTATATTCTACATTCTATTGCAATTCTTAGTAAAAGTTATCTAGTATCTACTTATATTTCTTATGTTCTAATACTAACCACCGAGAGATTCGCCCGTATTAAATTTACACACTGTATACTAATTGCATTAAGCAATTCTGACATAACTAAATTGCCTTTCATATCGAAGCGAGTGAAAATAAAAACAAGAAACAGTTATATAACAAGGCAAAAACACTTTAAGCCGAGAACCTTTTCAAGTCCTCCAACTTCGAACCTCTGACTTAATTAGAAGAGTGCTCAAACTCGACCTATGCACCTCTAGACTCATTCAGACCGCGCCGGGTTAAAATAGACGCGGTCGACGGGCCGCTGTCACACCGAACCATGATACAATCTCGGAAGTAACCGCGAACCGCTTCGCTCATTTAGTGATGACTCACACCAGTCCGATTCGATACGGGACGATCTCTATACAAAACGTCACTTGACCTCCGAGAGCTCCGAGTCGAGCTATCACGTGATTCTTTCTATAGAAACTGACAGATCGTCCCGGATCGGATCGGAGATCGGGTGCGCACTGCCAGTAATTCCAAACAAATTCGAATTTGCCACCTGAACGGCTATTAGCCATATATATACATTCGGGCAATCCGTCGGATCTCCATAGTGCGTATATCTGCCGGGCATTCGCCAGAATTTAGTCTAAGTATATTGAGTGGCAGATCCGGATATACCCGAACGTATATGGTGGACTATTATCAGAGGGCGACGACGAATTGAGTAGTGGAGCCATATTCACTAGTTTACATTACGTTTACGTGTGATTTAATTTATTCGGACTGCTATTCGGACCAAAACCGATATGATGGAGGCCATTGTTGGCCGTCGTCGGCCATTAGTGACAGATGACGGACTGAATTCTACCAAAAATCTAGCCAAGATTTGAAGGAGGCCGGTTAGGTTAAGTTATAGGCGGTTAACCGTTCAATTATATGTACAGTTTTCGTTACGTATCAAAAGTAGATTAGCCAAAATAAAATACCAGTTAGGGTAAATCGCTATTAAATGATTACTCTCCAATAACCAGCCACATTATACCAAAAATTAACTTTGTTCATAAGTGCACATAATTCATTCTAGAATGACGTGGCCAATTATTGACGGGCGGCCAGTAATTCACATCTTATAGTAAAATGAATTCTATTTTTAGGTACACAGAATTCATTTTTAATAATATAAGGTGGCCAGTTATTGAAAAGTAGCCAGTAACTGACGAATTACCCCACTACACTTTTACACCGGCTGCGCTCAAAGGCGGTGTGAGAGATGGACATCTCGAGTGGCCCCCTGACCGCTGTCCCTCAAAGCGAGCCGCGATCGCGCGTGCGCGACTTAGGCGGATTTCACATTGGACGCGATTCGCACTGCACCCCGGTTTCTGAGCAAGATAACGCTACGCGCGTGTATAGTGCTGTCCCCCTTGCACGCCGGCGTGCGGTGCGTATCGCATCCAGTGTGACAACCGCCTTACAATTCCGACCAACTTCCTTATGCGCATTCATATCAGACTTATGGATATTCGAGAGATTTTATGTGTGCGGATGCGGAACCGATGTAGTTATCATAAGCATAGGTTAGGAGTAGTTGTAGATATGGAGCGAGCTATGCTTGGAGTTAACTCAGTAGGAGTATTTCAGGGTAGTAAATTTCACGTGAGGTCGCGGAAAATTCCTGGATTTTCCCCAACCTTCCTTCCCACCACATGGACCTATAGCTACAAGGCGTGCATGGAGGGAGCTACAACTAAAGAAGTTTTGAAAAGTGGAGTTCTAAAATAATAATAGAAAAATCACACGAATTGAGAATCTCCTCCTTTTGAAATTATGAAGTCGGTTGAAAAGGAGTTCTGAAAATGAAGCCGCTATAACGAATAGTAAAAAGCAGAATAAAATAAATATTTAGGGTTGGCTAAGGTAAGGCTGTTTTTATAAATAACGGTACGGAACTCGTCGTGCGCGAGTCCGACTCGCACTTGGTCATTTTTTATATATATTTTAAAGTTTCCTTAACATTTTGCATACATTGACATTGCATGTTCCATATAAATACGAGTATGTGAGTTTACACATTAATTCAAAATCTAATTATTTGGTCGGTGCTAGGTATCTGCCTGAAGTAAAGCAATAGCTGGAACAACATTAAAATATTTCATACTAGCTTTTGCCTGCACTTCGTAAAATTAGAAATTTCGTGACAAAAACTATCCTCTGTCCTTTTTTGAGAGCCACGCTATCCCCATACCAAATTTCATATTAATCCATTAAGTGGTTTTAGCGTGAAGATTTAACAGACAGACAGACCGAGTTACATTCGCATTTATAATATATTAGTATTATCTTTATTTATTTTCAATCTTAAGTTAGGTTATTATAATATGATTATACAAGTAAAATACAAAAACACATACAAAAACAATACAAAATACATAGTATAAACATAATTATTATAAAAACCTAACCTAGAGTGCCGCCGGCAACGGGGCATGGCCCAAGGCTGCCGGTGGTTAGGGCTGCAGAGAAAGGAACCGCCGGACTATACGCGCCGTGTCCAGAATTACTGCCTTCTGCATCTGACCCTTGATCCATCCACCTAGCGAGTGTCTCTCAAAATGTTGTAACCAATTATTATTATACTTGCCAAATCGGGTCACCTAGTTACATGCATATTTAAACCTATCCAATTATAGCTATGTATACCGGAAGAATGTTAAAAAAGTTCTAACTTTACAAGTACCTTCATTTACCTGAGAAAATACATTGTGAATTATTTCAAGCCCGCCGGTATCTATTTATCCAGAAATGTACAATGTTTTTAAAATTAGTTCCATTATAGCTTAGCTGCAACGTACAGAAAGCCGTCAGCTCAGCGCTGTTTGTATGCACTTACAATCTTTTTGGTGAAGTTTTTAAATGGTTGTCTGGTTGAACCCCGCCTATCGGTTAAGAGGATCGGTTATTTTTGTAATATAATTAATGCTCATGGCAAGTGGAAAGAGCAATTAATTATAATAATCACAGCTGTTTCATCATTAAAAATACATCTTATTTTTATGCTTAAGAGTTGTAGCTTACTATGCGCGTTATGACAGCTTTGAGTTTATGGGCACAGTGTAGACGGTAGACACTTTTTTGAATGAGGAAGCAATAACCAATATACGAGTATGTAGTGTGCTGGCGACTCCAGATTGTTCGGCGTTTAAAATTAATCTTTTAGCTTATTCGTTAACAACAAGTACCTGCGTAGCCGAAGGTAAGGGCATTATATTTGTGTGTTTATCACGAATATTTATTCCTGAGTTATGTATTTAACTACCCATTTATCTATATCAGTATGTAGGTATATCGTCGTGTAGTAGGTACCCATAGTACAAGCTTTGCTTAGTTTGGGACAAGGTCAATCTGTACGAGATTGTCCACAAAATAATGAGATGTCCTTAAAAATAAATTAATTATCGCCTCCTTGCTGAAGAGACCATCCGCACGTTAGTCCACCAATTTTCTCCTATTCCACACGCACGTGTACCTACTGCTGAACAAACTTTTAAATGTTGTAGATACAGTCAGCCACACAGCTATAAATGCCAAAAATATGTAAACACGACCTTAATACTCAGGCAATAAAGTCCTGTAGATAATACATAATTATTCATAGCTGTGTTGCTGACTGTACCAGACCGCGACAATTTTTTTGACGAGTCCTCCAGATTGAAACCTGTATATTGAGGTTCTGCGATTCGTTAATTATACAAAATAATATTATTTATATTACTTATATTTAATTCTTTCAGCGCATTGGCAGCTAGGCAGTTGTAATGTTATACGAGTAAAAAAAAAAATTCTTTACGCAATCTAAAGCGGGCCATATGCGTTCGGACAATCGGTCGGATCTCCATAGCGGGTATGCCCGCCGGGCATCCGCCCGTAAAATTGGTGTGTATAGTGTTCATTTAAAACGCTTATTGCCATGCCATACCTCAATGACCTCATAATAAGTTCTTAATATCTACTTTGTAAAGTGACTAGTTTGTATTTAAATTTGTTAGCAACTTAAAATAACTGAGTACTACGCGTAACATGAATGCTTTAAATTAAAATTACATTTTAATCAAAATAAGCCTGCGAAGTTACGTGTTTAATTAATGTTCTTTATTGACTAATAACCTAAATTAGTTTGCTCTTTATATTTATTTTAAAATAATCTTGCATATTATAAAATGTTAATGAAGTTAAACTTCAAATTACATAATGTACGAGTAATATCGGTTTAGAATGACTATTCTGCGAATTTATATATTCCGAGAGGTAATATTAGAGGTGATATTCCGTAGGCTAGTTGGTAAGTGGTATAGCATATGATAATGCAGATCCCGGCTTAAATCCCGGTTAGGGCATTAAAGGATAACTCACACTAGAACGGGACGGGACGGGTCGGAACGGGGCGGTCTGTCAATTTCCATAAAAAGAATCACGTCCGAGCTCTGAGCCGTCTGATGTCACGTGACTTTGTTTATAGACTCTGTCAGATCATCCTTTATTTGTATACTCATACTCATACTCATTTATTGATAATACAGAAATATTACATGTCAACATTTTTTAAATCTAAGAATAATATTAATGTCATACATTCAATTTACTAGTTATTTGTAGGTTTGTATAATTATATATTGAGCATAGATATTTGCAGGTAGTAAAATAGGTACCTGTATCGCAATCTCTAAAGATTTTAATCCTATTTTTGCGTTCCCTAATACTGTTTGGCATAATGTACATGTGTTCTAAACTCATTATGTCCTAATATTGTTATTCCTAACATCATTTTAACCTACTTTTCCAGCAGTGATTCGACTCTGTGAGGTCACGGTTCTAACCTAAGTTAACCAACTTTTCTAACAACGAAATGGTTCTGTGTGAAGTCGTTTTAGAGCAATCATTCAATTATGGCAGATAATCGTTAGGGCAATTGATCGTTAGGGATTATGATCATGAAGACAAAATCTTTAGGGCAAGTGATTTTAGGAAAAACGATATTAGTGATGTCGAGGGAGACCCGTAAAATAGGCCAGTAATAGTAGACGGACATCTAAATTATTTTTTATTTACTATTTAAAATATGCATGACATATTCTCATATTCAATATCTTTGCTATTTCATTTGCTTTCCCATTTACAATTAGTCCTTTATTTCCCCTCTAAGCCCTTTATTTAGTTCAAATCACCGCCCACACCACTCACAAGTAAAACACAAAACTGTTTCGTAACCTGCATTACCGCTAGATAACACAATGCCTACAATTAATCACTATGAGGGATCGTACAGAAATAGGTGCATCCATTTATTCCGTCGAACGTGTGTGCTGTCCGCAGATCACTACTACTTAACAATAGATAGAGCAAAGCTTTACAGCTTTATAAGGCGCAGGTTCGCCCGCATATGGAATACTGCTCTCATCTTTGGGCAGGGGCACCTAAGTACCAGCTTCTTCCTCTAGACCGCATCCAACGGAGAGCAGCTCGAATTGTCAACTGCCAACGTATTTCTGATCGGCTTGATCCCTTGGCGCTGCGTAGAGATGTGGCCTCACTCTGTATTTTCTATCGCATGTATTATGGGGAGTGTTCCGAGGAATTGTTCGGATTAATCCCTGCCGCTTCTTTCCGCCATCGCCCTACGCGACAATATTTCCACTCTCACCATTTAGATGGTTGGCAGTCCTCAACTGTGCGCTTTTCCCGAAACTTCCTGCCTCGCACAGCTAAACTGTGGAACGAACTGTCGCCAGCGGTGTTTCCGGACCGATACGACCTTCAAACCTTCAAGAAAAGAGCGTACTCCCACCTTAAAGGCCGGCAACGCACTTGCGACACCTCTGGTGTTGCGGGTGTCCATGGACGACGTTAATCGCTTACCATCAGGTGATTCGTTTGCTCGTTTGCCCCCTATAGCATAAAAAAAAAAAAAAAAAAAAAAGCATAAGTACGTACTAGATAGGCTGCAGTAGGAGAGCATATCAAATACTATATAAATTATATTGTAGACTTTTCAAGTAGGTACCTACCTACTTAAAAAATCGAGCTGCGGAGATTTTGGACAAATGAGAATATTTTCAACTCATAGACGTATCTTTTTACATAAAGAAGAAACCTGCATAGCCAAGTTGGTAATGACCCTGCCTACACAATTGGAGGGCTCTGGCTCGAAGTGCCCTGGTAAGGGCATTTATTTGTGCGTTTATCACGAATATTTTTTCTTAAGTTATGGACGTTTCCTATGTACATATGTATGTATTTATCTATATAAGTATGTAAATCGTCGCCTAGTACCCATAGTAGCTTTACTTAGGTTGGAACTACATAGGTCGATCTGTGTGAGATTGCGCCCAAATTTGTTTTTAAAGTACGAGAGCGCTTTTGAGTTCTCAGCTTACCATTACTCCTGTTTAGACACTGTCGTAGATCATCTTTCACTAGACTTAGCAATTATGGTGTAAAATTAATTTAATTTTACGAAAGTCACTGCTTTGCCACGCGCAAGATACAAATAAGTGATTTTCAGACCTAATAGTTCCAAATAGAGAACAAATAAGTGAAAATAAACACCGTAAGATCTTTTATTTTCCGCCATGTTTACAAAATGGAGTCCTTGAAAATGAATTATTGTAAACAGAATTTTATCACACTGACGCATAATCACAGAATTTTGATAGTTGTGATGGTGTTAATTTAACATTGTACGTAACCTACGATCATTAAGCCCGGTTTTTAAATATTTTTGATCAAATCAAAGGCGCATCGAAATTTACAAAGAAACCATACTATAGTTACACAGTAACAAAAAATTCCCAAGCATTTCGTGCTTATTTCAACTGCTGAACGTGAAGTTTTAATCACTTATCAAACGGATGACATATACCAAATTAAAATGGCAGATCACATTCACATGAACTTTGGCGTCGCAATTATAAATCACTCATTGACCGAACTGAATTTTTTTTTGTATCATTCAATAAATATCGGTCACTGCGCATAACTTTCACCCATAGCTCTAATTGTCACTTAAGGTAATCGTGAGATCTGTTATGGAGTCTATTTAGAACCAAAAATCGTTCAATAAAAATGTCGTTCACTGCGCATAACTTTCACCCATAGTTCTAATTGCCACTTAAGGTAATCGTGACATCTCTTATGGATTCAATTTAGAACCAAAAATAGGCTGCAATTTTTCTCCTTTTGGTTCTATATTGGTTGCATAAGGGTTCTTTCCACCTATATAGAACTAAGTCATAGCTATATATTTCACTTAAGTATCTAAACAAACTAACATCGTCACATTAAAAACAGGCTTTGTCATTCTTACTTACTAATACTTAACTAATTACAACCCCCCGAATCGTACCCGGCCCAAATGTACCCATCACACTGGCCGCGTTACCGCGCTGAATGGCCAATGAGATCTGTTGGACCAAGTACGACCCGGAACGAGGATCGCCCCCCCTTTCCCTCAGTCGCCGACCTAAATCCCTCAAAAATTCCTTGGCCTCCGAAGCCCAAGGTCCCGCAGTCTCCACTGCAACAGGCACAAAGTCGTACATTGGCTCCAAGGCAGAGTACTTGGCGTGTTTCAATTTGGCCGCATACTCCGCGGCTGATCCAGCAGACTTAACGGTGAGACCCAAATGTGAAGGTGCAAACGTACTGACGCACGTTGCATCCCACAAAAGGCACCGACCTTTCTGCCATGGAACCAATGTCAGACCATCAGGCCTTTTGCCATCCGTTCGGCACAACCCAGGAGGTTCCAGAACGCAAGGAACATTGGCCGACACCAAAGCCCGGCGAATCAACTCATTGAGTGCATGATGCCTTGGAAAACGCCCCGCACACTTCAGACAACTTAGACCATGGTGTCCATTTTCCTCTACCATGACTCCACAGACGCACCGATGCGCTTCGCACACCTTGCACCCCAATCTCAATGCAATTGCGATTCTCAAAGAATCATTATCCAGGAGAGTTCCCAGCGACGGGGAAGGCAGCGCATGTAGCCATGCTCCCGATTCAGCACAAGACGCAGCCTTGAGGCGCGCCATGTTCGAGCCTGTCACCTCGCCCAACAGGTTTGCAACGACCTTTCTGCACAAAATATCGTCCCACCCTTTCTGAACGATAAGATTGTCGGGCTGCTCATCGCCACCACAAACAGTGGTCCATTTAACAAGTGCTTCCGCGACAAACGGTACCTGGGTAATGCCACCATTGTTAGACAATATCCGAGTGACAAGACCCAAAGTACCATGTGCGGAAGCAAGGAATGCCACCACTCCAACTTCTCTACAACGGCGTATTCCCAGCCCACCGTGACGTATCGGGAGAGCAGCTTGACACCATTGCGTTTCGTTCAGATGCACATTTAAAACCGACTCGAGAGACAACTTGATGGCTTCATCTAACCTCGCGACGTCGCTCTCAAACAACCAAGTTGGAGCCGTCCTCAAAACTTACATCATACGCGGCATCGCGAAACAATTCCGTAGCAGAACAAGCGAAACGTGCGCAGACAAGCTACTGAGATGATCCTTGGCCTCAACCAATGCCAACCTTTTCTCCTCGAGGGCGGCACTGACTCCTTCCGGGAAAATAGGTGCCCCCAAAAGGCTTAACGATGACTTTTGAAGACTCCGCAGGCCTGGTAACACCGCCTCAAAATCCGACAGCAAACCCTCCCTATCAGAACCACAGCAAAAGAGCTCGCACTTGGCTGGGTTGATCTCAAGCCCAATCTCCTTCAACGCTGGCACGAGCTTATTAAGGTCGTTCAAAACGGTACCCGGATTACCCCCGATTGTTCCATCATCCAAATACCAGACGTTGAGAGGTGAATCCAAAGACGCAATGACCTTATGTATCGCCAAGCAAAATATTAAAGGCCCCAATGGATCACCCTGCTGGGCCCCGACCTGTGACGATAATGAAACGTCATTATACAACAACCTACTTGATGTCGAGTAACACTGGTGAAGAAATGGATAGAGGGAAGGCACTTCGTTCATTACCTCACTGAGAATGACACTTCTTTCAACGCTGTTGAACGCGTTTTTTACGTCAACCTTAAGTATGACCGTGTCCGTGCCTTCATTTTCCAGCGCGAAAGTCCGTGTAGCATGGATCGCTGCTTCACACCCTCGTGCGGTCCCAAAACCTATTTGAACCGGGCGAAGGTATGTCGCCATTTGGTCCCTAATGGCTCGACAGCCGAGTTTAGCCACAAGACGGCGTATAGTGCACCCTATAGCAATCGGTCTGATACCACCTTCCTTCTTCGCGAGCGCGATGAGAGAGGCTCCATAAATATACGGGCAGATTAGGGGATTAAGTGAGCCCTTTAACAAAAAGTTACACAGCCTCGCTAAAGCATCCAGCAACCGGGTACCATTGCTACCCGCCGCAGGAGATGTTAATTCTTTCAGGTGCTGCGGGCGCAAACCATCTACCCCAGAAGCAGACCCATTATAAAAAGTTGCTAATGCTTCCATTACATCCGCTGGCGTCACTGTTATTGGCGAAATTGGAACCTCCGGCTCCGGCGGAAACACAAGTGGTCTAGTAGGTGATGGATGCTTTTCCCGGAGTGACGACACAGTCTCATCGTTAGCGGGCGCCAGTGATGACCTCGATAACAAAAGGCGAACCGCACCCCTTAAATCACCCTCGTGCACTTTACTCTCTATGGTATTTACCAGTGACCGAGATTTCCGCGCTTTTTCTGGCAATAATAAAACTGCGTCTATTGTACTATCCAGGTTTTCCTTTACCTTAGACGTCAAGGATTTCGCGGACTTCTCCGGAACCCTGAGAGCCGAAAAAGAGAAAGATAATAAAGAAAACCAAGCCTCAACAGTATTGGACCGTACGCAGTTGTCTATGATATCGCACAGCTTTCCCGCAACCAAGCATCTAGCTCCCTTAGGTATATGCTTCAGTACACCTATCTTAGCCTTAAGTTCGCCTAACTTATCAAGACAAGGCATAGACGCGGACGTAACCTGAGAAGAAACGCCATTGCTTAGCGGCCCATGATCTAAATATATATGATATACGAGCTATATGTCTTCCAGTGTGCTACTTGGGGCGAAACGTCAGTCAAAGTAGAGGCGTTTTTCAATCAGGTAAACATGTTCGAAGGGCCTCTAAGACATGACGATACGATTTGTCACATGCGATTTATTATTTTGTTTATGAGAAATAATTATTATGAGATTGAAAATGAGAAAGTAAAGAAGATAAGATAAACATTTTGAAGATGTTCTTAAAATATCAACTGTATTACAATCGTGTCACGGAAATAATAAAAAAACTTTAAATTCGTTCTTATGTATTTTAATTTTTTTCGCATCTGTATTGAAAAACGTCGTTCGATTCACGACATACTTTCCGCACTAGCATCGAAATGTACTATTTTTTCAAATTTCGTAATTTTTCACTTGCATCGCACTCAGGGTCATTGACCTTATCAGCTGTTAAAGAATCGTTCGAGATTTTTGTAATACTCTGTATACTAAGGCTAATGTGTGTGATTGTCTGAAACATCGTAGATCCTGAACAGGTGATTGCTATTTTATCAGGTGAGGCTATTTCTTAGAACAGTTCTTAGCTTTGTTTGGTTGACATGAAATAAGTTACTTCTAATATTTATAATACTGACTGTTACAATCACTTCAAGATATTCAGCTGAAATCCGAACTAATCACGGTATATCAATCCATCAACATTGAAGGAAATAAAAAAATAAGTAACATTTTTTTTTAAGGAGGATTCTTTAGGAGAGCGTCGGTGGCCCAGCGAGCGTTAAGAGGGTGCGACATTCAATCCGACCGGTCGCGGATTCAAAATATCGGGTCGTAACTCGTAACTTCGTAAGTACTATCGCGTTCAAAATTGCATTGGCAATTTATGAATGATTTTATTCATAAATTGCCCATGCACTTTTGAATGCGTACTAATTAATTTTTCAGACCGTATGTACGAAATATTATTTAATGTTTTATCAACTTCTACATATATTTCTCTGGAAACCGGGAAAACGCTACAAAGAAGAAACCCTAAAAGTTTTACCCTGTTGCCGGGCATTTTTGATTTTCTTAACTTGCTGTAAATTTATGATTTTAAAGTCTGAACGGATAAACGGCTTTATTCCAGCAGCTATAAAAAGACATAAAATGGGCAAACTCATTTTTCGCTAAAAGCACATTCTCCGAACTAAACACTCTAACGGCTTCAAAGAAGTTGGAAAGTTCTAACTGGGCCTCCGTAGCCACTTAGAGCGACCTAGTTGTAATGCAAACCAAATATTCCTTTCACGTCATGTTAACTGCAATTAGACTTATTGACAACTGTACTAATTTAACACAGTCACTACGTGTAGTTGAACTAAATATTAGGTCAACTTTGCGGCTTTGAGAGGTAGACAAAAAAAGTTCATTTAATAATAATATTTTTTATCACACCTGCTCGTAAATGGTGATATTATATGCAAGCATACATAGACTGAATGAGCTGTATTAAGCACATGGCCATAACGGATTCTCATACTACTTTACCGCCCGCTCGGAGCTCCCGGTGGACCTGCGCCCCACACGCTCGCCGCAGGTCGTCGCCGCTCACTCCAGCGTACTGTGGACTGTGGTACCTATAACACTACGGCTAATAATGATTGTTTCCTTATCTGCCAAGAAAGTTTATTTATTTCCTGGCAAATATGATGAAAAACATTGTATGTATCACGGGCGGTACAAGAACTACGAACTCGTGCTAAAATTTAATTTAAGCCTTCTCATCTCTTGTTTCTCTCATTTCTTGTTTTCCGCCCTTAATACCTAACTAATTTGGCTCAGGGACCCAAGAGAGTCATGGCCTCCGAAACGAGAGCCCGCCATCTGCTCCGATCATGCGCAACTTGTTGCCAGTTACTGACTTGAAGACTGCACAGATCTGCCTGCACAGTGTCTTCCCTGCGGTACCTGGGTCGCCAAACCGGGCGGCGTCCAGTCGGACATCCCATGTACGCTCTCCTGGCAGCATGATCCACTCCCATTCTGAGTAGGTGACCGAACCAGCGAAGTCTGTGTGACTTTGTTACGCCGATGATGTTAATACACAATGTAATAATACGAACTTACGAAGTTGTGGTTAGATCAAGGGTCAGATGCAGAAGACGGTAATCCTGGACACGGCGTGTATAGTCCGGCGGTTCCTTTCTCTGCGGCCCTAACCACTGGCAGCCTAGGCCCTGCTCCATTGCCGGCGGCACCCTAAGTTAGGTTTTATATTATGTGATGTATTTATATATTAAATAAATAAATAAATATTACAGGACATTCTTACACAAATTGACTAAGTCCCGCAGTAAGCTCAAGAAGGCTTGTGTTACGGGTACTCAGACAACGATATATATAATATACAAATACATAAATACATAGAAAACATCCATGACTCAGGAACAAATATCTATGTTAATCACACAAATAAATGCCCATACCGGGATTCGAACCCAGGACCATCGGCTTAGCAGGCAGGGTCACTACCAACTGCGCGTTGGCGGTCGTCAATATATTATATTATAAAATCCTAACCTAAGAGGAAAAATAAATAAAGAGACACCTGTCCTTATCTAATCAGTATACAAGCGTACCGTGAAAGTATCTCATGCGCAAGATATGTAGTGATAGCAAGATGCAACACCAAGATAGCGATATACAGCAATTCCTGATAATGGTACTATTTCGAAGGCTTGGCTCAAACTTTTGGTTATTGCATTCATCTATAAATATGATGTAATAGACTGCATTTTGAAGAAGAAATTTGAAGTCAGCCCTATGTAATGACAGATTTAGCCACTTGTGTGCATTAGTATGAGAGTTTGTTTCTCGTCGATAATACCTACTTTATGACGTAAACCGATATTAATTTTTCAAAATTAGGTAGGTATTTACAGCATGATTAAATAAATGAAAAGAAAATAAAATAACTACTTTCAAGGCGGTTAATTTTCAAATTTAGTTGAGATTTTTTTACAATAATATAAAGTTTAATAATTTTATTCTGTATGCGGCTGGGTTAGTCTTCTTTGTAAATATTCCAAATTTCACATCGATAGCGTAAGTAGTTCCCGAGGATATTTAAACATGTCAGAGACATACAGACAGCGTCGTCATCCTTATGACGACGCTACCAAAATGGTAAAAGGAACCCTTGTTCCTTTTACCATTTTGGTACGGAACCCCAAAAATGCACGCAAGGTTTTTTTTGTTTGCGGCTATCGTGTTATAAAGCAGCGAAAACATAAAATATAATTGAAAAATCGGCGACTAGTTGAATTATGTAATATGTCATTTGTAACGTTTGCCCTTTTATCATTATCGCTGATCGCGAGTAACTTTAAACATGTTAAAATTGCAATAAAAACTGAACGTTTAAAGCCATGACAACATTATGTCAACCGAAACATGTCATTTTCCATTTAAAATAACGTTTAACGCCCACGGACTCCAATTACGATCTAATTGTATAATAATAGAGCGTACAATAATGAACGAGGTGCAATCTTCTGTTAAACCTTCGACATTACAATCACTTTTTTTTTTTATATATACTACGACGGTGACAAACAAGCATACGGCCCGCCTGATGGTAAGCGGTCACCGTAGCCTATGGACGCCTGCAACTCCAGGGGTGTTACATGCGCGTTGCCGACCCTTTAAAAACTTACTAACTTAGGATGTATATGTTGTTTATATTTTTTTTTAAACGCGACTTCGGTAGTGATTATGGTATATAAGATGTATAGATCAATTGGCTAAGTAAAGTTTTTTGAAGGTGTGAATATTATATTTTTTCCTGATAGCCGACGTCTTAAAGTTCAAGGAAATGTGGCTCTTTTATTTTTATTTCCTATTACTTATTAATAATATTTTTTTAAGTGAGCGAGTTGACATTTGTTCAGTTTAACGGCTGAACAGAGCCCAATGCTTTCGTCCGTAATGAGTATAAGGAATTAGAAAAAAAAGACAACTGTCAATGTCACTTGTGTCATTGTTGAAAAAAACGGTTTATTAAACTCTCTTTCTCTTGCAATTTGGTGTTATCGGTGTGATGTGATCTATGCAATAATTTTAACGACCCTAGCTGAAACAACGGACATCTCATTTTGCTACTTTTCTCCACGACCTCTGCTAATTATTTGAACAACGATTTGATCTACTTTCGACGACTTGGCGCAGCTTTTTTGGACAACAATTTATTGCCTTCACGATCACCCTTCTGCTAACCTTTGGACTGTACAGTATCTATAATATCCATGGATCCAGTAGAACCTGGAACCTCTCGAAGGGAAATGGAGTATTACAGAGATGAACTTCAGTGTTTTCAAGTCGTCGAAAGTAGATCAAATCGTTGCTCAAATAATTAGCAGAAGTCGTGGAGAAAAGTAGCAAAATCAGATGTCCGTTGTTTCAGCTAGGGTCGTTAAAATTATTACATAGATCACATCACACCGATAAGACCAAATTGCAAGAGAACGAGAGTAATAAACCGTTTTTTTCAACAATGACACAAGTGACATTGACAGTTGTCTTTTTTTTCTAATTCATTATACTCATTATGGACGAAAGCATTGTGCTCTATTCAGCCGTTAAACTGAACAAATGTCAACTCCCTCACTTAAAAAAATATTATTAATAAGTAATAGGAAATAAAAATAAAAGAGCCGCATTTCCTTGACCTTTAAGACGTCGGCTATCGAGAAAAAATATAATATTCACACCTTCAAAAAACTTTACTTAGCCAATTCTCGAAAGCTGGCGCATAGGTCTATGAAATTAATGACAATTTCATACATTTTCCGCGCCAGCTTTCGTGAATCGACCTGTAAGAATAAAAGCAAAATGGCTTTTTGCACTTCTATCTTTTTTTAATGAAGTGTCAAAAAGGGCTTCTTGCATGTTTTTTTTCCGATTACGATAATACATAACACTTACCTACATTTCATATGTGTAACTAGGTAACATTAGTCAGGGCTCCTACGTGCAGTTAAAGTTAATAAAATGACCTAAACCTATGACTACTAGGTTTTTTTCTACGTAAACCATTGTCCCCTACAATGGTTTACGACTCGAAAGACTTAATATAAGTATGTTTTTCAGTTAAGCATAGTAAGCATAGTATCTAATATCAGGTGAAGTTTTTATCTCTATATGGTTGAGGTCAAAAAGTTTTCCCATATTTCAGATTTGTTTGAGACTAGTGTAATAATTATGACAGGTGACATAATTAAGGTATAGGTAGCCCGGACTGTAGTTTAACCCGCTCGCTGTTTATCGGTCTCCCCAAAGGTTATCAGATGTAAGCACAATGGGTTAAGCTGTTCGAGTTATGGTCGTTTTGTTATCTTTTGTTTATGATAATTATACCATGCTCGTACATTGTTTAGGAAAGTGGATCAAGTGACCATATTATCGGTGTCGTTAGTGGTATACACGTAGTTTTTGTGGTTTTATATATTTTCCGGGTTCTGTGCCCGAAGTAAATCAAACTTTTTACTTTGATTCCGCTGACTCCGTCTGTCAAAGCGTTTTATCTTAACAACATTAATAGAGATTATAAATTGAAATAAATGTCATATACTAAAGAAAAAGACTAACTCCATCAGAAGACAAGCCGGGGTTTGAACCTGTCTTGACAACGCATAAGCTGGTCTTCAGCTTATGCATTTGACACCATTACATATAGGCCACCTGATCTCAATGAAAGCCGGCGAATTTCTTGAGTACATGTATGAACTATATTTGATGGGCAAGACGCCAGTGGCAATAATTTGATTTGTTTTGACAAAAAGTAGTAATAGAGATACCTACATCAAATTATTACCCATTATGTTTTCCTTTCGCGGCTGTAACAAATAAAACAAATACCTAACTAATAAAAAAAAACTCACTTTACCTTTAACGGATATGCGTAAGTTATGTAATTTTCTATTGTTAAGATGCAAGATAATAGAAGAGAAAGCAATGTATCGATTACATTGCTCGAGAACTTAATGAAAAGCTGATAAAATCAAATCTTTATTTAATGGCGGTCTGGCAACGGCATTGGGCTTATCAGACGAGAAATAAGAATCGAATTGAAAGGTTTGGTTCATGCGGAAGAGTTTTGTATAGGAGTTATGTAGGTATTTATTCGGGCCAAAAATTACGTTTTACATTACACTTTACTATATTCTAATGATAAAAAATAAAGGTACAGTCAACCGATTGGAACCCTAGGCCACTGTGGGACGACGAGTATGTCATAGTGACCATATAAATAAGATTGTAAATTCTAGTTCTTTTAGTATAATTTTATAACTAAAAGCTTACTTCATTGATACACACCAGTTACGCAAACTGATAAAAATATGTTAAATAAAGCTTTGTTTATCTGCGCACGAGTTCATTGATCTGGCCTGCTTGTGCCGATTGTGTAATGAGTCAGCGACGAACAACTGACAATTTGGCCAAATTATTTGTTTAAAAGCGTCCTTGTTTACCAATTTCAACGACTACCAGATGCCTTTGAAACGTAACGAACGTTTCGGTTAAAAACAGAGTTTTTCTAGTACAAAAAATAACCGACAGCGTTCCCTAATACCAGAACTTTTTTTTGTATACGAACAAGTATCGCTGGAAAATTGCATGACTTGAGAAAACTATTGTCATTACACCTACCTACTTCATTAATTGTAAGGCTAAAGGTATGAATTTAATACCACAAAACTTATTCATTTAAACTACTCCATTTATCAGAATGCATTAATAAAAAAAATTCATCATAAAATCCTAAGGTACATTTTCAGTAAGTCTTCGTACTGAACTTAAAGAATTAAGTGCGATTTAAATATGTTTAATGTAAAAATATAATGAAAAAGTAAAGCCGCTTCATTTGTTGTTTCTGTTTTTACGTTGATACAATCAGTTTTCTTATAGCATCATACATAACGTTTTAAGTGCTTAAATTGTAGTTACGCGGGCTCTTCGGAAATCCACTGTCGGTAATTAGAACATTCGTCATCAGTCAAAGTATCGTGCTCAAAGAAACTTGAGCTAGCTATACACAAAACAAGTTAAATGAATAGTCAACATTTAAAAAAAAACTTTTATATTTCTACATATTACGGTCTTCAGTTTTTCCTTACAAAACGCATGCAAGTATTCTTAAACTGATAATATGGCTCTTACATGAAGTAATAGTCTTATAACACTTTATAGCAGCATGCATGAAACATATGTGCTATTTGACGGCTAATAAAATAAACAAAGACTTGTTTATGACTAATTGCGCATGTTCCATGTTAGTTAACCGCACGACTTAGAACCATACTAACTAGATGACGTCATTGGAATTCTCACCTAAGTATACCGTAAAACCACAGATTGTGGTCTTGTATGTTACTGCCATCTATTCTAGGTCAATAGTGACATTAGTGGTAATAATAAAATTAATGTGTTAATACGAAGAAACTCCGTTTTTCTAAGAAATTTGGTATCGATCGCAGACGTTTATTTTTTTTAATACCACGACGGTGGCAAACAAGTATACGGCCCCCCCTGATAGAAATCGGTCACCGTAGCCTATGGACGCCTGCAACTCCAGGGGGGTCACATGCGCGTTGCCAAGCTCATTCCACAGCCGGAGCGTCCACGGGAGGAAATCCCTGTGAAACCGCACAGTGCGTAACCATTTTGGTTGCAAGGTGTGTGGATGAGTGCCCTGTCGATAGCGAGCGATGCAATAGTAAAAAGTGGACGTAGCATCATGTCAAACAATTCTTCAGAATACAACCCATTGTATAGGCGATAGAACACACATAAGGAGGCAAAATCTCTGCTTATACGTAAGGGTTCAATACCGATTGTGAGTTTGGGATCGTCGATAATTCGTACAGCACGCCTCTGGACCTAGTCAAAGGGTCCAAGCTGGTATACAAGTGCTCCTGCCGAAAGGTGGCAGCAGTACTCCATATGGGGTGGTCTGACTTGCGACGTATATAATACCAGTTTTGCCCCGGAGTAAAGTATCCCCTCACTTTATTGAGCACACCGAGGTTTTTGGATGCCAGCGCAGCCTTCCCTTCCAGGTGACAACGGAATTGGACGTCTCTCGAAATATAGGCCCCGAGGATCTCAAAACTCTTTGACGCGTTAAGAGTGTCTTGAAATTGTGGAGCCACAGTAAATGGGGTTTCTTAGTGGTGAACGCGCAAACTTGTGTGTTGTGGATTGAAACGGACTAGATTGTCCCGCCCCACACCGAGACTCTAGATAGAGTATTCTCGATGTCTGACACAAGTTTTCCACGACTTTTCAGCACCACTGAACTCTGCTTAAAAATTAAAAAATAAATAAACAAAAGTTGTGAGAGCAGTTTCTGACTCACACAGAACAATACGCGGGACACATAATATACGTAAGTAACAACATGTTTTGCCCCCAATCAGTTCTCCTTCGATCGTGCCCAAAAAAACTGTTAATATTCTTAATTAACCAAAACTATCGCCCATAAATATTCGTAGTTGGTGAGAAACGCGTTAATTAGACAATGTTAAATGCGTAGGCGGCAACCACCAACTTACAAAATGCAAGTACCAAAATGTCTTAAGCGTCATTATTTCTTTAAAAAAAACGTTTATAACTTTTTCGGTGTAATTTAAGAGGCCGGTCACGATTGGAAAGTGAAAATCGTTTATAATTAAATAACGCATATAAATTGCTAAGATGGAATGAAGTATTGGTATTACAAAAAAAATTGCTGCCCACTGAAACCCGAAACTGAAGGTTTGTTCAGCGACTTTTAAAAATAACGTGTTTTGATTTTTATTACACTTTAAAGATTTTTAAAGGTTTGAAGTTGCAGTGTTTTGCGAATTTCGTCATAATTGACAAGAGACGTCAATAGGGATGACGACTAGGTTGAAAAAGTATTATTCTATATAGTCCGTCAGTTATCTAACTTTGCAACCAAAATTGTTACGCACTGTGCGGTTTCAGAGGAATTTCCTCTTGCGGACGCTCCGGCTGTGGAATGAGCTGCCGAGGTTTTCCCGAAAGATAAGTATCGGGTTCTTCAAAAAAGGAGTATACAAGATTTTGATGGGTTGGCAACGCGCTTGTGACCCCATGGAGTTGCAGGCGTCCATAGGCTCCGGTAACCACTTTCCATCAGGGGGGCCGTATACTTGTTTGCCACCGTCGTGGTATTAAAAAAAAAAGAAACGTCTGCGAACGATACCAAATTTCTTAGAAAAACGGAGTAGCGAGAGACTTGCCCTGAGTTTTTCCACTTTTCCTTTCTTTCTAAGAAATTTTCATAATTTATTAGACACGTTTTTTTTCCTGTTGAACATGAACATGAACATAGGTACCACACCCAGCCAGGGACATGCCTGCTCCGGTCTAGCCCGCATACCAGGGGGCACAAATTTGTGGGGAGTGACACGCTCAGGGATGAGATAAGGATGGCGACAACCAGCGGTTGGAACCAACAATCAGCCGGCTATGCAGCCTTGAGCCAATATTGTAAAATAGGTGGGGGTAGGTTATAACGTTGATAGAGAGCGTTGATGAGGTGTTGCCCGTTGCTTCTGTTAAAGTCTTCCAATTTCATACTATGTCATGTCGAGGCCGGGTCGTCGTCGGGGGTCGGGTCGGGGCTGGGATGAAGTTTGTTCGTGCTGGTCGATGCCTGGTCTTGATTCTTCATCTTCTGATTCACTATCGGTTTCTTCCATTTGGTAGATGTCTCTGGCTGCCTTGATGAATTCGCCTTTGTCTTTTTCTAGGTTTAACCATTCCATGGGTGTTCTGGTGTAGTATTCCATATCCTGTGATAGGGAGACCTCCCAGGTGTAGATAGGTATTTATATGCGGTCTCTAAAAGGTGTGGCTTCTCTCGTCTTAGTATGTGCCCCAAGTAACACATTCAGAGACATTTAATTCTCGTTGTTATTGTTTCAAGTTAACTAAAATTGACCACGATACAGTGCATCAAAGTTCCGGGGTGGGCGCTAGTGACGTGACTAAGAGGTAAGAATCGTACCTAATTGTGACGTCACGCGAAATTTAATGCATTTTATTTCCCTCGTTTTTCACTTGACGAACAAAAGAAAAAATACGTGTCGAATATTTTTAATAATCTTACAGCGGACTAATTAGATTTTATTTGTCGTTTAGCCTATTAAACTGACGTAACCGAACATTTAAAATACTATTTAGTTTGTATGAAAAAGTGAAAACCTATAGAATACATATTTTTAAAAGTTGTTGAACTAAAGTAGTTAGGTTTGAGGAACCTACAATATTTTTTTTCCTCCTTTTGTGGGGCCATGTGGTATATTATTATTTAGTATTAAAAAAACAGTTCTTACAGAGTTTGTTTAGCGAGGTGGTTGATTCAAACAATATTGTAACTTGATTTTTTACAAATAAATTTTATACCACTTCATTTATTTTCATACACGGTAATTAGGCATAAAATCATTGACTTATTAAAAGAAATAGACACACAAAGCAGAACAAAAACGTCAAGAAAAGTGGGTCAGAATGACATTAGCAAACTTGTTTCGTACGAAAAAGAGCTTACTGAAGTAAGCATTAAGTGTCAAATTCATACACTTTAAAAGTTTATAGGCTGTTTTCTACATAACGAAATGACACGTTCTAAACACGACTATATGAAAAAGAGTCGCAACTGCTGCACTTTTACGGCGTCATTTTTTTCGGCGGATTGGGTATCCAGTTATTTTATCCTTTATCTATGCATAAAATGAAGTTTATTTTTGCATTTTCATTTTCATGAAATATATTTTATACATATATATACCCAAATATATCTGTTAAACTTTGGCAATTTTTCTTAAATTTCTCTATCTAAATGTACATTTTCTCGAAAAAAAAGTTTTCGAAAGTGTTCTATTTATTCTTTAGACGACATAATTTTACACACATATTATTCTATAACTTACGTAATGGTTTCATATCATTTTGATAATCAAAAAGCCTCAAATATTTACCCCATCGTGAAAAAATCGCGAAACTGTCCTCGGATTTAGGTACATTATTAAAAATCGAAAAACAGAAACAGAAAAGTAGTTCATACATTCCATTGAAATATAAATTATCTTTCGTAATAATGCTAAAAAACTAACAGTATTCTTGTTAGTTGCTTCAATATAGTATTAAAAAGTTGCGCAAAATCGTAAAAAAAACGTTCTGCGTTTTGTATTTTAGGAGACATCTCGATTAAAAAAATTATCCATATCGACAAACTTTTAGCAATAAATCGATTTTTTCCACATTTCTTTTTCGTATTCTTCATTATTGAAGGTCGTGCCTGTCTTGAAATTCCTTCACTGAGGCCTTGACGTGCTTCTTCACCCTGTCTTCGGCTTGTCTAAGGGCAGTAGTGACCGTAAGACAAGTCCTGTTATATGTTTTCTTTGAACGGACCAACGGGTGACTGTCCTCTCAGTCTCTTGCCATCCACCTTTCCAACAACCACCAATTTGTCCAAATTATCTGGCTGTCTTTGAGAAATTTAATATGTCCAAAATAGCTTAGGACTCGTTGGTAGCACGTTATGGATAGTCTGGATTTGATCCTGAGTTGGTTGAGAATGGATTTGTTGTTGATTTTGCTGTCCACGGTATGAGCAACATTCTCCTCCAACACTACATCTCAAATGCCTCAATTCTCTTCCGTTCCATTGCCTATGGTCAATAAACCATGATTCCAAGCCGTAGAGAAAAATTGAAAACACTAAAGACCGCGCAAGTCTCATCTTGGTGTTATTGGAGACGTTTCTGTTCCGCCAAATTGTGGTCAATTTGCTCACGGCGCCTTTTGCCATCTGTGTACGTTTTCGAATTTCTTTCTCACAGCCGCCTTCATTGCTGATGAGTGAGCTCAGGTAGACAAACTTTTTTATACATTCAGGGTCCGAAAGTTCACCAGTCCGTACAAGTAGTCCAGCCCGATTAATGAACCATGGTCTTCGATTTGTTAACCGAGAGACCTACAATTTAGCTTTCACGCTATACCTTCCTAAACAATCCGTCTAGTTCCTGTTCTGAGGAAGCAAATAATGTTGTGTCGTCTGCATAGCGAACGTTACTGATCTTGTGACCACCTATTGAGATGCCTCCCTCCCCGTCCTCTAGGGCTCTTCGCGTTATATATTGGCCATAGATGTTGAAAAGAAGCGGTGATAGAATGCATCCCTGACGGACACCTTTTCCTGGTTTGAAAGTTCCGGACACAAAATCATTGATTTTGATAAGTACTCAATTCTCCATCTTCTTACAAACTGCTAATCAATGCTATGAGTTGCAGAGGGACGCCCATTTCTTGCAAAATTATCCATATGCTACTCCATCTTACGCAATCAAACGCCTTTGTGTAGTCAATAAAACACATGAGCATTGGGACATTAAACTCTCGGCTTCTCACATAGGTGTATACATTATTGTACAAAATTAAATAAACAAATAAATTTAAGATATATGTATATATTAGAAAGTTAGTTAAAATTAAATAGGTATATATTTTTTTATACATAGTTTCAAAATATAAAAGTCATGAATAAGCTTAAGACCTTTTAAAACTGCGAAGCCACAACCAACCTAGAAGGAGAAAAGCGTTAATTACTTATTATAAATATAAGACGTTTTTGTCAGAAGCTCTGGGGACACTCATAATTGAATTAAAAAGAAATTCAGCAAATAAACTACAACCAGGAAAAGCTAAGAGCGAGTTTTGAATAATTTCAAAAATAATGTTACTTTGCTATTCCGCCAAACGTGCTAGTCAACCTACTAGCTAGTTATACCTACTTGCGTTTTTTGCATGTAATTAATGAAATAATGAGTTTTGAAATAAGAGGAAATTGAATACCTTTGAGTTTTTATTGAACGAAATGGGTATCTATCTGAACGAACGAAATAGGGCTCGTAATTTAGACAGCGAATATCTCTAACGAATGTATAGTTTTATACTGGATAACAAAATAATCGGGACACTAGTTTAAAATAAAACATTTCGGGTCGTTATAAATTTGGCTTAGTGATCCGTCAAATCAAATGTAAAGGGTATTTATTATTTATTGTACTTATTGTAGTTTAATAACAAAAGACAGTTACAAAAATACAAACATATTAGTACATTGTGATACACGTGTGCTATGATGGTCATTATACACGAGGCGGTATTGTGCGCGCGAGCTGAAAGCGAGTGCGCAATAAGGAAGCCGATGTGTATAATGGCCATGCACACACGTGTCATACGACATTTTTCAACACACTTGTAAATAAAAATCAAAATTTAATTCGAGGTTATTAACTTTTGTTAAATACGTTAACTTAATTGTCAGAATCATGTCAGAATACCTACATGGTAATTAGCATTATGAGTTTCACTAACCTTTATTGACTACTTGAAGCTTCTTGCGATGCCTTTTCGACGTCGGTTGATGACAATATTTTACATTTTCAATTAATAAATCCCGAAGCTAAGGCCCAAACGTCACAAATAAGTAGGTATATTTATCACTACTAAGTACAACTAGATTTTCATGATAGCACCCGCGTTTTGTAGTTTCAGAGGAGCCTAATCCACATATTGTTATAGTTTTACTTCTAATTCTCTTATAGTTGCATTTTATCATAATAATAAAGCGAGAAAACAATCAAAAATGTTTTACGTAAATAAGTTACCGCAGCGCGCCATTGGTGTATTTTTTTCGAATCGCGTTGCGCGCGTAAATTTGAGGCAAAGGCCCGCCAAACAGCCAAAATAAAAAATGAAATTATTGTGAATTTTGAATAATTTAATAAAATTTCACGTACCTATATTCAATAATTCAGAAGGTTTTAATCCATGTATTTGACTAAATACGGAGATATTGCTTTTTAAGGCATAAGTTATTATGCGGTACAGTGTACTTTATTTGGAAAAAAAACTTTCCAATCCGACAAAATTTGAATGTATTATCTGTGTACGTAACTTAGCCTCGTAGGGTACAAACTTAATTTGATGGGGTTATCTGATTACAACACTAGTTCAATAATATAATGGAAAAGCACGCGTGTTTAATATCTAGGATTATGAGCCTAAAAGCGGTACGATAAGAACCTCGTTACGAGCAAGTGTGTTAAAAATATTCTTTATTGCACACCTCATGAAAAAAAATATATCACAAGACACAGAAATACAGTAGAGGCAGACAACAGGCGGCCTTATCGCTAAAGAGCGATTTCTTCTAGACAACCTTAGGGTAGCGGAAAACTAGTACTAAAAATGCTAGTAGGTGGTGCAAAAAATAGAATACATTGAAGTATATACAGCAATAACACTAATATACATGTAACATAAAAAAACAATAGACATACATATCACTCACCGAGGAACTGCTTGACAAGCTGGAGCGTTTGCAAAATGTGTGCATAAGATACATTTTTGGCCTCCGCAAGTTTGACCATATCTCGTCTTTCCGCGCCAAACTTAAGTGGCTGACTATAAGGCGCCGTAGAGACACCCATGTACTCTCTCTTCTTTTTAGTGTCCTTTTTTATCCTTCTCCCTCCTATCTATCGGAGAGGTTCAACTTTTTAGCAGACGGCAGTGGGCACCGGCTACGTTCCAGTGCGGATCTCTTTCTGTCAATTCCACCTCATGCGCATCGGTCTTATGACAAATCTTTTACAGTTTATTCGGTTAAACTCTGGAATTCTTTACCGCCTTCTCTCCGTCAGTGTCAGTCGGTCGCATCGCTGAAGGCGAATTTAAAGAAGTTGTGGCTTTCGGACGAAACGTAAGATATATGCGGTTTTATATACTTGTATATGTATGTATGTATTTATTATTGATGTATGTAGTTTATGTATTCTTTTTCATAAATTATAGTATGTAATTTATATTTAATAGTTTTTGGGCTACCTATATAGTTGGAAATAACTGGGTTTCTTCTTTTTTTTTTAATGTAATTTATACAATACACATACACATGTCTACCATCTCCAGTTCTCCTTTAATTGCTCAAAGGTTAACTGGAAGAGATCCCTAAATGGGATAAGTTCGCCTTTGTATAAATATTTGTGTTATTTATTTTGTTTTCTTTCCCCTGTTTTTGTGCAATAAAGTGTTTTACTACTTACTACTACTACATATACATACTACATACCCATGCAATATAAATGAATAAATAAAACACGATCAGCATAAAATAGTTATTAAGGAAGAGACAGATAATAATCTTTAAGGAGTTTCCTAAAGAAAGCTAGGGATTGAGCACGCCTTATAACCAGGGGCAAATAATTCCACAGACACACAGCTTGGAAGGTAAAAGAGTTGTTATAGAAGTGTGAGGAAGACGACGGGACATTAAGAAGCCGATTTTGAGCAGATCTGGCCGAACAAACATAACTAAAACGTTCTTTAAGGTAGCGAGGGGATGCTGGGTTGAAAAGAATACTATACAAAAGGGACAACACATGGGAATTACGCCAGAGACGAATAGGTCTCTTGAACCTTGAGACTTGAGCTGAGACCTGAAATGGGAAACATGGTCAAATTTACGCAACCCAAATATGAAACGAATAGCGACATTTTGAATACGCTCAAGTTTATTAAGTTGCTCCTCAGTGAGGTTAAGATAAGACACATCAGCGTAGTCCAAAATAGGAAGGAGCAAGGTTTGAGCAAGCGCAGTTTTGGTCGCAACGGGAAGGAAATTACGAAGCCTCCTAAGGGAATTTATCGCATTGACAATGTCCCATCCAAAATAACACCAAGGCTTTTAACATGATGCGCAAACGGTATTTGGACACCATCAAAAACTATCGAAGGCAGGTTGCCAAAGTCAATTCTGCATAATTGCCTGGCACTGCGAATAATTATAGCCTGCGTCTAAGCAGGATTGACCTTGAGACCAAAACTAAGGCCCCAGTTAAGGACCAAATCCCTGTTGATGGAACTGATGACGACCGGAAGATCACCAGCCACGCCCAGTGAATAAATCTGCAGATCATCGGCATATAGATGATAGTTACAAGAAATATTGTGAGTTATAGAGTTAATAAATAAATAAAATAAAAACGGAGACAACACGCCACCTTGCGGAACGCCAGCCAACGTGCTGCACCAGGAAGAAAAGAAATCATCTACCTTAATACGTTGCCGACGACCATACAAATAACTACGAAACCAGGAATTTATAAAAAAAAAAATTAAGGGAGCATAGTATGCCAAGTAGAATATCCAAGTCAACGGTATCAAACGCATTGCTGAAATCTCTTTTATTGAAATCAAGCAGCGTTAATACCGTTAACCTCTGGTCATTCATTCCAGTCCGGATGTCGTCAGTTATTTTTATGAGGGCGGTAGAAGTGCTATGACCTGGACAAAAGCCGGACTGGAGCGGATTCCAGTTACATCCTACTGTAAAATGTTACTCGTTTGCTAATTTAAATACATGCGTATATTATATGTACCTATATGCAATATGGGTACCTATATTGTGTATAACAAACAATGACGTCAGAAATGAGATCAGTAGAAGAACCAAAGTAGCTGACATAGCCAGTAGGATTAGCAAGCTGAAGTGGCATTGGGCCGGCCACATAGCGCGAAGATCGGATGGCCGATGAGGCCAAAAATTCCTTGAATGGAGACCACGTACTAGCAAGCGCAGTGAAGGACGGTCACCTACGAGATGGACCGACGACCTGGTGACGATCGCTGGGTCTTGTTGGATGCAGGTGTCTGTAGACCGGTCGCACTGGAGTTCGATTGGAGAGGCCTATATTCAGCAGTGGACGCTTACAGGCTGAAATGATGATGATGATGATGAACAATGACGTAATTCGCTTGCAGTTAATCGTTTCAATTAGTTTAGCATCTCCCTGTTTGTACCGACGAAACAAATGAGGCGCGTTAAATTTTATCGACATTAAGTCCCGTGTCGAAACATATACTCGTAGCAGCGATTACGTTGATTGGAATCTATATATTTTATACCAAATTCGAGTATACATCATTATCAAATTCACCGATGGATAACATTGCGATTGCGACTCCCAGGATGACACTACATACAGGCACAGATTATAATAAGTAATAGTTTTTGAGACCAGATATATGTATGTTATCTCTCATAGAAAAAGCGAATACAAACCGTTCTGAACACTAAGAAAATAAAAATTGACGCTAAGCCCCCCTCACCCCCACACAAGGTTTGCTTACGATTAGAAATATTATATAATACTGGCGGCGGCTTGCATCGGCGAGCGCGGGATGTGTGGGCAACCTGTGTGTCAGTATCAACACAAGACAAAAGACGATCGATTCGAGTTCGTGCGGAGAGTTCCATATGTCTGCTATAGGTTCGTAAACGAAAGCACAGATAACGTAATAGTTCTTACGAAGAGCTATTTATGTCTCATAGAAATAGGGAACATTTCCGTTTTAATATATACAGGGTCAACAAACAAACAACATACAAAAAATCCCGGGCGATACTACAACAACTGATAAGGTTAATGACTCTGAGTGCGATGCTAGTGGAAAAAAATCCAAATTTGAAAAAACATACACTTTAGAGTTTAGAGAAATATATCTTTCAGCTGTTCCATGGAAAGTGTTTTTTTATTTCCAATTATGGATGTTTTTCACTTGAATCGCACTCAGGGTCGTTGACCTTATCACTATGAGCAATGTCGACCATGAAATAATGAAAAAGAAACCGATAGACAGCAAGTCGTCAGTCATTCGCAACTACCACTATAAACTCAACCACAAGCACGCTACTAACATCCGAAGAACTATCTCCATTTCAAAGCTCAAATTGTCTGTACCAATATTTTATTCAAAACGTCTTTAAATCTTAGGAAAGTTGATGAAGATATACTGTTTTAGAACAAGGAAGTAGAGCTTATCTTCAAAGCGCTCGATAATTAAACTAATGGGGCAGTCGATAAAAAATCAGTACGGCGCTGTCCGCGTTATCGAGGCATCGGAGATCGATCGGCTAAACAATTAGACGTTATTAGAGAATCGGTACCGTTTCATTCCTGCGGAGCGGTAGTGACACCATTACGTGGGCAAATGCAAATTCGATTCGATATTTTTATGAACTTTTACCTATTTGTGTGTGTTTGTATTTAAATTATGTCTCCTGGTTTGTCCTACTCCAAAATGGAGTCTACAATCCCCGTTTTATATCTACTTTGCGCCAACAGCAAGGCACGGATGCTTATGGAGCAAAATAAGATTAATATTAGTAGGTACCTTTTATCGTTACTAAGCCGTTGTTATATTTGTTCTGTCTTTACATACAGTGCAGGGACTTTACAAGGACTAGAAATTGCTCTAGCTAGATGATAGAGCCACAGACAAAAAAAAAGACTTATCTTTATGATTACTTTGCAGGTTACTTTAAAATGATAACAATGGTTCCATAATTTCACCTTCACCATGTAGATTCATGGCACTGGAAGTCCTCAATCTTACGTTTCAATGGAAATTTCCTGCTCCGCACAGCTAAACTGTAGAATTAACTATCGCCAGAGGTATTTCCGGACCGATACGACCTACAAACCTTTAAGAAAAAAGCGTAAGTACTCACATCCCAAAGGCCGGCAACGCTCATGTAAAACAAAATATCAACGCTCGTTTTAAGTCAGAATCTTGTAACATTTTGGTTTAAAGTGTAATGTTACATAAATAGTTGATTCCGCAGGTGTAGCAAATAAAGCAAATATATTTGGCGGTGATAATCGTAAGGAAGGACGCCAAAAAAATCAAAAGCTACTTGATTATCAATTCATCAAAGTTGTATGACATCGTTCATGACATAACAATTCTGTTGATCGACAACAACATCGGTTACTCCATGTAAAAATAATTATGTAATCTAGGTATTGCTATTTAAAAAGAAAAGAAATTTAAAGAGAAAATTTTCAAAAGTGTTCATCAATGCTATTTAAAAAGTTAAAATTGTCGATTCGGTGTGACTGTAGGCCTCACCGATACAGTGAGGTTAGATGGTTCAAGCGATGGTATCGCCGGCTTACTCGTGGCCGCTTACATAGCTCGCCATATATACGGTTCGTTTAGATATTTAAATATATACGTATATTATACGCAGTCTGTAGGCCGCCAGACACGTAAGAATAGATCTGATGCATAGACATCATTACTTCATTAGATACTTAGGTTATGATTATGAATACAATTTATTTTTTCTACCTATATCAATTTTAAGGGGCTGACAACATCTCATTTATGTTTTAAAGATTTTTTTTTAGGTACATCAATGATTTCAACCTTTGACTATTTAATCAAACGGACTGGCGATGTCTGTCATTTTCTATACAAAAAAGTCTGCCGATTTTTGCGGGGAGGGGCACGTATGCATGACCGTCAGAAATGTTCGAAATGAAACGTCAGTCGATACAATGAGTATCATTGTTTGTAATATGCTTTCGGCAGAAGGGTAGGCCTGTCAATTGCTACTCCGTCTGGTTTGATATTCAAAGATTTTAACACGTTTCATTATTTAAATTTTAAATATTATAATTTTCACTCAAACGAATTGAAACTGGGCAGCAATTCAAAATTACACATGATGTGTAAAAATTTCATAATCATGCTTCTTATCATTCGCCCTTGTGTCGTACATTGGCACCAGTTCGTGTGTGTATTGTCAATTTGACACGAACGAATAGGTAGGTAATTACGAGCGAAACGCACGCGCGAATAATTCCAAAATAATATTTTCTTACATCAAAATGAAAGTGTGAAAACCAACAAAAATCAATCCACACACCTTTTTAAGCTTCAGGCGGCAGTGGCGTCAACACACGACGAATTAAGATTACCGGGCCCGGCACGTTCTTCTTCTCACTATATAAATCCGCATAGTAAATTTTACAAATTATATTAATCCTAGACACAATCTAACGCTATTTTAATTTAAATGTATGTTTATTCACCGCAAACTAAACATTATCCCACCCCATGTTCGTCCTTGCACCGCACAAAAACAAGTGACTACTTTTTTCAAAGTTTTTTTAAAAGGCCGCGTTTCATATCGCGCCTGCGTGGTGCGTTTTGTTACCAGCCGTTAATGGATTGACCATGGTTAGTCTTTATATATAATGCATGTACATGTACAGTCACTACCAACTAGGTTAGGGAGGCCGTATAATTATGTCACTTAAATAGTTCAGAATTTAAGTTCTGATAGATGATGACATTTGAATGTATTAATTGATGGACAAGGAAATACGTAGTTTTTCTAGTACACTTTTTATCTTTAACTATATTATTGTTAGCTTTAATTTTAGTAAGTATTGTCTGTTTTTATTTAAAAAAAAAATTAAAAACATGTAGGTACCTACCGTATTTGCTTGTATTCTGAAATGTGATGTATCCATTGAGAGGAATATCACGAAAACAAAATGAAATAATAAATTCTATGTAACCGAACTCGATAGCGACTGCGCGATTCGATAGTGTTTGCATGTTCATTCTTAACTGGTGGGAGTACGGTTTCGTATAATTCACGGTAAGCACATAGGTTCTCACTCAATCAGCCAATGTAATCACATTGCATCTATATCCATTCCGCCGTTTCCACCTGATGCTCTAACAAATGAACAGGCAGACAGTCAAACAGACGAATTCTAAAAATCATTGAAATGTGTTCTGTTATCAGTTCTAAGTACCTACTTAACTATTTTTTTTTATATATTCAATGTACAGATGTTTGACCCTACTCTGCTTTATTATAGGTACTTAAAACAATAATACATAGATAGATTTCACTATATATTTTGATATGATTCATGATATGATTTTGATGCAAGGCAATGTTACCCTCCTACAGTTATTTCGATAAAAGTGCATATTAAAAACGCCCGAAATATTTGCACCAAGCGCGTAATAAATATGATGATTAAAAAGCGAAATTGCATAATTTTTTGTAATTTATGATTCAATCAGTGGGAGTCAATTCAGATGTCGCACATTTTCACGATCGATTGGATTGGAGGTGATGGGCGCAACGCTATTTTTACAAGTTGTGTTAAATTTAAAAAGCATGTGTGTATAGGTTCGAAATATCCGAAAGAACTAGAATTTAGCTATAAGTACCGCCATAAGTAGCTTAACAGACAAAAAAGTTATACTGTATCGGTACTATGAGTTGTAACGTAACCGTGACGTAACCGTAGTCGATAGCAACTGCCCATGCAATTTTGAACGTGATAGTACAATGTCTTCTGTTTACCCAAGCTGTGCTCCAAGATTCCTTCCGAGATTGAATGCGAACCAATGCCGCTGTAGACCACACGAGATGGTACTGGTATAAGGTGGCACAAAGGTCCTTAGCGCCGATAAGGGTCTATGGCG
This sequence comes from Lathronympha strigana, assembly GCA_949128165.1. NCBI lineage: Eukaryota > Metazoa > Arthropoda > Insecta > Lepidoptera > Tortricidae > Lathronympha > Lathronympha strigana. The sequence goes on from OX421905.1 coordinate 18,507,294, forward strand.
CTTAGGACCTTTGTGCCAATCCCGCCATTTTAAAAAAATCCAAAAACAGACTCAATTCTTTTAATGTATTAACGAACATGCTTACAACATTTCACAAGAATTGGTTGATAAATGCGACCTGTAGAGGAAAACAAATGGACAGACAGACAGCCGGACACACGAAAACATTTTTGCCCAAGCATAAACGGAGACGCTTCGCTCGCTCGGTCAATTACTACTACCTTTATGATAATTTAATGCTCTGTTTCAACAATGAATATTGTTCGCCCTTACTTAACTACAATTACATAAAAAACAACCTTTTCGACCCTCCATACTGCCAATCGGACTTTTAAAATAATCATTAATGGGTGACAAACAAATCAAATTAGCCGTGGGACGTGTAAATTGTGAGGTAATTACACCTATTACCGAACGCGATGTCAGTCACGGGTAAAGACTAACTAATTTACAGTAGATAAGAAAGTTTTTTGCAAAGCTATCAATAATAGCGGGCTTTACACATAAAGTTCGGACTGCGCATCACGGACTGCGTTCCGCACGGATAGACCGTCGGCCTGTCCATCGATTCAAATTACGATCAAATGAGGCGACGGTTTGGATGGCGGTTAATTCTGTGCTTTCTGCCTGACTGCTGTCTGAATTGTGCGTATAGCCACGGACACGATTTTTATTTTTATTGACCTCTATTGTCAAGTAAAATAAGGATGACAGCTAGTAGCTACAGCTACATGAATCCTACCAGTGGGTAAACGATTTTTCTGCCCTCCGGCCGGCAAGCAGGCAATTGCAGGCCGCTACGCTAAGCGAATTAACCGCTTGCCGACTGCGTCGAGCGTAAAAATAGTGTACAGGCCTCGGCCAGTAAATAAGAAAACTTCAGATCACATGTTTGATGAATCAGCTTCGCTTTGGACGACAATTACACGAGATCTGAGATATTTTTTACTTTTCAGGCCATGGTACGTAATCTACTATTTTGAGTTGGGACCAGGTAGGACCTGGAGTTTTGAACTAGCGCGTTGAATAACCAAACGCCGCGCTCCGCGTCCGTACGCTTCGGGACGAGGGTTGTAATAGCGCGACGTGTTACTCGCGATTCGAATTGTATATGTAAAAGCCGCTATTCGGTGTTTTAACACCCAATATATTCCAGAGTAAATTTCGTTTTTTTTTATTTCCTCGATCGCCATAGGGTCCCGTAACAACACATGCAAAACATATGAAGAACATAATCCTAAATTCGGAATAGCGCTATTGTTTTGTGTGTGCTTTTTTCTGATTGAAATGTTTCCAATACGTGGGATTTAATACAGCCTGTATTTGCTGACAATATGGGGATGACTCATACTAGAACGGGACGGGACGGGGTGGGACGGGACGATCTGTCAGTTTCTATAGAAAACATCACGTGACTTTCGAGCTATCACGTGATTCTTTCTATAGAAATTAACAGATCGTCCCGTCCCGCCCCGTCCCGTCCTAGTGTGCGTCATCCTTAAATGGAATGTCCAGTCTGCATATTGCCTATTCCATCGCGTTATAAGCGGAGCGGGTACCCGTCAGTCCGCTGCCCTATAATTACCGTGTCCGTCCATCTGTTTAAAAAAGGAACGCTTCAAAATTGGAATTTCGTTCTGAACTTTGACACTATTACGTTGGAATCACACGATTGAGTTACCTGTAATAGTTGCCCGGCTTTTTGACTGACAGCGTATTACGAAATGCATGCGGCAGGTATGCGTGAAGAATTGTAAGAAGATTGGTATGGCATTATTAATAGAGCATGCAACGCTAAGCTTGCGCCAACTTGGTGAAGTTTACATGCGTCTACACTGACTTTGACAAAGTCTAAACGTCGCACTGCAAACGTCATATTTTGTTACGAATTTGAGTTACTTTAACTGTGTGTACCTTACTTTCGTGTGTACCTTAAGAAAAACCGGCCAAGTGCGAGTCGGACTCACGTACGAAGACTTCCATACCATTATCTATAAAACAGCAAAAATCACGTTTGTTGTATGGGGCCCCCTAAAATATTTTTTATTTTAATTTAATTATTTATTTTTAAAGTGAATATATAACTAAATAATCTGTAACCATGTATGTGCATACCTATATGGATCGCCATGTCCTGGTTTTTAAATCAAATCTAGTAAAAATTATTCCCGTAAGCTTTTATAAAAGTGGTTATAAATCTGACCCTTGAACTCAAATTAAAACCTTTAAACAGCAAAATAGAAATAACGGCAACTGCCGATCTAGAAAAGATGACCCTCAATTTAATAATACCCGTGACTGACAACGACTGGGCACAATGACTAGCACTAATCACCAATTATCAGTCCCGTTGTCGACAACGACAAACATCGACAAAAACTAATCGCTAAACATCAATTTGTCGGTCTGTGTATCAAATGCTTTAAATAGCCCAATACGCAAACGGTATTTTAAACTATAAAACTAAATTTGTGTATAAAGTGCTTCATTTCTATAGAACTAACATAACTTACAAGTCACATTTTTGCCAGTTATTTGCTAGACTAAACTAAGTACTATAACAGCATTCAGAAAATTGCTCTCGGTATAAGACATTTATTTGTTAGCTACACCAAGACCTGATTTATATATATTTATATTCTGGGACAATCGTCCCAGTATAAATCAGGTCTTGGTGTAAAACTCGTATAATCTCCCTCCGTTTAGTACCCTCAATTATTAGTAAGATTTTACTAATAATTGAGGGTACTAAACGGAGGGAGATTATACGAGTTTTACTCTTCCCCACCAAACCATATACCTCATTATATACCGATTTTCCACTTTAAACTCGTTTTTAATTTTAGAAGATGCGTAATATTTATTTTTGAGTGTACTGCCTAAAGTTCTTGACAGTTAAAGAAATAATAGATATTGAAAAAGTGAAATACGATATTCTAGTGAAGATTGTGAAATATAATTACTTGTATAATATTTTCTTTATGTTGCTAAAAAATAAGTATACTTATAGATACGCAGGACAATGTCAAAACGGTTAAAAATATTTATCTCTAAATCTCTATCAGCACTTACTCAGATTTTACTAACGGATTAAATACTACAATGTCAATTGTGAATTATTGAAGCTCAATATCGTTCGCGTACTGGTCTAAAACATCTCTTTACAAATTTAACCGCTGTTTTGAATGAGTACAAACAATTTGGAACTCAACATAAATTGTGGCAAATGAACTGCTACATTGAATCAACTGGATTGGGTATATTTTGGCTTAAAGTTCGTTTTGTAGTCAATAATGGAATTAAAGCACGCCGAGTTAATATTTACCATGCAGTTGATTATGATGTGACGCCGCTGCGTTACGGGTTCTGTGACATTTTTTGTGATATTCGAATATACAGTAATGAAAATGAAAAATGTTTATTTGCTTTCACAATAATCATCTTAAAATTAGTGATTGGATAGCCTGTGCCAGGAGATGCCGCTCTTCCTTAGCTAAACGTATTCTTAACAAAATTGTGCTAATAATTATTATCATCATCATCATCATCATCATTTCAGCCGAAAGACGTCCACTGCTGGACATAGGCCTCCCCCAAAGATTTCCACAATGACCGGTCCTGCGCCACCCGCATCCAGCGGACTCCTGCGACATTCACCAGGTCATCAGTCCACCTTGCGGGGGGCCTACCCACGCTGCGCCTTCCGGTACGCGGTCGCCATTCGAGAACCTTTCCGCCCCAACGGCCATCGGTTCTACGTGCAATGTGCCCCGCCCACTGTCACTTAAGTTTAGCGATTCGGAGAGCTATATCGGTTACTTTGGTTCTGCTGCAGATGGTCTCATTTCTGATACGATCTCGCAGAGAGACTCCTAGCATAGCTCTCTCCATTGCCCTTTGGGTGACTTTGAGCCTTCTTATGAGGCCCATTGTAAGCGACCACGTTTCAGTACCGTATGAAGCTAATAATTATAGAAATATGTTTTTTTTTTAAATTAAAGGTACAATAAAAACAGTACAGCCCTAACCACAGAATACATATTAGTAGTCCCTAACACAAGAGTGCCGCGCCAATATATCGCGGTTGAGAAAGACAACTGTCATACAGCAGCCTGTTTCACCACGCTGATATTGCGACAATTGTCACTAAGTTACTATGAACTTTAGTATGCAGCCGACACGCGACATATGTCGCCGATATTGTCAACGTGGTGAAAGAGGCAGTGACTAGTTTTAATATCTACACTTGAACTACTAACCTTAAACGGCTAAATACTCGTAGTTCATAGTACTGACAGTAGTTTTTTTTATTTAGGCATATTCTTCTCTCAGAATGTGCGGTGGTCAGACTATAAAAATTAGGTATTTTGACCGCAGATGCAGTATAAATAATATTTCCTTTGGATTTCTGAGCTTGATGAGTTTTCATGAGACTTATGTTGAAATTGAATTTTACTTCGTATTGGCTTTTATGGCATTATACTGTTTTGTAACAATGCAATTTTCTAGTTAAACCCTGTAACTATGTTTTCATGGTAGCCGAGCCATATAATTTTTGCAGTATCAAATTATATCGGTATCATATTTAATTCCGAATCGGCTCCCAACCGGTGAACCATTGCGGATGACGCGTCACCACGTGTCCGATGACGATTTAGATAGCGATCCGATCCATTCCGTCCGTTCTCGAATTTCCATTTAGATGGCTACCCCAAGTCGTTAACGTTCCGTTTGGACGCAGCGAAGGGGTTGGAAGAATTCGGAATTGGAACAAAAGAATAACGTTCGACTTTTGAATTGTAACGGAAGTATCACAGATAATACAATATATAGTTCTTAGGAACAGATATTTATCTCTCATAGAAAAACCGAAAACATACCGTTTTGAACATTACGCAAAAACAATTGACTCTTGGCCTCCCTCTCCCCCGCACAAACGCTTTGGTAGCTTTAATACTGGCGCCGGCGGGCGCGCTAGCACGCGTGGGTTTATGTGGCAACCTGGACTCTTACCATGAGTTGCATTCGATTGCGACTGCGGCATTCGACAGTATGTCCGTCTCGCTCCTGCCAGAGTAGCGGTAGGAGCGAGACGGACATACTTTCGAATGCCGCCGCCGCAATCGAAAACAACTCATGGTACGCACACTTAAAGCAACGCAGGGAAGGGAGTCGGCATACGTACCGTTTCCCCTTTGCCGAAATACGAGTACAAGCCCAAATAAGCATATGCGGCTCTGTGGTGTCACTAGTCCGTACACAAAAATAGATCGACGTGTGCACAATTCTCTATGTGTTAGTGTCATCATTACAGATTGTTTTTTGTATGTAGTGTGTAAGAATTGCGTCTGTGTGCACGTTTCCCCCCCGCAGAAGGTGACAGATTAATTTGTACGGTAAGATTTCGCCGTCTCCCTTCCAACGCGAAGCCCGTGTTGCTCGAAGGCGGCAACCCGTTAATAATTTCAATGTTTATGAGTTTTATGACACTAGAAAAAAGACAATCAATTCGAGTTCGCGCGAAGACTTCCGTAAGCCTAGTAGTATGGTTAGTTAGGAAGATATAGTTTGACCCTTCACATTCGTGCATAGCCACTCTTACTCTCACTTGTTGTTTCAGCCTTTGCCCGTGTCTTCGTTGACGTAAGCATCGTTAAAAACTTTTAAATCAATTGTCATCCCTTCGGGGCTTAACACTAAAAACATACCACACGCAGTCACACTCACCCACACACATACACACGCACACACAGCCACATACACATCGCACAGCTAACATCTGGACTGAACTGTCGCCAGCGGTATTTACGGCTCGATATGATCTTCAGGCCTTCAAGAAAAGAGCATACTTCCATCTCAAAGGCCGGCAACGCACATGTGGGACATGTGGGTATATATAACCTCGCTGGTGTAGCAAGTATCCATGGGCGATACGTTTGCTTGATTGCCTCCTATAGCATAAAAAAATATTCGAAGAATGTTTAAACATTTGAAGGTACTAAGTTACGTTGAGATTGAGTTCCAATCGTTGTCTTTTAGTCTCTTTAATATGCGACTATTTATACCTACATTTAAATGTACATTAAAATGGTATCTGACTAGCTCTATTTCTTGCTGATATTATATATACTTATAAAACGACACACAAAAAGCCAAATAATAACATATTTTTTTTATAACTATTAACTGTTCAAGCGTCAAGATTGTACCAAAATGCATTAATTCCGAAATAGTAAACAGTAGGTAATACATTGAATCCCTATTTGGCATGGACGCAATCACTTCACATATAATACAGACGCTTTCAGGTCCGGTGGGAACCGGCAATTCCGAACCAAATCATTTAATTACGCCCTCATTATTGTACCTACGTCCTGTGTTACGGAGTAATATATATCTGGAGCGGGAAGTGTTGGACATGGCGATGCATTTGTTTGACATTTGCTTGCCACTGAGAGTGATGTGGGAAAATTGATAGTTGACATTAAACTCGTTGACTGTCTATAGCCTATATGGTTTACAACATGTTCAATAGATTGTAATGATACATTTATCCACTGAGGGTATTTATTATTATTATACTTATTAATTAAAAAAATCTAACAATATTTTTGTAGAAACAAATAAAATTATTTAATTAAATATTTTGACTTGTTATTAGTGCATGCTGCCGAGGTCGAACCCGGGTCTTCAGCTTTAGCCGCTTAAGCTGAAGACCCGGGGTCGATCCTCGGCTTAGCCTCCGATGGACTTGGCCTTTTTTCGATATTATCATCTATTTTAAATTTATAAGGTCTAACAATATTAAAATGACAAAAAAGTTTATTTTATTTAAAAAAAAAATATCTCCCTCTGTTTCCGTTTAGTGGCAGAACCTGTCACTACCACAACTTATCAACGAACAATGTCATTATAAACTGAGAGAAATGTCCTACACTACAGAAAAGGTGACCAAAGTCCTCAGTGCCCAGGGCTGGGATCGAACCAGCGACCTCCTGAATTCGCGGCAGACGCTCTCTAACCACTAGGCAAAATTTTAACAATGTCATAATACGATATGGCCACATTTTACACAACACTATTACAAAATGGCAACCTGTGCCGAGTCCAAAGCTCTTCGTAATTTAAACAGCTGCAACGTCATTTGACAGAATCATGGGCTTTACTGAGTTAATCAGGACGGATTGTTCCGTCCGCCGCGGTTAGGCGTCCACCGATTTAGAATGTAGGTAACAATAACAACCCTATATTTGGTAAATGGGTTAATATTACTAAGTACATGGCAATACTGATTTTGAGCGATAATACCTAAAGTCTGCCATGAATGTTATGAGAGAGCACTGCATTTCGTGTAGCGGCAAAACAGGTAGGGAACATAAAAAAATACTTCTAAGAAACTTAAAAACATTTAAAACGAATTAATTAGGCATTTTTTAAGGATATCCCGACGCTTCAAGCGCTATACAGCATTCTTTATCACAGAGTAAAGTTATTTGTACCACAATGTAGGGTTCCGTACTTCCACATGATGTGAAAACCGAGGAACAAAAGGGCGTAACTTCAAGGCGCTTACGACCCTTTGTTGTAACGGCCTCCTGGCCTAGTAGGTATTGGTAGTGACCCTGCTTACGAAGCAGGAGGTCCTTTTTTATTAGAAATTAGTTTAACAAACGTTAAATAATTTTCGTTGAGTTTGTACTATGCTCTGTCTTTATTTTTGCATATGTAATGGACCCTTGGTGCAATAGGTTGAGGGGGCATAATTTTTCAGACTTTAGCAGGAATTATTTCTGAAAGTTAAGAACATTTATTTTCGAAATATATACAGTAAGTGTAACTTAACTAACGACCTACCTCTACCTACCTTAAATCTAAAATAGGTCCTTGAGGCATCGATCGTACCTAGGATGCTGGTATATATTTCTGAAATATTTTATGACCTAATTAAAGTTAGTTTTAAAGATCTCTCCTATGGCATAAATGAGCATAATTTTATTTTGTTGTCGTTTTTTTTTCGCGGCTGTTTTGTATGGAATTTGTTGGGTAAGAAGAGTTCCTTATTCTACGCTAGATAGAGACGAACTCCCAATGTGCGACAAAAATAAATAAATAAATATTATACATCCTTACACAAATGTTGTACAAAATATCATAAAAATTCAATCTTGAAGAGAATAAGAAACTCTACCTACCTACCAAATTTCATTCAAATTTGACACGAAACGAAACGACGACAAAATAAAATCCACCCAAATAAATTTTTTTAACGACTTTACAAAACACTTCAGGATAAAATTTCATCAACTTGAGCTTTACAGTTACTGAGTAAAATGTTGTTGACATACAGATAGGCGGACGTGACAAAACTATAAGGGCTCAGTTATTGCGATTTTGGCTAAGGAACCCTAAACAATACAAATGCTAACCTACCTATGACCTACTTACAAAAATATAATAAAAAATATTATGGCCGTTATTACTTACATGTTCTAAAGACACATTTCCCGATGGGCACATATCTTAATAACAACCTTAGTTACTTTATTTTAATAACAACCAAAAACAACCTTAAGTAAACGTAGCGAAGTGAGACGGCAAAAGCTCATACAAGCGATTTAACCCGTTCAAAAATGTTTCATTTTAATGAGTAGGTGCTAATCGCGTGAAAGATATACCACTCAAAATTAAAGCAATGTTTTCTGTCTTGAATCATTATTAAAAAACATATAAAACCGTCGGTGAAACTAATAATAACATAAATATATATCAACGCAGGGCAGCTTGTGGCGAGCTGTTGGGGAGTAGCGACCCCACGTACCTGAGCGCTCCTGGGGGACTCCGTCGTCCGACCAAGTCCTCCGCCTCTGGCTTGCCTTAACCGGCCGTCCAGAGTGGGGTCGCGAGAGCCGTGTTCTCGAGGGTAGATGTGGAAACCTAAGTGGCGAGTTGGCTATATGTTTAAAGTCCAGTGACACCTCTCTACCCCCAGCCCTCATACCGGTGTTGCCCTCGAGCCATCCTAGATGTCGCTTTTTGTGGGGGCCCATCTTATGTGGGCGAGTCACCGTCTGCCGGAAATAAAATTGATTACCATTTTGTTAGGCAGACGTCCGATTTTTTTCTTCTCTCTATAACCCAGTATTTAGTCCACCACTTTCACTTAATAGTCCAGTATATTTTAGATTCCATTAAATCTCAATAGTCTTTACACCCTGGCGGGTGCTGCCTCTGCGTGCGTCCCATGACTCGGGCAGGTGCAACATCCGCTCGGTGTACCCCTTACATTTCATTAAATTGTCGAAAGGGCCTCTGCGTGTTGGCTTCGGCTCCGCGTACGCCTCCCAAAGGTCCGGAACACCATTGTTCCGTGATGGGAAAGACATAAATATTAATGAGGGTGTTTCCAAGTTTTCAACGAAATGCAGCAAGGGCTTTAAACCCGTCTGCAAATAACCTAGACCTCACCTTTCAGGGGCGGCTTCTCAAGGTCATATTTCACTAAGGTTATAAGGCGTAAATTTAAGGTAAGCTCTTAAAAGTTTTCATTGTTGCGTGCTTTCGTGCCGCTTTAAAGCGTCAACGAACTTTAGGATTCGTTATCGTTAAAGTGAATTTGCTCGCTGTACCTATCTAGTACACGTTAATTGGCTATTTTTGAATTTAGAATGAACGTTTCATTTAACAAAATGAGTGTTGTGGTTTGAAGTCAGCTATGTTCATTTACTATATCAAAGGCCAAATTCCAAAACGTCTTACAATTGTTGAATTCTCGCGAATGCACGAAACCATACAATGCGTCCGTAAGCTGCATTGCTATAAACCGAATGAAACCTTTATGCACACATTTATCAAATTGTTAAAAATAAATTTAAATATCTTTTCTTAAAAAGCTATCGTCCACAATCGAAATATAGTTCTGAACTCTAAGGAGCATCTGCTGAAAATCACGCCGCCTGCAATCACACCAAGAACCGCATTACACTTTTATAAAATGATGCTATCAGCCCCCGTCCCGGCAAGGTGTTAGGGGTTCAAATAATTTATTTCCCACCGCCGACACAGACAACATAAGCCGCGAGAAAAATAAGCAAAACTACCCACTTGAAAAGAGGTAACAGAGTTGTACCCTACGCCACAAGAAAAAAACAACTTTGACTACTGTCCTTTTCGGTCGAATATCGAATGAACCGGCTCCCGACTAGGCTGTTTCGATACTGTGTAGCAGGCAAAAATTTTCTGAAAGGCGTATAAATTTCGAGCGCCAGTAAGGACCGAGTCGACCATATTTAATTTCACGATAAATTGCAATAATTGCATTAGTTGAGTGCGTTAAATCAAGCGCTATCGGGGCTCGTTAAAATGGCGGCCGTTGCTCTGAGATAAGAGTTACAGCTTCAACATCTGTTGAATATAGTCCTTTATCACATCCGTCTGTATGTTATACCTAAATATACCTATTATATTCTATAATTACATATTAAATGCTAAAAAATTCATTTATTTTCAAAATATATACAATAATTACCTACCTACGTACCTCTACCTACCATAAATCTAAAATAGCTCCTTGAGGCATTGTACCTAGGATGCTGGCGGCATTTCCTCGTTGTATCGCAATGCTGATACGTTGTGCGAGGAAGCCACCAGCTCTTCGGTCACCAATGCTTGTCTTACTTACTATTAGTCAGTCAGAAGTGTCGAAACTGGTATTGCATCTATGAAATTTAAATTGTTAACATGTAAAGGGGATTAAATAGGAGTACAGGTTTTATATGGAGACGGTGTTTAAATTAAAGTGACTGCATACACTCGAAACTTTATGCACTAATTTAAAAATACTTAAAGTTTATTTAACGTTAAGTGCGGGTTGAAACTGTTGAAAGTGTGTGTGGATTTTGTGTAATTTTTTAAGAGAGATACTTACAGTTACAAAATCAGTGGTCTTTCTATTTTTTCTACGAAACAGATGAGCACTTGAGCTGGCGTTATAACATTCATCGCGTCACATCAAAAATATACGTTTAATACGTAGCGACTTTTTCTAAAAATGAGGAGAGTTTCTAGATATACAAAACTTTTATAAAATAACGCAAACAAAGTCGCTACATTAACAAATTATTTACTATCTACAGTTTCTACATAGGCCAGTCAATTTAAAAAATCCTATTTATCCCCGATCATTTCTAGGCACCCATTTGCGTACACTTAGGCAGCTGGCCGACGGAGACGGTGATCGGCGAGTAGCAATATAGGTACAAGTTTTTTTTACGGGGTAAATGTTTCCTTAGGAACCAAATACATATTGGTTGATTAAAAGTGTACTACGGCCACGTATTTTCAAATACATATATATATATATATATATATTTTTTTTAATTTTGAGCTCTGAAAACACTGTCGGCCATGTAGTTACGTCATTGTACTCGTCGAAGCTAATTTCATGTTGAATCCTATAAGAGTGAAGTTTGTAACCTCTGCTCTGATATTGACAAATGTTGTTGACGTCATACCACAGATAATCTATGGTAGTCCATGGCTGACATCGATTTCGCCGGATTACGTATAAATAAACTTTAACAAAAACATTGTAGTTTTCCAGGGCATAATCAAATTCGACTATATATTGTTTCTCTAAATTGATCATTAATTAATAACATAAGACCAACTTCAAAAAAGGGTCAAGTAGCCAATTAATGTGTCGTCTGCAAAGTGTCCATCACTAGTCTCATTCTTATTGTCGATCGGACAACTACATTCAAAAATGTATCGACTCCCATTATTCAGAAAGTAAATGCAGATGATTATGTACCCTTGTTCATCGAATGACAATTTATCTTAATTCTCGCTTGAAACTAAACAGCTCCAAACTCCATCGAGTATATCACCCCAACCCCTAATCTTATGAAAATTCGATTACGCAGATAAAACCATCCAACATGGAAAAACAATTAAGCACTAGTGAAACAATGACAGTGTGGAGTTGCCCTTTGTTGTCGACTTGACGGCTTGCGGCGAGTTAAGGGGAGTGAGCTTTTGACAAAAACTTTCTAGATTTCCCAAAAAAGGGGTAACAATCATTATTTAAAGGAATTGGTGGTTTCCGAATGTGGTTTATACGTGATTTGCAGGTTGATGGAAAGAAAGATTTCATCCGTGGACAAAGATTTTCGTTAGGGTACGGGCCTCCATACATGAAGCAGAAATATCCTTTACTAGCATAGTTCTGTTTTACTATTGAAAAAGATGATTTAATTATTAAAACTCTTAAGGCCACTTGCACCACCCGGGTTTAGCCATATAACCAGGAGTTAAGCGGTTTTTTGTATGGAATTTGACAGCTTAACTCCAAGTTCGCGCTAACCCTGGGTGGTGCAAGTGGGCCTTAGAAACTTGTAAAACTGAGAATTTAACCCATCTCCCGACTTCCTCTTAACTTGGCTAGCACCAGCTAAGAGCCGAAATGACGTAAGATTATTACAGCGACGAAATCTCATAATACATTTTGGGTTATACGCAGTTTCTAAAGCTCTCAAGTAAAAATATATGTAAGCGCCGTAGAGATTGTACTCACTTAAGTCTATATGGTTCCGAAAAGCGGTTTTGTGCTTAACAATATGAGTTAATTTACAACGGAGATAACGACTGCATACTGCAGGCTAAGTGTATTGTTTTTAAACGTATTGCCTGAATTAAGCGTTTAATTTAAAGTAGGTGCCTTTATCTGCCTTTTGTGAGGGCATCTTGCGGTTTTACTGTAAGAGAAAGGGGAATGAAGTATTCATTAAACATTTTTTTTTATTAACGACTATCTACTTACTTTATTTTATAGAAATATGGGAAATTATAGAAATATAGGAATTAATTCCCAGCAAGCTGGATATCGTTTTGATACCTTCTACTGAGTTTGCACAATTCCAGAAGTTGAGCTTGATTTAAAGAGCCAAATTTTAGGTAATTTTCAGTTTTTTGCATCTTACTCGAAAATGGTACGTCGGACGAAAAAGTCAGTTAGGTAGGTTTTTATTTGGTTTAGTGGTACAACCAAGATATAGCCAAACCGTGTTACATTTTTAAAGACTTCCAGAAAATCGTGTATGTGTGTTGAAAATATTCGATAAATTCTTGTTGAAAAAACCTCAAAGTTATTTTTTAAGACCTATTAAATGATGTGCCACAAGTTCATGTAAGTATGCAAAGATGTAAAAAAATACATTGAATATCGGAATATTTATTTATTTCAACTTTAACAACGAAAATAATGTTACTTTGCTATTCCGCCAAACGTACTAGTCAATTAGTGCCAACCCGTTATACCTACTTGCGTATTTTTTGCATGCAATTAATGTTCCCACCCTCCCGCCGCAAAAAATAAATACGCAAATAGATATAACTCACTCACCACCAATAATACAAAACTCGACACGTGTTTCGCCTCTCTACGAGGCATCCTCAGGAGATGCAGGAGATCCCCCGCATCCACAGACCTAGATGATGCCTCACTTCTATCATTGGATTGTTTACGAATGTCCCGTACGGAGATACTTTAGATATTCTTCGGGGCAATTTGAAAGGCAACGGCTACATCCAGGGGAGATAGATAAATTAATTGAACTAACTACTATTTGTATGAAACAGAATTATTTTAGGTTTGGGGGAATTATTACTTGCAAGATGATGGTTTGGCTATGGGTTCGCCCCTGAGTCTTTTAATGGCGGATGTTTTTATGAACTTCTTTGAAAACCAGCATATTGTGCGTAATCAAGATATTTTATATTATTTTAGATACGGAGATGATTTGATTATTTGTTGGACGGGGAGTATGAGCCAGTTGGACGCATTAGTTGCAGATATTGCGTAAATAAATAAACAAGTAAATATAAACTAAATAAATAAGGAAGACACAAAAATGAATAACTTCGAATTATAATAAATAATCACACCATAGGTATTAATTGCTTTGTAGTAAGTTGAAATGAGGCAGGTGGATCTCGTATAGGCAGGCATTTAATTATTACAACGAACAGTTAATTTCGTGCCTTCACAACCATAGGTACAATTGCGTTCACATTGCTTAACGAACAGGCGACTCAAAACTTCAAATTGTATTAACTCCAGTTTTGTATTGAAAAACGACATTCGACGAATGCGGACGTTTACGTTGAAAGTGCAGTACCTAACAGCGAAACATAAATATGAACAAGTGAATAGTGACGTATTTAATGCTTTATTTAATAATTTAAAAATATTGCAGGTTTTACTATTCAGTTCCAAAAATTATTTAATCAAATTTATTAGTGTTATTTCATTATTTATCGTGATTTGGACGATTTGATTTGAGTGGATATTTGGATGATTGTGTGATTTGCCGATTTACTGACATTTTTACACAAAATTTATTACTTAAGTTATTTATGAATAAACTTATTATTCATAAATATTATGTTCCCAAAGTCAAAGAGAAATATAGAAAGAGAAAGCACAAAGCGAAAAAAATACACGCCATAAACAAAACAATAAAGTTGCTGCTCACATATTTTTGTTCCATTACCCAAATTGATGTTTTAGGCCTAGCTTACGGGTCTTCTTTGCCTCCTCTTCTTCTTCATAGCGTTTTCCTGGCTTATGCCACGGGACCTTAGCGTCAGCTTTGGAATACTAATCTCAAGATTTGGACTCAAACTAGGCCTTATTACTCGTAGGATTAGTCCGGCTTACTCACGATGTTTTCCTTTACCAAAAAGCGATTGGTAAATATCGAATGATATTTCGTACATAGGTTACGAAAAACTCATTGGAGCGCGCGGTTGTTTTGTGCGGCCATCGCAGCGTTATGACGCATGCGATTAACGGAATGCGTTTGCCCTGTATGTTTCACCTGCTGCGTTAACCGCGTAAAACAATAGTCTATAATTATATTACCTGATTTGAAATGATCTGCGTCTATCGCATTGCGTGTAACGTAGCGTTTGTCGCATAAAACAACCGCGCGCTTGAAGAGTGAATATACGTATATATGTGTCGTGGTGCCGTGAAGCAGCTTTTTGCCAGTTACGGTCATGATACCAACTAAAACCCCTTCTAGATTCGCTTATTGTGACGGACGGGTAACTACGGGACCCTACACTGAGCGTGGCCCGATATGCTCTTGGTCGGTTTTTGTTTTTTGCCTTAAGTATCTATATGAATATAATTCCACGATTAAATCATACTGCGAAAGCTTGCTAAAGCTATAATATCATAAATAAATGAATTCTTCCAGGCAAATAAATCCCGATACGGGATTCCAGTGAAAACAAAGTGATTCGTATTAAAATATTGTCCGTATTAAACGAATGTGTAAATAAGAAAGCTCAATAGCGATGGGCGTCCGCATACTGATGCGAAGGACGAAGACTTGTTCAAATACTAGATGTGACGTTTATTTATCATAGTATTGTAAACGAGTTGAATTAAACAGTTTACAATTAATAGAATTTACACTTTCGTGAGTCATACTGACATTAAATTGCACCCGTAAAAAGATTATCTAGAGGGCAGCACTGGACGTAAGTCTGAGGTGTAGGATAGGTGGAACGCATCTTAAACGTTTAAAATAAGAAAGGATTGCATATACTTAGGAAATTTCGGACTCTGGTTGCCGTGATCGGGTAGCCCAGTGGTTAGGGCGTATGCCGCGTAAGCAGGAGGTCGCTGGTTCGATCTTAGCCCTGCTCACCGGGGACCTTGATGGTTACTTTTCTGTAGTATATGACATCTCTTTCAATTTATAGATAAATACCTACATTGTTAAATACATATAAAACGTATATAAGTCACGAACAAATATTCGTGGTAAACACAAAAAACTTTAGCAGGATTACAACCCGGGACCTCCATCTTCGTAGGCAGGGTCACTACCAACTACTCGTAAGTAGGTTAGGGAAGCCGTTATATAAATTCGACCCATGTTTTTTTTCACGTTTTTATAATTGACCGCTTTTCTTTTTTTTCCCAAGTACTTTTATTTAACAATTTGTTAGCGATATCGCGCTCATTATTACTTTTGTAACCTTCTTCTTTCTATATATAGTAGTTGGACTGTGCTAAGTCTTCCTGACTAGTTTTATGTGAAGTATGGCATTTCCATACAATGCCACTGCCAAGTGTGCCAAATCAGTGCAAAGTTAGCGTGGTCGCACTCTAGTAAGAACCAATCGCGGGAACCTAAGAAAATTTTACAAAATCTTGCCATGGAGTTTAGACAGGTGGAGGATATACCTACATAAATTTATCACAATACCGTTAAAAGTATGATACGATTCCATATTATTTATACTAGTTTTACAATAATAATCTTTACATTTTTTGACAATTCGATACCAACACCATCTAGGGAATTTAATCCAAATGTACCAAAGGATATCAAAAGATCGTTGAACAATCGATGCCTATTGTTCTTGCACAGGATAATCGAATAAAAACTCGCATTCGATTCCACGCCGTCGTTTATCTTCTATCGATGGACGCTAACCGAATTGTTAATAGCTACGCTCTGTTTTGATCTCTTTTTTTTCGGTTTTGCGCTTCCATAGATTGTTTTAAACGGGTCGAGGAGTAAACAATAATAAAAAACACTTAGAAGCACGTAAGTGTATTATAAATCCGTGAAATAAAGACATGTTTCGAATGTATATAAAAATAAAAGAAAAGCCGAAACAAAGAAAACTGGACAAAGGCTTTCTCCAACAAATTTCCACGATTATACAATTTTAACTAATATTTTTATATTTAGTTTTTACTGTTGTATTTATACGATTTCAATGCCAGTTAGAGTGATGCCATCGTACTATAATATCTCATATTCGTATTATTATCTCATTTGCATGATAGTGTTCAGTATCTCATCGCATTTGCATCGTGAAAGTAACAAACACTCTGGTCGATGATGATGGCCAAATGCCATCGAAACATGTCACGCCATTGTGTTAACTGATATACGATCATGCGCCACTAACGTCATATCTTGACGAGATCGTCGGATCACCTTGCTGTAGGCTTCCACATGCTGCGTCTCCCGGTACGCGGTTGCAACTCGATAACCTTTCCGCCCCATTGGCTGTCAGTTGTTTGATCAATGATCAATGTGCCCATTCTCTGCCACGTAAGTCTTGCAGTACTCTGAGCTATGTCGATGACTGTGGTTCTCCTACGGATAAAAAATACCTAGCTGATAACAAAATATAATGATATGTCGTCAATTTATTATTAGACTTATGTATACTTAGGTAAATGACGCAGTTTCGTATAAAGTTTAATATAATATAAATTGACTAAGTCATCGGAGCGTTAAGATGTTGCGAGTGAGAAATTACGCACACATGGATATAAGTATGTAAATGTTGATCAGAAAGGCTCAATGTATAAGCTTCAGGAGTAACTAGTTTAGAAAGTTTTCTTTTTACAATCTTTTCTTTTTTAAACCTGTAAAAAAAGAGGGACGATATAAAATTTACGTACCTATGTATTTGTGTCAGCAGGTTACAGGTCCAAGATGGATAAATGGATGAACCCATCTGATTGCGGTTTTTGGTATTAAGAAAAGGTAATTAGATAAATATTTGCTGAGGGGATCGAAGGGATTTACACGAGTTTGAAGTTATACACAATCGTGGGGCCTTAAAATGTAATTTTATTTATACTACGATGGCATATTGTATGCCATCGTAATGGAGACATTAGCACCGAATACGACTCGGGGTTATTAGTTTTGTATCTAGTTTAGATTTTTTTCTCTTATTATTATAAAATTACGGATACGTCTCTAGACGCAACATATTTCTGACATCTTAGGATGCGACGAAAATAATGTTACTTTGCTATTCCGCCAAACGGAAAATCTTAGGATGCCATTCATCAAGCGTTCCTAATTGTGAGCGACGACGCGTGCGGGCGGACTGAGTTTCGTCTTACCGCACGCAGAGCTCTTAATGACAGAACCGCTTTTTTTTCTTAGCCTAGTTCGGTGTTCCTTTGCTGGGTCAAGGCCTCCCCTCATTCACGAAATTCGTCTATGTCGAGTGACCACTTCCGCCTCTCCCCGTTGAATGTGTCCAGGTCATCCCGCCATATATTTTTTCGTCTGCCTCTGCCTCGAAATAATTTTAGAATTATTTTTTAATACATTGTTTCTAAAGTGTATGCCTACATATCTAACGAACTACTGAATATCAATTATTTTACAAAACGCCTCCTCTCCTAATTTGAGTCGCCCTTGTATGAACAGTTTCCCCTAACAATCTCCCGCTGAACCAATTAATATGGGGTCCAAGGGTAGCTTAAGAAAGCATCCCAGTCCAAGTTTACCATATACCTCGTCCCTACACCCTCGCCTCAAATTGTTTTTGTTTTGGACGATAATTAAATATTTAATAAAAATACGGGAGAAGATTGGATTTGAGCTTACGGGTTTTTAGGATTTTTCACAATTTAAAAAATAAAATTTATACAAAATGCGATTACTTAATGTTTATTTAAGCGTACAGTCACGCGTCCACTATCATTAGGTACCGTCACCTGAGCTTTTCTAATTTTAGGTATTAATTAACAGCCGTATGTACAGTCAACCAATTGGAACCCTAGGCCACTCTAGAACCATGTCAAAATGAGAAGGAGTAAAAGATTTCTTACAATCTGATTTATAGCGTCACAATTGGAACCCTGGCCACCGTAGGACTATGTCCTACGGTGGCCAGGGTTCCAATTGGTTGACTGTACATACGGCTGTATAATTAATACCTAAGTTTAGAAAAGCTCAGGTGACGGTACCTAATGATACTGGACGCGTGACCACACCTTGTGTTATCTGAATCTTTCATGTTTTGCATGCTATATAATATCGACTCGATGGCATCTTATACTGAGCATCGATAATTAGTAAAGTCACTATCCTGTCTATGAACCGCTAACATAGTATATAGTTAGCCGTGTTTTGTATCATATTGGTTACACTAATCGATCAACTGAAACAATATTAATCTACTATTCAATCTGCATGTAAAGTCAGGGCCATGATTCGACATTTGACACCTGAGCCATCTCCAATCGTATTGTATTCAAAGCGCATCGTCTCTACCGATCCACGTAAGCGTAAACTTCACCTCCGTAACCACTATACCATCGTCAGCACTATTTATTACTATTTGTAACCCCTATTCCGACGGCATACAGTCAATCGATGGTCAGTCAACGGTGTTGCAGTCTGTAGGTCACACTAATATTGGTTCATAAGGACGTGGTTGGACCCATGCCTACTTAAAGTGAAGCGTTGTTAATTGCGAGTGCAGCCCTGTTCTAATCCGGGTTAAATCCTTGCCTTGTGATTGGTGCTAAAGCGCGGGCGATCGAGTTCTCGGGGATGCGTGTGTAGACTATGTAAAGCTAATATTCTATTGGCGAAAGCAACAGTATTGCTGTTTTGCCGCGCTGCTGTTTTAAATCCGACTATTCTACCCTTTTGAAAATAATTGTTGGTCGTCCTAAGTATTAGAATGGAATATTTAATCATCATTTAACCCTGCGATTAGTATTCATTGAAATGAAACACTTTAAAACGGATTTAACGCGATTATTCACATAAAGTTCATACGTTTAGAACCCTTTACAGCACTCGTTATCACAGAGTTAATTGATAGCTGAGATAATGAGAATCCTCTCTGTCAATCTTTTTTGATTGACTTACTTGAGCGAACTATCTACATAAAACAAACAAAAATAAAACCAAACCAAAGGTTGGTCTACAATGCCCAGAAGAGGCTTATATAAAGCTAGTGAGACATTGCCTAAAGGGGATTCTACAATTAAAATTAAAATTTAATTTAATTTTGTTCTGTATTTTTTTAATCATAAAATGTAAGTACCTAATTTTCGGATGTACCATATACTTGCATGTAGAGACAACATTATATTGGCAAACATTATATCAATTCAGTAATGATACCTTCAATTAAATTGCAACGGTTAGGACTCACGTATTTTTATCACAATAGGCATGACATGTATAATACGTGAGTGTTAACCGTTGCAATTTAATATCAGTATGACTCACGAAAGTTTAATTAAAATGATACCTACTGTTTTACTTCCACTGCGCGTTTCAAGCAAGACACCGATTCATTAACATGCGAGATTTAGTTTATGCGGTATAATGTGATAGGCGCAGATATAATTGGCATTGATACTGATTACCGATGAGTCAATAAAATAATCGTTCTTTATATTTCAACATATCAACAAGGCCTAGATTAGATTATTATTAGTGAATACTTATTTATTAAATTATAATATATTCTCCTATTCCTCCTCCTCCTGTCCTATCCTATCCTCCTATTCCTTCTTATATCTTCAGGATCCTATTCTATTATTATTAAGTGTACCATTCTTTAGATATTCGTACCATTTCACGCTAACGTTGTTTAATTTATAACGACTATTAATAATAGGGCATTTACTCATAGTAAATATTCCATTTACGTAAGAGAACAGTTTAGTTGTCATATTTATAATATAACTAAAGTCTGCTTAATATGGCAGACGGGTGCGTTGCAAGAATAAACACATCACTTAATATTGCAATTACGTCCATGTCCATTCAATGCAAATGCACTTTGTATGACACATGCTGATTACGACTTTTATTACTGACAGACATTCGTTGTAAAAGTTTTATGGATATTTCCTGGTCGTTAAAAGACAGTAATGTATAATACGCCTTCATTTATAAATATAGATAGATAGATAGATAGATAAAAATCTTTATTCATCCACAAACAATAACATCATCACAAAAAGTTTACAACTATAATGTAAGCATAAACAGTTTGACATTCACAAATTATAACAAGAAAACATGCTTGTAGACAATGTGTTGTGGTACGAACCAGGTGCTGACTCAGCATAATGCTGCGAAAATTGCAGCGCTGATCTTCCGTCAGAAACCATTACTTAAACCTAATACTTAAACCTAATACAGGACCGAACAATCAGTGCAGCACTGTCAGTCTTGTCAGTGTCTTTAAATCTGTATTTTTATTGTGTAAATATGATATAATTTGCGTATATAATGTGTACAACAGGTAGATACTATTCAATAGTGTATGATTGTGATGTGTATAAGTATAGGATAATTTTAAAAACTGGTTATATGTGTTATGTGTGTTTAGGGTACTATGAAAATAAATTTTATAGATTATAGTTAGTATTAAGTGATATTTTAAGAGACTAGTGTATTTAGAGATAACAATGATTAGGAGTTTAGGTATCTTTTTGTATTTTTAGAAGGTGCAACCGTAAATAAATAATAAATATACTGTCAATTGTGCTAGTATAACATTGTTACAATACAGTGCGAGCTCAACATGATAACGATTCCAATTCTGTGATTACAACAGTTTTAACTTTATTTGGATACTAATAAAACGTCCGAAAAATACTAACCTACCTAACTACGAAATACTAAACGTACTACTAACTTTGGAAATGCTAATTTACTTACCACCAGTATTTGACACAGTACAGTTAGTAGGTATTCTATGTCTTCGCACGTTTAGTATTTGTGTGTGACGGTTTATTATATTCCATTTCATTGTAATTTCGGTGTCCTACAGAAATATATATTTTTTCTTCTTAGCGTTTTCTGGGCTATGCCACGGCTCAGCAAGCCTGGGGTCCGCTTTGGCAACTAATCCCAAGATTTGGCGTAGACGCTCGTTTTATGAAAGCGACGGCCATCTGACCCAACCCAGAGGGTAAACTAGGATTAGTCCGGTTTTCCTCGCGATATTTTCCTTCACCGAAAAGCGATTGGTATTTATCAAATGATATTTAGAAAGTAATTTCCGAAAAACTATGCTTTTTGAATTATTTTTACTTAAATTTTACTGTATTATATAAAGATAGAAGCTAAGCTAATATAACATACTGCGCCCATAGTTTATCTTTTTGACTCAGTGTTTATGTTTCATTCACATACGAGTAAAACGCAATTATCTAAAACTCTTTTATAAAATGTTTTCTTCTTTCCCTTGTACTAAGTATATCCCTCCAATGATCCTCTCCGAACCAAAACGTCTTCATATTTTCTGTAATTTATTAAAAAGACATTTGTATTGCGTCCCTTACCAGCTAGACATCCGAAAAGTGTTGTACCACATTTTTATGACAATAGACCTCATCGAACAGGACTGTTGGAGCATGCAGAGCATTATCCATTAAAAGCTGTCATCTATGACGGATGACAATATTACCACAAACAATACCACTAACTCGTAAACCAACTTAACTTTGCCTCTGAAAAACGGCACTTCTTTCCTATTCCTAAAGGAGTAGAGCTTAAATTTAAAATACTTAGCTGCATTATAAAAGCAGTAATTCTACTAAAACCGACATTCGTATGCATTTTGAAATAAGAATCTTGAATTTTAATTATAACGTCACAGAGTCCACATTTATTTGTCGCGTTGTGTCTTTCTTTTTTTCAAACGAATGAACTATGAAGTTGTACTAGAATGGTACCGGAGAGATCAGTAACAAAATGTATATTGTATCGAGATAAAGCACGACATGCATTTACGTGGGACGAGAGAACG
Source organism: Lathronympha strigana (assembly GCA_949128165.1). Taxonomy (NCBI): domain Eukaryota; kingdom Metazoa; phylum Arthropoda; class Insecta; order Lepidoptera; family Tortricidae; genus Lathronympha; species Lathronympha strigana. The sequence continues at coordinate 18,529,917 of OX421905.1, forward strand.
ATCGAATAATAGAAATGAATATTGTGTTGCTGTCGATGGCAGGAACGCCAGGAACAGATTAAATATTTAGGTACTGGGCGAACTAAATAATATTAACGTAGGTAATAAATTGATATCAAAATATTACTTAGCTGAAATCAAACAGACTACATACATTTTATGTATTTACACAAGTGTAACCCACAATTTAAAGCTCTAATAAACAGTTAATGCGTTATATAACATAACAGTCAATCTGTATTTTTGCTCTTTTCCCAAATGGTCATCCATTTTTATGAAAATGATGGCAAAACATATATTATTGACTCTCCTTAGTCAGTTAGAGATTTAGGGCCATGAACCGAGTAATAAAGAGAATCTGCCTATAAAATAAATGACAATAATATCCACCACCAAACTTTTTCCTTTGCCTGATTTGCTTGATGAAAAAAAAATCTGCAAATAAATTAGGCGCGATGATGGATTCAATACGCTACAAAAACTTTTAGCCTGACTGCATAGATATTTTTTCAGAAAATTGTGTTTTTAGGGTTCTTTACGACAAAAGGAAAAAACGGAACCCCTATAGGATCACTTTGTTGTACGTCCGTCCGTCCGGCCGTCTGTCTGTCAATACCCTTTACCTCGGAAACGCGTAGAAGTAGCAACTTGAAATTAATGCCACATACACAAGTCTACCGTCCCTTCAACGTGTGATAAAACCAAACCTCTACGTCAACACAATAAAAAATACGGCCGTTTTTGTCACATTTCCCATACATTTGCAATGGGAATTAAAATGTATAGGGTACTTCCCGTTGACCTAGAATCACGAAATTTGGCAAAAAGCAAGAGCTTGTAGCACAAGTATGCGAAAAAAACCGAAAACCGTATAATTGCCACACACTGGGAGTTCGGTGCCACCAGCATTTTTAAGTACCTAAGGTCATAAATGGCCTAGCATCCTTTGTGCGGAACCCTCGGTGAGCGAGTCCCATTCGCAAGTGGCCGGTTTTTTTAGCTGGCAAACTTGGTGAATACGGATGGATGCAAGTTGAATACTAAGGCGGTATTAGTAAGTAATCAAACACGGTATCGCACAAAATTGAAGTACCACAAACCCATGACCCTATACGGCATGTCGTCAACCATATATAATAGTCTGATCAACCGAACTACATAAATGTATGTAATGTTTGTCCATATATGTAGTTCGGTTGATCAGACTATTCAGAGAATGCCTGACCAACGCGTCTACACGCAACGTGTTCTCGTATCAACGCATCGCGTGGGGCATTAGAGAAGTGTCCAGTGTCGACGAACGTTTACATTCCTTTTCTTTGTTTGTTTGTCCGGCTGTACGTGGGCATAAACCGTCGCAAGAGATGAAATATAGCGATTGATTGAATTGGCTGTTAAAATCGCGGACGCTCGTTGAATTTATTGAAAAACGATGCTTACTGCGCGGCCATTGAATATCCATAACATTGTTTTCATCACACTTGCTCGTATTATATGCAAGCATACTTAGCCAGCTTAGAGTTATTGAGCTGTATTAAGCTGTATGGCCGTAATGGGTTCTCATACTACTTTACCGCCCGCCCGGGCCTTCCAGAGGACCCGCGCCCCACTCACTCGCCGCACGTAGCCACCGCTCACCTTGGTGTATAACATTGTAGACTGTGCTACTACGCTACCGCTAATAATTATTGTTTATTTATCTGCCTAGTGAATTTATTTGTTTTCTCGCAAATGTGATGTAAAACATTGTATGCATTGCGGGCGGTACAAATTTACACTCGTTCATAATTTCTTGCTTACCGCTCTTAATACACAATGTACCATTTTGACTGCGTTGTAGTTCAAGAGACCGAGAAAAAGGTGTATCAGATAAGGAAAACATTATTCGTTAATGAAGGCAAATGAATTAATTAGTCTAGTATGTAAATATATTACCTAACGATATTAATTCAGAAGCTCGATTCCAATGCCAGCTCGTACCAATAAGTTATTCGGATCTTACGTACGAAATATCATTTACCAGCTAGGCTAGAGACATAGTGAGAAAACCTGTAAACATCCGCGAACAAATTCAAAGTTTCTGACCCATTTTGTTATATATGTGACTAATTAAATGTTAAACTTAAACACTATACAGACAATACAGATACAGGCGCAAATTCATAAACAGTTAGTTAGTAATTAAAGGTTATACCTGTCTCCGCTCACTTCCAATGACTTGCGCCACCTAGATCGAATGTCGAACAAGAATTGATCGGAACATTAACTATTTTAATGGCAGTCCGGTTCAAACTTATCAGCCTCGTTAAAGAATTCTTTAGTTTCTGAGATGCAAGAACTTACCTAATAATCTCACGACGGTAGCCAACTAGTGTGATTAACGAGATAATCAATTGGTTTTGTGTAAAACGAAGCGTGTACCTGAAAACAAAAAAAACGTATTAATACCTACTGTAAGTCATTTTGAATAATAGACTCACTAGTAAAATATGTTTTAAATAATTAGATATTAAATTAAGTCGATAGGTAAAGCCAAACTACGTTATCTTTTCCAATCCGAGCTATAGAACTGTCAAATTTTAAAATGTTATTTTAAACGTCAAAGTTTTATGAAATTATGACATTTCCTTAAGACTGTCACAGTCTGAGCTGTCAAAATATAGGAAACTTAGTTTAGACGAACTCTACTAACTGAGATACAGACATACATACGTACCTTATAGTCCCTATAAAATTATGATAATTATGAGATTACAGATGTTAAACCAATTAAAAATATGTGTTTAGGAGTAGATGTGTTTATGTGTACAAAGGTTCTCTCACCAATTTTGCACTTATTGTGTAATACTTATTTGAGACAAATTCAAGAGACACATTAGCAATAGGACGCAGGACCGGTCATTATGGAAATCTTTGGGGGAGGCCTATGTCCAGCAGTGGACGTCTTTCGGCTGAAATGATGATGATGATGATGATTAGCAATAGGTATCGCAAATTGAAAATAGATGTACATTGTACTAAAGAAAAATACCAAGTCGGAGGCGGAGGACTTGGCCTCCGATGGACTTGGTCTTTTTCTTTACGAGTAGTATAATATTTTCAATTTATTATTTATATGTGTGTAGTACTGTTACTACTGTAATAACAAATCAAAAAATATTTAATTTAATAATTTGATTTGTTTCAACGAAAATGTGGCAATATCACGTTACGTACAACACATTTTTCAGGAATCGTTAGGATTCGTTGTAAAATTTAAATTTGAGGGATATGTGATATCCATATCTGTTGTTTATTTGGGCAAAAGCTCGATAACTATTTGAATTTAGATATAGAACACTCATCTCCGTCGCGATTGATGGATAGGGCACGTTCTACTGTTGATAGTCGAACAAAATTGTTTGATCGAGATAAAACTGTGTGAAATGGAATTTCAATGATGGCAGTTGTTTGGACGTCAAAAAAATGTATAGGCACGCCTTAAATGCGGAGCTGGAAGCAAATATTTTGAGTGGGAAGTGAGTGACGATAGAAGTTACATATTTTACAAAGATTGTAATCTAAAATCACGTCTATAAACGGAAAAATGTAGGTATCTACAATTCTACATACCTTTTATTACTCCAGCACAATTTGTCAATTAAATATCTATGGTTGAAAACTGCTTGAGCTTATTCATAAATAATAAACGGAAGCTAAGAAAATATGTGCAATTTAATTTCAATGACGTTAATGACAAGAGACATAAGAAAAAGTATAGAAAAGTTATGGTGTGTGGCCAGCGTCACGCAGTAGGTAAGAAGTTCTGTCGTTAACAATGATATTCCATAAGAACATCGCTAAGCGATATAGATTTTCATATAATATAATAACACTGTTGATTTTTTTAAATCCATAAAGTTGGCTTACGCGTTAATGCATGGCGTTAATTCATATACTAAACAAACTCCACATTCTGCCGCCATTTGTGGTTTCAGTTTTTTCGCTGTCGTAGAAAAACTAGTGTATGCAGCAGTCCATAATTTCTTAAAATTCTCGGGTCTATTGCAACAACCCTTGAATTTTTGCCATAAATTGCTATTGAGCATTTAAACTAATGAGTTTAAATGCTCAATAGAATTAATTATAAGTTAAAATACACAAATCTAAAATCTAAGACAGCAAAATTGTGTTCATAACCTTCATCTATCTATCTATTATCACAGATCACCTATCATTAGTCCTACACATGTTGCAACGGCTACGTTTTGTTTCCACATTTCTTACTTAAAGTTTGGTCACGGAGTTCCAGTACCTCTAGGACCCCGAAACGTGAACAACTAAGTGAAGAAAGGGATCAGGTATGTTTTGGTTTGTGCTCCCATTTCTCTGCTGCTGTCTTTTTGCTACATCAATAAGAGCTCAGGACCAATACTGAATCACGATTGTAGAACAATGGACTGTTTCCTACACGTTCCCTATTGTCTACAAATGTTCATGTTTATGATAAAATAACAATACAAATAACAGTAAAAGTAACCGACTGTCTCCTCGCCTATAAAACGGATGGGGATTGCTTGAAAATGTTTTACAAGTATTTTGTTAAACTGAATTGAAATGTACAGCTGTCTCTTTGCATTCCATGATTTGAATGAGATACATTAACGAACTTGAATCGACCTGTAGTCAGTGTACATATGTTATCTACATATTCGATAGAAGTAGATTTGAATACTATACATGCAGTAAAATGACTACTAATAATTAATCGGACGTGTCAAAAAAGTGGATAACTTAAGCGACTGCTAAACGTGCCTTGTCCACTGATTGATTTACATTTAAATTTTCACAGTGAATTTCTCTAAACTGAACGTTTGTCCAATTAACATCATTAGGTACTAATGTATTACACATGCGTTAGCATTAAACAATAGTAGATTGCATACCTAGGCCGTTAAAGTGGGAAATGTCTCGGATGACAGGTAATTGGCGGCCGAGGCGAAGCCGAGGTCGACTAACATGTTATCCGAGGCCGACTAACATGTTATCCGAGGCTTTCCCATTTACCGGCCGAGGTTTGTATATTATTTTTCTGCTCGACGGAACCGGCAGGCGGCAATTTAGTTTTGCGTAAAGTGACGTTTGCCGGCCGGAGGGCAGAAAATAACATTACATTACCGAAACAACTCCGGAATACTTTTGTAGTGAACCGATTTCATACATCGTGTAACAAATAAATTATTTTGATGTTTCTCAAATTAATATCCATCGGCTATTGGCAGCCAGTTAATTAGACAAAATTCAAACCCCTGGCTATTCTGTCCGTAGGTATCGATATATATGATTCACTAGGTACAACCGTATCGATTTAGAATCTTCAAGCAGAACCATGTTGATCTTAACTAAGCCAACTAGTTTAATATCCTCTTCTGGTGAGCTAAGTAAAGTTTACGTATAACGTTAATGGACGGACGGGGAACATTGGTGGCCCAGCGGTAAGTGCGTGCAACTTTCAATCCGAAGGTCGTGAGTTCAAACCCCGGCTCGTAGTCATACCGATGAGTTTTCGGAAGTTATGTACGAAATATCATTTGATATTTACCAATGGCCTTTCGGTGAAGGAAAACACCGGGAGGAAACTGGACTAATCCCAATAAGGCCTAGTTTACCCTCTGGGTTGGAAGGTCAGATGGCAGTCGCTTTCGTTAAACTAGCGCCTACGCCAAATCTTGGGATTAGTTGGCAAAGCGGACCCCAGGCTCCCTGTCCCCAGGTCCCAAGCCGGGAAAACGCTAGGAAGGAAAATAAGGTCTACGTATCGAAGCGAGATACGATCATCTGATAGTAAGTATTATCTAAATTAACGATTTTTAAATATGAAACCCTGGTTCATTAACCCTGACACTAACTATCGCTGAGATATGATTCAGGGATACATTTTCAACTCATTCTCTGTGACACCTGACACACGGACTAAAAATGTGGCAAATAAAACGAGTGCCAGATTGAAGTTAAGTTCAGCTGCCAGAAGACCTAGTATACATTTTTACTTGTCGTATTAACATTTACTTCTCTATCAACATATACTAACATTTACTTCTCTATCGCGTTAGCGCGGCCGACGCGCTCGCCAGTGACGTATCACTTCGATCACCGCCGTTTACGCCTTCGGAAATTGTCACTATATTAAAATGTCACATCGCGTCCAAAACTAGCACCGACCTGTACGGGCTGTCCGCCAATTTATTAAAGATAGTCGGAACACCACTCGCATCAATTATTTCGTGCATTTGTAACGCTAGCGTCCGCCAAGGGACCTACCCCTCTGCACTTAAAAGGGTAAAAATTTGCCCACTCTATAAGGGTAAAGGGAAACCGTCTGATACTAAATCGTACCGACCGATCTCCCTTGTTCCAGCAATAAGCAAAATACTAGAGGTAGGGATAAACAACAGGATAATAAAATTTGTATTGGATCGCAATATATTATCGGATCGTCAATACGCATACCGAGCGGGCCGCGCGACCACGGATCTGGTGCGGGAAGTGGTGTGGCGCGTGTTGAGCGCGCGCGAGGCGGGTTTGCGCGTGGCGCTGCTGTGCTGCGACCTCTCGCGCGCGTTCGATACCGCTGACCACGCTCTCATCGCAGACAAACTCCAGTTTCACGGAATCCGAGGCCCGTTACTCTCATTACTCATCTCCTTTATGTCCAAAAGGACACAAGTGGTGGTGGGTGAGGCGGGTCGCATCGCGTCCTCGGAGCTGGAAAACGTCCTCGGGGTTCCGCAGGGTTCGTGCCTGTCGAACACGTTATTTAGCCTCCTCCTGAACGACCTTCCCGGTACGATAAGGGACGCCGAAATATATATGTACGCGGATGATGTAGCTGCGGTTATAGTTGCACCCTCAGACGCCCTGTTCGAGCAAAAACTAAATGATGTGTCCCAAAAACTCGCAATGTGGTTCTCGTCAAACGGCCTCGCATTAAACAAAGATAAGACCTGCTTCTTGACCTTCAACCTAAACGGTAAAGCCCAAAATCCGCTTAAGGTTATGGTTGGCGATACCACATTGCAGCAGGTCCGATCGACAAAACTGCTTGGCTTCCTGATCGACCACTCTCTCACCTGGGATGGTCACATCGATGAGCTCAGTGCAAAACTGGGGCGCGCTTGTTTTGCTTTGGGTAGGCTAGCTGGCACCGCCTTACGTGCCGTTGTGCGCACCTGCTACTTCGCGACTGTTCACAGTCTCCTTACATATGGAGCGGAGGTATGGGCCCGCGCCGCTGACTCACAACGCGCATTTATATTACAAAAGAAAGCACTGCGCGCTATAGTGGGAGTATCAAGCGACACCTCGTGCAAGAACATCTTCGGGGAGTTGGGAATACTGACGTTGCCTAGCGAACACATATACCAGGTGGCGCTATACACCCACAATAACCCACACCTATTCGTAAAGCGCGGCACGAACGAAAATCACGCGCTTCGTAGCAATAAACATAGTTATCGCCTGGTCACTCCTAAGCACAAACTATCGAAGTCTGAGCGATCGCCATACATTATGGGCCCGTCAGTCTACAATAGACTGCCCTTAGCAGTCAGAAATGCAGCTTCCACTTATAGTTTTAAAAACAGACTACGAAAATGGCTATTGCAGCTAACTCTGTACAGTACTGAGGAGTTTTTTGATTTGCCTTGCATATAGTTTAATTGTTGTACAATGTATCCATTTTGACATGTAACTTTGGAGTTATTAATAAATTATTGTATTGTATTGTATTGTATTGTATCGACCGTAACCGTAACCGTAAAACAAGAGCCAGATTGTAGTTAAGTTCAGCTGCCAGAAGGTCTAGTATACATTTTTACTTGTAACAAAATACCTATATTTATTTATTTTCACAAAATCAATTTACAAAAAATTACAAATGTACAATCAATATCCGCAACGTAGGCTTCGTCAAGGGGGTACAATCATAAATCAGCAACAGGCGTCGTCATCACACATACAATAAAGCAATCCGCAACAGGCTTCGTCATTTTTCGCTTACTCTACCTAGTGATCTAAAAGAGACCACTCCGAGTCGCCTCCGGTGCAAAGGTTCCCATCACACCAGCAGCGTTACACACTAATTAATGACATTCTGTGATTTTCATCGTTGTCTTATTTAATGTCGATCTTGCTTGATTTCATTTTTCTTCTCTATCGCGTTAGCATATCGCCCGTTACCGTACCTAACCGTAAAACAAGTGCCAGATTGAAGTTAAGTTCAGCTGACAGAAGGCCTAATATACATTTTTACTTGTTGTATTAACATTTACTTCTCCATCGCGTTAGTATCATTTGTTAGCCATCCTTAGAAACTGTATTAAAGTAAGTCTCTGACTCAGCACATTATACCATTGGGGTTGAGGGGAATGCAAAATATTACATTTCCATGCGTAGCGCCGACGGCAAATAGAATACTAAGATAGTTCACTCGGCTTGTTCTATGGATTTCATTTGATTTGAGCCTACCGGGGACGTATTAAGACACAGTTTTTTTTTTAATGGAGCTTTTTTTATTGTTGACTGGGTCTTTCTTTGAGTGACATTTATTACATTTAAACAGAACAGGTAAATTTATTTCCACAGACCGCTTATCAACGGTTATAAATAGTTTGGATGAATGTGGTAAGTAAATAAACAGAGTCTGCATCACATAAAGTACTTGAGTCGGCAACCCTGGAGTTGCAGGCGTCTATGGTTTCGGTGACCGCTTTCCACCAAACGGGCCGTATGCTTGTTTTCCACCAACTAGATATTAAGAAGTCATCACATTTGCGAGGAAATAAATAAACTTACTTACTAGGCAGATAAATAAAAAATAATTATTAGGTACTGGTAGCTAGTAGCACAGTCAACAGTACACCGCGGTGCGCGGCGGCTATGTGCAACATGGGGCGAGCCGCGCGAGGTCCTCCGGGAGCTCCGAGCGTGAGCGGACGGTAAAAAATTTGAAAATCTATTACGGCCGTGGGCGTAATACAGCTCATTAAGTCTAAGAATGCTTGCACTTAATATCACCATTTACGAGCAAGTGTGATGAAAAATCTTATAGTGAACAGTTCAGAGTGATACATCTTCATTTATGTATTTCTACATCATGGTTCCTAATTTATTGATTATTCATTAAGTTTACTTAAGCTAGTTCTGTTGTTAGTTCTGTGATGTATTCATGTGCGGATACGCCGAGTTTGTATTTTAAGTTAAGGAATCGATGGCCCAGCGGTAAGAGCGTGCCACTTTCAATCCAAAGGTCGTGGGCTCAAACCCCGGCTAGTACCAATGAGTTTTTCGGAACTTATGTACGAAGTATCATTTGATATTTACAAATCCCTTTTCAGTGAAGGAAAACATCATGAGGAAACCGGACTAATCCCAATAAGGCCTAGTTTACCCTCTGGGTTGGAAGGTCAGATGGCAGTCGCTTTCGTAAAACTAGCGCCTACGCCAAATTTCGTTTTTATTTGCATAAGCCGGGAAAACGCTAGGACAAAGCGAGGAGGACTTAGTTAAGTTAAAAGTTATAATTTCTGCTTTACTTGTCCATTCCGTGTGCATTGAGTACCTACTTGATATTTTAACAGTAACAACTTAATAATATACTTACACAGTTGTCGAAAATGGTCGCAGCGCGGTTTGTCGGAATCGATCTATCATAATGAATAGGACTATAGCGGGCCATATACGTTCGGGCATATCTGTCGGATCTGCCAATAAATGTATGGTAAATTTGTCTGGCGGACGTACCCACTATGGAGATCCGACGGATTTCACGTACGTATATGGCTCGCTAACGGCCAATAGCCGTCATTTCGTGGTGATAGATCAATCGCAGCGTCGAGTCACTCGTCGTCATCACCATCCTCACCATCACACTTCACCTCCTGATGAGAACCTGGTGAAGACCAAGAAGGTCCCAGCGCATATTAGGTCGGGGAAAGTCTTTTCGTATTTTGTATAAATTTTTTTTTAATGCTTATAGTATACGCCGACCTAATATTACAATTTAGGAGTAGAGATAAGGTAGATGTACCATGCTCGACGCTGCATTAGTGTTCGACATGGGCACTTTAAGTCAAAGTATAGGTTAAATTTGAACAACGAAGAATTTACAATTTTCGAATTTATAACTTGTCACTTTGACATAAAATGCCCATGTCGAATACTAGTGCAGCGTCGAGCACTAGTACTTCTACCTTAGTAATGGGCGGTGTTAACCAGCAGTACCTACTCGCTATCGGTTTAAAATACCCAGTATGGATACAGAAGTATCAAAGTTCATTTATCAATCAATCAATCAATAATCATTTATTTCGAACAAAAGTCCATAATGTGTTATTAACATACATATTAATACTTAAATCTAGGGTTAGTACAAAACATAACATTAAAACAAATTCGTACATAATGGGGCATGTAGTGTCACGTTACGTATTCTCCCGTAACTGACGTTAAAGAGGATACGTAACTTAGAGTAAGGAAAGGAAGAAAAAGAAAGAAAGTTAGGGTTAGGGTTCTTTATTTTCAGCCGGTAAACATAAGGTCACTATGGCGGTAAGTACGGAGTGAAGCTGAAGTAGGTTCGGGCAGGATGTAGAAGAAGAATCAGTCAGCAGCGGGCGAAGTAGTTCCGGAAGGCGTGAGTTCCAAGACAGGTTACCAGGAATAGTATTAGCAGGTGAAGGTAGTTTCGGGCGGCGTATGTACGCCTGCACCGAAATGGGACACCAGAAGTGATGTCTTCAGGCCCGATGTTCGTCAGGCGTAGAGAACCTCGGGCGGCGTTGATTCGCCTGCGCCGAGTGCCGTCAATTGAAGATACTCGTAGATGTCAGTAAAACCGACAAGCAGCAGTAGGATAGCTTCCTCGTAGATTTAATTCTCAGGAGAATATTTTAAGAGGGCCAGGAAGGGAGGTCGCTTGAGAGTGCGGGGCCTGCCTAGACCCCGCACAGGCCTCAATTTTCGAAAACTGCTCAAGACTAGAGCTGACGAAAGACTGACTTCTGTAGACGGCTACCGGGGTTTTATACCCCAGCTCGAGAATTTAGAATTGTTAAATTTAAATTTAAATATTTACAAAGTACCAGTATTAAATATCAAACAAACTTATTTAAATGTAGAAAACCTAAACTGCATGGTAAGAAATTTAGAAATTGACAATTTAAGACAAAGTATGTAACCATGGATACTTATAAATAGATATATCAAAAAGTGTAAACAAACGGGAAAATATTAGTAATTATGATAAATTTCACAAAAAGAAGCTGTTATCCTTGAAAAGGAAGAACGTTATACATATAAGCCGGTAAGCCGCTAGGAGATTTTAGGTCAAACCATTGTGTGAAAGGTTTTACGTATTGAAGTTAATAACAGGATTCTTTCAGATCTTCAAAATGCAGCTAAATCAACTATAAAATAGCATATACATACAATGAACTGAAAGATAAGTGCAAGGAATAGAGCTAGAAAGTCGCTAAATGAATCCGAAGCTTACAAGAAACATAAGGTAATGCTACATTACCCCAAAAACCTCGGAAAAAAAAACTTTTGCGTGAACTAGACGTGAAAGTTTTTTTTTATATTATTATTAAGTGATGTTAAAGTAATACATAAATACAACTAAAGTGCATGTTATGAGATGAAGTGCTAAAAAAAAATTATAAAATATAGGGAATTACCTACACATCCATGCTTCTCTGTCACTTTTTCATACATACTTCTCTGACAAAATAAGGGGATGTGGTTCACACTCTATGACGCACACTCCTAAGGGAATTCCCCCAATGACCTAAGGCTTGTTTTTGTAGAAGTAGTCAGCCGCTCCTTTAAAAAAAAACAAAAATGAATAAAGATTATATACAAGGCCCAGTCGGTTTAGAGCCGACTAGATAAAATAGACCGAACCCATGAGAGTAGGCGCTCGGTAGAAGAAGAGTCTTTAGTATGTGGTAGCAATAGTAGTCTACCTAACATACAGACAAAGATTTGATCATATGGCTTATTTAAAGAGTTGACCTACCGCTCTACAAGATTTTGACTATGTGGCTTTTTTAGAGAGTTAGTCTACCGCTCTGAAGAGAAGGGAAGAGAATAGAAGAAAAGGAAAAGGAAGAATAAGAGAGAAAAGTGGCAAAGTAGTTGCCAGAAAATAAAACGAAAAGAAAATATAAAAGATATGGGATGAAGTGAAGTAAAATCTAAGATGAGGGTGAATTTAATTTGGAAGTGTAGGGTAGGGCTTGACCTAAAATCCACTGTAGTTAGAGAAAAAAAAAATCAAAACATTAAAATAGGCCTAAGCAAAGTCAAAATAGAATTAACAAAAGCAAAAAATATAACTAAGAAAAGTTAAAACAGAGTTAACAAAAACTAAAACAGATCTAAGAAAAATTTAGGATGTGCCATAGTGACCTGAGTTAATCTTAAATAAAAATGTGTATCACCAAAATGAAGCCGAAAAAAAAAGTAAAATTTACAGACACGAGTTTTGTCTTTTTTTTAGAATTTAGGAAAAGAAAAAAAAAAGCTGAAAATAACGAGTTGGGCGCCAAACTGTCACGTTACGTATTCTCCCGTAACTGACGTTAAAGAGGATACGTAACTTAGAGTAAGGAAAGGAAGAAAAAGAAAGAAAGTTAGGGTTAGGGTTCTTTATTTTCAGCCGGTAAACATAAGGTCACTATGGCGGTAAGTACGGAGTGAAGCTGAAGTAGGTTCGGGCAGGATGTAGAAGAAGAATCAGTCAGCAGCGGGCGAAGTAGTTCCGGGAGGCGTGAGTTCCAAGACAGGTTACCAGGAATAGTATTAGCAGGTGAAGGTAGTTTCGGGCGGCGTATGTACGCCTGCACCGAAATGGGACACCAGAAGTGATGTCTTCAGGCCCGATGTTCGTCAGGCGTAGAGAACCTCGGGCGGCGTTGATTCGCCTGCGCCGAGTGCCGTCAATTGAAGATACTCGTAGATGTCAGTAAAACCGACAAGCAGCAGTAGGATAGCTTCCTCGTAGATTTAATTCTCAGGAGAATATTTTAAGAGGGCCAGGAAGGGAGGTCGCTTGAGAGTGCGGGGCCTGCCTAGCACCCCCGCACAGGCCTCAATTTTCGAAAACTGCTCAAGACTAGAGCTGACGAAAGACTGACTTCTGTAGACGGCTACCGGGGTTTTATACCCCAGCTCGAGAATTTAGAATTGTTAAATTTAAATTTAAATATTTACAAAGTACCAGTATTAAATATCAAACAAACTTATTTAAATGTAGAAAACCTAAACTGCATGGTAAGAAATTTAGAAATTGACAATTTAAGACAAAGTATGTAACCATGGATACTTATAAATGGATATATCAAAAAGTGTAAACAAACGGGAAAATATTAGTAATTATGATAAATTTCACAAAAAGAAGCTGTTATCCTTGAAAAGGAAGAACGTTATACATATAAGCCGGTAAGCCGCTAGGAGATTTTAGGTCAAACCATTGTGTGAAAGGTTTTACGTATTGAAGTTAATAACAGGATTCTTTCAGATCTTCAAAATGCAGCTAAATCAACTATAAAATAGCATATACATACAATGAACTGAAAGATAAGTGCAAGGAATAGAGCTAGAAAGTCGCTAAATGAATCCGAAGCTTACAAGAAACATAAGGTAATGCTACAGTAGCTGCACCTAGTGCTACAGCCACGGTGAGTCCCACCGGTCGGCCAACGTGCACAGGATGGTATTCGTGCTGGCGCGCCACCGCCTCAACAGCGAGCTACACCGCTATTTATACTACTAAAATTATCTTGCCAGTGCCGCCGCGTTTACCAAAAGCGATTATGAGAGGTTGTTTAACAAAAGTTTAACATTTTTAAAACTGTTGTCGGAACGTTTTTGGACATTGTTAAGTAATCAAATTCCAAGTCTCGTTCGCCTGGGCTTTAAACCATACTTTAAAAAATGTTAATGCAAGAGGTAGAGGTAATGGTAGTTTGGCGCCATTCGTAAACGTGGAACATTCATACATTGTCGATATCTAGATTGCGGAAACACTCTGAGACAATAGTTTTGCATGGTAGAGTCCTTCTAATACGCATAGGATACCCACGAAGAATAGTCTGTATTTTTACTATCTCAAAGTAATTTTTCGATTTATTTTTAAATGCATTTATCTGTTTGAAAACTTGCTACAATTGTAATGTTTTTTCTTTTGTTTTGTATATGACAGAATTCCATAGATTATAAAATGTACATCTTAATGTTAATCTGTTAATCTTGTGTACTTAATGTCGTGATTATATCCTGTGGGGTACCTTCATACACTCATACAAATGTAAATAGACTCAGGCTGTACGAATGTATACCACGTGAGCTTTTAAATACGTTATCAGTCTGGCGCGCGCAGTCGTTACGCTCGCACGCGTTCCTTTGCTTACGTTTTCGTAGAACCAATTTCTGCGTTTAGATAAAAGTAATACAGTTTTGCGTGTGTACAATTTGTTCATAATGACTTTAGTTTTGAGAATACGTGAAAAACTAAGTTAAAAAGTGGTTATTTTCGTGTAAATACATTATTAGTAGTTTTGTCGAACTACCCCCAATTTGTGATTATGAGTGATTCGAGCCAGGAGGAGCCGGAGCCGGCTCCTAATACCCAGATGTCTCCTAGGACAATCCGGGAGGTTATTGTTGGCTCAGAGGCCGCCCCTCCTCAAGGGGAGGACGGAGAGAGGGGTCACATGGATTTGGAATGGGATCATGGTGGTATGATTATTGATAACGTACGTGCCGCGGAGCCCACGGCAGACCAAGTGGAGGCACGAGGCGATAAGCGACGTTTGGTAGAAGAGGAGGGTGGGGATAATAATGATGACGGTTTCAAGCTCGTTTCAAGGATTAAAAGAAGAGATGTACGGCGGACGCCCCCTTCGATTAGCCCCCTACCGAAGTCTAGCGATATTGTTCATGAGATTTCAGTTAGTTCCAAAAACATTCTCCCAAAACAATTGGGATTTGCAAAGATACTGTCGAGTCATAATGTACAGGGCGTCTTAAGAGTACTCTACAAAAGTCCCTTTAAAGTATTGATCCGATTTAACACAAGTAATGACTTAAATAGTTTCTTAGACAGCGAGGTTGCGAAGCAGAATAATTGGGTCTGTAGAAATACTAATGAAATGCCTTTCTGTTACGGAGTAGTAAGAGATATAGATATTGATGCTGATGAAAAGGATCTAAAAGAGATTTTTGAGCGTGATTCAGACACGGAGATTTTATCTGTCAAACGTTTAAACAAAAAAAATCCGGAGGGAAAGTGGGTAAAAAGTGAGACGGTACGTATTTGCTTTCGAGGGTCAACTTTACCCCCTTACGTTAAGGCGTTTGGATGTCGTATGGTTGTAGACTCTTACATGTACCCAGTGACGCAATGCTCAAAATGTTGGAGATTTGGCCATATTAGTCATTTTTGTCCATCCAAATCTCAAATCTGCCCCAAGTGCAAAGGAAAACATGAGAATTGTGATACCAAAACGTACCAATGTGTAAATTGTAATGGAAACCATTTATCCTTGATGAAAAACGTATGTCCTGCATTCCAAAGAGAACGATCTATTCGTATATACATGGGGCAAAACAATTGCACATATAAAGTGGCATTGCAAAAACTCAACGAAAATAAGGAAAATAATACCGACAGTGGTGACCATACTAAAGAACCTGTAATAGCGAATCCGAGTCCTCCATTATTTTCAATCAGCCAGTCATCGAACCCTTCTTATAGAGATGCATGTGCTGGTATATCTGTAAATCTTGAAGAAGAGCATTCTGAAATGGAGGATGAAGATAGTGTACCTTCTAAGAAGAATACGAGTACTGTAAGCAAACATAATAAAAAGAAACCTGTCAAAAAACCACAAACATCAAGAACAAATGAAAACCGCAATATGAGTGCGGATGAGTCAGCCGGTTCAGAGATTATTCTTCCTCCGCAGCCTAGAAAAACTCGCAAGGAGAGAAAGTCCTTAATAGAAAGGTTTTTAACCAAGTTAAGGGAAGCATTGTTATCCGAGGGAGGATTTGAAGATAAAATTAAAGTATTTACAGAATTTATCTGGAATGAGGTTAAGAATTTTGTACAGAAATATATCACAGTAGAGATGTTATTAAAGTCCTTTGGAAATCACAATAATGGACAGTAACAAAACAAAAAAGGATTCAATAAGTATTTACCAATGGAATGCTAATAGCTTAAAACCTAAAGCTCGAAACTTTGAACTTTTATTACAACAAAATAAAATTCATATGGCATTTGTGAGTGAGACCTGGCTCTCAACACAAAACACTCTTAAGTTTAGTGGATATAACGTAGTAAGAGCAGATAGAGACGATGCTTATGGTGGCCTATGCGCTGTGATACATAGATCAATCAAATTTTCGCATAGACCTTATAATATAACAAATCCTCAAATGCAAGTTATGATTATTGAAATATTTAATATTACTGGTCTCAAAAATATTATATCCATATATTGCCCTCCTTCTGTAACCACTAATCAACACGATTGGGACTCAATCTTCAGTTTTGTCAAGTCAGAATGTCTAATCATTGGCGACATTAATGCCCATCATGCCCTATGGTCGTGTAAATCTGATCGAAGAGGAGAGAAAGTATACAAAGCTATGTTTGAAAATGACTTCATATGCCTAAACGATGGTTCTCACACTCGTATTAAATGGGTTAATGGCAGCTTACAGACATCTTCACCTGACGTTTCATTTGCTTCAACGAACATCGCTACTAATATTAGCTGGCAGACTTCTAACGAAAATTTAGGCAGTGATCACGTGATAATAAAGATGAACTGTGGCTATGTCAGATCAAAAATGTTCACTAAGAAGAGGAATTTTAAAGAAGCGAACTGGCCAGAATATACAAAAGAAGCAGCACTAGTGTTTGATGTTTTAGCTCCTGATGACGTTCAAACCAGTTATGATGTATTTGTGGAAAATGTTCAATCACTAGCCGATAAACATATACCTTGGATTAAAACTAGCAACGATCCTACATCGAAATTCCAACCTAAACATTACTGGAACTCTGAAATATCGAAAGTTGTCGCAGAGAGACGTTTGGCCTTGGCAAAAGTTCGACGTAACCCTACTCCATATAATTTTTCTTGCTGGAAAAATAAGGTTTCAAAAGCCGATGAACTAATAAAAAAGGCTAGAGCGAAAGCGTGGAAAGATTTCTGTACGAGTATCGACTATGAAACATCAGCTTCAGTCATGTGGCAGAAAATGAGATGGATGAAGGGGCATTCCGGAGGCCGGGCTGGCGTCGATCCCGACAACGCCAGGCATCTGCTTCGCTCGTTGACTCCTGATAGTGTTGCTGAACCGGACCCGTCGTTTTCAAGGATACAACCTTCCGTATTAGAAACTCCTATCACTCTTCCTGAGTTACTAAGTTGTTTAAAAAAGAAGGACACTTCTCCTGGTGTTGATCACATATCATACTCTATGATTTTTAAACTACCGGACCGGGGTAAATTAATGTTGTTAAAAATATTTAATCTCATTATTAAGACCGGGATTGTCCCGGATCAGTGGAGAAATGTCCAGATAGTTCCCATACTTAAGCCGGGGAGGGACCCTGGCTTAACATCTTCATTACGTCCAATTTCCCTAATGTCTTGTCCGTGTAAAATATTACATTTGATTCTCATGAAAAGGATTGAATGGTTTGTGGAGAGCCGGGGTCTCCTTCCGAGCTCATCGACTGGCTTCAGACGGTCCCAGTCTTGTTTAGATAACTTAGCTTTACTTACATCTAATATTCAGCAAGGTTTTAGTAAAAAACAGGCAACTATTGCTTGTTTTATCGATATCGATAATGCATATAATAATATAAATATAAGTTCTTTAATTAACATTTTACAAAATATAGGCATAGGTAATATGATATGTAAATACCTATGGAACTTTCTCTCTGACAGACGTTGTAGAATTCTCTTGAGTTACGAAGGTGAGCCTTTAATAAGACACACATACAAAGGATTAGCTCAAGGAGATCCCATATCACCTCTTTTATTTAATATTGCAACCATGGAAATAGGTAATAGTGTTAATAATATCTGTGTTTCACAATACGCTGATGATTTTGTGTTGTATAAAACAGCAGAAAGAGGGCGTATTGCAGATACAGTTAACATTCTTCAACTGTCCATTGATACCTCGGTTGAGTGTCTCGAAAGAGTTGGTTTGTATTTGTCTGAAGCTAAATCTAAAGTATGTGTTTTTAAAAGATCAAGAAAACAGGTTGATGTTAACGTAGTAGTTGGTGGCAAGTTTCTCGAGGTCGTTCACAGAGTTAAGTATTTAGGGTTATGGCTCGATTCATCTTTGAGGTGGGGGATCCATATAAAGGAGATTTGTGAAAGAAATTACAAACATTTAAATATTTTAAAGATCCTTGCGGGAAGGTCTTGGGGAGTTCACCCTAAACATCTGCGACGTCTTTATATATCCCTTTTAAGAAGTCGCCTCGATTATGGTAGTTTCATTTATGGAAGCTGTGCTATCACTCACTTAAAGAAACTGGATATTTTACAAAATAGAGCCTTACGTGTATGTGGAGGTTTCATACGCAGCACTCCTGTTATAGCTATGGAAAGTGAACTCTCCATTCCTCCTTTGGCTGTGCGTCGATACTGGTTAGGTTGTAGATTTTTATTAAGAATAAGGTCAAAAGCAAACAGCTCCATTATACTTGCGTTACAAAACATCTTGGCTAAACGTAATTTTTTTACTGATAAAAATTTTCCTTTACTAGCAAATATTTTTGATGAATGGAAAGAATTAGCTGTATATCATTCTGATAAATTGGAAATGTACTCCATGAATACATGGGTATCCTCAATCGACGCCAGGACCTGTATCATGGATAATATTGTTGATATTGATGTTCCTAAGCGGCATCAACAAAATCAGACATTGAAAAATTGTACTTTGAGAATGCTAACTGAGGACTATAGTAACTTTTACAAAATATATACGGATGGCTCTAAAACTGTACAAGGTGTTGGAGCAGCTCTGTTTGATCCTCAGTGCAATGTTTCACTCATGTGGAAGCTGCATATTGACGCGTGCGTTATGCGCGCTGAACTTGTTGCTATTAAGGAAGCCTTGTGTTATGCAAATGATCTAGACAACAATTCTCCAGTTGTGATACTGTCTGACTCAAGGAGTGCGCTCCAACACCTTAATCGCTGTGTTTCTGGTCAGAAAGGAATGCCTATTGCCTATGAAGCTCTCCAGGTGATCCATGAATTGATTTGTAAAGATAAGCGTGTTAAAATACAATGGGTTCCTTCCCATGTAGGGCTGGGTGGAAACGAAGCAGTAGATAATTTTGCTAAAACCGCTGTAATGGATGGTTCTGTGCTAGGTTCTATTCCATATTCCAGTGAACTAGTTCCCAGAATTAAAAAACGGTGTTTAGAGAAATGGGAATACCATTTTGGTGAACATTCTTTATCAAAAGGTGTAGGAATCTGGTACAGAACAATCCAAGCTAGGCCCTTGTGGACACCTTGGTTTGACTCTGCCAGCCTTGCTAGAAAAGTGTTAGTCTCAGCATTCAGAGTACGATCTGGACATATTCCAACTAACAAGTTCTTCTGTATGATGGGTGTCAAACCATCACCTCTGTGTGATGATTGCCAGAAGCCTGATGACCTGTCTCATGTGTTGTTGGAGTGTATCCGGAATTCGGAGTTGAGAAAAAGAATTGTGGAACGTTTTGGTTCCATGCATAATGGCCAAATCAATTGTTCGTTGGCAAAACCGTTATCCAAGACAGCAATCACTGTATACCACTTTGTTGATCGTTCCCTTGAATAGGGAATTGGGTAGGCTCCCATGAGGCTGACATGATCACCTGCAGTGGTCAAAGCCTCGTTAAAAATTAGATTAAAAAAAAAAAAAAAATACGTTATACATACGATAAATATTATTGTCACGGGCATTGTATTTTAAATATCAGTAATTTTTTTTAAATAAAGTATACATATATACATAGTACTGTATGCAGCTACTCCAGACGTGGGGTAAGTACATTCGTACAGTTTCCACTTTTTACTAAAAGCGACGTGGTATTGCTTTGTTTCTTTAGTATTAAGACTAAATTCCAGTAATATCAATGTTAACTAATTATTTGTGTTTATTTTATTTTAGAAACAGTTATTATTTTACAGAGTTTAAAGTAAAAACTGAACGAATGGTGCCAATCTTCCCCTATTTATACAAAATAAATTTACCTAAAACAACTGTTCACTTTACAACAAATATAAAACTTGTCTGCGACCTCAATTGCGAGTCTGGTCGGTTGGTAAAGTGAATATTAAATCAACAATAGTAAAATCCCATTTAAAAGCTTTTATAAAAGTGTTGATAGATGCCAACATTAAGGAATTAGTCGATTTAATTGCCAGTGCCGTCGCAACTGTCGCGGTTTAGTCGTAATACTAGGGGGAAGGAAATTAAACAGCTTGCGAAGGCAGCTTGTCGATACTACATAACAACCCTTAGCATGAGTGTCTCCACCATGAGTTGGTATAGATTTAGAACCATTATCTGAAGTAAGAAAAAAGAAAAATATTTTTTTTATTCAAGAAAATAAACCCGATCTAACAAACTCTTCTTATCTGCTTAACTTTAAGTCTGTTGGCAGAGACACTCCCTTACATTAAAAATGGGTAGATTAAACTAGTCGACTATTTACCTACTTGCTAAGCACAATTTTTCTGGTTATCCCGCTGTTAAGTTGTATCCCGCAAGTGCAAGCAAGATGATACACGCACATGATTGACAGTGCGTTGACGTAGACGCTAGCGAGAATAGTATTCTCTTAGTAGTAGGTTGTCTAGTAGTGGGTATATAGTAGGTTGTCTAGAGGAGATCGCTTTCTAGCGATAAGACCACCTGTTGTCTACCTTTACTGCTTTTCTGTCTTTTGTGAATATTTGTATTGTATTGTATTCTACAGTACATTTTGAAATTCGTGTCGCACTTCGCAAACTATGAGTTTTACGGTACTCCAAGTCAACCCATTCACAGGGTATGGTGCTTATATATAAATAAATATAAATATATGGAGACAATCTCACACACATAAACCTAGTCCAAAACTAAGCAAAACTTGTACTGTGAGGTACTAACTATTAGACGACGATATAAATACTTATGTAGATAAATACACAAAGGAAGTCTATAACTCAGGAACAAATATTCATGATAAACACACAAATAAACGCCACTACCAGGATTCGAACCCGGGACCTCCAGCTTCGTAAACAGGGTCACTACCAACTAGGCTAGGGAGGCCGTTATAAGTACTAATCCGCACTGGATATATATATATATATAACTCGATATAACCGCATTGCATCGAATGCGGTTAAGCTCTTATCAGTTATGACTATGACGATTTGTGAGCGAGTCGAAAGCGAAGTCGAACGCTAAGCGACTTTGCCATGAACAGTTTCAGCTCACCCGCAGAACGCTAGTGTGATAGGGCTCTTTGTAAAACTCATGGTAGGAGCACAGGTTGCTTTCGTAACGTTTAGTTTTGAACAAACGCTGCCGATATTCGAACGAAGGAAATGATCTAAGTATTAAATCATACACTGTAATTAATGCTACAACCGTCAGTAATTATGTGACAGGTACCTACATACATATACTGTATGACGTCAAACAACTAGCTTAATATAGGGGAACCTCCATAACTCGAATCTATATATAACTTGACGGAATCCTCATTAACAATGTGCTATTTTACAATTTTATAATTGACAGAAAAATGGAAAAAGTTCCCGCGTCGAGCAGGATTCGAACACACGACCTGTCTGAACACCGGTCAGATCGCTCTGGCAATTAAGCTATCGACGCCTACAAGTGTTTAACACTTTCTGTAAATGTCACTACCTGTCTCCCTAAGGCGTGTAACCAAATGAAAGAAATAGTGGAAATATTCGCCGGAGTCGATCGGGCGTCGATAGCTCAATTGGCAGAGCGATCTGACCGGTGTTCAGAGAGCTCGTGGGTTCGAATCCTGCTCGACGCGGGTAATTTTTCTTCAAATTATAAAATGGGGTGCACAAAGATAGGATTTTTCAAAGTAGGGGTAAAATGATGGTCCAAAGTTTGTTAATGGGAAAAAGAATAGTTACGACTATTTTATTTAATATGTTTGTCGTTATCGCGTCGCTGATTTCGAAATCAACAACGATTTTCAAATCCAACTTAGCGGACGTGAAATAAATAAATAAACCTCCTTTTTTGTATGACGGTTGAAAGTTAGGTACGTTTAGTACGCGGGCGAAGCCGCGGGTTAAAGCTAGTCATTATATAAAATCCTCTAACTGCATTTTATCTAAAAGATGGAAGCTCGTAAACCTGATTTTTTGCTGTTTTGAAAGCCCTACTATACTAACTAGATGACAATATCGCCCTAACAATAAGTTTATTTGTATCAATCAAAACAACTCGACGCGCACTCGAAAAACAATTGCACTTCAAAAATTAATTACGTCAAGCCAGTATTGATCTATCCCAGCATTGTTTGTCTTTTTAAAACTAGCCCTTATTAAATTTGAGAGCTACAGCCCTCGAGATTAGAGGGAGAGGTTTAGGGGCGACTAACGAGTGCCGATAAAGAGGCGTAATGCCCCTCGACAGTGGGTTTGGTGTCGGGCGCGAGATATCGCGGTTTGCGAATCTTACGTCTATTGCTGAGTTAAGAGTCCACATGCTCGAGCAAAAGCACGCGAAAAATGAAAAGGCGATAGTAAAAAAAAAGTATCGAGGCTTTTGTCGAAAATCATGTTTTCAGGTTTACCAGTTAGAAGGAAATATGTTGAAGTTTTATATATGTATATCAGGTACCAAGTTGTAATCAATATTGAGAATTTGAGATCTAGAAGTCTGAATGATAATAATTTGACCACTGTGGCTCTTAAGCTACAAGTATTGGTGGCCCAGCGGCAAGGCGTGCGACTTGTAATCCGAAGGTGACGGCTTCAAATCCTGCCGGCTCGTACCAATGAGTTTTTGGGAACTTAGGTACGAAATATCATTTGATATTAACCAACCGCTTTTCGGTGATGTAAAACATCGTGAGGAAACCGGACTTATCGTAATATGGCCTAGTTTACCCTCTGGGTTGGAAGGTCAGATGGCAGTCACTTTCGTAAAACTAGCGTCTAAGCCAATTCCTGGGGTTAGTTGCCAAAGCAGGTCCCAATCTTTTTGAATACCGGGTGCCGCCTCTAATAGGAGCAATAAGTTGAATCGTGGGTAGTACTCCTTAAATCTAACAACCTTTTTCCAACAACTTTTAGAAATTATGTAGCTACTCTGTAGGTTTTTACTTTTTTATACTAACTTGTCTCGAACCCTTAGGCCACTCTAGAACCTTGACAAAATGACAAGCAGGAAGAGATTTCTTAAAATTTGATTTATAGCGTTTCTATTAGAAAGATAGTCCTACAGTAGCCTAGGGATCCACGGTGTTGACTGTACGTTAATTGACGTCTCTTATTAATTGTCATCGAAAAGAATGATAAAATTAGCAGTACATTGCGTCTTCTAACAAAAAAGTGTAATAAAAATCAGAACACGACGTTATTTTTAAAAGTCGCTGAGCAAACGTTGTTCAGTTCGGAGAGTACTACCTACAATTAAATTTTGTTGCTCCTATTACAAGCAACACCCGGTATATAATATTTAGCACTACTTAGTATACAACATGAATACCTTTATAACTTGGACCACTATCACAAGGGGACAAAACCATCCACTGTTTAATCTGCAGTTCAATCTTGATTTAAATGAACACCTAGACGTATCGATTGATACAGTGTTAAGCTACTGTTTTGCTAATGAATTGATTTGGTGACTGCCTTGCGGGAACAGATAAGGTGCTGTTAGGGGATAATGATATTACGATGCCACTGTTGGATATCCGTTAAATAACGTAGTTTTTTTAAAAGTATAATGCCTATTATTACTAACAATATAAAAAATAATAAAAACTCAGAAGTTATTGTAAATAAAGTAACTAAGAAGTTAACAGATTAATACACAACACAAAAACTGACTAAGATATGCAACACCGGGATCTGTTGTATGGAAAATACCGGGATCTATTATAAACCCCGGTATTGCCCATACGAATAATTCCGTTATTGTCGCCGTAAAACCGACCAAGAGCATAATGGGCCACGCTCATTGTAGGGTTCTATTTCCATAGTTAACCGTCCATCATATTAGACGAACATAAAACGGGGCTTAGTAGATACCTAGATAAGACTATATATAAATAACGTATCTTCACAGGTCTTATGACATATATGCCCTTTTACTAAGAGGATACTTTTTGCGAAAAATCTAAAATCGCTTAACTGACTTGAATATATCTACAATCTACAATACAATGTTGATTTAAATGAACACTTAGACGTATCGATTGATACAGACTCAAGTTACTGTTTTGCTAATGAATTGATTTGGTGTCTGCCTTGCGGGGACCGATAAGGTGCTGTTAGGGGTTAATGGAATTACGATGTCACCGCGGGATATCCGTTCAATAAAGTAGTTCTATAAAGACTTGTTCCGTACTCAAAATAAAACAACTTAATAAACCGATTACTTAATATAAATGATTGTTATTAAAATTACACCTATGTACATACAAACAAGACACTCAGTATTATGGATAATAATTATGTAGGCAGGTATGTATGGTGATCATTTTTCTTGTCAATTGTTTGAAATATTTACAACAGTCAATAGTGCCACAGCAATAGCAAACAGCATAGTGCAATAGTGCAACAGGCAATAGTCAATAGTGTGGATTGTTTTATACTATATGTAGATAAACATCCGCAACACAGGTTTCATCAAATAGCATTCATTTGTTTAATTATTTTATCATTTGCTCATATAAGTAATTATGCGACTTAGTCGATGCCACTTAGTCGGCAAAACTGAACAAAAACAGAACATTTGATGTAATTCCAACACAAACTACTCCCTAAACAAACAGCTTTTGGATGTTTGAATACCGAGGTTAAGGAGGTTAGGTTATTATAGAGCTAGATGAATTTTATATGGAATGAAATTGAAATTAACTGAAGATAAAATAATTAATTTCGAATGTTGTTGGTCACAGATCAGTTTTATTTATTCGTTATCATCTTTTTATATAATGTAAGTTTATATGTAAAGTTCCAGACTAAAATCAATAGAGCCTGGTCTCAAGTTTTAATCTGTTGTCTAAATAATATGTAACATTAGGTCTATCTCCTTTTTTTCATAACTCTTTCATAACTGATTGTTCATGCGTCTTGATAAAAAAATGCAACATCACTCTTACTCGTTCTGTTTCTGTTCTGTTGTTCTGTCTGTTTGTATACCTAATAGCATTCACGGAGTTGAGTTTTTATTTAAATATCCTGAACCCGCTATTTTTTCATCCGATAACCACTTGAATGCTCACATGCCACGTTTTTTGCAACCAAACGACGACATTCCAGCCCTAAACTATCACGAGAGATGTCCATCTACAAAACACGGGGCAGGTTGACATTATGATAAATCTCGCTTTATCGCTAGGTGAAAGGGCTTACAATTTATTTTTTTCGGCGAGGGGATGCGTTCCGTGTTTTTAGCTAAGACTAAAAAGATGATAAGCCACCATTAAAGATAGCGAAGGGGTAGACTGCAGTACCTAGGGTAAGGAAAAATGGAGCCTTAGCATGCGATGGGATTCGGAATCAATAAGTGATTGTTTTTTGCTATTAATTATTTTTACGAGAGGGTTGCTTTTAAATGGACGGCTTTTTTCGAGTGTGTTGACATGTAACTTAATTAAATCGTACACATTGGTTTTGGTATGTTGGAAATATTTTTAGGAAAATATTTGGTAAGTGAAAAACCAGTCAGGATTTGTTTATCAACAAGTTATGCATTTATTTGTGCGTTTATTACGAGTATGGATGTTTTCTATATACGAGTATTAAAGTATTATACGTATCGATATATACTTACTCGTCTAGTACCCACATCACAAGCCTTATTGAGCTTACAGCCGTGGGACTAGGTCGATTTGTGTATGATTGTCTCACAATATGTATTTATTTTATTTATTTTGCCGTGAAATACGTGATATTTACCTCATAGGTAATCATGAACTAGTTGTATAATGGATTGACTATGGAATAATTTACTGAAAGCTTTTAGAGTTTCGTCCTTGATGTATTTAAAGATGAAAGTGGACAAAATCGAAAGCATCATTGATTTATTATTTTTGTTGGGACTATTTCGGTCAAACACAAAACGTTGTTTGGAATCTTTCGGGTGAACTTCTCGAAAATGAAGGGCTTTGAAGGTTGATTTTCTTATTGAACCCACATCCACATTAAAAGGTACTCCTTATCTGTTGAATTGTATGATACGAATCATTACTCCATGTACATGGTGTACACAAGCTGTTGACTATTGGCCACAGGAAGGATTGGCTGTACAGTTCAGCTGAACAGGCACTTTTTTTTCATGTGGTCAATAGTTAACAGCTTATGGACAGGTAGTAATTATTTTTATCATCAAAAGCAATAGAAAGGGAGTACTCCTTAATGTAGATAAGAGGTTAAGTAAAAAAAGGAAGGATGGTAAGGATAGTAGGCTTAAACAAAAAAAAAAGAAGATTTATAGCCCTTAAAACTTTTGAATAGTCCGCCGAAAAGACTCCGAACATCGTTTTGTGTTTGAACCATTTGGGAGCTAATAAAAGGAAATGCAATGCTTTTTCAACATTATTTCTTCAAGTAGGTACCCTTCATTTTCATAGGTTCGAATGATACTGTTTATATCTTGTTTTGTTGACTTATGTGATTACACTCCTTTCAGTGATGTTATTATTTATCATAATCATCATCATTTGAGCCGAAAGACGTCCACTGCTGGACATAGGCCTGCCACAAAGATTTCCACAATGACCGGTCCTGCGCCACCCGCATCCAGCGGACTCCTGCGACCTTCACCAGGTCATCAATCCACCTTGTGGGGGGCCTATCCACGCTGCGCCTTCCCGTACGCGGTCGCCACTCGAGAACCTTTCCGCCCCAACGGCCATCGGTTCTACGTGCAATGTGACCCGCCCACTGCCACTTAAGTTTAGCGATTCGGAGAGCTATATCGGTTACTTTGGTTCTGCTGCGGATGGTTTTTGCCCATTAAATTATATTATACTTATTTAAGTAGTTACAGCCTGACAAACCAAATTGCGCAGTACTATATATCCGTCCCTTTTTTCGAAGTGGCAATTCAAACATTAGAAAAGACAGTATGATTCTTATTGAATTTTATTTAATTTCAATATTTATTATTTCTGCCTATGAACCAATTAAAAATAAATCCTGGTCAAAACTGTTTATGAAGTATAAAAATTATATGACTTTAAAAATTCAAAAACAAACGACTCAACCAAAAAAGCATAAAATGCATAAGACACTCATGCATAATCTTTAGTATTTTTTTATGTCTCAAGCTTTTACGGGTGACCCTAAACGCGTTAAGTATAATAACAATGGTCATTGTCAAAATGACAACGAATGGCCTTCGTCCCATAAACGAAGTCAAATGCTACCGTAAAAACTATTATACAATAGCCCCTTTTATTTTCTACAGGTTTTTTTGCTGTCCAGACTGTGTTAGTTTCATGTTTATTTAATGCGGTATGAGTAAAAAATATCCCTATTACTTGTGTAAGTTTTACTTAGAAACTAAGATGAGTCGCAATTTTTTTGAGAATTGTTTTTTGGTTACTTGCCAACAATATCCAGCATGTGTGTTACAGTAAACAAAGTCAAATTAAGTATACCATTAATACTCTGTTGCATGATGACGAATGAATGACTTTTTGGGAAAAGATAACTCATGTTTAATGGTGACAATTAGGCATAACTTCCTCATTAGCAATTGCTATTGTAAAAAAATACAAAATGACCTAGAAAAGCAAGACACCATATTGGCATGCACAAGAGGTGGCCAGCAATGTGCAAGACAACTGTGCTGATGAAAATCAAGAAAAAAGTAAAACTATCATTCATGTGCTGGCTTTTAGTCAAATGTACCACATTGTCGATTGTTGATGAGGTTCATAGCATTATTGGCATTAGAGCAATATGAGCATCCGGCAAAGTAGTACTTTTTGCTAAAAACGTCGTCGTCGACATTTACATAACGCATCGTAATGAAAAGTCGCAGAGTTATCACTCTGAGCTACCTTATCTCGTAGCTCGTTATTTTCATCACTGACATTGCAGTCATCATAATAATTATGCAGTTTTCTTTTACTGCCAGAATCAAAGTTAATTTCAACAATTCCACTTACCGCGTGCTCCTGCTATCTAGAGCCGGCAGTAAAACTGCGGGTGGTCATAAAATAAAAAGTGTTTACTTGGCCCTAAGATAACCGGGAACAAAGTTCGTTGATAAGTTTTTATTTCCTGGGGGAGACGGCCAGGTAAAGGAGCCGCCTCCACCGTATTAATCCATATTAGCTTATTTAATGTTACTTTCGGATAATCTTCTCGATAAGTCCAATTTAGAGCGCATGTCGAAGTTAATTAACTTGTCAAGTTTAGTCTTCTTAGCGAAAGCCAATATTTTTGTTTTGCCGCAATATAAAACCCCGATGGCAAATACTGAAAGCGGAAATAGTCCATTATTCCCGCTCATTAAGCCGAAAGGATGTAGAGAATGTCAGATAAGTCGTACCTGGGAAGATGAATCATTTTTAGTGTCCCGCACGGCGCGCCGGCGCCGCGGCCACAATGGCCAATAAACACCCCGTAAATATGAAGGACCGCACTAAAAATGCCGTTATTATTTGCTAAATGTTCGCCTTTTGTCGATCCGCCGTCTTAATGAAGCTGTCAAATATCTAAAGGGTTAACTTTCGCTTTAGCTGTATTTTTTTACGATCCCATTAAAATTGGAGTTGAGATTCACGGAGCGAAAATTTAATACGCCCCGAGCTTTATAAATGCAAGACACGATAATTATCGTTTGTTAACTTACGACTTTTTTATATGTTCTGGCCGCGGCTAAATAAGATTCATGAATCGGTAGGTTTTGAATAGGTTCCCCTCGTAGGAGCGGTCTCTGGAATAAATCGCAATATCGGGCCTGGCCAACCGTTATTAGTACCTTCTATAGTTGCCAAGGTGTTCCACCCCTCAATAAATCTTGTCTAATTTGTATGTAATTACAGGGACTGTATAGTTCTCGCAGTAACAAGGAGTGCGTGGCGGGGGGCCGGCACGTGCTTACGCGTGTTTGACGAGCCTGCACGTCATAAAGGTACTAACACACCTTTAAGAGGCACACTAAAATCCACCTTAACAATGAATCCTCTAGGACGAAGATCTACCTATAATTGCTTAGGACGAAAATACGAAGATGTTTTTAGAACGGAATTCACTAATACCCACCTTACGGCCAAGGTAGAAGGTGGGAATTTCCATAACAAGCCTCCAGTTCCAACGACTTTCGCTTAAGTTTTGATCACTATAAAGGAGCTTTCAGAATAACTTGCCAAAAGACCGATGATAAAATGCACTAATGTGTTCTTTGACCCCTCGATGAGATGATAATTTTCATTGAAAGTGAAGGGGGTTTATTTTCAAGTCTAATTAATGTTGCGTTATTATTTCTATCCCTTATGTTCGCAGCGGGACGACATGAGAAGTTACTTTTTTTAATAATTTAAATAAAAAAAGGGTGCAAGTGATTTCCTATTACGATTTAATAAATTGATTAAAAACTTGCTAAGCAGTGGCCAAAAAGGGAAAGTTTTTTGAAATAGTTTTATTACAATACCTGCAAGTACTCCGTTTGAGATCGTTTCAACTTAAATCAAACACAGAACCGTTTTGCAAAGTGAATTTGCTCATAAAACTGGCAAACTTCGTCAGGATTCCGAATGCATTACAACAAACTGAGTTTTCATTGACGGGCTCGTATTTTGAGACCAGATGGCCACGTCCTTTTGGCTAAGCCTTTCATCCCCACATAATTAGTACCAACGACTCTATGGTAGTAAATAATTTCTCACGAGCTCGTATTGCCATTTGAATCGTACAAATAAATCTGTGTCATTCGGTCTACATTTCTCGCCACCATTACTGAATGCAGCTACAATTTCCACGGCTCAATCAATTATATCCCTTATGGCTTCAATAAATAGCATCGCAATTGCAATGGGATTTAAATCTCCACGCTCCGTCATTGCAACCCCAAAAAAGTCATTTGGAGTGTCGATGCGAACGTACAGCCAGCCACACAGCTATTAATACAGCCAAAGTGCTAAAAATATGTATACAGGACTTTATTGCCTGAGCATTAAGGTCGTGCGTACATATTTTTGGCACTATATCTATATTCATAGCTGTGTGGCTGACTGTACACCATTTACGAGCCTGATTGAAATTTTGCAATCACCAGGGGGAGTATGATGAAATTATTCCTGTATATTTTTACTGGGAGGTTATATTCTATTATTATGATCGGGATAGAAAATTTACTGGGGTTTAGAGATAGTAATCGTAGGCACTCGGTTCAAAGTGATCGCTGGATAGATAGGGCCCGGAGCAGCCCACGCGATATGGATATATGGTGGCTTGTGTAATGCCACTTGCATGAATCGGGAACGGGCTTTGTCTTGCCTTAGTGATAATGGCTGGAAAACAATTTAAACATAATTCAGTTTGCGTTGAGGCAGTTTCGGTAAAGTTCAATTTGCAACAGATGATCAACTAGAAATACGGCGAAACTAAATAGCAAAGGTTGGTAATTTGTATACCAAATAACTCTTGAATAAAACTTTCTTCGACTTTTGAATTAGTTTAGCTCTCAACTGTCACCATTTCTAAATAAAAAATTGGCCTATTCCGAATTACGTCTCAGCTTTAAAGTGTTCCATAACTTCCATACAATCATTAGAAAAAGTCAAGTCGGGTGCGTCTGGTTGATGTAACTGGTGATGTAGCTGGTGGCTTCATAGCACAACGTATCGGTACTGTAATACAACGAGGAAATGCCGCCACCATCCTAGTTACAATTGCCTCAAGGACCTATTTGAAATTTAAGGTAGGTAGAGGTAGGTATAAAAGTCGGTAATATGGCTAAAACAGTCTACACATGTACTCCACACTTATTCTCTCAACTTAAATTGTGCTCAGATTTCAACACCTCATCCGTTAAGAAAGTTCTCGTTACGGTGTGTAAAATTTTCTTTTAAGCTTCTACATTTAATTAAACTTATAAGTACCTCTAATTCTTAATGAGCTACTACTTTCGGTAATGTGAATTATCGAAAATTGAGTGAGTTTTTCGGAACTTATGTGCGAAATATAGTTTGATATTTACCAATCGCTTTTTGATGAAGGAAAAAAACGTTTGGAAGCCGGGGTAAACCCAATGCGGCCTAGTTTACCCTCTGGGTTGGAAGGTAAGATGGCAGTCACTTTCGTAATACTAGTGCTTACGCCAAATCTTGGGATTAATTGGAGTACTAGAAATCTATAAGAGTATTAGAAAGCTGACCACAGCACAGGCTTCCTGGGCCGTGGCATAAGTGAAATAACTAGGGCTATATTTATATAATATCTTCTTTGTTATTGGTACCCCTCATGATTCTTACCGACGAAAAATAAATTTAATATTCACATTTCAGCTCCCTAGACTGCACCCTATGTACAATTATAGTTTGTTTGCTTGCTTTTTGTAAACGCAAATAGGGATTTCACCGAGGTATTCAAATGTTAGATTTCTACGTCCAACAGTTTCTGAGAGCAACGCCTGTCATCGGTTTACTAAACCAATTAGTGGTGCGTGACCCCAATTTGGTAACACTAAATTCTCGAATTTTCTCCCCAAACCGACGGACATAAAACGACGACGGCTTCTTTCTTTTTAATTTGTTTTATAGACAGAATTAAATATTTTTATAATTAACTGACCGGCCATTGACCGGCAAACGGCGATTGATTGATTGGTTAATACAACTTTGAGATTTCACTGGTCAACCCTCACAAAATAAATACTTATTGTTCGTTAAAAACCGATACACTTATATCATCCCGTTTTTGAACGACGCATCATATTATGCTAATGTTTATATTGTTTTACCACGCGTGGATATCTTTTAAAGCTTTTAAGCCAACTGCAACCTAGCATTTTTATTATATACTATTTTTACTATATCTAATTATTTCATTTAATACTTATTCAGAAACTTCTCCACCACTTGATGTGATTTCATTTTGATGTAAATCAATGTTAAGTTTTATTTCATAGTTTTCTCAATAGCGGTTTGGTGGCACAAGTCTGTCAGTCAATTCAAGCCAACTGATCAAGTCAGCTGCTCGAGGCTCAAAGGCTTTGATTCAACTGGATGCCTATTGTATTCTTAAAACTTAAACAGGTTTTAAGGGTCATAGTGTCCGCTTTCAATGCAATGCGAGCCTTAGTCCATAAATTGTTTAAATAGCTTACCTATATACTTTATGTAATCATGCATATAAGTTCAATATTTTCAAGTGCTATTTCTTAGCGTCTCACGTATTTTGATTCTAATCTGAAATTTCATGTTTGATTTTCAAACCAATTTTATTTTGTTAAAAATACTTTTCTGAATTTTAAATCAGATTTGAAGTAGGTACAGGTCGATTCACGAAAGCTGGCGCAGAAAATGTATGAAACTGTAATTAATTTCGAAGAAATTCCGCGCCAGCTTTTGTGAATCAATCTGTATACCTATACATATATATATATATATACCCATAACCAATCAGGAATATGGTGTTATCATTATAGATTAACTTTTGCTTTGTATATTACGAATATTTTCTTTAACATACACCAAATTGCAACTCTGCTCATTAATTATATGTAATCTATCTATTAGTTATTACTCAGTTAATAAATAATCACTGACATACACCAACCTGAATTTTTATATAATTTAAACTTTCGTGACTCATACTGTTATTAAATTGCAACGGTTAACACTCACGTATTTTTATCACAATAGGCGTGACATGTTTCGAGTGCATCGGGCAGTCATTTTTATGTATCTACTATTTAAGATTTTTTTCAACACACTTGCTCGTAACGAGGTTCTTAACGTACCGCTTTTAGGCTCATAATCCTAGATATTAAACACGCGTACTTTTTCATTATATTATTGAACTAGTTTGGTAATGAGATAACCCAATCCAGTTAAATTACTAATACTCCACGAGACTAAGTTACGTACACAAATAATACATTCAAATTTAGTCGGATTTCAAAGTTTTTTTTTTCAAACAAAGTACACTCTGTTTTTAGCCGCATAATAACTTATGCGTAAAAAGTAATATCTCCATATTTAGTTTAATACAATGGATTAAAACCTTCTGAATTATTGAATATATGTGAAGTTGTATTAAATTATTCATAATTCACAATAATTTGTGCTTTAAACATAAATAATTTCATTTTTTATTTTGGCTGTTTGACGAGCCTTTGCTTCAAATTTGCGCAACGCGATTCGAAAAAAATACGTAAGTACACTTCAATAACTAACTTAACTTCAATAAGTAACTTGTTTACGTAAAACATTTGTGACCGTTTTCTCGCTTTATTATTATGGTAAAATGCAACTATAAAAGAATTAGAAGTAAAACTTTAACAATATGTGGATTAGGCTCCTCTGAAAACACAAATCGCGAGTGCTATCATGAAAATCTAGTTATAGTAGTGATAAATATACCTACTTATTTGTGAAGTTTGGGCCCTTAGCTTAAGTGGATTTATTTATTAAAAATGTAAAGTATTGTCATCAACCGACGTCGAAAAAAGGCATCACAAGCAGCTTTAAGTAGTCAATAAAGGTCAGTCAAACTCATATGCTAATTAACATGTAGGCATTCTGACATGAATCTGACAATTAAGTTAACGTTTTTAACAAAAGTTAATAACCTCGAGTAAAATTTTGATTTTGACTTACAAGTGTGTTGAAAAATGTCGTATGAAACGTGTGTGCATGGTCATTATACACATCGGCTTCCTTATTGCGCACTGGCTTTCAGCTCGCGCGCACTTTTCCGCCCCGTGTATAATAACTATCATAGCACACGTGTATCACAATGTAAGATACATAATACTACTATTTAAGTACCTATCAGTGGCGGCGCGTCAGATTTTTCGCTAGGTAACTCGGAGTAAAAAAAAAACTACCTAGATACCAAAATGTACGTAAGGTACTTTTCTTTCACAACCACTTCGCAAATTTTATATTATTCGCCAACAGACTGTTTACATTTTGGCGGTAACATATGTAGGTAATTTTGATTTACGAGGATTTATTTTATGACTTTGAACGTGTATTTGTGCCGGATTGGTCAAATTATTGATGTCAGCCCTTTGTAGTCCAAAAACAAAACAACTGATTACACCTACCGGTCGATCAGTCAACTAATATATTTATTTTGTCGTATAAGTAATCCACTGTGAAAGTATTTGATGAGCTCACCTTGAAATGCAGACTTATAAATTTCTTATTCCTAACTATTGAAAAACTTGAGGACTCATCAAAATCAAAATGAACAAAAGGCAGCAATTAGTAGAAACATTAAAAATGCTAGCTAACCTCCAAATATTCACGCCTACGAGCAGCAAAACACACCAGTAATAACACTTATTCACATGTAACACAAAATTTCACTTTAAAAAGTTTTTCACTTTACTTTAAATTACATTATTTACATTCATGCAAAAAACTAAGTAAATCCACTCAAAAAGTTCACCAAAACAAAGTTTTGTAAAGCGAGCAGAGAGTGTAATGTTTGTGTTGCTAATGTTGCTATGATATTATTATTTTTACCCATAGAATCGAAAACCAAAGTACTTTCTTTTCATAATCCTTAATAACTAAACTAGTAAACTTAAAACTGCAGGAGATTCTAGTATTTTGTATTAAAATCTATCCAATCTGTAGACGATTTCCCCACCACTAAAAACGAAAACATATACCTAACCTTTTATTTTTCCTATAATTTATTCTTTTGAGTCCTATAGGTCCCCACGACGCTCGAGTTACTACAAATTTAGCATCTTGGCCTCCCTTACTATAGAGGTTCAAAGAGCATGGGGCGCTGGGTCGGGTAACCTCCACGAGGGTCTGGGGCATTCAGATCGTTGTCGATCCGCGAGGATCGGCAGGGATGGGAATGTCCCATGGCTGGTGCGCCCTGGGGGCAATGGTAAACGAGCCCTTTCGGGGCTTGTTTACTATTGCTGCCAATAACCCGACACCCGGGATATTCCCGGGGGGGAGGGGGGGATGGCCTCTGGGCCAGGCGCTGCTCCCAGCATGCCTCAGCTCATCTGAGGTGGCAGGGGAAGCAGCACGCGGCGGGCGTGCTTCGGCACGCGGCGGACGTGCTTCAATGACCCTCAGGGCTATACCGGACAGGGTTTCCCATACCGGGCAGGCCTGAGGGGAGGAGCACACGGCGGGCTGCTCCGCGTGTCCCTCTGAACCTAGTAGAGAGCACAGTGTGAGCAGCCAGGTCCTTCGGGACGGAGGGTTTGCGGGGTGCTTTGCACCGGAGCCGCAACGGCGTGGAGTAAACCACCTTAAAAAATCCCTAATCCCAAGGTGTGGCTGGCGTGCCGAAGGGATGAGTGGCTGGGGGGAGCCCAGTCACTAGCGCCGCAGAGGGGGGGCATACCCCCGCTTAAAATAAAAATAGCGAAACAAAATGAGTGGCCAATACACAACAGAACTACCCCAGGAGGTTCCAATCCTCCGTGTCACCACAGAACGGGCGAGTGCCCGTACTGTGGTGACATGCCGCCCACCGTATTCTGGGGGGGCACACCACTCGCGGACGAAGTACGATGACCATGGCAAACGAAAACTGGACATTGATGCACTACGACTGAGAGGAGGAGCAGACGGGGATGAGGAGGAGGCGGCTGACGCTTCGCTCACTCCAAAGGCTGGAGAATTCCGCCCCATCCGTGACCCGGCGGGGCGATTCACACGTCACGTAGGGCAAACCATGGCAGGGGCGGAGCATGTACCTGCAGGAGCTCAGATACCTGAGGTACCCACTGGAGGAGGAGGAGATAGGGTCGGCGAGGAGGCGGCGGGCAGTCTGCCTTCGCCCGGCCTAGCCCTGCCTTCTCCTAAGCTCGTACCGGCGGGGTACCGTCCACTGCGGGACGCCCATGGGCGTTTCATACGGTATGCCGCGCCCGACAACGAGACGGGGACGGAGGATGCGCCTGTGCCTGCAGGGTTCAGGCAGTTCGTGCGTCCCTCCACTCCAATCAGAACGAGAGTCT
Organism: Lathronympha strigana; assembly: GCA_949128165.1. NCBI lineage: Eukaryota > Metazoa > Arthropoda > Insecta > Lepidoptera > Tortricidae > Lathronympha > Lathronympha strigana. The sequence continues at coordinate 18,566,394 of OX421905.1, forward strand.
TCACCGGGAGGATGGCCGGCCCTCGCAGAGCGGAGGCGAGCCAGTCGCCCGAGAGAGAGGAGTTCTTTTCCCCCTCAAGGCTTGACGGGCGCGACCTGCTTCGCGAGGGAGAGGCTGACACCGGGGACTCGGAGGGTTCGATGGAGATGGGGCCTGCAAAGGCACAAGCGGAGGCCTCAACTTCAGGCATGGGCCGGAAGTTCTGGAGGTTCAGGCCGGACAAACGATCCGCTGATGAGCTAGCGTTGTCTTCCGGCTCAGACAGCGACGCGGGACTTCTGACAGGCGCAGCCAAAAAGGGCAGAAAGAGGGGGCGTCATATCGGCCTCGGAAATAAAACCGATGTGCTGGGCAAAGCACCCATCGTCTCGGTTGAGCGCATCCAGCTCGGCTCACGCTCACCGGTGCTGGAAGCCCAGGAGACAAAAACGACCAACGGGCCAGGAACTCGAAGCCCTAAAGCGATCCATGCTGGTGCCGAGTCTGACCCGGCGTGGAGCGGTGGCTCCCTGGAGGAGGGCAGCACTCGGCCGGCCACCATGGCGCACGACATGGGCCTGGCTCTGGCGAAACTGGAGCTGAACCGCCTCAGGCGGGAGGAGCTTCAGCGCAAAGCGGAGGAGGAGGTGGCAGGCCTCACTCGGTCGCTTGCGGCGTCTCGGTGCTCGCCGGGGAGCGTCGGGAAAGATTCAGGCCCACCGGACGCAGAGGAGAGCGACAACACCGCGGCGTCACTTCACGAAAAAGTGAAGTGTAGCCTTAAGACGGTGGAAATGGTGGCCTCCAGGTCCGCCAATCTAAAGGGGACTTTCGTGCGCGCCTTAAAAGTAGCTGTCGCCTCAATCGGGGAAGCTTTTGAGGATCTGAAGGAGCGCACATCCTCGGATGAGACGCGACGGCTGCAGAGGCAGAATAAAAATCTGAGGGCGGAGGTTAAAGATCTGTGTTCCGAAGTGGAGGAGCTGAGAGCGGAGCTTCGGGCCCACTTTAAAAAGCAGGTACCGGTCTCGTCTCCACCCAAAGAGGCACCACAGCCTGCCATTGTCCCCGGACGTTCCGATACGGACAAACTGGTCGAGGAAATCACGGCCAAGGTAGGGCGGATCCTCGACGAGAGGCTCGGAGCCCTCGAGCGCGATGGCAGGCTTCTGCCAGCTAAAACGGTGCAGCCCCTACCGGCTGAAGACCGGGAAAGACAAGCCGCGCAAACGGCCACACGGGGGAAAACGGTAGCGCAAACGCCTACCCGAGGTCCTCCAAACTACACAGTTGAACCCCAAACGGGCGGGAAGAAAAAATCGACGGCACCCGGTAGTTCTCAACCTTCCACTTCTACTACAAATGGTGGAAAGAAAAAAGCTGCCAAAAAGGGCAAGGAAGATGGGAACACGGCTCCTGCGGGAGCACCTGGTGATCCCCTCCCATTACCACTTGCTCAGGCAAACAAGAAGACGGAATGGACAAAGGTGGTAAAAAAGAAAAAGAACAAGGGCAAAAAGGAGGCCGCATCGAAACAAAGCCCTCCTCCTTCACAGCAGGCCACCAAGCAGGCCCGCAAACTGCGTCCTCCTCGCTCGGCAGCAGTTGTCCTAACTCTGAAACAGGAAGCCGGTGATGGAAAACCCACTTATGGGGACATTTTAAAGGAGGCCAGGTCAAAAATTGATCTAAAGGCGCTCCAGATAGAAGGGGTTCGGTTTAAGCGGGCAGTTACTGGAGCGACCATCATTGAGGTCCCCGGCGCAACCAGCGGCGACAAAGCAGACGCACTCGCTGAGAAACTGAGGGAGGAATTAAACAACGAGCTCGTCCAAATTTCCAGACCAACAAAATCTGCTGAAATGCGGATAGTAGGACTGGACGATTCTGTCACGCCGGAAGATGTGAAAGAAGCGGTGGTCAAAGTCGGCGGGTGTACCCTGGACCAAATTAAATGTGGAGAAATCCGCCAGGACTTTTCAGGCTTGGGTTCAGTCTGGGTTCGCTGCCCAATTACGGCTGCCAAAAAACTGACCGGAGGTGACCGTTTACTTGTTGGATGGGTCTCAGCACGGGTACAATTGCTGGAGCAAAAACCTATGCGCTGTTTCCGATGCCTTGAAGCGGGACATGTCCGTGCGCAGTGTCAGGCGGAAGAAGATCGAAGCGAACTGTGCTACCGCTGTGGCCAGTCTGGGCATAAGGCGGCCACGTGTTCTGCTACACCTCGCTGCGCTGTCTGCGCGGCAGCTGGCAAACCGGCAGGACACACAATTGGGAGCAAAACGTGCGCTGCTCACAAAAATAACAAGAAGGGGAAGAAGAATAGCAATGGCTCCCAAGCCCCCTTGCAATCTGTCCGCCAACCCGCCACTCCTGTGGGTGAGGCTGAGAAGGTAGCGCAAATGGAGATCATATAATGGCGCTACATTTCCTGCAGGCGAACATCAACCATTGCCTCAGAGCTCAGGACCTCCTGCTCCAGAGCATGGCGCAATGGCTGACACACGTAGCTGTCGTCTCCGAGCCTTATTTCATCCCCCAAAGGGACAATTGGGCGGGGGACCATGATGGACTGGTGGCGATAGTCACACAAACATCCGCTGGCTCTCCGTCATTTGAAAAAATAGAAAAGGGTAAAGGATTCGTAGCCGGTCTCCTTGGCGGCATCTTGGTGGTAGGTGTTTATTTCTCGCCCAACAGGATTCTTGCCGAATTTGAATCCTTCCTCGAGGACATGGGCGTAATCATCGGGCGATTACAGCCCATCCCGACAGTTGTAGCTGGCGATTTCAACGCGAAGAATGCGGTGTGGGGATGTCCAGCGACGGATCCGCGTGGTCGCGCTCTCCTGGAGTGGGCGATCGCTACCAACCTGGTTGTCGTAAATAGAGGGGCGGAAAACACGTGTGTGCGGCAGCAGGGCGGCTCTATTGTAGACATCACGTTTGCCAGCGCCGCTCTGGCGCCACGTGTTCACGGATGGGAGGTCCTCGTAGGGGTTGAAACCCTGTCGGATCACCGATACATTCGGTTTGGTGTTTCGAAGCTCCCTACACCCCCTCTACCGAGACGGAATGACCCGGTCGGAAACGGCCCACGCTGGGTGCTCAAAAAGCTTGACAGAGAGGCACTGGAGTTGGCGGTCTTGGTTCGTACTTGGCCAACGGCGCCGGTGGAGGTGGTTGACGTGGAGGCCGAAGCGGAATGGTTCCGCGGCTGCATGACGGACGTCTGCGATGCGGCCATGCCTCGAGCCAGGGCCTTCTCGCCCCGACGTTCCGTGTATTGGTGGTCTCCAAATCTTGCGCAGTTGCGCGAGGAGTGTGTGCTCGCGAGACGCCAATACACGCGACAGCGAAGTCATCGGCAACGAGACGAAGCGACAGAAGCGGCTCTGTATAAAGTATACAAGGAGGCAAAAGTGGCACTGAAAGCCGCCATCAGTCAGGCCATTGACCACGCACGAGAGGAGTTCCTGGAGACCTTGAATAGCGATCCGTGGGGAAGGCCATACAAGCTTGTGAGGCAAAAGCTTCGGCCTTGGGCCCCCCCGCTAACGCAGAGTCTCCAGCCTCGGCTGCTGGACGATGTAGTTGCGGCTCTGTTCCCGCGCAGGCCCCAGCAACTCCCACCGCCCATGGCACTACCCGGAGCGGTTGAAAGGCAGCAGGCTGCGGAGGTGGAGACACCAAATGTCACCGAAGGCGAGCTGAAAGTGGCCGTTCTTAGGCTACGGGCTAAAAACACGGCACCTGGGCTAGACGGAATCCCGGGTCGTGTCTGGGTTCTGGCCATGAACGCCATTGAGTCGAGGCTACGACGGCTCTACACCTCTTGTCTGGAGCAGGGGCGTTTTCCCGATGCCTGGAAGATTGGTCGGCTGGTTTTATTGAAGAAGGAGGGTCGTCCTGCGGACTCACCGTCTGCCTACCGGCCCATCGTGCTGCTTGATGAGATCGGCAAACTCTTTGAGCGAATCATCGCGAACCGTCTCATCAAGCACCTAACGATGGTCGGGCCAGATCTGGCCGATTGCCAGTATGGTTTCCGCAGTGGGCGTTCAACCGTCCATGCGATCCTGCGGGTGAAACAGATAGCGGAGGACGCAGTATCCCAGGGTGAGGTCGTCTTGGCAGTGTCACTAGACATTGCCAACGCCTTTAACACTCTCCCCTGGGATTGCATACATGAGGCGTTACTGTACCACCAGGTACCCCACCATCTCAGCCGAATAGTGAGGGCCTACCTGCTCCAGCGGTTCGTGGCCTTTCCCGGGCAGGATGAGTGGGGGCGAAGGGAAATGGTGTGCGGTGTTCCACAGGGGTCGGTACTGGGTCCGCTCTTGTGGAACATCGGATACGATTGGGTGCTGCGAGGGGCCCGTTTGCCTGGAGTCGACCTGGTATGTTATGCCGACGACACCCTTGTGACAGCGCGTGGGGCGTCTTTTCGAGAGGCCGCTATCCTAGCCACGGCTGCCGTAGCCCATGCTGTTTGGAAAATAAGGCGTTTAGGCCTCGAGGTCGCCCTAAACAAGTCCGAGGCTATCTGTTTTCACGGACCTCGAAAAGCGCCCCGAGCCGGATCACAGATAACCGTGGGAGGTGTCCAGATCGCTGTCCAAAGAACGTTGCGGTACCTGGGCATCACTTTGGACAGCCGTTGGACATTCCAGGCGCACTTCGAACGGCTTACTCCAAGGCTGCTTGGCGCAGCTGCAGCGCTCGGCCGCTTGCTTCCGAATCTCGGGGGGCCGAAAGCGTCGTGCCGACGCCTTTATTCTGGAGTAATTCGCTCGATGGCCCTGTACGGAGCCCCAGTATGGGCCAGGGACCTTAGTGGCGGGAACATCACCCTACTTCGCCGAGCGCAACGGGTGATGGCTATCAGGTCTATACGGGGCTATCGCACGATATCCGGCGAGGCCGCATGCGTGCTGGCCGGGTCCGTGCCGTGGGAACTGCACGCGAGGACCCTAGCGTCACTATTCACGTGGCGCGAGGAGGCGCGGGCACGGGATGTCTGGCCGGCACCGCGTGAGATAGACGCCAAGCGTGAGGAGCTCTCCCGCGAGGCAATAGCTAAGTGGGTGGACTGTCTGGAGCGACCAAGCGCGGGCGCCCAGACTATAGCGGCGATCCGGCCAGTCATGACCCAGTGGCTGGAGCGGTCACATGGGGCTCTCACTTTCCGGCTCGTGCAGGTTCTCTCCGGGCATGGTTGCTTTGGGAGATACCTGCACAAAATTGCCGGCAGAGAGCCCACCGAGGAGTGCCACGAGTGCGGTGCCGCATCAGACACCGCGCAGCACACGCTAGAAGCATGCCCAGCGTGGGGGCCGGAACGCGACGACCTCGTAGCCGCGGTGGGGCCCGACCTGACACTGCCCGCCGTAGTTAAAGCTATGGTGGGTGAAGACAGGTCATGGCAGGCTCTAAAGACCTTCTGCGAGAGAGTTCTGCTCCAGAAGGAGCAAGCGGAACGGGCCAGGGAGGTCGATCCAACGGCCGACCAACGGCGCCGCAGACGCATTGGGCGCAGGCGAGTCGCTAACGACCGCCGCATGCCTCCGTAAGGGAACCTGGGATGACAGGCACGGGGACGTCTGTCATCCGAACACCTCCAGGTCCCTGCGAGGGCGGCCGTCATACACGGCAACTGACGAAAGAGGCCAACACTGGCCTCCGGAGGCGGTCCGGTAAATCGGACAAAGTGCTGGTGGTGCTGCAGAAGTTAAGCGCGAGCGTTCCGGCAGCCCACCGCTACAGCACACTGGTGGCAAATAGAGGGGTTTTTAGTGGGTACACCTGGGGTCTCATTAGCCCAACAGGGAGTCCCACATAACCGTTCCGGGTCCATCCCCGCACCCGGACGGTATGCGTAACGCATTTTCCCCTCTTAAAAAAAAAAAAAAAAAAAGAGGTTCAAAGAGCATCAGATCATCTAACGGCATGGGTTCTTGTTGTTACGCCAATCTTCATAGAAAAAACGCAATATTTGTAGAAACGACAGAGCTAATTAGAGTTTTTTTTTTGTAATCTGAAGAAAAAGTGCTGAAGTATCTGAAAAGTAGGCAACCCGGGGAGAATTAAGTATTGTAATTTAAGGTTTTAATTACCCTCTCATAAACATTTCCCCCACATGCGCATAGGCTGTGCGATGATATGTAGACATATTATGCTCCTGGACTTAGAGTTTAGTTTTAAATATAAGACGGACCAAATATACCTACTTTGGTAAGTCTAATATCAAAATATTCCAAGTATTCATTAGAATCAACTAAACTTTAGTTGATTCTAATGAATACTTGGAATATTTTGATATTAGACTTACCAAAGTAGGTATATTTGGTCCGTCTTATATTTAAGGCGACAAAGCATTAAACAACGATGTACACATACATGTGTGTGAGTGTGACAGAGGAGGTTGGCACCTACACAGAGTAGGTAGGAAGTCACACATAATGCAATATAACATCCAAACATGACTGAATGACCGAAACAGCTCTACAAAACAACGACTGTTGATTTGAATTTTTCCTGCGCACATGGTTTGAAGGTCGGACAATCCAACAATTGTTAATTCTGGCGTGTAGGAATCTATCATCCGTGTCACCGCACATTGTCATTGAACGCATGGCGATGACAGATATTTGTAATTCGTTTGTTCGCTGCAGGATTCCTTTCATTATGCGTCCGTGCCCCATAAAGTATGCATTCAAAATGAGAAAAATGTGTCGCAGCGTCGCGAGAAACGACCCCGTATCAAACAGCCTATATAAGTTAATAGGTGCAAGCTAAATTATACTTTAACTATAAAATAATAGGGTTAATTTTTGAAAATAGCGGTGATGATCCAGGTCACTTTCAAATTGCTAGAAGACATCATAATCTCAGCTCCGCCGTGAGTTACACATGCATATCTTTTTACATTAGTTTTCGTAATAAGCAGTCGCCTATTCTCATTCAGGATGTTGTGGAATACGGAATCATTGGTGACGTATTTAGGAAGACGAAACAAGTGACGAGTCGATTTGTTATTCTATCTTCGTACCTGCGGTGACAGTGTAATCCGTGGCAGGAATGGGCTTTGTAAGAATTGTAAGTAGGTAGAATAGTTTAGTAAGCGAACGGTGGTTTAACCCATAAAACTTGTATTACATACAAGTACTATTTTTATTAGTTACGTTACTTACGTTTTGAAAGGGTAAAAAAGGGACCCTTATGGCAACGTTCTGTCTGTCGGTCTGTCTGTCACATCGTTAACTATCTCTGAAACGACTTAAGGTATGGATGTGAAATTTAAAATAGTTACAAAGTAAATTTTACAAAATTTACATATATTTTTATTTTCTATGAAAAATACTCCAATGATGGGGAAAAACATTAATAGTTTACTAAACTATTCATGTTTTCCACCAGGACATGTGGGATATAATTTGAAAGGGCTAGATTTGCACATTCTAAAACATTAATTTAATAATTTTTTTACAACGGAAAACTTCAATTTCTTAGGGGAAAATGTAAAAAATAAATACAATTTCTCCACCATATCTCCGAAGTTTATGAAGCTAAAATATGTTTTTTTTCAATAATTTAATATTGATCCTAACTTCATAAACTTAAAAAAAGAAAACTTTTTTGAACAAGAGTTGAAATTTAACCGACTTAGATTGATTCTTTTTTCATTTAATTTATGTGATAATATGCTGAAAGAACTTTTTCAAAACTTAAGTTAAAAAAATGGGTTTACGTCATAAAAAAATATCAAGGAAAAACAAACTTGCATACTAACTCCACGCCGTACAAACGACTGACCCAATCTGTCGATACATGTGGCTGACGTCAAATTTCTACTTCTAGGTGTAGTTGCAACATAAAGTTTAAACGGAATCCTCGGTGCGCGAGTCCAACTCGGACTTGGCCGGTTCTTTTTATGAAAAAAACCTTTCGAACAAAATTTGAAAATAAACCACCTTAAAGTGTCCTCACCTTAAAGTGTGTGTTGTCACCTGTGTGTTGTGTGTGTGTGTGTCTTTTCTTTAAATTTATATAATATCGTGATGTAGGTAAATATCTCCTTTAAAATAAAGTAAAAAAATAAATATCGGTTTAACTCTATGCCGTGCAAACATCATTTGTCGATACATGGGGCTGACTTTAAATTGCTACTTCGAAAAGAAGTTTATTGCATCAGGACAAATACATTACATTACATGTAAAAGTTTGTACGGAACCCTCGGTGCGTGAGTACAAATCGTAATTGTCCTGTTTTTTTATTGTGCGTACATGCGCAAGCAGTAAACCTATTACATATAGGCATAACTTCTTCCTACCTAATTTGAAGTGACACCAGTGAAATAGTATAAACATTTTCCCTGATGAGATGAATGTATGTAATACGTATCAGGTTATTGAATAAGACAATGCTTTTTAGACAATAAACGTAAATATTTATTGCTGTTAAAAAGTATAACCTAATTGCCCTTATTATGTCAAAATACTGGTGGGGAAAAGTCAAAAAAGTCAGTGGAGGGACTGGAGTCATGTTGGAGGCCTAGACTCACTTTGGATCGCTGTGCCAGTGTAGTGAGAGTAGTAGTAGTATCATGTCAAAGGTGGACAGTCGACATCACAGATTTGTTTATACTTTTTCGCCTTATATCGCAATGAGTAGGTACGCTACTAAAATGCATAAATTCGACGCCCACTATACTTGTCTTCCTCTAAATATAGAATTGCCTACCTCCTATTCAATTTCCATAAAATAAGACGCGTCTTCAATATACGAGTACACCAAGGTTAAAGTCATCGGGGCTAAGTTCGGTGAACTAGTTAAGTCAGAAACACACTAAAAACTACCAAGAAACGTCCAAGTTCTTAAGCTAAATCTCTGCTTAGTGGACTGGCCCATAAATTCGGATAATACGTACTTATTGAGCGGGTGACGTAATTCTCATACGACGTAAATCAAGAATGATTCGTTGTAATCCTCGACGTTTTGATACGGTACTTGATTCGAGTTATATAGAGTCGTAAGCGGAGATTACGTATTTAATGTTCATTCATTATGCATGCGAAAATAAGTTTGATAAAGTCGCAAATGAGGTTGGATTATTAAGTACTTACTTAAGGCCGCGAGTATTGAATATAATAATATGTGGCTTTTTATCCATTATTCAGCTTCTAGTAGCGTCATCGCAGCAGAGTCATCGCTCATTGCTAACGTTGTTTTCTCCCCGGTCATTAATGTTTTTTTTATCTTGCTATTCATGTCACATAAAATTGTCCGGATTTTTCCTGATGTCCCCCTTACGGGCTTAAAATGATGACACCCGAACCTATGGCAACATTGACAACCCTAGATTTGAGTAAAATATAAAAGGTACCTACTTAAAAGCCGAATAAAAATTAAGATTATATTCCTATTCCTAAACCTGTTATAATATATATTTTTTTTCACAATAAAGTTATAAGTGACATTACAGTTAAACACCAATGCGTCACAAAACTTAGACTATTACTATTACTAATCGATTATGGTAATATTTCATAATAAAATATACCTACTTAGGTAACAAATTAACACAAGAGGAAATTAAATTGGAACAGTTGAACATCTATCATCCATCGCCTCACAGAATTTCAAGCATTCATTACACAATGTCGCCCATCGCCACGCAAACAGGTCGCACTCTGGTGTCGATGCCAGGAGCGCATTGAGGTGTGAGAGGGTGCGCGGGAGCGGCGAGTTCCTGCCCGACACGGTGCGCGCCGGCGGCACGGCCAACAGGTCGCGATGTCGCGGGCGGAGAGCTGTCCTCGAGACATCGGGGACGAACAGTCGCACAAAACCCTCTACAAGCTCGACTCACCACGTAGGGCTCGACATGCCGTGATGAGGGCATGATAGTTTCGTCTGACCTCTAAGGAGTTATACCCAAGGGAGCCAAGAAGATATTTGGTGGGGTATAGATACGGGTATCTTCCAAATATTTTTTTGTACAGAAATCTTAAGAACGCCTTCTGGACCTTTTCAAGGAGTAAAGCATACGTTGATTCAAATGGGTTCCATACAATCGACGAATAATAAATTACTAGCTATGCCTGCGGCACCGACCGCGTAAGGTTAGATCCGTGCCATATACGAGTACCGTCCCTTGCTAGAGCAAAAGTAATAGATAGGTTCCCTTCCCTAGGATTTAAGCTAGCCATGCCAAAATTTATTTTCTTAGCAAGTACTTATTTACTTAATTTGTTTTAGTTTCGTACATAACAGAAACGCTTATCTGTTATCCTTAGGTATCAACTATCAACATAAAGCGAATGGGAGATGTACAGATAATGTTTGTGTTTAGAACATAATGTAATACCTATCCCACCAAAAACATGAATGTGAAAATGGAAGCCAAGTTCCATATGAGAATATCGTTATTTGTCGCCGACAAAAGATCTGATATCTAAATGGGTGCCAAGTTCTGTAGAAGTTAAAGAATGTGAAGTTAAAGATTTGACTTGGCTAGTTTTTACCGGCAAATACACACATTTAGATATATTTATATCAACTAACTCTTAAGTTCCGGTGATCACCTTTCTGCTCCATTATCAGACGTTGGGCATCATCTACGGTCCAAGTGCTCGTCAAGACAAAACAAATGAGTCAAAACACGAGGGTATCACGCCAACTAATTTTTAAGATCCAGTGGTCACCTTTCTGCTCCATCATCAGACCTTGGACATCATTTACGGTCCAAATGTGAACAAGAAATGAACCTTATCAATAATCAAGTATAATGCTTTTATAAATTGAAAGAGATGTCATATACTACAGAAAAAGTGACCAAGGCCGCCAGTGCCCAGGGCTGGGATCGAACCAGTGACCTCCTGCTTTCGCGACAGCTAATATAATGCTTTTCTCAAAATGGTGCAACTAAACCAAAACTTATATATTTTCTGCAACCATAAACATTATCTCCATCTTTATCGCTCTTACATACCTATATCGATGTGTAATAAAGACAGTGATAAAGTCGAAACCTTCTATTTCATACTCGCGGCAGGCGTTTTGACATGCCGCCCGTTAATTTTTTTTTATAAAAATTTTTTACTTTATTTTTGTAAGCTATTCAAGATAACTAAAATGTCTCGGTACGAACATTATAAATACCACCGACCTTCTGTTTTAGCTGTTTAGGGCCAAGGCCTTCGTCTTAAATATTTGATCGTTTCAACCGTTTTAAAAAGTTTGAATGAATGCATCAAATGCATGAAACAAATGAATTGACGTGTATCCATATGAATTTTTGCGATTTGTAGATGCTTATATCTATATCCAATGAGCTATATTTATGGGAATCTTGTTAGTCTCGGGGGTCTAAATGGATGGGTAAAATTTCATGTGTATATTATATTCTTATATTCAGTAGATTTTGAGTAACAAAGGTGTCAAATGTGCCTCTCGATGGTTCATGTAAATATCTATACACACTGCAGCTGCGTCGCCTGAACTTGGCTGGACACGCTACCGCGTGTCTAGATTAAATGTGTTTCACATAAAAAAAAAATAGTTCACCATACTCGTAACCTGTTAAGTACAGAATTACATGTATCGATAGAACTCATGTCGATTAAAATCGATATATCGAGTAAGTAATTTTATACCGGAGAGCGTGTTTAATGCACGTCGTTATCGTCGTAACATTCATTCGAATAGGTGTCGATTTAAAACGTCAAAAATGAAGACATAACCATATCGTCTCAAATATCCATTACCTAGCACAGTGTGTAATTTTGGCTTAGTTGCGGTCATGTGTGGTTTATGTGTTTAATTGATAGCTCTTAATGCTTTAGAGGTGTGACAAAGACACCGAAGGTTTTTTTATAATTAGTTTCGGAGTTATTGTGATTTGCGAGAAAAACCCATAGAAACCATAAAAATGCATTTTTTTTTTCAGGTGCATTATATGCAAATAAATTAAATATGTTCTCATAAAAGAAGTTTCTAGCCATAGCTTTGCAAAAAAACTGCATAAAAAATACGTTAAATTAACACACAATTAAGGTTTTTACCGAAGATGAAAACTATTTTTTTGTGGGTCAGTGTCTTAACGGTCGCATTTATTTTTTTAATAGACTGAATTTACACATAATAATATACTTGTATATTAAATGCCAGCTCATAAAAATGAAGGGGTGACGAAATATGAATTTTCAAATTTTTTGTTAAGGGTTGTCTCTAACTTTTCTATGGAAATTTAATTATCATGTTCAGTCATATTAATTGATTCTGCTCATAAGTAAGATCGATAATTTTGGTTTATTATATTACTTGTATCATTCAACCGCTCATAACTTTTTAAAACAAAAACATTAAAACAAAATCAGCATAATTTTCTGGTTTGTAATAGGCATTATTATGTTTGACTCTTAAAAAATTGTGCTACGCAAAAAAACGTTGGGTCATATCTTCGATGAAGGATATTTTGTAACAATTTGGCTACCAAATACGTCAAAAAATACGGCTAGTACAATATGACCGTCACGGTTCATAAAATACTGATACATGGTGCGAAAATCATATAATCTATTTCCTTACCCATTGGAATGCTCTCAGAACAAGCCGGTGAATTAAGGAACAAAGTTTGGCGTTATGATCGAGAGCACCATACACGCATATTAGACCGTAAAACCACTGTCCTTGACTTGGTTCACTGAGCTTTAGAGTCTTCTGACCCTCTTTTGTCGACTATGTCAGTTGGCGATAGACAAAAAAAACGAAAACATTCTGCCATTCCAGACAAAGTTCTGCAACTTTTAAAACCCAAAATGGATAACGTACTTATCCATATATGACGACCCGTCACCACTAAAATATTCTGATGATACTTCTAGTGAATTCGAACGAGATACTGACGACGATAACGAAAATAACAACATTGTATTATCATCTGAAGAATTGTATTGTGATGATTGATGATGATTGATAAATTTCATCTAAATTGATTCAGCCGTCCTTCTGTGATCGAGCAACAAACATCCAAACTTACAAGCATTTACATTTATAATCTTAATAGGATTTATTTTTGGCGTTAGTTTTGGACAACCCTATTTCCTTAGAAATTTTTCAAATACTTAGAAACGCTATATCTATCTACCCCTTCTATTGTCGTGTGTAATTTTTTAGGACATAATAAACAACAATATTCTTCATATTTATGATGAAGAATAAAATGCGACCGACACAAGACTAAATTAAAAATCAATAAAAAGTGAAAATAAGAAAATCTTAAATAATTCATGTAATACCACAGTTACATTTCTTATTTTTTTTTATACGCATAGATAATGCAATGTTGCGTTACGTAAGATGCTAACAAAAATAATAACAATTATATTTTAGGAGAAAAAAATATATTAATTATTCCGTAAGGTCAATGACCTTTCACAAAAAAAATCATTTCTCCAAAAGTATACCGATATTTACCAAAGGATTTTTTATCGATTGTTTGCCATATCAAGCTCTTTCGAATAAACACATAAACTACACGTGGCCGCAGCTGGGCCAAAATTACACACTGTGCCTAGTTATTTTTTAAATAAAATAATCGCACTTTACAACTTTAATACCGCCGCTCGTGCGTTATAGTTATTTTTATGGTGCCGTAAAATAAAATCGATTGTGGTGTCAATAAATAATGCGATTATCCTTAGAAAGTGGCCGTAATGAGATGCGGCGGGCCAGTGCGGTATAATGGTTGTGTTGATTTGTAAGTTCAAGTTAAACTTGGTTTTAAGCCCAGAAGCGGTCGAGTCCGGTTTGTACACACTGTCGTGGAGAAAAATGAATATTTTTTTGGAACACGTCTTGGAATTTTGTCATTGCGTTCTTCATGGCGGGCCGGCAAACGAATTTCGTACAACATTGCCGATCTACGCTAAGTGATCTTGAGCACGTGTCATGTACGAACGCCATTATCGAACTTGGAAGTTTTAGGTTTATTGGTTGTTCATTTTAGAAAAACAGCAGTGTATAAAAATGGTCTTCATGCAGCCGGCAGCTTCTTATTTCCCTTCACATCAGCATCTCAAAAAAAAGTAAGTAGTTAGTCGGACAAAAACTGGAGTCAATCGTGTCATTGATTCCATATCATCGTTAACATAATATTAAAGTAAACTATAGTCGTTCATCTCGAACGTGAACTCACGACACCTGCAAAATATCTTCTCAGGAACCTCTTGACTGATTTGGTTCATATTTGAAAAAAGCTTCTATTTATATCGTTTACCTAATAATTATTAAATAATACTTAATCTAGCCTTATAGGCTAGATTAAGTACGTTCCACTGCTGGGCAAATTTCAAGCACGAGAGGGATAATTTACCTATCCACCATAAAGTACGACGATCCGATCAACAATAGTCGAGTTATCGTCGAACAAACATACAAATATTGCACATTTGTATTTACGAGTATATTTGTCTTTTTAGGCTTCCATACCAAAATGGTAAAAAATTAACCCTTATGGTGCGACTCCGTCTGTCTATCTGTCTGTCTGTCACATCATTAAATATCTCGAGAACTACTTAAGCTACCGATTTGAAATTTGGAGTAGTTATATACAAAATTAATCCAAACACATTGAAAGAGAATTTATTATATATTTTAATTTATTTTCAATGAAAAATTCCCGATAAAAGAGGGGGCAAAAAATTAAAGTTTAGTTACTGGGTCATCATTGGTATCATTTTAAAGGGCTTGATTTGCACATTCTAATTTTAATAAAAATACCATTCCGCCCCTTTATCTCCGAAGTTTATGAAGGTAAAAATATGTTTTTTTTACACAACATTAATATTATTCTAAATATTATAGGAAAAATATAAAATTGACCCTAACTTCATTATTTTTTTTAATAAGAAAAAACCTTTCGGAACTAAATTTGTAATTTAAACAACTTAAATTGTTTTTTTTTTTAAATTCATATGGTATTATGCTGTAAGTACCGTCCTATAAATACCGTATAATACTCGTAAATTGGTTTACGTGATAAAAAAATATCAAGGAAAAACAAACTCTCATACTAACTCCGTGCAAACCCAATCTGGCGATGCATGTGGCTGACGTCAAATGTCTACTTCTTAGTGAAGTTGCAATGCAACATATACTTTGTACGGAACCCTCGGTGCGCGAGTCCGACTCGCACTTGTCCGGTTTTAGTTCTTCTTCCTAGCGTTTTCCCGGCTTATGCCACGGCTCATGTAGGGAACCTGGGGTCCGCTTTGGTAACTAATCTCAAGATCTGGCGTAGACACTAATTTTATCTTATTGAAATTAGTCCAGTTTCCTCACGATGTTTTCCTTTACCGAAAAGCGATTAGTAAATATCAAATGATATTTCGTACGTACCTAAGTTCCGAAAAAGTAATTGGTACCTACGAGCCGCTACGATTTGAACCCGCAACCTTCGGATTGAAAGTTGCACGCTCTTACCGCTGGGCTACCAACGCTCTTCTTATACAATATCGCCGGATTGATCCAGAAAACTCGGAGAACTTCGCTCACTTCGCTCGTTCGTTCAATAAGAAACTTATACATACATAGCGTTAGTAACTTAGAAGTTAACGATCCTCAATCTCTTTTGAATTAGAACCATGCCCTCATTGTAAATTATCTCAATGCGACAAAAAAGGTAGAAATTAAAAAGTGGCATAATCGTGTCGTTCCTTTCAAATCAACATTATTATGTAAGAAAACGGGACAAAACTTTGATGTTGCCCCGTTTTAATTTCTACTCTTTTCTGTCGCACTGTACACACTTCACTTCACTTATGGTCATTATATTTCTTTACTTATTGATGATGATAGTTGAGATTCTTTCACTAAATTAGGTCATAATTTATCGGCAAAAATTCTCATTTTGCTAACTTTTTTATGTGCTTACCTCTTACCTATATAGGTAACCGATTTATTTTGACCGTGTGTCGCGTCAAGACGTATACTTACCGTGCCATTGAAGGGCTTTCCGATTATGGCCTCTATAATTGCGCCTGGAATGGTAATGTTAATTCAGTAGCATAATGCGGGCGTTTCCCGGTCGCCCGAGATTCCAGGCGGGATTTATTAGCTAGGTTTTTGCTTTTTTGTTTAACCCTACTTTTTTCGTTACCCTAGTTTTTAACTGAGCTATAGCAAAGGTTTCCGATTCAGTTTGGGAAAAAATGCTTTTGTAGATCCTTCTGTCCGCCTGTCCGGCCGTCTATCTGTCAGGCTGATTTTGTATTTTAAACCGATTCTTGTGAAATTTAGCAACCAGGTTCTATAATTGCGTAGATTTTTTTGTAAATT
Source organism: Lathronympha strigana (assembly GCA_949128165.1). Classification (NCBI taxonomy): domain Eukaryota; kingdom Metazoa; phylum Arthropoda; class Insecta; order Lepidoptera; family Tortricidae; genus Lathronympha; species Lathronympha strigana. The sequence goes on from OX421905.1 coordinate 18,582,720, forward strand.
GGTTTATGAAGGTTGTTTACCATAGTGCAAATAAGCACATAAACCTATTTTGGGATAAAGATTTTCGAACTGAAACTTGTGATGTTTTTTTTCCGGAGATCTGAAACCTTCAATCAAAACTTAATACGTAGATAGTGTAGGGACCTAAGTATAGTCTGCGAACATCTTTATCATTTTATGTTACTGTAACAAGTCAAAACTCGGCTTCGTTGTAACTAGGGCTCGCGGTCGTGTCCGTGATTCGTGAACCCGTAGCCGTACGCCCGGGTTCGTGATTCACTGCTACGGTTTTCTGGTCCGTTCCGCACGTGAAGTTCGGCTACGTGAAATTAGGGTACGTGAATCCGTGTAGATGCGTGTAGGCGTGATCACGGCTTCACGTACTTTAAGAACACGCCCGTTCGGTCCGCCCGCGACCTTGAGTGAAGATACGATGCGGTCTCTAAGAGCTACGAATAAAAATGTATCGTGTGTTTTTTATTCATAGCTCTAATTCCGTTTCATTACTTTTGAATTAAAATTTATTTCCAATAGTAAGGCCTTTTAAATATTAAGTAAGTAATAAATGAAAAGAACCAAATAATAAATACATTGAATAGCTACTTTAATAAACGGGTTGCTAAAATAACCCAACTTCTCTTCATTGTTAAATAGTAACACTAATCATACATTAACAATAACAAAACAAAAAATAACGAAACATCAACAAACTAATGACAATGAATGCGAAAGCAAAATTCTAAACTCCAGATTAAATAAAAAAACACCACGAATTTGTAAAACAAAACATCGCGGTCACTTCTTTCAACTTCACGAACAAAGGGTAAAGCCCAAAGCTACTTATGCATATTGTTTGTTTCATTGTAATAAGTCGCTTGCAAATCTTATTATCTTTGTTTGCACGTGCAACTGCACTTCTTATCTACAAAAAAACCCGGTAGGTTGGCTTAGCTTGTTAGTCATACAATAAAACACTCTAATAATAGTACCTATGTCATTATTACCTTCAATCTAGAAATAAATAGTACTCTTTAATGTGCCGAAATAGTCCAGAAAGCCTAGTATAAAAATTGTACGACATTAACTTCTCGACCGCGTTAGCGTATCGAGGGGTCAAAATATGAAAGTTGCCGGATGATTTAAATAAACGACAAACATAATTTGAACTCTCGATACGCTAACGCGAACAGCGCTGGCTATATGAGCCCTGGCTATAGGAGCCCTAAGCTTAACGAATATTCATGTTAATTCTTTTTCGCCTATGAATACTTGGTTAACATGTAAATCTGACATTTTGTTTTGTGTCACAGATATAATTTGCTTTTTGAGTAATTAGATAATGTGTGGTAAATATTTTAATTTTGGATTGTTTTGAAGAAAAGAATATTCGAGACTAAACGCGTAACTGTGTTGTATTTAGGATAGTATTTTTGGTGTGGAAACGTTGTTTGTGTCACTTCCGTCCTCTGTAATCCTATGCAATGTCACAGTATTCCAAATCACTCAAATAGTACATTGTGATACACGTGTGCTATGATGGTCATTATACACGAGTCGATATTGTGCGCGCGAGCTAAAAGCGAGTGCGCAATAAGGAAGCCGATGTGTACACCATGCACACACGTTTCATACGACATTTTTCAACACACTTGTAAGTAAAAATCAAAATTTTATTCGTGTTTATTAACTTTTGTTAAATACGTTAACTTAATTGTCAGAATGCTTTAATTATAAATGGCATATGAGTTTGACTGACCTTTATAGACTACATGAAGCTTCTTGCGATCCCTTTTCGACGTCGGTTGATAACAATACTTTATATTTTCAACTAATAGATCCACTTAAGGCCCAAACATCACAAATAAGTAGGTATATTTATCACTACATCAACTAGATTTTCATGGTAACACTCGCGTTTTGCGGTTCCAGAGATTTCATCCACATATTGTTATAGTTTTACTTCTAATTCTCTTTTTGTTGCATTTTATCATAATAATTAAGCGAGAAGACGGTCACAAATGTTTTATGTAAACAATTTACCGCGGCGCGCCATTGGAGCGCATTTTTTTCGAATCGCGTTACGCGCGCATATTTGAAGCAAAGGCCCGCCAAACAGCCAAAATAAAAAATGTTGTAATTTATGTTTAAAGCACTAATTATTGTAAATAATGAATAATTTAATAAAATTGTACATATATCATATAATTCTGAAAGTTTTAATCCATGTATTCAACTAAATATAATAACAAAATATATATATATATATATAATAACAAAAAAACATAAGCTATTATGCGACTAAAAATAGTGTAAGTACTTGTTTGAAAAAAAAACCTTTTTAATCCGACATAATTTGAATGTATTGTTTGCGTACGTAACTTAGTCTTGTATGGTACAAACTGAATTTGATGGGTTTATCTCATTACCACACTAGTTCAATAATATAATGAGAAAGTACGCGTGTTTAATATCTTGGATTATGAGCCTAAAAGTGGTAAGATAAGAACCTCGTTACGAGCAAGTGTGTTGAAAAGATTATTCGAGTTAAAAAGAATACCTAAGTTACCACCAAATACCTAACATGACACAAATTATTGTTATTAGGACTGAAAAATGGTTTAGAAACTATATGTTAAATAAGCAACATGAACATTCTTAAAAACTTGAAAAGTGATCGCTGTCGGACTAAAAGTCCGAAACTGATAAGAACTGCAGCTGCGTACTTTTTTTTCTGTGGCCCCGTACATGTTTTTGTTGAATTTGTTTACCTGTATTACCTTTATCATACCTACCGATGATTTGCAGAATTTTACCCTTTTGTTTCTTAGGATTAGGGTTGCCTTCTTTATATTTAGGCTTCGTTATATTATTTGATAGTACAAAGGTTTTACTAGTACGTTTCATTCATTACATTAATACTTAACAGAAAAAAAGTCTCTTGATTTAATAATAACAACCAGTAGCACAGTGTTGCTTAAGTTCATAATTATAATGATATCTACTAGGGAGTTTTACACCTTATATTTATATAAGTGCAATTCAACGGGCATGTCGCTAGTTTTGACTAAAATCAATAGCTGGTTATACATAAAACAGAATATCCCCATAAATTACTTAGATATAACTATTATATTCATGCAAAAAATAAAATCTAAGTTTAATTCACAAGTACTCGTAAATGTTTGTCCGTTCGTCCCGTATTCAATATACTAAGTGGTAACTCAATTCAATAATACCTTAGTCCTTATTTATTTATCTCCGGGGCGTGTCGAACCTACGAGACGTGCGATAAGTACCCAACGGAACCGAGCCCGAACCTCCGCGCACGAACGCAGTACGGGCTACGTATCATGGCGTGTCACGGCGTGTCACGTGAATCCGTACGCGAACGTACGTACGTACGTACGAGGTACGTACCTTGGCGTGTTCGTGAAATTCGTGATCTTAGTACCGCCGGGCTTAAGAACACGTAGCTACGGATCGGCGTACATCACGGATATCAGGAGCCCTAGTTGTAACAAGCCAAAACAAAGGTTAATTATAAAATCCTGTTTTTAACTAAACCATTTCCAAAAACCCGTCTAATGGTATATATGAGATAAGAACATACTCAGTTTTTAAAATGGTTCATTTTTAAAGAACACGTACTAATCCCGCCATTGCGAACATCTGTCCCGAATTATGCACGACGCGGGTACACCCGGTAATTGAAAATAAACAGCGGGCGCACTGATTTATTGATAGCCAGTGTTGTCACCGTTAGCGGACGAATTTATCGGATAACTGGCAAACCATTGTAACTTGATCACAATAGCACTGTAAAATCGATTCTAAAGTCAACAAGTTAAAGTTTAAATTTGCGGCAGTTAGATTGTAAGATATGAGCTCTTAGAAGTTACGATCAATGTGTACGCTACGCTGTTTTGGCGATTGGCGATTTTGCATTGTAGTACTGAATCATGACGAGTGTCCAGGTAAACTACAGTAGATATTTCAAAAGTATCAATATTTGAAACCTCGATAATGACTCTGTATACAGATATGGCTAATGTATCTCTGTATACAGAAATAAATAATAATAATATAATAAATAAATAAATATTATGGGACAATCTTACACAAATCGACCTAAGTCCCACGGTAAGCTCAATAAGGCTTGTTTTGTGGGTACTAGACGACGACATATATAACAGACAGATACATATAAATACTTACTTAAATACATAGAAAACATCCATAACTCAGGAACAAATATTCGTGATAAACACACAAATAAATGCCCTGACCAGGATTCGAACCCGGGACCTCCTGCTTCGTAGGCAGGGTCACTACCAACTAGGCTAGGAGGCCGTAGGACGATTATAGAAATGGTCGTAATAAGCGAGCAAGATTTAGATGGCTAATAAAGGTATCGATGTTACGATACTAGCCAATTCTTTTATTATTTGGGTACTAAATACTTATGACATGTGTGATGCTAAAGATACAATTTTATTAAATATGTAATAAACTACCTGGGTGGATTGGGCTAATTTCGAATGTAGGGTCATTTTTAAGTTAGAAAATCAGGGAGATCTCTCTTAATTCCAACATCTTAAGAGTCTCATTATGATTACCCTGCGTTTTTGACATTCGAAATTACTCCAATACTTACTACAATTGACTCCATACCTACCTGAACTCCAAATTCAATAGATACTAAGGTATAAATTTTTGTCGCTTTGCTCTTCTTTTTTTGTCAATAATTTTTTTACACTAACAAATAAACTATTACGCCGTCTTTTTAATAAAAATACGAAATTGAGTATATAATTTGCATTCGAATTGTAAATCAGAGTAGGTACATATATCTACTTACATTTAGTGCTGCCGCTATTAGAGGCCCTTCCTATATTTTTAATGGTCTGTAAACTTCAGCTGTTCACGTTAAAAGGCTACACGTGCATTTATTAACTTAATAACAGCAAGGTCAATCTGAACTTTGCATGCTTCAGCGACCTTTCAACATTTCTGTACTTACTACCAATCACTTAACCTAATTCGTAGATTAAAACTACATTTCACATGAAAAAAAAAAATATTATGGAACAATCTTACACAAATCGACCTATTCCCACGGTAAGATCAATAATGCATGCGTTGTGGGTAGTAGACGACGATTATATACTCGTAAAACAAATGTTCGTGAGAACTAAATAAATGCCCTGACCAGGATTTGAACCCAGGACCTCCTGCTCCGTAAGCAGGGTAGCTACCGACTAGGCTTGGAGGTCAATAAAATACTTTGACAGAGCCTCACCTACCCGTACTTACCTTTTCAGCGGAGAAAACTCTGTCACGACAGAGTGGTCAGTCGAGACTCGAGAGGCTGTCTCCGCTGAAAAGGTAGGTACGGGTAGGTAAGGCTCTGTCCCCTTTTCAGCGGAGATAGCCTCTTAACTGACCACTCTGTAGTGACATAGTTATCTCCTCTGAAAAGGTAGGTACAGTCAACCAATTGGAACCCTAGGCCACTCTAGGACTATGTCATAGTGACGCTTTAAATCAGATTGTATGAAATCTCTTACTGCTTGTCATTTTGACATGGTTCTAGAGTGGCCTAGTGTTCCAATTGGTTGACTGTACGGGTAGGTGAATGTTTCGAGTAAAACAATCTAGGTAACTTCATATTTACCACGCAGGGACCCGACAAATATTCTGCGCTGATAAGCAGACATAGTACTTTTTCAGCAAATTCGTTGCAGCATTATTGCGTGAAAAACATCTGTATGCCTCTTTCTAGCTGGAATAGCTAATAAAAGTAATGTGAACCTTAATTGATCATCTTCCTAGAAAATGTTTGTAGAAATTCCATTATTTCTACAATGCTGCACCGCAAACCGCATTAAAAAAAATGTCAAATTGTACTTACTAAATTGTAAAGACATAAGTTTTATATACTAAGATTAGTAGACGAATAAGTATTTATGTATAAGTTACTAACACTAGTGTAACAAATAATATAATTTCGAACTCCCCATCGGCACACAAACCTCCTCAAGGTTTTGCCTACGATGGGTCTTGCATTTATAACACTGTAAATTTTACTGTATTAAACAATAAATTAAAAAAAAAGAACACTAAAAATTTACGATCATTACTGATAAGGTAAACAAAATTATGGGCATTAACGTCTTATAGTGCCACAAAATGCGAAGAGGAAATGAATGTTTCGAAAAGCTCATCGTAGTTGGGTACGCAGATGGTAAACGAGCTCGTGGCTGGACGCCAACCAGTTACCAGATGGACCGATCAAGTAAAATACACATACTCCTCTAAGTTATGTTTGGTTGTGAGGGGAGCAGAGCTGGGCACCGTTAATCAAATAGTTAACTTCGTTAATCGCTAATCCGTTACAAAAAAAGTTAACTTCGTTAATCGTTAAAGCGCTACTTTTCGTAAGACTTAACGGAAGTTAACGTTAATCGTTAATCCGTTAACACGTGGTAAAAAAGGGCATCTTTGAGTTAGTGATCTACAAGTTATAGTTAATCAGTTTCCTTCAAAAATATCCAATTTACCATCCGAGTAACTTTAAAAATTCAGGAGTTTTCTTAATGTCTCATGGCTTCCATCATTTGATCTGAAGTAAAATCAAATGCAACTATCTTGTAGACCTTCGAGGTCACCGACAAAATAACAATGTCTCAAGTTGGATGACAGAGCTAGAAATTATCGAGCAGTTTCAATATGCCATCCCTGGTGTTCAAAATTAGGTCCACTGCAGCAAATTGATGGCTTGATTAAGAAAATACGTTACTCCAATCACGTTGGACGTGCCGTTCAAATTTGAAGGTTGTCTGAATTTCTCAAGAACTCCATCATCAGAATATAAATCAAATCAAAAAGATGAATGTCTGTGCTTACCGACCAATTCCACTTTGCCATCCCTGGTCTTTATCATCAGGTACACTCCACCAAAATGTTGGTTTTCGTAAAGAAAAATGCTCGAGTTTCTTAAGAAAACACCCAAATCATCATGCATAAGCCTATTAAATTTGAACAGTTCCCTCAATTTCTCATGGATCCCATCATCAGAAATGAATTTAAAAAAAATGGGACCAATCTGCAACCACCATGGATAATTTAAAATCGGTTCAGTATTGACGGAGTTCTGACGTAACAAACATAAAATAAAAATAAAAATAAAGAATAATAATAATAAATCACATGAATTGAGAAATTCTTCTTTTTTGAAAATTTTTAGTCGGGTGGAAACAGGTTTTTTGCCGCGTGGCGCGGTATGTGCGGTATCTTTTTGGTAAGTATTTTGAAACTGGATTAACGATTAACGGACTTGGGAAAACTTAACGGAAGTTAATGATTCCGTTAACATATTCTAAAGTTAACTTAAAAGTTAATCCGTTAATGAAAATGTTAACTTCGTTAATTAACGATTAACGGATTAACGAGTTAATGCCCAGCTATGGAGGGGAGCAATGGACAGAACTCGATGGAGGCAAATCATTCACCCTAATTACAAGCGGTGTGGTGGTACTGTTCTTCAAAAAAGGCGACAACGCCTTACTGAAGAACTACCGACCCATCTCACTTCTGAGTCATGTCTATAAGCTGTTTTCAAGAGTCATTACGAATCGTCTCGCACGCAGGCTTGATGACTTCCAGCCTCCCGAACAAGCCGGTTTCCGAAGAGGCTTTAGTACCGTAGACCACATTCATACGCTTCGTCAGGTTATACAGACGACCGAGGAGTATAATCTGCCCCTCTGTTTAGCGTTTGTGGACTACGAGAAAGCCTTTGATTCGATCGAAACCTGGGCGGTACTACAATCTCTCCAACGGTGCCAAGTAGACTACCGCTATATCGAAGTGTTGAAGTGTTTGTACGAGAGCGCCACTATGTCAGTCCGACTCCAAGACCAGAACTCGAAGCCTATTCCGCTGCAGCGGGGAGTCAGGCAGGGAGATGTCATCTCTCCTAAGCTGTTTACCGCTGCACTGGAGGATATTTTCAAGATTCTGGACTGGAGAGGGCTAGGCATCAATGTAAACGGCGAGTACCTCACTCACCTTCGATTTGCTGACGATATAGTAGTCTTGGCTGAGACCATGGAGGATTTAAGTACGATGCTCGTTAGCCTCAGTAGAGCCTCCGGGCGAGTTGGTCTTAAGATGAACATGGATAAGACGAAAATCATGTCGAATATCCATGTAGCACCACCTCCAGTGACACTCGGAGACTTTACACTCGAAGTTGTAGACGATTACAAGGACAAACTGTCCAGTTAGGTAGGTCCAATTTCGAGAAAGAGGTTAATCGTCGAATCCGACTCGGTTGGGCAGCGTTCGGGAAGCTGCGACACATCTTTTCGTCCAATATTCCGCAGTGCCTGAAGACGAAAGTCTTCGATCAGTGTGTGTTGCCAGTGATGACATACGGTACTGAAACGTGGTCGCTTACAATGGGCCTCATAAGAAGGCTCAAAGTCACCCAAAGCGCAATGGAGAGAGCTATGCTAGGAGTCTCTCTGCGAGATCGTATCAGGAATGAAACCATCCGCAGCAGAACCAAAGTAACCGATATAGCTCTCCGAATCGCTAAACTTAAGTGGCAGTGGGCGGGGCACATTGCACGTAGAACCGACGGCCGTTGGGGCGGAAAGGTTCTCGAGTGGCGACCGCGTACCGGAAGGCGCAGCGTGGGTAGGCCCCCCGCAAGGTGGACTGATGACCTGGTGAAGGTCGCAGGAGTCCGCTGGATGCGGGTGGCGCAGGACCGGTCATTGTGGAAATCTTTGGGGGAGGCCTATGTCCAGCAGTGGACGTCTTTCGGCTGAAATGATGATGATGATGATGATGACAAGCCATCCAATGATGAGCACAATCCTTAGTCATGAGGGAACGACATGAGAGAGACAGAGAGAGAGAGACCTATTATAAGAAAAATAATAATACAATTCTAGATAAGTTTTTTTTCAGAAATAATATATCATTGTCGCTAAAAAAGAAGAACAACCCATTTGCATTCGACTAGTTTCAAACGAACTTCGCACATCAAAGCAAATCGTTGATATTTTGTTTGTCTATGACATTATCGTAATATTCTCTATAATTAATTATTTAACGTAATTATGAATTTTACTTGTCATTTTAATTAAACATAAATTAGTTTTGTAAATCCATTTAAATAAAGCACATAATTCTGCTTTGCTAAGCATAATAGCAATTATGATAGATACCTAACCAATCCATTTGATAACAATCGCGCGCGTTAGTTTATAAACTAACGGTACGCACAATTCTACGGTGACACATACAAAACAGAATCCGTAGGTACCTATAGTCATCGCCGTCCTTTGTTTTGAACACTTAGTCACAGGGAAATGTTTTGTACGAATTTAAAGTACTTATTCTTGAATAGCCCCCCAACTATTTGTGATTATTTTTAGTAAAGGATATCGCTTTGTCGGTTGCACGTGACAGTTTCATCTTTTCACTTAATGCACCACAGTTCTGTTGTTGTTCTGTTCTGTAAGAGTTGTAAGTAATCGGAAAGAGAAAATCGTAGGAGAAGATTGGCACCATTCGTACAGTTTTTGCTTTAACCTCTGTTAAAAACCGGCCAAGTCGGACTCGTGCACCGAATGAATGAATGAATGAATGAATGAATGAATGAATCGTTTATTTGCATTAAACAAGCGTACATATAGGTGTTTAATAATATATTATGACAGTTCGGTTCTTGTTTTGCCCTGACTGGCGTACAAATATTATTTTTAATCTAATTACTAACTACGAACTAAACTAACTATGTCCAATATCTAACCTAAAATTTACATTAATTTTACAATACCTACTTGTTTCGATTATATATACCAAAAATATACATTAGAACCCAAAAACAGAAATAGCAATTACATAATTTATATTTTAAATGTCAATGGATTTATATATTAAGATTAGAATTATTATAAAGTACAATTTGTTAAGAATTCATTTACAGTATAATAGCAATTTTGAACTAAATCATTAAATAATTGTCTCTTGAATGTACATAATTGCAATTCTTTGAAATTGTCTGAAAGAATATTAAATAATTTAATAGCCATGCAGTAGACATTTTTCCTAGATAATGCTAATTTCGTTTTAGGCATGAGCAATTTAGATGTATGTGTTCCTCTCTTGGAGTGGGTGGATGTTACATTAAATAGTGATATATGTTTTTTTACAAAAATGCACATTTCAAAAATGTATAGAGATGGAAGAGGCAGTATTCGTTTGAGTTGGAATAAAGGTTCACAGGGCTCTAGAAAGTCAGCTCCGCATAATGCTCGTATACATTTTTTCTGTAATTTAAACCGTACAAACTTTATATTGCAACTATACCTAGAAGTAGAAATTTGACGTCAGCCACATGTATCGATAGATTGGGTCACTCGTTTGCAATGTTTGCACGGCATGGAGTTAGTATGCGAGTTTGATATAGTAGGATTATGAAAAGCCTACTATATCAAATTCCTTGTTTAATTTTGATTGTTAAGCTAACATGGTCATTTGCATTATAAATATTAGTTATAATTTTGATTGGTTTCATATAGCTGCCGTTTTTCAATAGTAAGAACCCCTATGTTGGTTTGGATATGAGAACGAAGCAATGAATCTTGTACTTAGGAGTACGGCGACAGGCGTCTTGCCTGTCACAAAGAACTTCTGCTATGCTTCATAGCTGTGATTACTTCTGTTCTGGCTTCTGTACGAATATATGAAAGCCTTCCAACATCAGGAGTATTATGCGCGTTAACTCGTAAAATCTGAGTTTGTATTGCATTAAAAGAACAAGACTGCCAAATCAGAGCACATTGACCTTTAGAAATGCATAAATTATAGCGGCTGAGGCCCAGCGGCGGCCGCAAATCGACGCATCACGAAACTCCCGAGGGCCATGGTTGGTACTTTTTGTGCCCTCGGTCCATATTTACGAGGGTGCCTGCATGTGAGAAGCGACTGTGAACATTATTAGTTAAAGTAGGGTTTAAGGTGGTAAGTATTTAAGTTAATAAACAAAGACGTCTGTGAACGAAATTTACCATTTTATAATTGATAGAAAAGGTTTGAATCATGCTCGCCGTCAGGAATCTATAAATTTTTCTTTCAATTATATAATTAACGAGATTTTTACCTAAATTTTGGGTTTTAGTTGGTTCTAGCTTATATCATTAAATGTACTTTTATTTTTTATTTTATTTTTATTTCGCCGGACATCTATGATGTATGTATATTATTGATAATAAATTTATTCTTATTCTTATTCTTTTAAACCGACGTCTTACTTAATCCTCTAAAATATTTATATCTTCATTGAATGAAAACCCATAGGAGCATCGTTTAGCGGTGTTTTTATGAAATACCATTTTACAACGATATAATTTTTAATATCGCTACCAGTCATCTAATTAACAGATAGAAGTGCTGGAGTAGTAAAATTACTTATGATGGTTTTCTTTGTGTCTCACATATCTCGAATAATGTTTTTAGGGTCATATTTTTGAGGCTGTTTGTATATTCGTAACAAAGTTCTGGCGATGGCGGGTATACCTACGTAAAGGATACCTATGTACGTTCGGCAATTTCGGTCATAATACGATGGGAAACCGTTATTACAAGGGGGGTACCCCGTATTCATAAAACAGTTAACAGACATTTTAGTTAAATTATGTTTTAATAGCAACGCAAATGTCAAACTGACAGAAAATAAAAACAATTATTTAGCTAAACTGTGTTTTTTATCTGTGTTTATGAATAACGCCATACATATGTAAGATATTGTCAGGGCGTACATTTAAAGCGATAACAGAACAATGATGTAAAGTTTGATACAACATGTTTTAGGTCTTACGTTTGAAAGAATAGTAATGTCATTGAGTAGTCTCAAAACTGTTACGTTCGAATTACAATCGAACGTTGATACACTTTATCTGTCATTATATCATAATATAATGACGAAACGAGCATGAAAAGTAAGGGCCCTGGATATTAATGCAGGTGACAGTTTACTCAATATGCAAAGATATTTACACCTTACCGCTTTGTGATAAGGTGCAAAATTGTAAACGTTTTGTGCCAAGTATACAGGGTGCCACATCCATTTAATTTCTGCAATCTCGACCGACAGTGCCCCGTGAGAATGCGAATAATGGCAGCGAGTAATGGACTTCAGATAATTGCGGATTTACCTCATAAGTGGACAGAGACGAACATTTCTCTATTTTATTTGTGGAGCTAGATTTTGAAATTGTGGAATTCTTCTCGGTTCTCTCGAGGCGAAAAGGTCATATTATTCTCACCGGCGTGCTTCCCTTTCAAATAGGTGTTTACTAATGGTCTTGAAGAAAATGCAAGCAAAGTTAGTTACGATTACATTTACGATCACGGGATTTGTCGTATACTTACTACAGCCACTAATTTTCCGGCCATATACCTACGTTCTGGCAATCTGTCAGATCTCCATAGTAGGTATGTCCGCCGGGCATCCGCCAGACATATTTCCCATCTATTAATTGGCAGATCCGGCAGATATGCTCGAACGTATATGGCCGGCATTTGACTAGCACTTTTGGTGGAATAGCACAGTAACTTATTGCCATAATTAATATGTAATTCCGCAAAGTAAAGCCTGATTCAATAAAGTATACCTACTTTCCATTTTATTTTTAATACTACGACGGTGACAAACAAGCATACGGCCCGCCTGATGGTAAGCGGTCACCGTAGCCTATGGACGCCTGCAACTCCAGGGGTGTTACATGCGCGTTGCCGACCCGTTGATTTTGATGTTTAAGTCCCGATGTGGTATTATCAAAACGCGATCAGAGTACGATTGAGCATTTATTAATTAATACATGAAATGACATTGTCACTGGTACAGTGTGCAGATACATGAAAATGCTTATTTCCTTACGAACAAAAATTTAAAACTTAAGAAAAAAAAAAGTCCTCCCGATTCAATCGAGCTTCAATAAAATAAAATCGTATAAAAAATAACGAGACACACACTAGAAGGTATGTTTTATCAAGCGCAATGAAGTCTTTTCAATTGAGAAACTTTTTCTCAATTTCCATACATTGCCTTAGGTATAGCTATTTCATTCGATCATTATAATAGCGAAAGAGACGGAGACTGCCTATTTTTGGCTTCACTTTTCAAAGCGTTGGGTTTATGGAACTAGGTTTCTAGTAATACTGTGATGAGAGAGTTGTCAAATACTTGAATGATTTTATATTTTTTATAAAAAAAATGACACATCATTTACCAAGAAAAGAGTTGTAAATCTATTATCCAGAAGTTTCTGCACTTAAACTATGAATATATTATTATCACAGATTGACTTTTAGGTAATTATATTTATTATTATTTATTCTTTACATCTACTATTGTGCTAACAGAACTTTCGAATCGACTTCTGATCGCGGTTTGATAATAAATTACGATCCCTTTACCTGAATTATTCAATAGTAAAATTTATGTTTTATATTACTATATAAAATACATAAGTACACATTTTATTTTCCCTATAATCGAGATTGAAGATCGGAGTCCATGAACGGGTGAACGTTACTATTTCTGAGTCAAACGAAAAGTATCTCATCAGAAATTGGTGCGTTATCTCTTGGTTGTCAATTCAGTACTTATTCTGTCTTAATTTCTTAGAAAGAGAGGAAATTAAAAGCGGAAAATACTGATGGCCTCGGGCGAGACTCAAACTCGCGACTCCGGGATAAACGCCCATCGCTCTACCGTGACACACCCGGTGGCCCCGAATTTCTCCACCATATCCCTCTTATGCGCGTTAGGGGCGCTTAGCAACATCTAATGTAAGAAAATAGTACTTCCTAATCGAAGGAAAGAGCTTCGTTTGTAAGAATTTGGTTTCGTTCGCAGACGTTTTCTGTCTTCATTTATATTTGGATTAATTAACATAATTTGTGATACTTTACTTGTTTTTGATTATTTTTAAAGTGATAAAGGATATTTATGTAGGTATAAATTTAAACATGATTTATCTCCGACTAATTTGCACTCAATGTTTGCACACTAAAATAATGAACCAATTACATTTTGCACGTCTCTTGGGACGCGGTCTTGTGAATCTTGTGATTCAATTACAAACGGACAACGAAGCATTACCCGAATACATGCAGCTGGCAGTGGAGGGGCGTCCATTCAACTCGTAAATTATCGGCTTGAATATTGTTAAATGTCGTATGCCGGGCATCTCTATATACATATCATAATTAAATCGAATTTAAACTTCGTCTTCTTTTAAATAATGGCGTCTGGCCGAGAGTTGAACAATTTTGCCAATGTCAAGTACCTATAATCAAAATATCAGTATATTATATAAATAGAATGGTATATTGCCGCTTGGGCGACGTTGTTCGGTAAATCAGCCTCGCTTTTTGTTAAGTTTATAGCTATAAAACGTAACAGATAAATTTTAAGGGGGCCGAGATCCCCGGACTACCGCTTGATAACTAAAAGTACGGATGAACGCGTTTCAGGATTAATTCTTCATTAGCTGCATGTTACTTCGTTAGTTTACTGCACAATTATCTATCAATATTACACATTAAACAACGCTTAGCAGACAAAAAACAAAAAAATAATCCAGAGACGCCATCGCCAATCCTGAGAATCAACCGGAAGTCGACATATTCTAATAAATTGCGGATTTCACGTATTATTAGTCACTACGCTCGACGACATTTACATATTGTATTTGTATTTTTGATTAATGACGCTGGCAATGGAAAGGCGTTCATTTAACTCGTTGCCCACCAGCTTGATAATTGATTTTATTTAGTTATATAGTTTTCTTCCAGACTACATGCAGCTGTCAGTGGAGGCGTGTCCATTGAACTCATAAAACACCCGCTTGTAAATGTATGTCATTCATTTGTCCATGCATTTTTGAACGCAACTTGAATCCGGCTTCATTATTGTTTTTATTTACCTGGTTACATATACATTATTTGGCTTTAAGCGTTGGTGGCCTTTCGATCCAAAGGTCGCGGGTTGTAGACTCCTTCCTTACCTGCGCAACGCAAATGCATAAATCAATGATATATGTAAACGAGTATAATGTAGTTTTAATAGCAAATCAGCAGGACATAATTCTATCTTCCGAAACTGGCTTATATCTACAGATGATTATTCCTCGCCCAACGAATTGGCATAGCAATTCCGCGAGGTAACGCAGCCAGCCTGATTGGCACCCTGCCAGGTGGCAGCGGTATAGGGGACGTTGGTATACCTATAGTTTTGGCCCTAATAATTTTTATCGTAGGTTCAGATAGTGTTTTTTTTATTGTTTGGTTTTATTCAAGTTTTGGAATAAATTCTTGAAATTACAAAAAAATAAGATTATTTTGTAGAAATCTCAATCTTTTATTACCAAGTTAAATTATTAAAGTTTATAATAAAATTACGGATAAAACTCACAAATAATTTGCGTAATTTGATTATAATATTAACATGTCTCGTAATAGTTTAATTTCATATAACAGCTTAGAAACTCTTACGTTAAGAGACCTTATGCCTCTGAAAAAAAAAAACTCAAATTATGAGGAAAGGATAGGTAATTTTAACTAACTGTTAAACATATGTGATACTCTTTTCTTAATTTTAGGTAGTAAAAGAGCCGAAATTTAGATAAATTTCGTATAATTATATATATGTGGAATAAACCATTTTTATTTCTTAAATTTATTCTATTGCGACTGTTTTCTGAATCAGGATTCTTTTTTAAAAATCTACTAAATACATGCGAATAGTATGATTATTATGACTATTAGAACACAAAAACCCCGTTTAATAAAGTAAAAGGCAGAAATGATTATGATTTGTGTTAAATAACACCGACTAAAAAGTACTAAATTCATGAGCGTTTTTTTATGGAATAAGGACTCTTATTCACATGTTAAACTTATCACACCCCTCTTTTTCGACGGGGTTTTAAAGAGAGGACCTCAAAATCAACATAATAGCCCCAACGTTCAATATTTGTTCACTTAACCCGATCTAACATTTACACATACAAAATAAATTTTAGTTATTTCTGACCACAATTTAGTGTAATTACTTAATACAAAAATGAGGTAAAACAAACACCCGGCTTCCTAAAACTTGTATTATTGGCCTGAGGCGGCACCACTGAAGTACAATTGACCGCTTACTTTCGTAGTATTATTTATTCATAGGCAACTAAATATTCATTACTCAAGTAATAAGATTAATTACTGAATTATGTATACCAAAACCTTATTTTTTGGCGCATGTACAAAAAATCGGCCAGGAGCATGTGGGGCCATGCGCAGTTTAGGGTCCCGTAGTTTACCGCCGTCACAATAGGCGAATTAAAAAAGGGTTTTAATAGATACCATCCTCATAACAATAAAAAAGGAGTATCATCACAGCTCTTACTACTTATCTTCTTCTTCCTAGCGTTTTTCACGGCTTATATCACGTAGGGAGCCTGGGGTCCGCTTTGGCAACTGATTCCAAGATTTGACGTAGATGCTAGTTTCACGAAAGCGACTGCCATCTGACCTTCCAACCCAGAGGGTAAACTAGACCTTAATGGGATTAGTCCGGTTTACTCACGATGTTTTCCTTTACCGAAGCGATTGGTAAATATCAAATGATATTTCGTAGGTACATACCCAAGGTCCGAAAACTCATTGGTTTCTTACGACTTATACACCCTTTTAACCGAGAAGAGTCGTTTTATTGCAAAAAATTAGTTAACCGACATAGTCCAAAATAGTTTTCCTTGAAAACTTCATAAAGCCATATTTTCATAATTTTTTTCATTTTCTTCGGACTTGCAGTTCAAAAGTTAGTGGGGTGGGACACTTTATTATTAATTTCTGGAACGATTATTTCCGAAAATATTCACATTATCAAAAAATGTTTGCAGCAAACCCCTATTACTTTTCAAATACCTATCCAATGATACCACATGGCCGAAAATAAAAATACCCCCCACTTTACGTGTAGGTACCCTAAAAATAAGTTTTCTTTTTTAATTTACTTCTTTGTCGGCACGAATAATATCTATATTTATACCTACCGAATTACAACTTTCTAGCACTAACGGTCACTGAGCTAAACCTCAGATGGACGGACGGACGGACATACAGACATGGCGAAACTAGTTCCTAGTTGACCACGGAGCCCTAAAAATATGATACGATATCATTCATTGCGATCGACATTATTCTAGTTATTGGCTAAAAACTAGAACTTTATGTATACATAGGTATATTTTTTATATTTTAAAGTCATACACTTATTTATTTGGCAGACATAAATAGATTTAGAAACTTTATATTTACATTTTTTATATTTTCATAGCACCAAATCTATTGTAATTTCAATTAACACGGTTAATTCATTTATCTTCGTATATCTATCATCCAACCGTACTCGCCCACCTGACGGCGAAAATCAAATATGAACGTTCACTCTCACACAGGCCGAGAAGACTAAACAAACCTTTCCTTATCCATTTCGAAACGACGTATCGACACAAAAATTACATAGCACATACGACCTTTTATTTATAAGACTGCAATTCTGTAGCTCAATAAAGGACCTTCTTGATCCTTTCACCGCGGACCCCTAATGGAACATTTTAGACGGTTTCAGGGGTTTTATGAGGGAAATTAATTGTATGCGTAAAATGAGCAATCATTTCAGCGGATACACCTTTTTTTAAACATATAAAAGTAAGGAATCATTTGGGCAGTATACACGGTGTTTCACATAACACTAAAAACCTGAAAACCGTTTGTTCAGCATCGCCGTTTGCTCGAGAGTAGAATCGATTGAGTTATATCTTGATGGGGTTTTTTTATAATTGTATTATTAGTTATTTTTTTCGTGCCCAGTCTACAAATTCGTAATACAACATTGTGCATAACGCATTGCTAGAGGTTGTACACCTTTTTCAGTATTTAGGGGTATTCTGGTAATAATGGCTGGTTACTTGGACGAAAAATTTTTCCGCTACTAGTTTGACGTTGTTTGTCAGTTTAATTTTAATGTTCATTGCGTTCATATTTCAATTACCTATCATGGCGTTTAGATATACGAATGTGCAATATTGTGAAATGGTAAGAACGCAATGACAATGCAACTTAGCGGTAAGGCGTTGTCATGAGGAGTTTTGTGTCGCCGTGTCGAATGCCACCATGGCCGCAGCTACTCAACGGCTTCGGGACTACGGTTCTTTTCGACCACCTATGGCCAGAGAAAGGCATGTTGAAGTGAACCCTGCTTTCGAGGAGGCCGTGTTAGAGTATTTTCCGACGAGTACGAGTATCCGACGGCTAGCACACGACAAGCTGGTCGTCGGTTTAACTGCAATCACAAGGTTATTTGGAGAATTTTGAGAGACGACCATCAACAAAGGACCATTTTTTAAAGGGTCGACAACGCGCGTGTAACTCCCCTGGAGTTGCAGGCGTCCATAGGCTACGGTGACCGCTTACCATCAGGCGGGCCGTATGCTTGTTTGTCACCGTCGTAGTATTAAAAAAAAAAAAAAAAAACATCCTTCTTACTATCGCCTGTGTCAAGACCTAAACCCCCAAGATTATGTGCCCCGTGTTAAGTTTTGCGAGTGGTACCTCGAAGACTGAACCAGAAACATCCTGTGGACCGATGAGTGCACCTTCACGAGGCAAGGTCTTTTCAACCAGCATAACAGGCAGATGAGGGCACACGAAAATCCTCGGCTAAATAGCCGAAGAAAATTCATTTCAACGTCGATTTTCTTTAAACATATGGGCGGGAATAATAGGGCCATACATTCTCGGCCCGGTATTTTTGCCCCATCTGAACGGAGAAATTTAGCTGGATTTTCTACCAATCACCACCCTCAATGTCCTACTTGAAGACGTTCCCTTGCAGTTTGTACGTCAAATGTATTACCAGCACGATGGTGCTCCTGCACACTTCCTGATAAACGTCAGGGTCTCCTGACCTGTCAGATGTCTATCTGGACAATATTTACGGTCTGCATTGGATCGGACGTGGAGGCCCAGTCCAGTGGCCAGCCAGATCACCCGATTTAACTCCACTGGACTTTTTTTGTGGAGGTAAAATTAAAACGTTGGTGTACGAATTGTACGATGACGGACCAGGACCAACGACTCTTGTCGAACTACAAGACAAAATTAATGCCTCTTTTGAGACGGTTAAAAATAATCCTGAAGTGCTGCAACTGCTGCAGTCACTCAGACACAATTTAAGAAAACGTGCATTGCCCTGCCGTCGCCAAGGCGGGAGACATTTTGAACAGCTCTTAAACATCTGCGAACACCTTAACTTGTAAATAAAATTGTTAATAAGTATTTTTTTATAATTTTTATTTACATAAGTGGTTATTCATGTAAAACATATCTATGAATTGAAAGAGTTGCTTTTTATTTTCTTGCCTAAACACACCAACTTACCATCTTTTAAGGGTTCCATACTGAAAGGGATAGGACCTTATTACTAAAGCTGCATTTTCGTCTAGCGTTTCTAAACATTGCTGAATCTGAGAGAGCATTCGTTCGTTCGTGTGGTAGATGAAATATGGGAAAACGCACCTTTAGACTTCACTGTCTGTCTGTCCGTGTGTCCGCTTGTCTGTAACCAGGTTGTTATTTCATGAACCGTGATAGCTAAACAGTTGAATTTTTACAGAAATGACGTATTTCTGTTGCCACAGATACAACAACAACAAATACTAAAATCAGACGTTTTGGCCGTCATCGCAACCACGTTCCACGAACGATTTGACATTCACCGACATTTAGTGCAACCGGCCTGATATGAAAACGCTCGAGTGTCATAACAAATTGAAATCACAAATCGTACCTAATTACAACCTAATTACATGTCATTTTGATTGTTGGTTTAAGTTTGCTTACTGCGATTACCTCTCCAATTTGAAGTTCACTGTGACAAAGCTTTAAAGTGCTTTACAGTGACATAGCTGTCTATTGGTAAACCTTATGTCGTTGCAGTAACGTACACAAATAAATAGTTTTTAGGTGTATGATGGTAGCTAACAATTATTTTATTAAGTGTAGAGTTAAAAGTCGAGTAGAGCTGTACAGAAAATTAAACATCCAATTAAAAAAAAATAAACATCTGTTTAAAACATGAATACATAAATGTAGAACCAATTTTTTTTAAATGTCGCTAGTATGTTTGTAGTAGTAGTCTAGTTAGTAGTATGTAGCTATATGTAATTTTTCCTTTATAAGTTTAGTGCTAGTAAGCAAATTTAAAAAGTCAGAGCAGCGGAAAATAATGTTTTGTTCATACACCATACATTAACTTCTTGGCTTAGGCCACAGCCATAAATAAGAAATTTCATGTATGAATTTCGTGACATAACGCATACATTTCCGAGCATGTTTGAGAAAAACCTTATTAACTCAGTCAGACATCACTTTAAGCGTACATTCCTAAATACACAAAAGAATCAGGGAAATCATACACGGCTGTTTGATTGCGAATCCGAATTAGTTTTATATAGAAAACTCCCGTGATTCTACATGTTAAAATGGTACTTATATCGGGTTACTCACGTCAATAAAGTCAAAAATAGCTCGACTCTCTCTGCATAATCCGTGTTCTGAAATACGGTACGGTACGGTATACGGTTGCGGCGTTACGGTTCTCGCGACGGTCTCCTGATTAAGGGACATGGATTGTTCCAAAACTTGTCGAACTATTTTCGACTTTATTGACGTGAGTAACCAGATACAAAAAATTTAATCTGACCTAGTATTTAAGGGCTTTGCCCACAAACTATGAGATCGCAAGCTTTGAGGATGCTAAAAATGCTTTTAAAATTGCCTGCCCGGGCAAAGACTTTCCAGACAACCCAAAATCACAAAGGAGTTGGGATAATGTTTACTGCGATTTAACTTACAATACTCTTTTTTTCAATAACTCTACAGGTCCAGATCACGCGAGGCTTTTGGCGGTCGGATCCCGGGAAGCTGGTTACTGGCTTCATGCCCATCCTTCGCCCAATACTGGTACTTTCTTGGATCCGGCCTCCCTTAGACTGGCGACTGGTTTGCGACTGGGGGTTTCGGTGTGTGCGCCACACTCATGTCCTTGTGGCACAGACGTGGACCGACTGGGACACCATGGATTGTGTTGTAAAAAAAGTGCAGGCCGTTTTTCGAGACATGCATCTCTTAATGACATAATCCGTCGGTCTCTTGCCACCATCTACGTGCCTGCTCTCCTTGAGCCGACTGGCATTTTCAGGGATGATGGCAAGAGACCTGATGGGGTGGTTTGTACCATTCGGGGTCGAAACTCTTGGTCCATGGGGTCCCAGCGCACGCAAATTTTTCGTAGAAATCGCGAAACGTCTGGTTGATGTTACTGGTGACCGAAGAGCTGGTGGCTTCCTCGCACAACGTATCAGCATTGCGATACAACGAGGAAATGCCGCCAGCATCCTAGGTACAATGCCTCAAGGACCTACTTTAGATTTAAGGTAGGTAGAGGTAGGTAGTTAGGTAAGTTACACTTACTGTATATATTTCGAAAATAAATGTTTTTTACCTAGTATTTTAAGATTCCAAAAAGTTATAAACAAACGTTTTGCTCACTGTTAATTTCTTTAATGTGGATTTTGTGTCAAACTTGTTATGGCAAGGTTGTAAAATGTTTAAAGTGCCGTATACAAAATTATACTACTTACAAGACGTGAAATATTTAATCGCGTCAACCCTTAGCCTAGTCGTAAAGGCCTTCATTCTAACCGTAGAATCATAAAAACTAAGCGGCACATAGCGGCTGAAATCTGAATTTCTAATAACATTGCTCGAGCAAAATGAACATGCGAATATAGCGTACGCATTAATTTTTAACGAGTTAGTTGGCTGGAAGTAACTTGAAGGGCGTAAGATGATAAGGTAAAGTTTATTTAGCAACGCCACTTGGTCGAATACGCACCCGTTGTGCCTATAATACCTACTTAGTATCTGGACGACCGATCAGAGCTCGGAAAACTTGAAAACCCGTGTGTTCTCCGATATAAAACCAAGCTAGATCGATTTTTCTCCCAAATGCCATGGTATACTGCAATTTTCGTTACAGCCGTTTCCGAGATCGCTGAAATATATTATTTATATATGCATTTACAAGAATTGCTCTGTCTTGTTTAAAGGTACAAGACAAGATAAAGAAAATATAGGTATAACTGGTTGGGTAAAATCTACCGCATATCGAGCTAGCCCCAAAAAGAAATAGTAGTTTATGCAACAGTGATATACTAGGGGTTATATTGCAAAGGTTAACACTCATGTATTTTTATCACAATAGGCGTGACATGTTTCGACTGCATCGGGCAGTCATCGTCGGACAGACAGAGTGGTGTTGTCACCTTCGCGGCTCGGGCATCATCATCATCATCGGGCGGGGTGATGCCCGAGCCGCTAAGGTGACAACAGCACTCTGTCTGGCCGACGATGACTGCCCGATGCAGTCGAAACATGTCACGCCTATTGTGATAAAAATACGTCAGTGTTAACCGTTGCAATGTAATGCCAGTATGACTCACGAAAGTCACATATAATAAGGGTTATTGTATGAAAAACCACAGGAGCAGTGTTCTTATGGAATACCATAAATAACGTTATAATGTATGCTTTTTTAATTTGCTGTCTGTCATCTAATTGCCTGATAGAAGTACTGGAATAGAAAAAGGTGCTAAGTAATTATTAAGGTTATAAGTAATTATTGATCAGTATAGACAGACTGAACTTCCAACCTGAATGGTGAATCAGTGCAATAGTAGATTGTTAACACTTCATCCGTTTTGCTCAAACGCAGTGAGAGCGCCGGTAGTCCAAGAGTGAAATAGCGCCTTTCACCCGAGTTAAAAGAACAGGTGTAATTTATAAAATATGTCTAAATATAACCTTGTATGTAGTAAGAAAGTCTTGAAAAAAATAAAAATAATTTGATTTATGAATTATAAAAATTATAGAAATACAAAACCGAGCAGTTTGCTGCTCTAGGGGGAAGCCGTTGCCCAGCGGTGGGACACATTAGAGGCTAAATCTTGCAATTAGTAAGAATTGTATCAGTTTCCACCCACTTTATATGTTAACATTCACTTTCAGAGCCTGAGATTTGAAAATTATATTTCGTCGAACGCACTATGGTTATACGGACCGACAGATGGAAGGACAAACGGATATGAACTATAAGGGCTCCGTATTTGTCATTTTGACTACGGAACCCTAGTACAAATAATGACACTTCCAGTGATGTTGTGTCTAGGGCCCCGGTTAAGGACATCGCACACGTAACCCGTTTGCGCCCGAAATGTTTAATTTCGCCTCCCCTAACTACCCTCCCGTGTAATGTATGGTATAGTGCTCTTTAATCACTTATTTAACTGGCGCATTTATTTTGTTGATTAAAACCGGAATTTAGAGCGATAACGATTTAATTTAGTATTGGTTTTAAGGCATTTCATTGGGTTGATGACTGATAAAGTCAAATCAAGTTTTTTTGAATTATAAAATCGAACCGTGGCGTTTAAAATAAAACATTGTAGGTATTTTCGATCTCGTCAAAATACCTACTCTTTATATTTTTTTCTGATTTATTATACACCGGTCAAAAAGAGACGTTTTTCCAATATTTTTTAAACAAAATTTCGAAAAATAAATTGTCGTTATCGCAATGCTGTGATCAAGATACAAGATACAAGATACAAGCATTTATTGGTAAAGGATAATTTTACATGTCATTTTTAAATTTCATCAATCATTGGATACTGCTTAAAAGTTTATGAGGACAACCTATCTACTCAAATTGATGTAGTCCCTATTATTAGGGTCATGTAGCTTCGAAAAACCAAAATAACTATACAGACAATGAATACCAAGCTTGCGTAATGTAGAGGTATGATGTAACGCACAAATGTACTCTACTGCTACTGCCCAAGGTTCTTCATAGTACTTATTTGATGGATGTCAGTCAGCATCGAACACTTTATAGGTAATTCTCGTTCGAAATTCAAAATTAGTTCCACGGCTTCGGTCGGAAGGCAGGGGTTGGGGGATCCACTTCTTAACAAACATGCTTAAACCTGCTTTAATCTGGCGCGTAGTCACTTATTTCACCCGAGACCCGAGAAGTTGGACTATCAAATGTCAGATACTTCCCTAATGTGTCCCATGTCCACCAGTGTGGCGTCACAATCAGAGAGCGAATGGAGACGTCGCTTATGCTAATTGTCCGAACTTTGGCGTCAAATCCCTCAACTTTGGCAATGTCCGAAGGAAAAACGCGGAGCTACATCTTTAAATAACACATTAACTACACCAGTTCTGTCTATTTCTTCTGTTAAAGACTATGAAATATTGTTTTAACACATTTAATATCTTGTTCCGAGAGTTGGGATCTGGCCATAACGGCGTGCGACTTCAATGCGAAGGTCGCAGGATCGAACCATTAAGTTATTGTTTTTTTTAAATACAAATGACCTTTAATTTACTCTCTAGATTGGTGGGTAAGATGGCAGTCGTTTTTGTAATAATAACAATAGCCTATGAAACTTCTGACATTAGCTTTACCAAGCGGACCCTAGACTCCCCAACACTGGTGATTGAGTTCTCGGTTTTATTATTGTTCAGTCAAATACAAAAGTAAACTGACCTTTGTTCATAATTAGTTTATTATATAGAAGTTTCTATATCTTGTGGAAAGTTCTGTCATTTATTATTATTTAGTGGTTTATTAATGAAATCTTGGCAGTTACTTAAAATTAATTGAATTAGGAATTACTTAAAACGAACTAAACTAGGTGTGCTATGGCAAAAAACAACAACGATTTTGCTAGAAACCGGAGCAAACGCTAAACAGACCATTTTATACCAACATTAGGTTGTTTAGCGCTATCTTATTTACCCCCACTGTACCCAACAATGTACGGTGCGCAGACGTTTTAAATACCCTTCTTCACGAGACTAACTTTATTGCTCGTAACTGCTCGTACTAAGTCCCCAAATAAGCAAGACCTGCCCTACTCGTACTAACACGATATTTCGGGGCACTTTCAAGGTATGCGGAGCTCTAGAATGGTCTGTCGTCGAGAGAGGAATTTTAGATATTAAGCAGTGGCTCTCTTGTTAGTACAAATGGGTGGACTAGAGAAATTTCACTGGGACGTTTTATTTTCAACTGAGTTTAGGGTTAACTGTTTGATGATTACTAGTTTTAAACTGGTTTTAGTGTGTGATTGTAGACGTGATCTAAAGATTTATGAAGTATTTGTTTTTTGTTGTGGAATCAAATTAAATTATTTATTTGTAAATACGAGTAGGCTTATGATAGCACTTTTACAAGTCAGTTTTTAAACCTTCAAAATATGCATTTTAAATTTTAATCAGTATAAATTATAAAACTACATAATTATCTAAATAAATATAAATTAATTAATGGCATAGTAAGCTTTCTGTACCAAATGTCGTTTGATAGTAGATTCACATTTATTCATTAACAATTCTTGAATACTAGGGTAAGCGGTAGTAATCTGGCCCTCCCTCCCCCAATCATTGGCCCCCTGAATTTAAAATCTATTTATTAAGATATACGTTTAGGTAGAAGGTCGAAAAAAATATTTATATTTTTCTTTGTTGACAACAGAAACAGTATACAGTTTGTATACAGTGTAATTGATAGTTTTCCAGTATAATAGATGGAGCACAAAAAAAAATTGCAACGATCAAAGCTCAATGTGTGTTTTATTATGTAAATCATAAGAATTGAGTACTTAACTGTTATTTACCCTTTTAATTGGTATTCAAAATGTAATATTTCTGTTGTTTTATATTATTTATAGTTTCTATTCACTATCGTCAATAATAATAAACAAATCTAGTGATTGGCCATGGTATAATCATTGGCAGGGCCAATAAGCACAAAGTACAATTATTGGCATGCCAATCATTGTACTCTTGGTATGCCAATATAATATGTACCCTAGAACCAAACATTATACTTTCGTCCCAATTTTTGGTTTTTGCATTATAGTTCACAATTAGCTGTAAATATATTTATGGTTGTGATTTATTCAAATTTTCAATATTTCTAGGGATAACTTGTCTTCAAAAGTTTTACTATAAAGCATCTTATTTGGGATGGAAAAATGTTGAAACTCGAGGTTCACCTTAAAGGGCCAATGATTGTACTGCTTACCCTAGTCGGTAACTTATTGTAAAATGTTTAAACTGTTAATCAGGTAAGTTCATGTTGGACCACAGATCAGTTGATACCTACGACTTACAATTGCAGTGCGCTTATCTGCTGTCAAAACAATTGCAGCAAATTGGAGTGAATCTTCGTGGTATCTACATAGTTATGTTTTTTAACGGGAAACGTATTTTGTGCACTCAAAAACGGCTGAAAAATTCAATTCGAGATCTGTTTGTCGTTCATAGAATGATCGACATTCTATGAACGACAAACAGATCTCGAATTAACCTATATTTATTTATACGTATCCATAAGATAGGTAAAATCGTCTTTTATTGGCATGTCTGCTAGCTAATTCCGTAGTTGCCTGTGTCACAGGCAGTAGTCCCTTATAAATGAGACGGCCCAAATTCGCCCTCGCCGGTCACCCGGACAAAAGCAGTCTGCACAGTACACAGGTTTGATCAGTAGATAATTTATTAACTTTAAAAGTAAAATCAGTAAAATTTACTGATTTTACGCATAAATATTTACTAAAATAGGACTCAAACCGTGCATTTGACAATTATTTCTGTCATTTAGGCTTTGCACAAGAAATAAATAAAGAAGAAATAATTATTATTATTATACCACCTGATCACTGATCATTCCAGCGAATGTTACATTACATGGAAAAGTTGTCGTTGATATAATATTGTCTTCTGTTGTCGTTGATGCATCAACGTGGCCGCTTAGCCCGATACCTGCCAACAAAGAAACCGGCCAAGTGCGAGTCGGACTCACGCACCGAGGGTTCCGTACAAACTTTGTACAGTGTTTGCAACTTCACCTAGAAGTAGAAATTTGAAGTTAGCTACATGTATCGACAGATTGAGTCACTCATTATGGAGTTAGTATGCAAGTTTGTGTTTGCTTGATATTATTTATCACGTAAACCATTTTTTTAACTTTATTTATAAGACGGTAATTACTACATGATAAAATATAAATTTAAAGAAAAAAAACAATCTAAGCCGCTTAAATTAAGTACAAACTTAGCCCAGAAAAGTTATTTTTTAATTAAAAAAAATAATGAATTTAGGGTCAATGTTACATTTTTCCTGTAATATTTAAAATAATATCAAGGTTGTATATTAAAAAAAAAACTTCATAAACTTAAACCGGAGATAAAGGAGGGGATGGTATTATTTCAACATTTTCGTTTATAAATTTAAAAAATTAAGTATCAAAAAAATAATAGAATGTGCAAAGCTCCCTTTCAAATGATACCCCAAATTTCAAATCGGTAGCTTAGGTAGTTCAGATATTTAACGATGTGACAGACAGACAGACAGACTGACTGCGAACCATAAGGGTTCCTTTTTTCCCATTTTGGTAGGACAACATTACACAAATCAAACTAGTCCAGTAAACCCAGAAACAAATATTAGTGATAAACACACAAACCAGGATTCGAACACGGGACCTCCTGCTTCGTCGCGAGGGGGTCGTTATCTCTAAATCTTGAGTTTAATGATGTCCACAGGTTGTATCAAAAATTCCGAACGATACTTCAACTGCTGATAAGGTCAATGACCCTAAGTGCGATAAAACTTGACCAACTTTTTCCACGCTCTGTGTACTGTTGTCTAACTACACGCACACACTGGCCGATTGTCCCAGCTCGATACAATTTTCCGCCCGGATGCATTTTGAATTTATAACTAGCAAATTGGTTGTTCTAATTTATACGTTGAATATCTTTGAATTAATTGGGCAAGGCAATTTCGGGTCGCCTTAAATAGTCTATGATCTAATACTGGTTCAGTTAAAGTTTTGTTTTGTGTTTGGGTGAATGAACTTGGCTACCGTTTAGCACATAATAAAGGCTAGTAACTATAATGACTGCTAACTTAAAGTTTAGTGAGTGTTCCAAATAGGGTGCAAAGCATACAAAACAAGTTACTCATGGTAGAAAATACTGAAATTTTCTACCCAATGTACCATTGAGCTTCCGCTCACAATTACATTAGTGCATTAACATTGAAGTGTTTTTTTGTATAACCATTTAAACTCTTAATCGTATTTTCCCTCCCTTATAGATTTAAAATCATAAAATCCGTTCTTAGTGGAGCTTCATGATATTAAACAAAAATATATGTTTCAAATTCTAAAATCAACCTGCAAGGTTTTTGGCTATGTGTTGTCTGTTAATCTATATTTAACGTGACTATTTGAAATATTATGATTAACCTATTTACGCCAAGAAAATATAAAGTGGGCCTTAATATGGGCCTGATACTAAGTTCCACACCGAATGTCACCCCACTTAAATTATCACTGCTCTACTAATTTAAGCCCCACGTTTGACAAACGTCAAGTAAACAAAAAACGGGGCTGGCTTATTAAAACATGGCACTCATCTCACGTAAAACTCCTTTTAAATGGCCATCTCAGTTTACAGAGCAAAAACTAATCTGCTATTACAACGGAAAGTGGCAAAAAATTACCCTCGACGAGTCGGAAAAAACAGTATTTAAGCTTGGCATTCATTCGCGAGTCGGCACGATGGTTACAAGGTATTTGCGCAACGTCTTTTGAAATACGCATCTTTCTTGAGAATTTGACTTCTGCGAAACTACTAGTCTAATCGGTACCACGAGTTGCCCTTGCATTCGACTCGCTATCGACTGCGCGATTCGAAAGTATACAGGGTGGAAATAGATTTTGGGTCAGTGAGGGCAGCTACCAGATCCCGTGTTGCTAGGCGAAAATGGTCTTACATCTTACTCGTTCTTAACTGGTCGGAACAAGTTGCAAATACTTTCGAATCGCGCAGTCGCTATCGACTCGTGGTTAAGTAAAACTGCCTTTTGCACCAGCCTGCTGAGGCAAAAAGGTTCTCGAACAGCTTAATAAAACATTTGAGGCAAACATTGAAGGCATCCAAAACAGTTGACCAAGGATCTAGGCAAGATCGCAGGGAACATTAGATGTGGTTGGCGCAAGTTCGAATATTACGGAAATCCACGGTGATGAAATGACGATGATGAGTCTGTTAAGTGGCAAAGGGCGACTTGCCACATAACCCGGAGTTAAGCGTTTTTTGTATGAAATTCGACAGGTTAACTCCCAGTTAGAAGCTAACCCTGGGTGATGCAAGTGGACCTTATTTAGCTATATTGTTTGTAGCTCACTGACATGTATTCTCCGTTGAAGCAATTTTATTACGAACATGATCATCTTGCAGTGCGGTTTCCGATGACGTGTAGTGAATAATGCGCTTTATACAAATCTTGTCTTAAGCAAATGTTTCTGCGGTTTTTAAAAAGCACAAAGTTTCTTTCACGTTTTTGTATTGTGATACGTCTAAGAGATTACAATATAAATCTTACGATTTAAACAATATAAAATCTTGTTCACTACAGTCCTATACAGAACATTTTACAAGCAAAGAGAAGTACTTTTCTTATTATTTGCAAACCTATTCCTACCAGCAGCTTTGATATTTTCAAATTACTGGAGTCTATTTAGGTAAAAGGTAAATTGCGTCCTCGTAATCATCGTCAATTATCATCAGGTAAGACTATGGTCAAATGCTTACCTAATTTTAATTTGTAAAAATGCAGGTACTTGCCCCAAATTACGTAAACTTACTCTTATCCAGCTCATTTTCTGATATCGTTTACAGCAATTAATTTTCGGTAAATAACTGTACTCAATTGTACGGTAACGACTAAGTCCTACACTGAATCGGGTTAGGCGATCGTGGTAACCCCCCTGCGCGCTGTAAACACATAGTAAGGTTACTGAAAGTTGCAAAGAAAAAATCCGTCAGTCGCAACGTTATCACGCCTCGTTTCTTTCGTTGTGTTCCAGTTTGCAACTTGGATACTTTGAGCCAGTTCAAGAATTATAATCCCCGGGGTCCCCTTTAATCCTGGAAAGTTACTTATGTTAGATACCACTACATACTCGTAGTAGGTATAAAGTCTATATACGAGTATGTAGTGTCTATCATACTATCATATTCATATAAATTGCTAGGATTTTATTTTATTAACCAAAATACGACATTGACAAGAAACAAACAGACAACCTGTCTCATCGTTAGAATTCTTACACAGTAGTTTATGGAAAATTCTATGTAAAACGATGCAAACTCACTGTTCAATAGGTACCTAGGTCCAGGACAAAGGAGGTACCAGGTAGTCCAGTGCTTAAGCACTAAGCAGGCCCATGAGATTGACGCGCCATCTGACTCCGGGATACACTGCTAACAGTGAGTTTACGCCGCTAGCGACGGCGTAAACTCACTAGCTACTACGGAAGTCATATTAAATAAAAAGATACCATGACGTCTTAACCCGATTCATTTTGGGTTCAGTTTAGGCTCTGTTGTATGGAAGCGACTCAGTTTAGGGCGTCAGCTTTATCGCTTTAAGACGTCATGGTAAGGCCCCAGGTATGCGTGCATCATGCATATATTATATGGATATTGAGAACAAGCCGGGATCATCAATTCCTTGCTTAAGTTACCATCGTTAAATGAATCTCCACTGTTACTCAACACTTCCAAGTAGTTCAAACAGCGATGAGACTTTGAATTGATTGTTCTCTTTTATGTTTAACTATCCATAATCCAAATGCATGGCTTAGGTTGTTAAAATCAAAATAACTTTATATAACGCTTAATTTATAGTACGAAAAACGTACGGTCATCTGGGGCAATTACAACAATTCACGGCTTATTATAGAAATTGATCCAAAATGTTAATTTTAGAAAAAAGACCATTGAAATGCAAAGGTTCAAATAAAGGCCCATACATATGGAGCAATTGAAAAAAACATCAACACTCCTTCTAAATGGAAAGACGAAGACACAAGACACAGTCCTTACCATGTCAGAGAGTATTGGGATCCTGGGTGTTGACATTTCCGGTGACGTCCAATTCCGTAGCTACCTGGAAGGGAAGGCCACGCTGGCATCCAAAAAGCTCGGTGTGCTCAATAGAGCTAAGCAATAGTTCTCTCCGGGGCAAAGACTGTTATTATACAAGTCTCAAGTCAGGCCCCATATGGAGTATTGCTGCCATCTTTGGGCGGATACCAGCTGGGGCCTTTTGACTCGATCCAAAGACGTGCTGTCCGAATTGTCAACGATCCCAAACTCACGTGCGATATCGAACCCTTAAGTCTAAGGAGAGACTTCGTATTCTATCGCTTGTACAATGGATTGTGCCTGTCCCTGGAGCCTAAATGGTCTCGTACCGTGCGGTTTAAGAGGAACTTCCTCCTGGGAACGCCGCGGCGGCTGTGGAATGAGCTCCCTGCCGCTGTTTTCTCAAAGGACTACAGTATGGGGTTCTTCAAAAAAGGAGTGTTAAAGTTTTTCAAGGGTCGGCAACGCGCATGTAACACCCCTGGAGTTGCAGGCGTCCATAGACTACGGTGACCGCTTATCATCAGGCGGACCGTATGCTTGTTTGTCACCGTCGTAGTATTAAAAAAAACGAAGAGTCCTTCTTTTTAATAACATTGATGTTAAAGTATGGTATGTGGTATCGCGTAGTTAAAACAACTCTCGCTTCAAGGTTTTATTTTTGACTAATTTTTTACTTTCTTTTGTATGAGATAATAGTAAAACACAACAATCGTAGCGACCACTAAAGCAAATGAGTTCAAATTGGGCACACAGATTACTATTTCATAATATATTAAAGGAAGATTTTTGGAAAAAATATCTTATGGAAAAGTATCATACTTTTTTCTCTATACGAAGTTGGGTCACACTAATAGTGATTTCAAGATTATGTTTTGTAACATGAACTCAATTTACCTAATTAACGGCGACTATTGAAAGGTTTCTCGCAAGCAAGTTAATTTGTTTGTAAGGAAAATTTTCTGTAGCAAAATATAGGTACTTATCTACCAAATATTGTGGCACAGGGTAACAGGGTATCATATTATCTAACTGATGAATTGCAAGAATCCTTGCCTAATAATAAATTTTGTAGTAAGTACATTGGTGTGGTGTGCAATACGATACTTTAATAGCAGTCAACAACATGATGGAAATGAAGAAACAACCAAAATTTTAAAGCAGAGACATTTTGGGGGCTCTTTCATTATTATGCTGCATCTCTTAACAATAATTCAAAATGAACTGTAAACATAATGTAGGTATATAATATTGGGAGTAAGAAATAAATAATCATGAATATCGACTTTTTAACTTCCTGATAGCAATTCTTATAAAACTAAGTACTTAACTCACTGAAACAAAAAACCGTACTTACAGTTATAAAAATTTAGAATCTTATCCATTATTTTCAATCGAAAAGGCTTATTTCAACTTTTCTGTAAGATAATTCTCACCAACAGTGTTAAAGAAGCACATAAATCGGACTTTGTATTTAATCTTCTACGGACTACTTGGTTTTCTGCTTGGTCGAGGTTCCGATGATCGGTAATAGTTTAATTAATTTTCTCTGTAAAAGTAAACTGCTATTATTTTAAACAAAAAAAACTGTAAGTACAAATGTTTTATTACCATATTTATTTGATATGCATCAAATAAAAATATAATATAACGGTAGAAAACAAAGAGTCTCCTGTAGGTTGTAGAACAATAGTACCAAGATTAACATTCACTTTAACCACGGCCATGTTTTGAAAATTTGGTTGTTCATCTCTTACTAATTAAACGAGATAAATCGGTGGAATAAGAGTTTTATAGACGCCCCACCGCTATAAAATAGTAAATATCAATTGTATAATTATTTATTGTATATTGTAAACAAAGGCGCCAAATATCCTTACATTTTAACTCTTATTGACCTAACGGCTTAGCACGCCCCTCAGCCTTTTTAGCAACAAGCCTACGTAATTATAATAATAAACAAAGGAGCCCGAAGCCGGCTTTTGGTCACATTTCCCTCACAAAATCACTTAGTAAAACCCGGCCTGTCACTGCCCAGACACCATTTGGACAATGAGAATAATTCGACAACAACCCCATTTCAAAATCGACCTAGTCACAACTTTATAGAGTAGCAAATGATACGATCGTTCACATGTGTAAAGTAAAGGGAAGACAAGGCGATTTTTAAAGCTATGCCTTTCATTTTAAAGTTGAAATATGAATGAGTCTCTGTTACCCGTCGAATTTTGTTGGCACAATTAAGAAGTGGAAAGTGACCGTCGCTAATTTAAAAGGGTTGCAACGCAATAAAGTGACGAGCCATGGGACCGGTCGGCGTTAGATTTTTACTACCGAAGTTAGTTAGAATTAACATATCTTGTTATTGCTAGTTTAGATGGTAGATGTCATCAAATATTATAGCTTTAGGGCAAACACGGCGTTATCCTGCATATTAGGTAATTAGTCGATAGGGAAGTATAACTGTAGACGTGTTAGAAAATTATTGTAGGCGGATCAGCAAAACAAATAGAAGGGGGATGCTGCTGAGCTTTATTTTGATTTCAAATACTGCACCAGAAGGGTTAAGTAGAATTGAAAACTGTCATTCCGCTGAAGGTGCCATTTAAGTAAAGTTTATACTGGAATATTGTAGCTAGCGCTTAAAATAGGTTCACAGTTCTAGTTTTATTTAAGACTAGCTGGTGCCCGCGACTTCGTCTGCGCAGTATCTTCATAAATTGTAGCATATGCGTTATTCTGATGTATAAGCTATATTATTGTAAAGTTTCATTAAACTCCATTCAGAAGTTTTTACGTGAAAGAGTAACAAACATCCTAACTTATAAACTTTCGCGTTTATAATATTAGTAGGAAGTAGGATATACTTATTTTTAGATGTAGTTTTCAATTTATTTTATGTTATTGAGTGTTTTATGTACTGTAAAAATCTTTATAGTATGTACACAATTTTCAGTTTGAAATACGTACACATAATAATATTATTTAATTCAAACCATTTAAAAACAAAAATTATGTTCTAGTATTACCTTCACAATTTTATCCTGCTAAGCTATTATAGCGACATTAACAATTTAACACAAACATGCACCTTGAATTCCATAGCTTAGGATACCATTTTCTAAATCTTTTGTTTTTGAGATATCTCTATTATGCTTAGCAGGGCATACCTATTTCAATTTAGCAACAGAAAAACACGGTAACGGTTTGGTTACACACATCAAATAACATTTTAGGAATTGCGACATTTTAACGGTATTAAAACATATATGTATGTATTATAAGCCGGCCATATACGTTCGGGCATATCCGCCGGATCTGTCAATGAATGTATGGTAAATTTGTCTGGTGAATGCCCCGCGGATATACCCCTCTATAGAGATCTGACGTATATTGCCATTTTACTTATATGGCCATTTTTTAAACACGCTGGATAATTTGAAATATCTGACTGATTTTGGAATAAATAAGTAAAATAACAATAGATAGGAACTGTCAGTTAATCATCGATGCCATACATTGTAGGACGTATCTGTTCGCAACACATGTCAGACCACCCCGGTGTACAAATACTTGTCTTCTACGATTTTTTACTAATTTCTCTTAACATGTGTTTTCTGGTAACGACTTTTAAACGCTGCGAGGCGAATACGATGCGATCGATGTAGCATCATATCTTTTCACAGATGTTGTGTTTATAAACAACAAAATCCAGTTCCATATACATATACCTATGCCCCATGTTTCCGGTATCACTCAAAACCTCAGACAGCCAAACTGATTTTTATTTTTTTAAACTTAACCAGAGTATTCATCTCTTAACCTGATGTTTCTTTTAATTGGATGTTTGATTTTCTGTACAGCTCTACTCGGCTTTTAACTCTACACTCAATAAAATAATTGCTACCATCATAAACCTTAAAACTATTTATTTGTGGTTACTGCAACGACATAAGGGTTACTAATAGACAGCTATATCACTGTAAGCAACTTTAAAGCTTCGTCACAGTAAACTTCAAATTGGACAGGTAATCGCAGTAAGCAAACTTATTTCAACATTCAAAATGACAAGGTTGTAATTAGGCACGAGTTCAATTTGTTATGACACTCGAGCGTTTTCAAATCAGGCCGGTTGCACCAACTGTCGGTGAATATCAAATCGTCCGTGGAACGTGGTTGCGGCAAAACGTCTGATTTTAGTATCTGTTGTTGTTGTATCTGTGGCAACAGAAATACATCATATCTGTAAAAATTCAACTGTTTAGCTATCACGGTTGATGAAATAACAACCTGGTTACAGACAAGCGGACACACGGACGGACGGACAGACAGTGAAGTCTAAAGGCGCGTTTTCCCATATTTCATCTACTACACGAGTCACGAACGAACAAATGCTCTCTCAGGTTCAGAAATGCTTAGAACCGCTAGATGAAAATACAGCTTCAGTACCTAATAAGGTCATATCCCTTTGAGTACGGTACCCTTAAAAGATAGTAAGTTGGTGTGTTTGGGCAAGAAAATAAAAAGCAACTCTTTCAATTCATAGATATTTACATGAATAACCAATTATGTACTTACATAAAAATTAGAAAAAAATACTTATTTACAAATTTATTTACAAATTAAGAGCAGTTCAAAATATCTCCCGCCTTGGCGACGGCAGAGCAATGCACGTTTCCTTAAATTGTTTCTGAGTGACTGCAGCACTTTAGGAGTATTTTTACCGTCTCAAAAGAGGCAATAATTTTGTTTTGTAGTTCGACAAGAGTCGTTGGTCCTGGTCCGTAATCGTACACCAACCTTTTTCATTTTACTCCACAAAAAAAAGTCTAGTGGAGTTAAATCGGGTGACCTGGCTGGCCACTGGACTGGGCCTCCACGTCCGATCCAATGCAGACCGTAAATATTGTCCAGATGTCTCCAGACGTTTATCAGGAAGTGTGCAGGAGCACCATCGTGCAGGTAGTACATGTGACGTACAAACTGCAAGGGAACGTCTTCAAGTAAGTCATTGAGGGTGGTCGTCAGAAAATCCAGCTAAATTTCTCCGTTCAGACGGGGCAAAAATACCGGGCCGAGAATGTATGGCCCTATTATTCCCGCCCATACGTTTAAAGAAAATCGATGTTGAAATGAATTTTCTTCGGCGAAATGAGGATTTTTGTGTGCCCACAATATGCCTGTTATGCTGGTTGAATAGACCTTGCCTCGTGAAGGTGCACATAAACCGATGAGTACCACCACAGGATGGAGTAAAAACTTCTGAATGGAGTTTAATGAAACTATAGCTTATACATCAGAATAACGCATATGCTACAATTTATGAAGATACTGCGCAGACGAAGTCTTCGAGGAACCACTCGCAAAACTTAACACAGTGCACATAATCTAGGGAGTTTAGCTCTTAACTCAGGCGATAGTGATAAGGATCCTCCTCTCCTAATAAACTTGTGATTGCAGTTAAACCAACGACCAGCTTGTCGAAAATACTCTAAGACGGCCTCTTCGAAAGCAGGGTTCACTTTAACATGCCTTTCTTTGGCCATAGGTGGTCGAAAAGAACCGTAGTCTCGAAGCCGTTGAGTAGCTGCGGCCATGGTGGCATTCAACACGGCGACACCAAACTCCTCATGATAACGCCTTACCGCTAAGTTGACATTGTCTTTGCAGCGTGCTAGCGTTCTTTCTTACCATTTCACAATATTATACATTCGTATATCTAAACGCCATGAATTTGTAGACTGGGCACGCAAAAACAAAAACAAAATATAGCTCAATCGATTATACTCTCGATTCTGAACAAACGGTTTTCAGGTTTTTAGTGTAACACCGTGTATAATAGAGAATTATGAAAAAAAGTTTTCCTATACATTTTGCTCGAAGAACTGATGGCCGGCCAGCGAGTTCTTGGGGTCACAAGAATTCATTGGATGTGGCATTCTCTAGGGGAGGTACCTATATGTTCAGCAGTGGACGTCTTTTGGATGATAATGATGATGATGATGACGATGATGATGACGATGATGATGATGATGGTGGTATTATATTTTCTACTATGTGTTTTATTAATTTAGCCAACTCAGCACTGCTAGGCACCACGAAATGAGAGAATAGACTTAAGCATCTTTTCTGTCCTTTGACCGGCAAGCAGTCAATTGCAGGCCGCTGCGCTAAACAAATTCACCGCTTGCTGACTGTGTCGAGCAGAAAATGAATGTACAGACCTTGGCCAGTAAATAAAAATACCTCAGATTACATGTTTGTCAACCTCATCTTCGCTTTGACCGACAATTACACGAGATCTGAGACATTCCTTACTTTACAGGCCTCGGTACGTAATCTACTATTATTACTCTTTAACATTTAAGTGACGAGAACGCCCATAGATAACTTTCGTATTTCGATGTTTACGGTACTTCTCCAGATACCGAGAGGCCTAAGTAAAAATCTGAAGGAACCTTTGTACCCCAGAGCAGATCTTTAGATTTTGTCGTAGCTTTATATTATAGTGTTTTATGCACTGCATAAGTATAGGTACTTAGTTGCTGTCACTTTAACAAAATCCACATCTTAATAATACAGGTACTCGAGAATTTGACGAAGATCGTGTGGTGTAAATACAAAAAAATTGAAGAATCGAGTTTTAAGTAGCCATGATTTATGATTGCAAGCAGTAGTGTCGTGGGACAAGTGTTTTTACCCAGAAAACTGGGTTTTTAGTTGCTCACAATGCTCAGAAACCTCTTTAAATTTATTGGCATTCACAAGAAAACTGGCACTTGCAATGAATACCTGAAACCCTTTTGAAAATTTAATAAATAAATAGGTATAGGTATATAGCTAGAGTAATGTATTCAAACTGTGTATCTTTCTCTGTATAATTTAAATTACAGAGATATCTAGTACAGAGGCATACTTATCCCTTTAAACGACTCTTTCCAGTTAACCTTTATTAATCTAGCATTCCCTTTCTACTTCTAGTTTTCTATTAACAAGTGACTCGAAATATAGTAGACTAAAACTCGCTTTTATTGGAAGTATGGCAATAACTTGTTTGACCTAATTTGTATTTTCCGCCTGATAAGATCAAGTTTATACTTATAAAAATTATACAATAGGTGCCAAAAAAGTAAGCACGAGCATCTTTGTTTATCGTTCCAACACATACGTATAAATTATTAAGTAAATAACTTTTTTTCCGAAAAAATATGACCGAAAATTACATCTATTAGACGGACCGGTCTGGCGCTCTTTACTTAAGGATTCCTTATAAATAAAAGCGTATGCCTATTGCAACCCCAATCTTCTGTATTATCAGTACGGGCGCCATCTTTGTATGCCATAAAGGAATACTAGAGCCGCATCCAATGACCATCGCTCACTGAGAATGTTGGTGACGTAACAGCGCATAGGGATTATAAAAATACAGAAGTCTGACTGCGCTGGACCCTTGTTGATAGTGACCCTACTTAAGTATCTTATCAGAATTCCAGAAGTGCCATTATAAATATATTCTGGTTCGTTCGTTTATTTATCAAGAACCGTTCCTAAGTTATGGATGTTTTCTATTTATGCTACTTATAAATGATTTCTATGCATACATATATTTGACTTTGACTCTAGGGAGAACAAGGTTGCACTCGCAGCGCACGAACGTCTGTTGATTATAGCAAAAGATTGGTGCTGTAAGAGGGTGCAGAGCGTCCAGTGGCGCCTTCATTGAGGGATTCCATTTCTGTATGCACCGTGGGCGTTAAAATAACCTGAAAGTTTTTTCTGGACGTTAAAATAAGCAAAACATTTATGACAAAAAAAACTATCAGATTTTCTTAAATAGTTTTATACCTGGTCTGTAATAAATCATAACGAAAGAAGGTCAACTTTTTTGTAAATTTTTTGGGGTACAGCTTTTTCGCAAAGTTTTTTTTTCTAATGTTAGTGAATAAGTATGTCAAAAGTTCAAAACTAAAACTCATCGTGGTAACGATGGTAACTCACGCTGATAAAAAACAGCTTTAAAGAAAGATGTCATTGATCTCTGAAATAAAAAAAAAACGTTACATAAACCTTTTCAATGCGATAAGAGACATCTTAATAATAATATTAATAATAGACATTGTGATAGTTTCCATTACGTAAGTACAAACATAGTTTCCAGTTATATTCCCCGGATCCCGGATCCTTGTTGCATGGGCACTACTCTTACCTTTTTTGTTGATTTATATAACTTTAAAAAAAAATATAAGTAACTAGAGTGTAAATAAACAACCCAAAGGAATACCTCAAGAAATAACTATATTTATTAAATTTCTCTGTAGACAAATAACAACAAGTGAATACATTATTTATCAACAAAATACTAACCTCTAAAATATCGACAGAAGTCCATGATATTTTCACATTATGCACTGAATCCGTGTGATTCACATACAAAGAGTAGAGTTCATATTCAAAAGCATTTTGATTTTGAATACAATAACTATTTTCGGAACAAAAATCGTTTTGTTGTTTCAAGCGGTAAACGAACACGGCCACCAATGGCCAAGGAAGAAACTATTTTACGATGTGCCTGGTAGACCTACTAGCAAAATCGATGAATGCATTGCTCTTATCGATCTGCCGTATTATTAATCAGGCACATCGTGATATGGCTGGTCAACCTTTAGGCATACCTATCATGAAATGGCGGTGATTCATGACATGCCCAGAACATTCATGATCTGGTGGATTTTACGATTTGTCGACATATATGTCCCGGTGTTACCGTTTTGACAACTGGTTTTAACGGGGATTTTTTCAGTCTTAGTGAACACTTGTGACTTAATAATAATTGCAGAAAACTACATTTTTTTTTATTACTCACAAAGGTTAACACAATTTAATATAAGTATACAAACTCTATCGCCAAACTGCAAGACATACAGTTTGGTGGCGAACAATAACACTTGAGTCTCGATAAACTTGCTTATCTAGTGCGTAAGGTAGTCACTTAAGTATTTGGTATCAGCTTTATTTAAAGGTTATTAGTTGTCAATAACTTTCCAATTATTGCATTATACTCGAGGGATAATAATAAACAGGGACACAGAAAAACTAAACATGGGAATAAAATACTAACTGTCCTATGTAGAATACTGTAGTTAAGGAGTATTCGTAAACTTAGTATTTCAGTCAGTACCTTTAGTATGGTAGGTGGTCGTAGGTTAGATTAGTATTATTTAAGACGTTTTATTACAATACATACTTAAGTGCATCAATGCAGTTCATATTTATTAATTTCTGTGATAGTTGATGTTCTGTTGCTAAAGTTTCTGTGTTCATTACAGTTGTGCGATTTTCGCAAATCCTTGTGTAATCGGTGAGTTTTTCACGAAATTACTAGTTAATTAACAGTAACAATAAATAAATAAAAGAATACTAAATCGATCTCTGGATATACTGCATAATTCAGTGTTGCGGTGAAATAAAAATAAAATGTAATTTTTAATCTCGTAGCCAGGCATGAATCAACAATAAGTTTATAAGCCAATATTTTTGTTACACGTATCGATTGATGCTCATTAATATGTTTGCCTACTGTTATTTGTGAACAGGTGAAGATAGGGATTTGTTCTCGTCGTCTGTTATTCTGGACATATTACAAATAGTTATTGTTCAAATGTGTATATTGCGGACTATATGTCCCAGTATTGAGGGGAATTTGCTGAGCAAATTTATAATTCCTTCAATTTTGTACGTATTCCGAGTAAGCAACGACAGAGAAAGACGAAACACGACGATGTCGAAAATTTAATCAAAATCCAGAAACTACTACACATCGAATCTCCGTCATTTGTTCTGATTAGCAATTTCGTAGTCCTACAAAGGACACGAATTACACAATATGTTTTATTATAGCATCACTCATACATGCGTAGTCTTATACACGGGTGATAAATCTTACGGTGCCATACAATTCCGATTGGGTCATCCGATTGTCCTCCTATTTACTGCCAAGAGTTTTTCCTTCTTCAATTCCCCTGTGTCCGTTTTCTATTTAGTTTTTTTGTGTGTTTGATACAGAAATTTTCATCATTGTTTTCGAGGTTAGCGCTAAATAAAGGAAAAAGTCAGGGTGAGTTGGACATGAATTCGTAGAAGTTCGTTTGAAACACTGTTCATCAAATATTGTTGTCACAAATAGGATACTAGGCCTAAAATTTAGGTACTGTAGCTTCATCAAAATGCAAATTTTCTGGGAATTGGTGGATATACAAAAATATTTTCGTTTGGGCTGGAATAAAATGGACCGAAAAATAATCGTCAAATTAGAACGCAGAGCTCGTGTAATGCTGCAATGATATGTCTTTCCCATCACGGAATAATGGTGTTCCGGACCTTTGGGAGGCGTACGCGGAGCCGAAGCCAATACGCAGAGCACGCTTTCGACAATTTAGTTAAATGTAAGAGCGGATGTTGATATTATTATGATGATCATAATTTAACTCATATAGCGCTGAGCAATTCTCGTACTGCTACGCCGGAACCGATCATTTGGGTTTCCTAGTAGACGTTGCACCGAAAATGCCTGATAAAGCATAATGACAATATATCGTGAATCACACTCACTCGTGATAAGCGCTGATTGGGTTACCCGATAGAAAAAAAAACTGATATTACTTCTCTTATTTATAAGTCAGCTCCTCAAGTCATGATCACCAGGAGAGCGCATGATCACCGCTTGCCATGCCCCTCTGTTTTGGGTCAGATGAATCGGTCTCTGGATGTGGCATCGCGGATCATGTCTGACCATCGTTTAGCGGGCATGTATCGTGTCCAAGGCGCACGTGGAGATGACGATGCATATCCTTGTCCCTACAATGTTCTACTCCTACTTTTCTTTCCAACGCGGCCAACCATGATAAGCTTCTCGAAGTTTGACGGTTCTTGGCGGGCTAAATGACCAAAGATCCTATTCTCTGGATACTCTTCCTTGTGTCGTGTTCGCTGAGAGTATTGACCTTCACGAATCAATCTGTGAACAATCGCTTGTCATAGATCTGGTCTGTCCTTTGCATAGGGCTTCTTCCTCTTGTTCTCTTTCCATGTTCTTTCTCTGTTACCAGGAGTGCTTGTCTTCTCTTGATACATATGTCTAAAAGCCGTGTGGTGACAGAAATTTAGATAAGACAGACGTTTATGAATAGTCATAATTATGTTTAATAGTCCAGTATTGTTCGATTTTCGTCTAAGCTTCTAAAGCAAATTATTTTGAACAATACTTGAAGAAGTTGAATTATTCCTGGTAAAAGTAAATCACCGCTATTGTTAACCTCAGTATCGAGAGCTCATTAAAAGTTTATTTAATCAAGAGAATTTTAACAATAGTAAAGGTCAACACGCAAATTATTGTTCGACTGTTAATCAATAGGTATTTATAGAAAAAACGCTGGTTTTATTATGCGTCTCTAAAAAAGATATTAAAGTACTAGCTTCTTATTTAGGAATTTTTGTATGATAATAAAAGTAGCAATTATCGTACGGACAGAATCCTGAAGAAACTAAAAAAAGAGTTTAGTTAGAGGTACAATTAATTAGCTTATTTCTAAAGCTTATCATAACTTACTAAACAACATTAATCGGATTAACCGTTTTTGAAAATAATAAAGTATATCTGAAATTTTGATTAAGTATTTCGTTTTATATATATTGTCAAGTCAAGTATCAAACTTCAC
Source organism: Lathronympha strigana (assembly GCA_949128165.1). NCBI lineage: Eukaryota > Metazoa > Arthropoda > Insecta > Lepidoptera > Tortricidae > Lathronympha > Lathronympha strigana. The sequence continues at coordinate 18,625,648 of OX421905.1, forward strand.
GTTTAAATAAAATATAAAAAAAACACGTACCTATAAGTTCACTAGACTGCATTAATAATACATATTCCATATTGACTTCAAACTTAAAATCATTCAACACACAGATTTCTTAATACCTACATGTCACAGAAGTTTAAACGTAGTGAGCTCGACAACTCTCAATTCTCCCGCGGAACAGAGCCGTAACACCGGTGATTACCTTTACCCGAATGCCAAGCTTCATTAAACGGACAGACAAGCGGAATCCAATTAGGAATATTTAAAAACATGAATGTTAGGTCCGGCCCTGGCGGTACGAACCGTAGATTTTACGCCGAAAACTTTAATCCGCCTACGGTAGGCTAAGTAAGGTCGGTTAAAGGTGTGCGGGAGAAGAGAGGAGCGGGGTTGACATTTTACAAATATTTTTGACAATTTCCTTCTTTCCTAAGACACGGTGTCTCCGATTTAGGGGATTTAATTCCGGGGTTTGATTTTAGGTACTCTCCAAACCGAGCATTTTTCCTATAGGACCAACACTGAAAGAGCTAATATTTCTTTTTCTTAATACACTTTGTATGGGGTACTATGGGGTCAGCTAACATTTTTTTAGCGATCTTGGGGTTGGTACCATAGTGAAAGAGGCTCTGTTTGAAGAGTAAAATTAAACCCTGGATTTAAAGCCTCATAGTCGGAGACACCCAGTATAGCCTAACTTTTGTGCGGCTATCTAAATGTATTTAAAAAGTTCTTAATACATACTTGCTATGACAATTGCACTTAAGTCTTTTTTACCAATTGTTACCATTTTGACGATATTCCAAGAAAAAGAAACGACAAAATAGTACATTACGATACAAGTGCAAAAGGGAAGTGAAATTCGTAATGAGTGGCGATAGAATAAAATACGACCGAAGGGAGTGTTTTAAATCGACACGAGTTGCAAATTACCTTTATGCCACACCTGGCCATAAAGTGCCTTTTTCCGCACGCTACGCGTACGGAAAAAGCCGATTTCTGCCTCGCTTGCAGCTCGGGTCGCAAACATCTGCGATCTCGGCCTTTCTTTATTTTACCGCACTAGTTAGGTAATGTACTAATTCGCACGTGTATCGTACAACGTGTTACAGTACATATGGCCCTTTGATTTTTTTACATAGGCCCATATAGTGCTCACTATGGCACTAGTGCGGTAATGTAGGACCATATTATTATGTACTGAAAAAACATTTTTTATTTATATAGCTTGTTTAGAAAAAATTACGACCCTTGGTTGAGAAATACGACCTGTATAGAAGAACAGCCGGACAGCTAGACATGCGTATGTTTGGCCAAGCTAGAACAGTGGCATTTGCTATAGCTTGGTCAATATGTAGGCATAAAACTAATACATAGTATGTCATACAGAGTGGACACGTTTCGTTCCGCACCGGTTTAAATTACGTAGCCCCACGGCTGCAGCTGTTTGCCGAGAGACTATATAGCTGGAACTTGATTTAGTTTGATAAGGCGAGAATACAATAACAAAAATAGGGTTTTAAATACAGTTGCTCAAAAAATGTCCTTTAATGTGCTTTTTACTTTTCCATTTTTTTTAAATTTAGTTTTGTTCCAATTCGTGAAGTTTACCGAAGAGATTTTTTATTGTTAGTTAACTTTATCGAGACATATCGTTATGTATACCTACGTTTTCCAAACGCCACTCTCTTACTAATTCCCCACCAGTCATTGAAGGAGCTAGCGCATGGACCCATTTCATTCGGCATTATCCGTGACGCTAGGATTTCTTGCCTTGAAATTTTCTCGTCAAACATAATTAATAGAGCGGGAATACTCATTAGTATGCCCCATTGGGCTGACCCGTGGCCTGACATCTGTCCCGTGGAAATTACCGGCTCTGACTTATTATGCGAAGTTAGACATCCAAAGGGTTAGGTTTCAAGTTGAAATGCTTGGGGTTGGGAGCAATTTACTAGGTTAGGGGAGCATGTAATGTGTGCTCAAGTTTTCATTTGAATTTGTGTTTTGCTGATGAGTTGTTTGATGTGTTTCTAGCGTTGCCCGTATGGAGATCTAAAAAATGTGAAGAAAAAAACATGCGACTTGGTCATTTTGAGGGTTTGGTCATTTTGCGTTTGTGTTATTAGTTCGTTGAGTCCCGTTTTAAAAAGCCCCATAGTCCAAAATACACAATAATTAAATTATTTTATAACCAGGAAGTTGGTTGAAAAACTTCGCAATGATGTAACAATTTTTTATTATTTATGGATCCTTGGTGTTTTCTATTGTTTTCATAGTAGGTAGGTACATAGCTGTTAACAATTTATTGTATTCTCCTAAGTATACTCGTGTAACGAAAAGCGAAATATTAATACTGGTTCTCAATGGATTCGCATTGGAAATTCTGAAAAATCTCAAACACGTGTAATTCATTATTTCGAGGTTACTGTCCAATTTATGATTCGGTTTGTAAGCAAACATAGTACAACGAATAAATTTACTTTCTGAACCTAGGATTACACTAGAAATTTACTATCACGTAAAGAGCCTTTGTTTGATTATGACTTTGATAAATTCTCTAGTCCTAAAAGCTACAAATATTAATTTACAAATCGTGTTCTAATTTGCATATCGCATCATTAAATAAGATGATAAAACCAGTTCCATCATAAACTTTTTTATACGCCCGCAAAAATTCTACCTATCCATTTTGGGCCCCCAAAACCGCAATACAGATGGTACGTGAGATGCTTAACGTCTGATATCTAAGTTATGGAGGAATTTTAAAGCCCTATTGACCGCGATTAAGGCACCCTCTCGTAAAAATTGTTTTTGACTAATCTCGTTAAATTGCCTACAGGATTGGGTTTGGCAAAATTGAAGAAATAATACGGTAATTCTTTGTTGTAGTGTGCATCTACGGTCGCCGGCTATGCGGGTCGGATATTTCCAATGAAACTCTTATTTGCGAATCACAAATGTATCTAAGTAATAAGATCTCGTGCAAAACCCCACGAAGTAGATAGTAATCGGATATGAAAATCCCGGTTCAGTAACAGCAAGTAGCTTCCATAAAATGTTTACCATATTTTTTTCCTTTGTTTAAACCAAAATCCGTGTATTGCCTTTTAATTGTACTCAGTGTAAATATTTTTTGTATTATTGAACGTTTTCCAGGTCAGAACAAAAACGTCCTGTTTGATTCCTTGAATTTGGTTGCACATTTATTTCCTATTAATTTAAAAAATATATTAACACAGGATCACAAATACAGTGAGAAAGGGAGTGTAAATAGAGCTTGTATCGATACACGTAAGTCGTATATTAAATTTACAGTTCCTAGTATATTTTGCGATGCGGGTCTTTGATCAAACTTTAAATTGGAAATTCAATTAGAAACCTATATTGATATTAGGCTTAGCGAGACCTACCGAAGTACCCGAAGGATCAACACCTAACATTAGCATAGTTGATTAAAAGGCCCCACCCTGTTAACTCGTAAACGTCAGACGTACAACATATCATAAATCATCTTAAGATTACGGTTCAGTTACTATGTTTAAACTCTGCCGGGCTGGTAAGAGTCACTGCGGGAATTTCTCGAAGAGCACCTTTAAAGTTATAGTAATAAATTCTGAATTCATGCTACGTTGGGTTGAAGTTAGTGTCTTACGTTCCTGGAGCGGAATATGCAAGCGTAGCGGAAATCCAGCAAGTACTGATTCAGCAGCTAGGTGCTTCTCATATACCCAACTTGCACAAAGTGCCAGTGATGATTAATAGTTCAATTAAGGAAGGCTCATCGACGAAGGTTAATTAATAGATTATTACGGTCATTTTTGGTTTCGGTGGTTTGGGAGGGTAATAAATAAACAATGAGTGATTGGCAGTAATGCGGATTTAATGAACGCTGTATCGTGATAGGGGCTTCGTTGTTTGTTCTTTTTACGATCACTTTGGTATTGGAAACGTTTACGATACAAATGGTTTTAACGGCTTTTCAACCGACTTCAATATTTCAAAAGGAGGAGGTTCTCAATTCGACTGAATTTTTTTTTTTATTTTTTTTTTTAATGGATGTTCACTCATAACTCCGTCATTACTGAACCGATTTGAATTTTTTTTTTGTTTTCTGAAAGTAGACGGTTCCTGGTTGGTCCCATTTTTTTCAAAATCCATTTCTGATGATGGGATCCATGAGGAACTGAGGGAACTCCTCAAATTTGAAAGGCACATGCATACTGATTTGGGTGATTTCTTAAGAAACTCGAGCATTTCTTTACGAAAATCATCAATTTGGTGGAGTGGACCTGATGATGAAGACCAGGGATGGCAAAGTGGAACTGCTTCGTAATTCTCAGGACTATGATCCGATTTTAAAAAATATTTTTTTGTCTGTATATAGATGGTTTCAGGATTGTCCCATTTTTTTCAAAATCAATTTCTGATGATGGGATCCATGAGGAACTGAGGGAACTCCTAAAATTTGAAAGGCACATGCATGATGATTTGGGTAGTTTCTTAAGACACTCGAGCATTTCTTTACGAACATCATCAATTTGGTGGAGTGGACCTGATGATGAAGACCAGGGATGTCAAAGTGGAACTGCTTGGTAATTCCCAGGACTATCGTCCGATTTTAAAAAATATTTTTTTTTCTGAAAATAGATGGTTCCAGATTTGTTCCGTTTTTTTCAAAATCAATTTCTGATGATGGGATCCATGAGGAACTGAGGGAACTCCTCAAATTTGAAAGGCACATGCATTATGATTTGGGTAGTTTTTTAAGACACTCGAGCATTTCTTTACGAACATCATCAATTTGGTGGAGTGGACCTGATGATGAAGACCAGGGATGGCAAAGTGGAACTGCTTGTTAATTTCCAGCTCTATCATCCGATTTGAGACATTCATCTTTTCTTTGTAAAGAAATACCTTCAAGATAGTCCTATTTGATTATAGTTCTATTTTGATGATGGGCTTCATGAGGGATTGAGAGAACTCCTCAAATTTTAACGGCACATGCATTCTGATTTGAGGGTTTCCTTAAGTAACTAAAACAGTGTTTTGGCGGAGCCAAAATTTTGATGAACTTGATCTGATGATGAAGACCAGGGATCGCAAAGTGGAACTGGTTAATAAACCTAGCTCTACTTATTATCCTAGTTGTGACATTCATCTTTTTGATTTGATTTATATTCTGATGATGGAGTTCTAGAAGAATTCAGAGAACTCTTCAAATTTGAACGGCAGGTCAATTGTGATTAGAGGGTGTTCATAATTAGCTTAGGCATTTTCTTACTGTGGCCATCATTTTGCTGGAGTGGACCTGATGTTGATAATCAGGGATGGCATAATGAATATGCTCGTTAATTTACAGTCTGTCATCCAATTTAACACATTGTTATTTTGTTTGTTTAAAGGTCTACAAGGGAGTTCCGTTTGATTATACTTCAAATGTAATGATGGAAGCCCTAGGACATTAAGAAAGCTCCTCAATTTTCAATCGTACACGTGCGGTGTATTGGATATTTGTGAAGTAAACTGGCTAACTCAAACAAATTCTTAATTTCACTTTTACCGGGAACCAAATGAAGTCGGTTTTTTTTTCTTAAAAATTATATTTGTTCTCTTTGCATTAAGCGAATGTAATGTAATGGAATATAAGTTATGCATGTGTTTTGCAGTCAGGTAAACCTGTTTACGAGGATATATTCCTTTTGTTTGTATTCGTCGTTTTTCTTGCAACAAATCTCCAAACTTCGAATCAATATGTTTAGACTAATTTGAGTCAGTTTTTCATATTCCAACATGTTTTATACATGTACTCGTAATGCGCCGAATGCAATAACGTATCAACTTTCACCTTCTGAAAAGTCTAACTTTTGCTCCGGTGTTTTCTTTTTTTGTGAATCAGTCGTTTGTTCAAAGTTGTAAACCGAAAAAGGTTTACCCAGAGGCACCAGCGGTCTCAACTGGCAGATTGTTATCAACTTCTGACACAGTGACTGGTCTGGCATAGTTTGGCCGGGGCCGTTTAGAATGTACGACACTATTTTGTTAAGCCCCTTTTTTATGCTTTTTCTGTCTAAGCTTTTACTTTCTTTTTATTAAAGTAATTGCTTGTAGAGTTCAACTAAGCTAAGGTTGCATCGATTTGGACTGCACAGACATGAAAAGATTGTGTTCAGTAAATGTCATAATTTCAAAGATGTTTGACGTTTAGATAACTCTTGCGCGGTTTCTTAAATCAAAATCAATTCAATCTTGGCCTGACTCTAGTACGAGTGTTTGCAGTATGAGAGAACCGTAGCCCGCCAGTAGAAAAGTGAATCCAGACTGGCTAGGATGGTTGGCATGTGTCAGCGATAGTCGATAAAAATCCGACCATTTGTTTTATAAATATTTTTGCGGTAATGCATTCATGCGTTGGCGTCCTATTATTGCTTTTGCTGACTTACGTACACGCTTTCGTATATGTAGTTTCTATTTCACATGGAACTCTCAAAAATTTAGATAATGCTGATTGCTACTTAAAAGCTTGATATTTTAAGCTTAGAGTAAAACCTCGATTAGACTTTTTAAGTGACTTTTTTAATTCAATGTTAATACGTACGGTCCGTTGGGAACGTTGGTGGCCCAGTGGTATGACGTGAGATTTTGAATACGAAGGTCTCCGGTTCTAATCCAGTCGGCTCGTACCAATGACTTTTTCGGAACTTATGTACGAAATATCATTTGATATTTACCAATCGCTTTTCGGTTAAGGAAAATATTGCGAGGAAACCGGACTAATCCCGATAAGGCCTAGTTTACCCTCTGGGTTTCGTAAAACTAGCGCCTACGCCAAATCTTGAGTTAGTTTCCAAAAGCGTATCCCCAGGTTCCCAGAGCCGTTGCATAACCGGGATAACGCTAGGAAGAAGAGTTAATACGTACGTCCAAATTTAATGTGTGTACATACTTACTGTACTACATTTATATTAAAATGTGTTATTTTTCTTAGATTTTGTCCCAAAAAACACAGAATTCAACTATCCGAACTAGCTTCGGACCCAATTAATTCGGATGGACAAGGTTCTCTTATATTTGAATCACAGTTACAAAATTATTCCATATTTCTACATTATTTATCTCTGCCATGGCTTCAAAACAATCCACTATCATAAGTATTTTCGCTAATATGATATCATTAGTCCCTGTAAAGATCTAATGAGATCGTTACATATAAATGGCTTGTGTAAACCGGGTCAGTGTACAAAAGCCCAGTTTGCTCACGATGTAACTATCATGCAATAGTGCTGTACATCTGGTCTGGTGGTATAAACCGGTCACTGAAATTTTAATAATACAATACAGAGTGTTGCGGTGCTGTTTTAATTAATTACTCTATTGTTTTGAGCACATTTTTACTATTGACAATTATTTTGATTTGTAGTTTCAGATGTTGGGATGAAATATAGATTTACCATATATTTCATAAAACTTAGCAAGCCTTTGCTAGATCTTCTCTTTTTATAAAAAAAACAACTTAAAAAACACAAAGTGCAAATGACGGAACTTATAAATAACGCCAATAATGTATAAGTAATTAAGTATTTTTGGGAACCTATTAGTTCATTGAGTTCTACTACTATTTTCTCCTGAAATTATCAATACCGGTAAAAATGTACGATTTTTAAAATATATTACAAATTACAATATTCGTTGTTAACACGCAAACGAGTAACAAAAGAGTTTCAAAATTCTGACTGCTATGTTTAGGGTTGTAAAATAATTATGCATTAAATTGAAATACAATATTACAAACCAGTACCTAAAAGCAACTAAAAACTAGCAATAGGTATTTAGAGAATGCACACCGGTCAAAAATCGTATAGGAATTACTGGTTAACCGGTAAATTGGTAAACCGGTCAACCGTTAAAATACAAACTATTTACCGGTTGCATTCCCTAGCAATATTATGGAATATTTAAACTATCGATTGAGTCATGCACTGTTTCCATATCATTAACCGATAACTGGTCGCACAGCGATGGCACCATAATTCCGGCTTGATGACACCTGATGGCGGTACGCTGTGCTGCGGGAAATAGCTAATGGGATCGTTACTGGTAAAACTACTTATATTCGGAGCTTTAATACATTGTCAAACTTTTAAAAATCTTATTATTAATTATAATATTAACGGAGGTTATGAAAAAATGAAACTATCGATGAAGCCATGCACTGTTTCCATATCATTAACCGATAACTGGTCGTACAGCGATGGCACCATAATTCCTGTTTGATGACACCTGACGGCGGTACGTTGTGCTGCGGGGAATAGCTACTGGGATCGTTTGCTGGTGAAACTGCTTATTCAGTCTGTAGCATAATTTACTAACTTTTTTAATTTTAGTGTGAAATGAGTAGGTAGAGATAATCTCATTTTTAACTTCAAAGTAAAACTGCCCGATATAAGAAGCTACGTAATATTATTCGTCTTAAATTTTATATGATCCAGGTGGCGATGGCGGAACGAAAAAATATGTTATCCTTCTGAGTATAAAACTGCTTTAATTGCTTGAAAGATAACAAAAGAGGAAATTGAGAAGTTTTTCCACAAATAAAAAGTAAAAACTAGCAACACTATGGAATATTTTAAGTTACCGATTTCTGGCTAAAAGGTTTAGTTACCAGGCCATAAAATTAAAAAAAATAATTAGCGATTGAGTCATACACTGTTTCCATAATATATCATTAGCTTTGCATTACCATTAGATTTGCTGGTCGGACATAGCTAATGGGATCGTTTCTGGTAAAAATGCTTATATTGAGACTATGTTACAAGTTGACTTCTTATTATCTGTGTTGAATGAACATTTTGATGTAATATAAAACTATCAGACTAAATAATATGCGTCGCAATAGTATTCAACTTGAATATACGTATTATTAATTAAACTTTTATGATAAATTGAAAGAGATGTCATATACTACAGAAAAAGTGACCAAGGCTCCCGGTGAGCAGGGCTGGGATCGAACCAGCGACCTCCTGCCTTCGCGGCAGACTCCCTAAGCAAAAGAAAAAAGCAGGAGGTCGCTGGTTCGATCCCAGCCCTGCTCACCGGGAGCCTTGGTCACTTTTTCTGTAGTATATGACATCTCTTTCAATTTATAATTTATATACAGTATTGTGACTACTTAAAAAACAAAAAAAACATAAATTAAAACATTTATTATATTTAATAAATGATTTGATTCGTGCTTTACAATTGTATAAATTATAAAAGTGTATACAACGGCAAAGCTTACGGCAAATAGTTAAACGGGCAAAAAAAGATTTTGCGATTTGTAAAATTAACCATAATAAAGTTACATAAAGAAATTATTGTAGTTTTTAAATAACTTGTATTTTGTATCACAATTAATAAGATAGTAGTAGATTTACCGGATGTAAATTTTATGCTAAGGCATAAGCTGTACCTACTTGTTTATCTTCAATAAAGAATAATATAGAATACGAGTGTTGTTTTTGTAACGGTACTTACCTACTCGGGCATATTAGAACTCTAAGAACGACCCTTTTAACCTAGCATCTAGTTATCATTTAGGTATCTTTATCCTACTGCCCCAACGGCGGGCATTTGGCGAGTTGTCGTTAAGAAAAAAACGTTAGGCGATACCGCTGTTAAAGCTAACTGTCCAATAAACTTAATATTTTTATGCCACCGGCCGCTGCAAAAAGGTTTATTCTGACGTTTGCGGCCCACTTCAACCGAATCCGCTATGATTGTTACGGTTCTCGGAATTTTTATGTGGCATCGCTTTGCAAAATTGACTGTATTGAGAATGACGGCAGATAATCGTAAGTTAAGTATTTTATGGCCTAAAAGGGTTAAGCGGTGGTAAATAAAGGTTAATTTAAAGTTCTATCGTCTTTGCTTGGTCCTAGGAAAATAAAATTAGTCACTTGCGCTTTTTATGCTCATTGGTAGGCTATATAACGAGGAAATGCCGCCAGCATCCTAATACAATGCCTTAACGACCTATTTTAGATTAAAGATAGGTAGAGGTAGGTAGCTAGGTAAGTTATACTTACTGTATCTATCTTGAAAATTAATGTTATACCAAAATAAACATTGTAAATTGAAAATGATATTTGACTCCGCAGTCAACCAATAGTTGTTTTGTGGAGCATTTGTTAAAATTGTAATTGTAATTTTTGGTTTTCTGGTTCGTTCCTGGAGCAGAGACTGTCCATCGCGTATCAGCGCGGAAACGCAGCTTACGTGATGGGCACCTTTGCGTCGGGAACCAATTGGGGTGGTTTACTTTAATAGGTTTTTAATTTATTTCCTTGTAAGATTTGTAATTTTTAGGTTTAGTTTTATTTAAGTTTATTGCTATGTCTTAACGGCCTCTAAGCCTAGTCGGTAGTGACCCTGCCTACGAAGAAGGAGGTCCCGGGTCCGAATCCTGGCCAAGGCATTTATTTGTGTTTATCACGAATATTTGTTCCTCATTTATGGATGTTTTCTATGTATTAAAGTATTTATATGTATCTATTATATATATCGTCGTCTAGTACCCACAACACAAGCGTTATTGAGCTTACTGTGGGACTGGGTCGATTTGTGTATGGGTTATTTTTTTTTCTTTCTATTAAATTACTTCCGTTAGTTTTTGCACCTTCTACTATACCTTTCTGTTACATTTGCTATGCTACCCTAAGGTTGCCTGGAAGAGATCGCTTTTTAGCGATCAGATCGCCTGTTGTTTACCTCTGCGTTTGTGTATGATGTATATTTTTCTGTTGTAATATTTTATAAGGTGTGCAATAAAGAGTTATTGTATTGTATTGTATTGTATTGTGAATACTTAAATACATAAAAAACATACTTAACTCAGGAACAAATAATCATGATAAACACAAATGCCCTGACCAGGCCTGACTGCATGAGGCCGTTAATTAAGTTACGCAAAAAGCTTTGCACCAAAGTTGTGTTATAATCAAGTCTAGGAGTAGGGCTGCACTATAAAAGGGTTGTGTATTTTCAATTGGAAGCATACTTGCTGAAAGTGAGCAACCAATAGCGATAGCTCTTTTGTTTTAACCCCATCTTCCCCGTCCCACTTAGCTCGATAGCTCTTTAGTGTTATAAGTTAATCGTCTCTAAGGTTTTTATAGGCTCGGAACATATGGATGACTGAGCTTGGGGTGTATTTTACTGCCTGTGAAGTTTATGGTGGATAATTGTACGAAGCATTCGGCAATAAGACTAAAAAAGGGTGAGGGAAATGGAGGACTACGTTAAAATGCCTATGAAAAAATGGTAACGGAATGGAAAAAAATCCTTAGGACCCTTTTTTCTTCCTATTAGGATTGAAAGAGCTCGTGATTTTGAGTAAAAATCACATAAAAATTTCCAAACCAAAAGAAATGTCCCCCCACTTTTATTTTGGTTTGGAAATTTTTATGTGATTTTTTGAAAAAAAATCACCCATGTCATCATTGAACCGTGAGATTGAGTGCTGTAGAGGGCTCGAAACATAGAGAAGTGTGGTCAATATACGCGATTAAACCATTTTAAAGTGTTTCATTTCAATGAATAGGTACTAGGGCATGCAATCACGGGTTTTTTTGTATGGATAATACCGGGATTCATTATAAATCCCGGGATTATCATACAATATCAACCGTGATTGAATGCCCTAATAGGTACTATATGTAAAATATGTATGTATGTACAATATTATGAAAAGAAATGATAACATTTGGTAAATGTCGAGTTATCTTGAAGTAAGGTTTCTCAACACAAATTAACTAAAATACATGTAAATAATATATACCACAATAGCCCTGTTTAAGATAGTAAAAGAAGATAATACTACAATTTACGTTAAATGACACGATAGATGTACTAAATACATGATCGTTTTAAAAAGAATATCGACTTAATTTTGCCTACTGTTTCCGCAATTGTTGTTCATTGAAATTAAAAATCAATTCGTCAATTGACAGGATTAACGGGGAGAATTCGCATTCTCTCAGTTATCATCTTAACCCTGTGAAAACGAGTGCTGTAAAAGGCTCGAAAAGTAGGGTCATGGTGTTCAAGAGATAAGGATAAGGACACTTCGACGGATTTGCACAAGCACATTTTCAATATTTTCTTTTCATGCTAATATTATTGCGGGTTTTTATGATATTTTCATATTATTATCGATGGATATAACTAATTTGTATCATGCTCATTAATTTGCGTATTATTTATTCTTTTGTAATTTAGAATTCGCATTTGTATAGAAAACTAAAAACACATAAATGAGATACTAATCTATTTATTTAAACTTTATTGCAGGTAAAAAAGTGTACAAAAGGCGGACTTAATACCTTTGGGCATTCTCTACCAGTCAACCATAGGGCCAAACAGAAATATTTAAGGTGGGTGCAGTGAAAATAATTAAATTACACAACTAAGGATAAAAAGACAAATTACCTAGTATCACTATTATATAACTACCAATAGGTACTATAGCGTTCAGAATTGCATGGGCAATTTATGAATGAATTCATTCATAAGCTGCCTATGCAATTCTGAATGCGTGTGTACATACTACATACACATAATTTACAACTAAACTAATTCTATTAATTCTATCAACTTCGCGCAAAGAACTTTAAAAAAATATATAGCAATTTTATCATAAAACTCCAAACACTTTTGTAATATTGATGTATGATGTGCATGGGACATCCAATATTAAAAGTAAAATTCGAACTTTAAAATGGTTTCCTTAAAGCAAGCGATAGACCTTTACGAGCCAATATCCATACATTTAAACCTTCCTTTGTACCTATTTGAGCGCGTTATTTAGTGTATAAACATTCGCCCCTGCACTTGAAACAACTCGTAACTACTACCATCCCTCAAAAAGATAACATGTCACTTTATAACTAGTATAGACTTAAGATCTTCTATGGAAGCATGCGTTACTCAGATCCACTTTAGTAGAAGAGCATAAACGCCCTTACTCTCCTACAAAGATATAACTTAATGCGTTAGCTTTCTTCTAACAATGGCATGTAACGTTTTCTTATACAATCAAGAGATGCCACTAGGGAAGGGAGAGGCGATAGAAAACATACTCGAACATGAAATGTGATCGTTTTTAGTAAAAGGTACCTCTTTGTTACCAGCCGATACGGTGCTAGTGCCATAAAAATATATTTAGAAATGCACCTTACCAACTATCTACAAAGTGATACACTTTACTCAAAACGATCACAAATGGTACGGAAGTTCCGGCTACTGTTACGTTAAGCTCAGACCATTATATTTCGAGACGTAGTTGAAGTCACATCACATCTTATCCGTGAGAAACTGTTTTAGCAATATTGACAGAGAAGATAATATAACTGGCTAGCTCACGAGATATCAAACTAGGTACGCTTATTATTACTAAGAACAAAAACGGGAAATTTATGTGTATAAAGTTTAAATCGGACGTTTTGAGGGCGAAATTGTCTCCGTGGTCCTGGAGAAAGAGTGGCTATCACGCATCTTTCTAATATACAAAGTTTATACGCGATTGAATTGGGACGGGACGGGACCATCTGTCCGTTTCTATAAAAAACGTTACATGACATCCGAGGGCTCCAAAGCCTCAGACCTATCACGTGATTATTTTTATAGAAATTGACAGATCGTCCCATCCCGGCCTGTCCCGTCCCGTCTCGTCCCGTCCTAGTGTAATTCATCCTTAAAGGTCTGATTAAAGGATGACTCACAATAGAACGGGCCGGGCCAATCTGTCAGTTTCTATAGAAATCGTCTCGTGACCTCCGAGGGCTCCGACCTATCACGTTGACAGTTCAATACAAATTGACAGATTGTCCCGTTCCGCCCCGTTCCATTGTGAATCATCCTTATACCAGTCTTCAGACACAAAACTATTACAATAATCTGTTTCAATTAGCCTGCGACACCAACGGCTTTATGAGCATATTTTTATTTTTTTGTCGTTTTTTTTTCTCGTCAGATTTGAATGAAATTTGGTGGGTAGATAGAACCTTATTCTCTTCAAGATAGACCCAATTTCAAAGTATGTCCCAAATTTTTTCCACTGAGTTACGAAATCGTATTGAATTTTCGTAACTCAGTGGAAAATTTCATACAATTTTTTTGTCGCACATTGAGATTTTGTATCTATCTAGCGTAGAATAAGGAACTCTACCTACCCACCAAATTTCATTCAAATCTGAAAAAAAAAAAAACGATAACAAAATAAAAATATGCCCTTATAGTAAAGCGTAACGTTACCTTATTAGTACTTAAGTCAAACCACGTTATATCTTCCAAGCAAATGAACTGTCAAACTTTAAAGTGTTATTTTAGACGTCTTACTTTTATGAAATTACGACGTTTACTTAATGATTTTACAGCCTGAGTTTTCAAAATTTAAAAAAGTTTGCATAAGCGTACTTTATTTCGATACCTCAGTGTTCATGTGTACTAAAATGGCTTCGAGGTGTATCACCCGATATGCTTTTGATTCATCCGTGAATATGAATAGCGAATAGTTCGAAATGCAGATCTGTATCTGACGTTATGATGGAACGAACGGAAAACAAATATATTCGCACCAATTAACAGCGAAATATAATGATATAATCTAGAGCCAATGGTAGTCCTGGTGTTGCTATAGAGCCGCTATTGTACCTACTTACATGGTTTTTTTTTTAATTATGACCTGTCTCTTTTATTCAAATATTGGCGTCTAAGTGAAAGATAAGGACAAACAAGTTAATTTATGTCTCTTACTTACTTCATTTTCAAATACTACTTAACTTTAATGAATAAGGCCATCAATATAATTTTTTTTTCTATATTCATTGAAGTGAACCGTATTGAACTTTAAAACGTGTTAAATCGCGTACCTATATAAATACGAGTATTAACTAACTACATCTCCGACAATTTGAGTCGTTTATTAGTTTTATTACACTGTGTCACAAGGTAGAACGAAGACTCCGTGTTACCCGTTTCAAAGTATAATTCATCAATACTAGTTATGGTAAGTACTCATCGTAGTATCAGAAGACAATTATTTATTATAGTCTATGAAAACTTAAACTTGCAAAAAAAGGTACACATTTGAAGCCTCTCAACAATGAACGTTCGCAAAACTCGAAGACAAAGCATCAAACATATAATGGCGCCTGAACACCAAACATTGGATTGGAGAAGACGAGAACGCGAATGAACAGTGTGCTTACCATGAGTTGCACGTAACCGTATTCGATAGTGATTGCGGCATTGGGAAGTATGTTCGTCTCACTCTTCGCACTATTCTGGCAGGAGTGAGACGGACACACTTTCAAATGCAGCAGTCGCTATCAAATACGGATACGTGCAACTTATGGTAAGCACACAGGCAGATCTCGCCTCGCAAGAGCCGGCTGTACACTTGCGTTCTCGGCTTCTCGAAAGTTTGGGGTTCAGGCACCAAAAGCATTCTCCGATCGGTCTTGAGATCATAATCACCTCTCAAGCTTAGGGCAAGCATCCACTTTTTTTTAAAACGACTTACGATTAACTTACACCTTTCAGTACTAATAAAAGTCGTTTCGTGACACAGGTCGATTGTATAAACATGGCTCTTTGAAGACAAGAACCTTTTGTCTTTGTAATAACAGAATAACACAATTTATCGAATGTAACTTACGACGGAAGAGATATTATTAAATTTTGTGTTATTATTCCTCCCCTTTCTGGCATTTAGTGCCTCTAAGACCTTATTATTAGTATAATAGTTATGTTGTCTAGGTTCTTAACAGATATTTTTTTTTTCTATATTTCCCTACCTTTTGTACAGTATTTACAGTAATGAGAATATGTGTAGGTGGTATTAATATAGAGGAAAAGAAAATTCGAGTAGGTGGTGGGTATTCAATATCAATATACATACCTATGTAGTGGATAAAGTCGCCGAATTAAAGTCGTATAACCTTCGTTATTCTTATACTCGTATTATATACCTAGATAGATAGCTGCCTATTATTAAATAAAAGTTATTTTTTGTGATGAAATATTTATTTGATAAGAACAATAATATATATATTCATAAATTGTATGTATATTGTATTAAACGAATACTTTTCATAGTCATACATTTCTCATCACACTAAATTTCATTGTATAATATAGAAAATGTTCCAAAAAATACACTATATTGCTATGAAAAAATGTCACCATACTAGTACCGATATTGTTTTAATCGTAGAAAAGGATACTGGGCGATTACGATATTATCTAGTTAAATAGATGCTAGCTAAGTTCACTTCACGTTCAGGAAAATTTTACTGCCTCACCTTTGTAAAATGCCACGCCATTTGTAATTTGGCATTTGAAAAGGCAAAAGGAGTATTAATAGGCACATATTACATATTATGAAAAATAAAACTTCTAAGTTTTTTGTTCGTTGTCAACCGACTTCAATATTTCAAAAGGAGGAGGTTCTCAATTCGACTGATTTTTTTTTTTTTTTTTTTTTTAATGGATGTTCACTCATAACTCCGTCATTACTGAACCGATTTGAATTTTTTTTTTGTTTTCTAAAAGTAGACGGTTCCTGGTTGGTCCCGTTTTTTTCAAAATCCATTTCTGATGATGGGATCCATGAGGAACTGAGGGAACTCCTCAAATTTGAAAGGCACATGCATGCTGATTTGGGTGATTTCTTAAGAAACTCGAGCATTTCTTTACGAAAATCATCAATTTGGTGGAGTGGACCTGATGATGAAGACCAGGGATGGCAAAGTGGAACTGCTTCGTAATTCTCAGGACTATGATCCGATTTTAAAAAATATTTTTTTGTCTGTATATAGATGGTTTCAGAATTGTCCCGTTTTTTTCAAAATCAATTTCTGATGATGGGATCCATGAGGATCTGAGGGAACTCCTCAAATTTGAAAGGCACATGCATGATGATTTGGGTAGTTTCTTAAGACACTCGAGCATTTCTTTACGAAAATCATCAATTTGGTGGAGTGGACCTGATGATGAAGACCAGGGATGTCAAAGTGGAACTGCTTGGTAATTCCCAGGACTATCGTCCGATTTTAAAAAATATTTTTTTTTCTGAAAATAGATGGTTCCAGATTTGTTCCGTTTTTTTCAAAATCAATTTCTGATGATGGGATCCATGAGGAACTGAGGGAACTCCTCAAATTTGAAAGGCACATGCATGATGATTTGGGTAGTTTCTTAAGACACTCGAGCATTTCTTTACGAACATCATCAATTTGGTGGAGTGGACCTGATGATGAAGACCAGGGATGGCAAAGTGGAACTGCTTGTTAATTCCCAGCTCTATCATCCGATTTGAGACATTCATCTTTTCTTTGTAAAGAAATACCTTCAAGATAGTCCTATTTGATTATAGTTCTATTTTGATGATGGGCTTCATGAGGGATTGAGAGAACTCCTCAAATTTTAACGGCACATGCATTCTAATTTGAGGGTTTCCTTAAGTAACTAAAACAGTGTTTTGGCGGAGCCAAAATTTTGATGAACTTGATCTGATGATGAAGACCAGGGATCGCAAAGTGGAACTGGTTAATAAACCTAGCTCTACTTATTATCCTAGTTGTGACATTCATCTTTTTGATTTGATTTATATTCTGATGATGGAGTTCTAGAAGAATTCAGAGAACTCTTCAAATTTGAACGGCAGGTTAATTGTGATTAGAGGGTGTTCATAATTAGCTTAGGCATTTTCTTACTGTGGCCATCATTTTGCTGGAGTGGACCTGATGTTGATAATCAGGGATGGCATAATGAATATGCTCGTTAATTTACAGTCTGTCATCCAATTTAACACATTGTTATTTTGTTTGTTTAAAGGTCTACAAGGGAGATCCGTTTGATTATACTTCAAATGTAATGATGGAAGCCCTAGGACATTAAGAAAGCTCCTCAATTTTCAATCGTACACGTGCGGTGTATTGGATATTTGTGAAGTAAACTGGCTAACTCAAACAAATTCTTAATTTCACTTTTACCGGGAACCAAATGAAGTCGGTTTTTTTTTCTTAAAAATTATTAATTTAAATAATTATGTTACTTTTGTTGTCGAGTTTTGACAAATGAATATTCATTCCGCCCCATCAGACTTGAGTGTGAAATGCGAACGCAGAATTTTATCGGATCTAACTAACTTGAGCGCAAATGTCAAACGCGAAGCAGGTGACATGGCTGCCCGAAATGCATCGTGTGCTAACTCGGCAGTTTAGACTAAATTGTTTTCGTGTATAAATTAACTTTTTCTACCTATCTATAAAAAGGGTTTATAATTTTCATTGTTACAAAATACTTAACAAGTGCTGTTGGTTGTTTTTGTACATTTTACATTGCGCAGTATTTATATGTACATCATGAAATATTATCCGTATTATTATTCCAAATATCCGTGTTGGAATTACAACGAACTAAATAGCAATATTCGTGTTAGATATATTGACTCTTCGAGTTAATTTTAAGTTTCTCTAGAAATTAAACTACGATATGCGTTTGAGAAAAGCACTATACATGCCTTTGCGTGAAAAGGGCTTGCCTGCTTCGTATCCTATCCATACCATTTAACCATATAGGTAAATAGAAAGAAGGTTTGGGATACTTATCTTATCATTGTGTCATCGCAAGTACGATACATCTAGTACAAATACATATGTATAAGGACGCCCTACATTTTCTATGCAAGAAACAAGTGAACGCATATTCATATTACAAAAAAAAAACATCAGATATGGTTTTATACCTTAATAAAAAAACTACATACTTACTACATAAATAATGGCACTATTTCCCAAAACCTTTAAGCCACTGAGTGTAAAATAGAGTGTAAAAATCACAAAAGGTCGCAGGTAGGGGATGGAAAGGGCTGCCGGGGTCGCCGACCTTTGAGGGAGTAATCAGAATTACAGACCCAATGGACTGGACACAATAGATAGCGGGTTCAGTGCAGGCATTTAAATATTATTTAGCCTCGTAATCCTGCGTAGTGATGGAGGTGCGTTTTCATTATAAACGGTTAAAATTTTAGAGTAGTTAAATTTTTGTAGAGGGATTTGTCATTACAGAATAAATTGACATTGTACGTATAGTTTAGTTTAGTTTAGTTTATTTATTTATCTCACAATATACAAAGTCACTTAAAACTACACATGGTACATTCTCAGGATTTTATATTGTGATTGTCAGTGTTATAGCCGTTTAGTAAATCTTATGTATGTGTATGGCTCACGCACACATGCATATCGTATAAAATAAGTAGTTCCCTAAGCACCGGTCAGTCTGTAATAAATCGTAGAAGAAGTAACACAATTTTTATTTAATTCCAAAATTGCAAGATCCAAAATCAACCTTATTACACTCAACATATGGTCCATACCGAACCGGATAGCATCGAAGAAGTCTGGCGCTCGCCGGAGTCCGAGAACAAAAGAACTGCATTCCAGTGTGATAAGAAGCCCGGCGAACGTTTTTTCATAGTGAACATTTTGTGATCTTTGCAATTGAATTGCAATATTTAAATAGCAAGTTAAAATAACAAGTTACAAAGTTAATAGCTACGCGGAACATTAGAGTGCAACTTTATAGCATTAAAAGTGAATCTTTTCGTCGTTGATATAAGAATATATACGTGAAATTTAGTGAAACAAAATGTCAAATACAGACCAATTAATTAATTTACTTCAAGATACGGCAACTATACTACAAAAAACGCAAACAAATCTCAAGAAATGTCCTAAAGTACGACTTACAAAGGGTTATCTCGAGTCGCGATTAAAAGGCATAGAAGATTACTGGAATATATTTAAAAATGCGCATCAGGACCTACTTAAATGTACGCCGCCAGAAAAGCGAATCGACATCCCTTATTTAGTGAATGAAGATTACTACGTTTACGAAGATTTATACTTGTGCTTGAGTGGAGATATAAAAGACATGTTGTCGTTGTTATCGAGTGGGCAATGCAATCTTAGTGCCGCTAACAGTTCGGTGCCTGTGACAGGAGACAATGTGAAGTTACCTCGCGTGCAGCCACCAGTATTCAGTGGCAGTTATGAAGATTGGCCAACCTTTCAAGATATATTTGAGTCACTTATACATAACAATAGCTCATTAACCGATGTCGTGAAGTTGCATTTTTTGAAAAACAGTGTCAGTGGTGAAGCACAAGCTTTATTGAAGAATATACAAGTAACAGGCGCGAATTACGAGGAAGCTTGGAAGACTTTAAAGAATCGTTACGGAAACAAAAGAATAATTATTACTACTATTATGAAAAGATTATTCTCGCAGAAAAAGATATACGCTCAAACCGCTAACCAAATCAAATCACTTTTGGACACAACTACAGAGTGTTTGAACAGTCTAACCAATTTAAATGTCTCGGTCAATTCCTGGGACCCCATGATAGTGTATTTAATTGTGCAGAAACTTGATACAGAGACTCATAAGGACTGGGAAGAATATTCCTTTAAGAACAACCCTGATGACCTACCAAAGTGGTCTGAGTTAGGAACGTTTCTTGAAACTAAATTCCGTACCTTGGAATTAATTCACCATACCGCTTCATATGCGCCTTCAGTTTCTAAATCAACAATGCAAAAAACCTTCCATTCAACTTCATCATCACACTCTAATGTTCAAACTGGCATAGCAGAACCCTTACCGCCAAGTAAAACGTGCATCAAATGTAATGATAACCACACGCTGAGTCATTGCAAGGAGTTTGCAAATATGGACGTAAGTGAGAGAAATAACTACGTGAAAATCAACAACTTATGTTACAACTGCCTACTCAGTGGCCACTCCGTGTTCAAGTGTCGCTTAGCCACGTCATGCCAAATATGCCAAAAACGTCATCACTCGCTACTGCATCACACCAAGAACGAAAACGTTAAAACAAACTTTGGTCAGATGGAAGAAAACACAGATGATTACACGCGCACAGAAGAAACAGAAGAAGATATCACTGTAGCAACGCACTTCACATCTAAAAAATCTGGCGCTTTATTAGCTACAGCGCTTGTTCCTGTAAGGGACAAAATGGGACAAGTGATTACACTGCGGGCTTTAATTGACCCAGGTTCCGAAGAGAACTATATAACAGAGAGAGCCGTGCAGATGATGAACCCACACAAGACACCTATAAGAGGTTCCATCACAGGATTAGGTGAAATGAAAACCACTGTCAGTAGTATGGCGCGATTTGAACTTCGGTCCAGATTTGACACTGATTACAATCAAAATGTCGAGGCATTTGTCATATCCACGCGTGTGACCTCTGAACTCCCATCAAGAACAGTCACCAGCACTCGCCACGCCTGGCAGCACCTTAATGAACTCAATCTAGCAGACCCCAACTACCATCAATCAGGACGAGTGGACCTGCTTCTAGGCGTTAAGATTTATGCACATATCCTGCAGAATGATTTAATCAAGGGTCCTCCAGGCTCACCGTGTGCACAAAATACAAGCCTTGGATGGATCGTGTTCGGAGACTCTGCAGGAAATGCTTCAAGGAATAGTATTGTCATGCATACCAAACTCAACTTAGACCTTCTGGTAAAAAATATGTGGGAACTGGACTCGGCAGAGAAACCAGAGCTCACGGCTGATGAGAAACTTTGTGAAACTATTTACGCAAACACAACTACCAGAACAAAAGAAGGAAGATATGTAGTGAAACTACCCACAAGAACAGAGACATTAAAATCGACGGAAGGACAAAGAAAGGACATAGCATTAAAAAGATTCAAACAGCTAGAACAAAAATTTGAAAGGGATAAAGAATTTAAAAACGAATACACCAAGGTTATAGAAGAATATTCAACATTGAATCACATGGAAGAAGTTCCTGAAACTGACAAAGAAACCCCATCGGTTTACTTCCCACACCATGCAGTGATCAGGAACGACAAGGACACATCCAAAGTAAGGACTGTTTTTGACGCTTCGTCTAAGGGCATAAATAATATTTCACTCAATGACGAATTACTAGTGGGTCCACAACTTCAAGAAGATTTAAGGAACATGATCTTGGTTACAGAACAAGATACAAATCTACAGCGAATGCTTTTGCGTAAATCTACAGGAGACCCTATTCAAGAATACCGTCTGTTGTGTGTCACGTTTGGTACCGCATCTGCGCCCTACCTGGCTGTAAAGACGTTACAGAGAATCGCAGAAGATGAAGGACAATATTATCCTGTAGCTGCTAAGACTATTAAAGAAGATTTCTATATGGATGATCAGATGTCGGGTCAAGATAGCGTAGAAGAAGCTGTAGACGTGGCAAAGAATATTGCAAGGATCCTAAAAAACGGAGGATTCAATTTACTGAAATGGTCGTCTAATAACACCAACTTTTTAAAAGAATTCCCTACAGATGAGAGAAACGGCAATGTAAATATGGATAGTCATCTGGATGGAACTGTACGGACACTAGGTATCTCCTGGAATATGGGTGAAGACAGTTTCCAGTATAAGCTTACACTACCAAAACAGCCTGTAACGATAACAAAAAGAAACATACTTGTAGAGACGCAAAAACTTTTCGATCCTTTGGGATGGTTGTCACCTACTATAATCCGAGCGAAGATGCTGATCCAGAAACTTTGGTTACACAGATCCGATTGGGATGACGAAGTAGAACCTGAAATAAAAGAAGAATGGTTAAATATTAAACACGATTTCGAACACCTACAAGACGTAGATATACCGAGATGGGTACACACTACTAAAGTAAGACTAGACAAAGCTACTGTACATGGATTTTCTGATGCATCTACAAATGCTTATGCAGCTGTAGCATATTTAAGAGTCGAAACTGAAGAAGGGGACATTAAGACAAGCATTATAGCGGCTAAGGTTCGTGTAAGTCCTGTGAAGCCTTTATCATTTCCACGATTGGAACTTTGTGGTGCTGCACTACTGGCAGGGCTACTGAAACAAATTAAACAAGCGATGAGAATCACTGAAAATCAAGTATTCGCTTGGACTGACTCTACTATAGTTTTGTCGTGGTTAACAGGAGACCCAAACCGCTGGCAAACCTTTGTCAGAAATCGCGTCGTGTCCATTCTCGATGACATCGGAGATAAGTGTTATCATGTCGAGTCACAATCCAATCCTGCCGATGTGGCGTCACGTGGTTCAACGTTGCCAGATCTTATGACACATACATTATGGTGGAACGGGCCAGAATGGCTCAAGGCTAATGATATTCCATTACATAAGCCATACACCACTACAGATCTTGAACTGAGACGAACCTTTCACACCAATCTAAAAGTGCAAGAAGAAGACAACTATTCAATCGTGAGCCAATTTCACGAGTTTGACAACTTAAATGAACTTTTGAGGACAATCACATATTGCAAACGATTTTTAAATAACAAGAAGCTTAGCCCTAATCCCAGATTAACAACAGAAGAATTACAAAATTCATTGATGACCTGCATTAAACTGGTCCAACAACAAACAGTTAATGATGATAAAAACAGATTACGGGATAACAAACCTGTAAGACGCGACAGTAAATTAAAATCATTAAATCCTTACCTTGATGAAGTCGATATCCTCAGGGTGGGCGGCCGGCTTAAACATGCAAATCTAAACAAAGATAGCAAGAACCCTATAATACTTGACAGCAAAAATAGACTAACCTTTTTACTCGTGGCTGATGCTCATCAAAAAACTCTTCATGGTGGACAACAGTTGATGCTGTGTTATCTAAGGAGTAAATATTGGATACTTAACATAAAACAAAAGGTTAGATCCTACGTCCACAAATGTCTGATATGTGCACGACAAAACGCCACTGCCAAGACGCAATTAATGGGAGACCTGCCTAAAACACGAGTGTATAGTGTGAAGAGCGGTGAAAATATTGTCAAGCGTTCATCAGTAAACTTTGCTATTTTCCGATCGATGTTACAGAGTAGTTAAAACCTTTAAACTATTAATCTTTTATATGTATTAATGAATGTTATACTCAGTTATAATATTCATAAAAGTATTTTCACATTGTATAATTCATATTAATAATTGTACTAAATTGTATATTTCTTTCCAAATTTGATATATTTCTGCAAATCTGGTTAAGAATGTTTATACATAATCATAATGTATATTCAATTAATTAGAGATTTTGCATGATTGATTATTATTGAAAAAGGATAATCAATATCCTTTTGGTGGCCGGTATGTTATAGCCGTTTAGTAAATCTTATGTATGTGTATGGCTCACGCACACATGCATATCGTATAAAATAAGTAGTTCCCTAAGCACCGGTCAGTCTGTAATAAATCGTAGAAGAAGTAACACAATTTTTATTTAATTCCAAAATTGCAAGATCCAAAATCAACCTTATTACACTCAACAGTCAGTTACTTTAATTAAGATTGCAATACATTCAAAATGTCAAATTCATTAAACTTGTATTAAAATAATAAGTTATATAATCAAAATAAGTTATATACGTGTTGGAGATTAGAGTTAAACCACAGTATGAGGAAGATGTTTCTTAAATTCTCGTTCGTAATTCAAAAACTCGGCCGCAGGGCTGTGCCAAGGCTTGATTATACATATAAGTACTTAAATGTTAGTAGAAATAAATACTTCTTAAATGGTAAGTACCTAATTATAGGTACACAATGTGTTAGGTTATTATACAATATGTTGCAAAAATACTGACAGTATAAAAAAGTTAAATTTTTATTTTTTGACAATCCAGTACCTAGCCGTGGCCATAGTAATCGGCCTGTAGCACAGCACGAAATGAGTTACATGCAAGATTGTATAAAATGATGATTGTAAATCCCGACTATCTACATATCTAAACGTAGTATTTCTCAGAAAAAAATAAAGAATTGACTTGGTTTTTCATATATTCAGTAGGAATGCTTAATTGGTTCAAGGTACTAAAATAACAACAACCCGACGTTCTATTAAAAACCCGACTGCAGCGCCACCTACTGAGTCTTAAAATAAAAAATAATTTTAAAATTTTCTTCAGTAAAAAATACCAATAACTGATAATTGACACCCCTTAGTTTAGTTAGTTGAAACCAGCTAAAATTGGCCGCGTCGTCACTTGTTTTTTTCCCGAGATCCGCTAAATTTTTTTGTTCGAAGATGTACTGCACGGTATAGTTCGATATACACTAGTAAAACTACGTTATCATTTCCAATCAAATGAACTGTCAAACTTTAGTGTTATTTTAAACGTCAGAATTCTATGAAATTATGACGTTTTCTTAACACTTTCACAGTCTGTGCTATCAAAATCTAGCAAACTTAGCATAGTGTGACCCATTTCGAGTTTTGTAAAATTTTTTTTTGGTAAACGGAAAAGAGGTAGTCTATTATTTTTAAGTCGGAACTGTTTTATGGTTAAAATAATGGTATAATTCGATTCCTGATGTCTCAGAATAAAATGTCATCAACATGAATGCAATATTTTACAGCTAAAGCACAGAATAAGTAATACACTTATTTCAAATTTCACGATTTTCACACATTTTACCTAATTTTACTAAACGCGGGCATGATCGTATACCACATTGAAAACTAACCTCTGACGTTTCGAGAGCGACATTGTCCCCGTGGTCCCGGTGTAACACCCATACCGGAACAAGTGCTAAATTAAGTTTTTACCTGAAACAGATAAATAATAAGCAGTTAATACCTACCTACATTATTAGGTACTTAGTAAAAAAAATACGGTTAATCTAAAGGTATAGTTTTATCAATTACCTAATAATTTATTAGGTGACCTAATAAATAATATTTGTTTCCAAATTAGTAGATCTGTCACCTAAATTGAATCACCAAATAATATTAAAACGCTTACCTAAATATTACGAGTACGTATACTTAATCAAGAATTAAGTACTTACTTGGAAATAATATCAATAATCAAAAAATTTTATTGGGTTTTAAAATAATAAAAGTGACACTAAAATTGAATCACCAAACAATATAAAAATGTTAACCTAAAAATTTATTTTTAATCATCAAATAATATCAAATAATGCAACTGAAATTAGACAATACAAAATCTTTGAATGAATGTCCAAACCTTACTTATTGAACGTTTCTTTTTTGATAGCAAGTTTACTTCTTCATCTGAACTCCTATGATTCCTGTACATTAAGTTGGTTCTGGCGCTTCACCGGCCGCTACCGCGGCACGCTCGCTTCGCTCGCTCGGCTTGCGCGCTGTTAGCTCGCAGTTCTACCTGACACTCCTCCTCGCTTCGCTCGTCGTCGTATCTACACCGAGCTGCCTTAACCTCGATTGTAAATAAAATTAAATAATAGCGAAATAAAATATACAGTAGACACTGAACGGAACGACTTACTTTGTAGTGGATTGATCTTATATTCAGGCTATAGAAAAAAGTGATCAAACTATAATTTAAAATATGTCGCGAGCATTTTTGGCACGTTTGAGCAGGGTGAGAGCCGGACCGAGGTATAGTTAGTTTAAGTTACCTGTTATTTAATGTACTGTAGTTTAAGTTTTATTATTAGGCTTAGAATTTATTTGTAATTTAAGACCTATTATGTACCTGTGTATTAAAATTAATAAATGTTTATGTATTTAAAATACGTATTAACATTAATCCGAAGATTCATATTTAGAGACAGTTTTTTAAAATACGTTGACTTTTTTTTTATATGTTGACTAATATATTTCTTGGGGATAACGGGGATAGATATTATTGTATGTCTTTCCCTTCACGGAGCAATGGTGTTCCGGACCTTTGGGAGGCGTACGCGGAGCCGAAGCCAACACGCAGAGGCCCTTTCGACAATTTAATGAAATGTAAGGGGTACACCGAGCGGATGTTGCACCTGCCCGAGTCATGGGACGCACGCAGAGGCAGCACCCGCCAGGGTGTATAGACTATTGAGATTTAATGGAATCTAAAATATACTGGACTATTAGGTGAAAGTGGTGGACTAAATACTGGGTTATGGAGAGAAGAAAAAAAAATCGGACGTCTGCCTAACAAAATGGTAAATATTATAATTATTAGGGTATTGCAGATTAGTGACACATCTAAACATAGGTGACAGAAAATGTTGTACCCTTATTTTAAGATATATATCCAATTATAATAATATTTTAGATTTGGAATATGAGATCCAATTTTATGTGTGAAATCTAATCGCCTCAAAGTATGAGCAAAACCATAGGACCCAAAAGTTAAAATTACGGTCGCTTATTTACTTAAATGTACTTATTTCTCCTCAAAATACTTTGATTGAGCACAAGCAACCGTTATGAGCTCTAATGATATACATCCAGTGCCAATGATCAGTGTTCACTGTTCGTAGGCGCTTTTCAATACATACTACATATTCTCCATAATGGGTATGTGCGCCGGGTATCCGTCAGACAAATTTCCCATACATTTATCGGTAGATACGCCAGGTATGCTCGAACGTATATGGTAAGGTCAATATGATCAATTTCGTCATAGGGACTATTCCGTCTAAACTACTATGACGGAATAAGCTACATTGATCTTACGCATCTCGTACACGCTCGTAACGCGTAGTACGCGATGCTACTAAATCTGTTAATGCATGATTTTTATATTGTTACATAATTTCTAATAACAACTGAACAAAGCAGTTCCAATCAAATGAGAAATACGCTCATTGAGAACTTAATATACTAACAATAGCTTATATAACAGCCCCACAGCACGTTCGAAATTCCCTGATTTCTAAACAAAATACACCTCGACGGCAAGTGTGAATTTCCTAATGTATGCGTAAAAATTCCCTCTTATAGGGAATTTCAATCTATTCCTTATACATATGCAAAACCTCGTGTACGCATATAAAATGGGAACGCCACATACACATTCAAATTTCAGGGCGATACACGCGATTACAATTTTACTTCGTGGGGATTTGTTATGTTGTTAGTAAATTATTATGGTGTAAAGTTGTAATTGCACGGCAATCACGGCATAATCCCGTATACCTTTTAGTTGAAATTAAATCATAATATTAGAAATAGACGTTTGGTATTACGTGTATATACATAGGTGTTGTAAATAGAAAACTCCCGTGAGTATTAGACTTATTAAAATAATTAACATACCCTATATGGGCTACTCACGTCGATAAAGTCGAAAATAGCTCGTCAGGTTTCAGAACAATCCCTGTTCCTTAATCATGAATATACATGATAAAAACAAACCTCGCTAATTATTTTTAATCATGTAACTAAGTAAAATCAAATTACTTATTTACATAATAACATTAAAATTAGCAATAAATAAATCTTTTTTTTTACATACACAAACACAAGAGAATACGTGCGACTGTAGTTAGTATTTTGGATTCTAAGTATAAGTCACAAGAAAGATGTCAACTAATGGTCCGCGATTTTGATAATGCGGTTGTAACCTCCATTATTGACCTGACTTCGTCAAATAATAAATAAGATTTCCTCCCTCCCTTGTGAGGTAAATGGATAGATATAATGTCACATTGGACTCTTGTGTACCTAATAACACTCTTTATAAAAAATACCTTTATATTATAAATGCAGCGGATTCCTATTTATTTTCTCGCGCAAAACCGATCTTATATTAAACTTGCACACAGCGTTAAGTTAATGCATTACAAGCTGCAATATTCTTTATTATTCACACATTCTCCGATATACATTTTAAGTGTATTTAAATGTACACTATAATCACTAGTAAATAAAGTTCTTTTTACAGTAGCATGGTGACATAGATACGAGGTTGTGGAAAATTATGCGGCGCAGCAATATGCGGCGTGACACGCATACCTGGCCCGTACTGAAAAAGAAGAAATTCTTTTGAGCATAAAATGGAATAGGTTTATTAACATATTTGACTAAGTTAAGATATGTCCTCAGGTAATGTATCAATAAGCCCACCTGGGCATTGTAGACCAACCTTTGTTTCTGTTTTATTTTTATTTATGTATGTTTACACAAGTAACCATTTTTGACTGATGGGGAGACTTAGCATTCTCTCAGTCATCACTTTAACATCTGTTTTTGAGTAAGGTCAGTACTTATTAGAATACTTATATAGGGCTACTCACGTCTATAAAGTCGAAAATAGCTCGACATGTTTCTGATCAACTTGCGCGAAAAAACCCATCGCAAGCGTATCTCATGAATGAGGTTTGTGAATCTATCCGAAATATTCGAGTTTAGCTATTTTCGACATAGACGTGAGTTGTTATTGTATTATGACAAGGACTCAATCCGGAGGTACTGGTTGACGCAACTTAGTATTTTTTGGTACCTAGTATTTGTAATGTGCAATTCCAAAGAATAATAATAATATTCTTTATTGCACCAATAACAGTAACAGTATCAGAAGGAAACAAAGAATCAATAGCATTGGGTAACAACAGGCGGTCTTATCGCTAAAAAGCGATCTCTTCCAGACAACCTTAGGGTAGCGGGAAATGAAGAAAGCGTATCAGTTAACAGGTAGTGCAAAAAATGAAAATAAAACTAAAAGTAAGAGCATAACAAGACACACATCTACGCCTAAAATGAAAGCAGCCAAAACAAACAAAAAATTACATATAAAATAAAATAAATCTATAAAATAATATATACATAAATAAATAAATATATATATATATATATACACATAAGTATACACATACACATATAAATAAATAGCAAATGATCAGCTTATGGCAGAGACAGCAAATGAAGCTTCAGCTGATTTTTGAAAATGGGCAGAGATTTGGCTAGTCTGATTTTAACTGGCAGAGCATTCCACAACCTGACAGCCCGAAAGGTGAAGGAGTTGTTGAAAAATTTAGAAGTAGATGCTGGAGGAGCAAGAATATGAACCAGAGAACATATAACAGAAGAGAGCCGCTTAAAACGCTCTTTGAGATAAGGAGGAGTAGCAGGGTTAAAGAGAATGCCATAAAGAAGGGAAAGAATATGTGAGTCACGTCGAAGACGGATGGGAAGCCACTTAAGCTGAGAACGGAAATTAGAAACATGATCATACTTGCGCAAGCCAAATATGAACCTAATGCAGAGATTTTGGAGACGTTCCAACTTATTAAGCTGTTCCTCAGAAAGGTCCAAATAGCAGGTATCAGCATAATCTAATATAGGGAGTAGGAGAGATTGGGCTAACGCAACCTTAGTGGCGTAGGGCAAACAGTTTCTTAGCCTGCGGAGCGAACCAACTGCAGCAAACATTTTCCTACTGACCTCGCCCACCTGAGGTGCCCAAGAGAGATTTTGGTCCAAAATAACACCCAGATTCTTAACCTGAGCCGAGTAAGGAATCTGAATACCGTCAAACACAATTGCGGGTAAATTACTGAAATCAATTTTAGCAGTGGGTTTTGAGCTACCTATCAGCATAGTTTGAGTTTTAGCAGGATTTACCCTGAGACCATATCGTCCACTCCAGTTTAAAATGCTCTCTAAATCCCTGTTCATAGCGATGATAGTACTGGGAAGCTCGATAAAAGAACCTTGAGAGTAAATCTGAAGATCGTCAGCGTAAAGGTGGTAGGAGGAAGAAATATTGCTAGTAATGGAGTTAATGAAGATGGAGAAGAGAAGAGGAGACAGAATGTACGTTAGGTAGGTATCAACTTTTTATATCCTTTCAATTTTAAATCAAAATAAGATTGACTAGTAGGTATGTAGTTCATACATTGTATTTGTTAAAAATCTAATATACTACATACGGGTTAATATTACGTAAGCAAGCGAATATGTATTATGAATATTTTTTCCAAAATTTTGGCAGTCAAGCTTCAACTGCAAGGTTGGCGGGTCAGTTTTTTTGTGGCCACTTAAATGGGCTTATCAGTTATCAGTCGAAAAAGTATTTCCACTTTTAAGATTAATATTATGACCAGTCACAGCTATGGGTAACCATGTCACAAATATACGATTTTAAGCTAACATGGTAATTTACATTATAATTACTAATCAAAACGAGATATTAACCATGTAAGTGTCGTGTGTCGTGAATGTGATCGAGTTCCAAGTGAGAAAGTGGATGGTAGTAGCGGCAGTGATACCGCGCACATTAACGGAACCCGTAAGGGGGTAGATCGCTACGGCGTGTCGGTAGACCACAAATAAAAACTCGCAGTAAATCAGTTACCTACACTGTGAACATGGCGCTTGTAACAGTGCCGAAATATCGGGAGCTCATAGAAACAAATATACATGGTAAATATCTGGTTTGGAATTCTAATTATAATGAATGTTACAAATACTTAGTGCATATACTCGTAATAAGTTTTTTTTGTAAACCTTAACAAATATGACTTGCGGCCAAAATGCCTGCTGGAGTGCGACGTATGGTTATCTCATTAGTATTGTCATACCTTTAGCTGGATGGCGCTGTGATTCCACTCACGTTACAGCTGCATTCAATTTTATCATAATGTCGCGTCACACACAAAGGTCTCCCCGGAAGATCAGCGCTTACTTGCGGGTAAGTACTGAGGCGAGTCCAATTCGTGGTAAACTGTTGTTAGATGGTTTTTTTGTTATGTATATGTATGTTATTTTATTATGTTTTTTACTACGAATAAATGATTTTGTTTTTCTTCTTCGAACCCCACGAACGCCGCTCCAATCTCTCTCCATTTTGAGCTGTCTCCTTTATATTAGGTGACCAACGGGCAGGAGATCTGCCTACACAGCCGGGGTCTTACATTAGTTTATAATAAAAATAGTTGTTGTTTTTTCATGTAAATAAGTTTCTACTTTTGACATGCCAAATATCGCCAGATATGAACTGTATATAACCTATTTAAATCAAAATGCGACTTCCACTTAACAAGCTCACAGTCCCGTAAGTAATCGATACGACTTTTGTATAAAATACTTGTGGTCGCAGAGCTCAGCGCTTCTTGTTATACTTACAAACGGTCGATACATTCTAGAACGCGCCTATTCCACCACATATCTTAAAATATAACATAAATTTTGTGTTTGTAAAATTGTCTCTTTTCCTTTGATAGTTGCCAAAAATGTACTGTTTAAACAACGTCCTAAATGCATGTCTAAGCGAGCCCCAGTGACCTAATTTGGTTTGTTAGTGCTAACGTCACAACGACAGGTGGCAAGCGGGCAGGAAAATAAAATACTGACCCGAATGAACCATTGTTTCCAGAAAGGGAAATTTGCCTTTTTCACTTTTAGCGGGGATAACAAAAATGTTATATTGTTAGTTGGTGTTATAATAATAACATACTTTATTGCACACTATAAAAGACACAGTAACAAAATATATTATGAAGTCGAGGTAAGTAATGACAGGCGGATTTATCACCAGACAGCGATCTCTTCCATACAACCTTCAGATAGCGAAACGAAGATCTAAGTTAGCGGGCGGTGCGAAAGGAAAAAAACTTACTTAATGTACCAAAGTTATACTAATACGTAATCATAGCAAGATCAGATTAAATGGTATCATTGACTCCTTCACTTTTCCATACAGCGGGAAACTCGGTATGTAGTAGGTTGTTTAAAATTATATCAAAAAGTTATGTTATGATTTTGTAGAGTATCTTATTATCTGACGGATGGCTCTAGAAAGAGCTCGACACAGCTAGCAGGAGCCGGTATTAGTATACCTACTCGTAAGATTAGGGAGAGGGTGTTAATACCACTGGGCAGATTTGCTAGTGTGTTTTAGGCAGAAGTATGTACGATAACGAGAAGCGCTCAAATCATCAAGGAGAGCAGTCAACAAGCGGAAGCGATAGTAATTTACACAGACAGCCAGGCAGCGCTTAAACCACTGAAAAAGACGTCAGTTACCTCCTCGTTAGTAAAAGAGTGCAATGAGGAGCTGAACAAGATAGAAAAGTCACGGTGGCTTGGGTACCAGGCCATCAGGGAGTAATGGGGAACGAGAAGGCAGACGAGCTGGCAAGGGAAGAGGCGAAGAAGGAGCATACAGGTCCAGAACCAGCTCTACCGATATTGGAAGTCCCTAAAGGAGTTATAAACAAACTACTGGAAAGAGAAGCGGAAAAGAAGTGGAAAGAGGAAGATGGCTGCAGGCAATGCAAAATGATGACTGTAGGTATAAATCATAGGAGAGCCAGGTATCTTCTCAAACTAGGTAAGAAAAATCTAAGAATATTGAACGGTATCATAAATAAATAAAAAAAAAAAATAAAAAAATAAATATTTGTGGGACAATCTTACACAAATCGACCTAGTCCCACGGTAAGCTCAATAAGGCTTGTGTTGTGGGTACTAGACGACGATATATATAATAGATATATACATATAAATACTTAAATACATAGAAAACATCCATAACTCAGGAACAAATATTCGTGATAAACACACAAATAAATGCCCTGACCAGGATTCGAACCCGGGACCTCCTGCTTCGTAGGCAGGGTCACTACCAACTAGGCTAGGAGGCCGTTATCATAACTGTTCACACTTAATAGAAATCTTAAGATACTAGGTATACATCCTGTCCGCATTGCGGTAAGGAGGAAACCAGTAGGTAAGCATGTACTAGCAGAGTGCACTATGTATGCAGCGTCACGATATAAAGTATTTGGGAAAGACACACCGAAGGAAACCGAACTAAAGGATGTCAAATTAAATGATGTCTTTCTGTTCTGCAGGAAGACTGGAAGATTCGAGGAAGAACTTAGGATGGGAAGGTAGCCAGGTCAGTAACCTGCAGCTCAACTTCAGAGAACTGGGCTGAATGAATCCGACAGCCCGCCTGTGTCCGGCCGGGCGTCCCTACACTACATCTACATCTTATTCTCTGCAACATACCATTTACTACTAAATCGGGCAGTCATCGTTGGACAGACAGAGTGGTGTTGTCACCTTCGCGGCTCGGGCATTACTGCCCGAGACCAGCGTAGGTAACGGGTTGGTGGGATAAAATTGGTCGCCTATTACGCCGTAGGTACAGCACTAGGTCTGTTTTATGTCCACATATCATGGTGAGGCAGCTGCTGCGTTCTCCTAATGTCCAGGACCCTCTAAGCAACCCGGGGGTGTATGAAATACCTTGCGACTGCGGTAGGTCGTATGTGAGGGAAACGGCGCGGAACGTGTCTACGAGATTGTCAGAGCATATTCGTAGCGTGAAAAACCAGGACGTAAGGAATTCGACGGTGGCGGAACATACTTGCGGTACGGACGCGGCGCATCTCATTCGGTTCGATAAGGTGAAGTTGTTGGCACGGGAAAAATGTTAAGTGCCACGCAAGATCCGCGAGGCCATTGAAATCGGACGTCGCCCTAACTTCAACCGCGACGACGGAGGTTGGACTCTGCCACCGGCTTGGATACCACTGCTTCCTAGAGGGAACGTGAATTTGTGTGGTGACGATTTAGTGGACACGGTTAGTTCGGTGTGTTTGTCGTTGATCCCGTCAGACGATCCGACAATTTAGACTCTCGCAACGACGGCGCCGGATTGCTCAAATCAGCCTGCTTCGTTGCGCGTACGGGCAGTAATGCCCGAGCCGCAAAGGTGACAACACCGCTCTGTCTGTCCGACGTGACTGCCCGATGCAGTCGAAAAATGTCACGCCTATTGTGATAAAAATACGTGAGTGTCAACCGTTGCAATATAATATTAGTAATCTCTTGTATTTTATCACAGTCTTTCCTTAAATACTTATTTAATCTCGAAACGACTGCACTGCGTAGATTGTTTGTATGCAAAACGGCCTGTCGCGGTTGAAACTTCGTCCCTTGTTTACTGTGAATAAGTAATCTCACAAAAAACATTTCATGTAGAGAATTGCCAAGTATTTCATGCGCGTAAAGCTTTTACATTAAAAAAGTATTTAACTTTTAAGTTCTAACTTTAAAAATTGTAGTTGTATGAAGCGAAATTTTTTTTAATCTGTAGGTGTTGTGTGTAGCGGGTATGTCAGCTATGACGAGCCGTAGCGTGCCTCGCCTCTCCTTGCATTCTCAGAGTGAATTTTTTGTTACAAAGTAGGCCTAAATATAGTATGCATTACAAGTTTCATTAGAAAACTATTTTGCAAAAAACACTTTGATTATTGTGTACGCTGCTGAACTAAATATAATAAACCAATGTTTTTGCTCTATCGTTATTAGATTCAATCACAGATATGTTTATCTTTAAATTAATTACTATTTATTTATGACTTTTATAAATGGCAGAGCCACGGTACCTATTTATTGTCTTTATCTGCCGTTTTGCCTACCCAAAACAAAGTAAAAAATGTCATAGCCTGGAAACACTAAGAAAAGTAGGCAATGCCGTCTGACTTGTCATGGCGATAGCACTCGCGTGCCCTCAAAATATTTCTTGTTGCAAAACTGTATAAGTAGGTATGGATAGGAAAGACGCGCTTAGAATAATGAATTTGGAGTGCGCGTCACGAATTGATATATTAGGAATAATAGGTACCTACTATTTATCACTTTTTACTCAGACTACTGCAACGCCAACAGGAAGGTAATGAATTTAACATTCTATGTATAATATTTATTTTCATTTCTATGTATGTATTTTTATAACGAAATACAAGAAATAGCTCATATCCACTGTTACAAAGAATTAGGCAGGTACGAGTAAGTATAGTTAATTTGACGAAGCAAGTATGTTAGTAAGAAGATTAAAAATAAAACTCTTCATATTTCTTTTTTTCAGAGTGGCAATACAAGCGCAAGAAAAAGACAGTAAGACTCTGTGACTGAAGTGACGAATGAGAACAGATCATTAGGATTAGGAACCTATAGTCTGACGATGATCAGTTCTCATTTGTGCATAGTTCCTACCTACTCGTAGGTATGCTACCTGTAATATTTATGATACATTATTATAACGTTGTGTACAAATTTCAGATTGCTTTCTTTGTAAACTTTGGAAATAAGGGGGGATGCTTTTTTTTTACATTTTTGTTTATAAATTAAAACTGTTCCACTATAAAACAATTATAAAAAAATGTCCCAGTTTCAAAAGACCCAGAAACTGAACTTGTGATCTCTCTTTTATTGGGCATTTTTGATTGAGAATAAACTTAAATATTTAATAAATCCTCTCTCAATAAGTATGCGTTAACCTTATTTATATGTACACAATTGTAAAGCACAAATTAAATCATTTATTAAATGTACCTAGTTGATAAATGTTTTGATTCATGCTTTACAGTTGTTTGTGTAAGTAGTCACACTACTATATATAAATTATAAATTGAAAGAGATGTCATAAGTATTTCAATATACAGAAAAAGTGAACCACCTTACCTTATTTATAACTGTTCCAAATTTCAAATCGCTACCTTAAGACCCGGTTCCCACTATGTCGTGAGACGGGACGATTTTTTATCGTGTGTCGTAGCGGCAGAATATTTTATATGAAGCTATTCACATTACAACAACAACGAATCGTGTCGTTGTAATGTAAATAAATTTTGATTACCTAACGTACGAATATAGGTACGTTTGATAGAATACTAATTGGATTAATATTGAATTACAGTTTGAATCGAAAGAACATTGACAGTGAATTCTTTGAAATTCAAAAATAACAAGCCCATGTGGCAAAGGCATATTTAGTGAATTCTTAGACAGCAAAAGTATTTTTCCGACAGACTGAGTCGCACCATAAGGGTTCCTTATTTACCATTTTGGTACGGAACGGAAAAATACTTTTGCTGTCTAACAATTCACTAAATAGGCTACTTAGAATGCGAAAATAATTTAGAAATCGTATCAAAAACGCTTATGTTGTATTTAGCCTGCTAAGGCTGGATTTGACACAACTTTTTAACCAAGAGTAACGCTTAAACAAACTTAATGTCAAAATCTCATAGTAATTTGACATTACTATCTGAGAGTAAGCGTTATTCTCGGAATAAAAGTTTGGTAAAACGCAGCCTAAATATCCTAAAAGTGTGCAAAAACATTAGTATGAAATTTTACTTGCGCAGGCAGAATCTACCTTAATCTAAGTATGATGGGTTCTCGAAACATAATAATATAATTTTCATCAAATAACCGCTTCAAAACATTTTAGTCCAAGTGAATTGTACAGAGGTTGATTAAATATAATAGTTATTGAGTGTTTAAATTAGCCGCGACTATGTGAATTCGAAATGGAATCATTTAATAGTTACGTTATTGTCGAGGAAGGTATAGAACAATGTATTTGCCTTGAGAATTAATCTTAAACAGACGACCTTGGGAGTGTTTAATTTAATAATAAACCCGCCAATGTAATTCCAGCCAGAGTCAAATATACTTAGGGCTTCCTCAATAATCGTGCAAGAAGATATGACTTTCTCAACTATGTAAATAGTTTGAACCTCGCTAAATAATAAAGTTTTAGGCTACATTGTGACTTTTTTAACACAATGTAAATTAATTTTGTATTAACACTTTCGGTAAATGTCGCTACGCGTCTCCCTAAGGCGTATAACCAAATGAAAGAAATAGTGGAAACATTCGCCGGGGTCGATCGGGCGTCGATAGCTCAATTGGCAGAGAACTCGTGGGCTCGAACCCCGCACGACGCGGAGAATTTTTCCATTTTTCTTTCAATTATAAAATTGAAAATTTCTTTTGCAGACGTCTCTGCTTAATATAACATTAATTTACATTGTGACTGCCATTTTTGATAAAAAGTTATTTGTAAAACAGAACAAATTGTATCTTCGAAGAGCGACGAGAATATCGTCCTTAGCGGAAACAACAATAAATCAGGTCCAATTGTCTTCCACTACGGCAGACCATAACGAAAACTACCCTATTAAACAGCAGAAGTTAAAAATAAATATAGCTTCGTCTACTCTACATTAACATTTTCATTGTTTCACCCCCGGGCAAGTTATATTAAACCGTAGAGGGACATTAGAACTTATAGCACTTGAAGGTAAACTTGGCATATACAATTACAAACTTTTAGAAGACCGCCGTAGAACAGGAGGACGCCTTTAATCCAATAAAGATAAAGATTATTTCGGCTTGTGACGAGCTTTGACAGCAGTATTTTTAATTATGTCAGGGCCATGAAGGAAGCATCCATTCATACACAAGGGATGCGCCCTTCGGTTGCTGCCACCCCTGGGCTGTCGACGTAATTTTTTTAATCATGTTTTATACTCGTATTAATTTACTTAACGACCTTCTTAGTCGGGTTTTTTGGATGTCGCCTTTTCGATGAATAATAAA
Source organism: Lathronympha strigana (assembly GCA_949128165.1). Lineage (NCBI taxonomy): Eukaryota > Metazoa > Arthropoda > Insecta > Lepidoptera > Tortricidae > Lathronympha > Lathronympha strigana. Next base: position 18,663,902 of record OX421905.1, read on the forward strand.
TGAGCTTGGTGCAGCGATGTGATGTAAAATTTTCAGGCCAGAAAATTGGTATTGGTTTCAACGTTATCACTCTTAATTTAAAAAAAAGATTAATGTTTACATTTCTTGAGGTAAAACATGATTTAATTTACTGTGATACATTACTCTTTGTTAATGTAATTAAGTGGAATTTTAAATATAGTCAAATTGGATACTGCACACGTAGGTATAGCTAGTTTCTAACGGGGCACTCATAACTAATTTCTTACGGCTTGCAGATTATTCCACCCTACTTATAGTAAAATCCTATCTGTGAAAACCTGTAACTGGCTTCGCTGATACTTATGTTACATCATCTGTCCTTGTTAATTTAAGCTGTTGGTTTTCCGAATAAAAAAAAAAAAAAAAAAAGTTAAAAGTAAATCATATCCTTTACAATATGGATATATCTTTAAAGTATTTGCTTAAAAACTTATAAATAAACGAAAATTCTCACGTGGCGCAACTGGCTCTTGTTCAGCTAGTGTTATCATAAATATATGTATTCAATACTAATATCGGAATGAACGCTAAGAGAGAGCATTGGTGGCCCAGCGATATGACGTGAGACTTTCAATCCGAAGGTCTCGGGTTCAAATCCTTCCGGCTCATACCAATGAGTTTTTCAGAAATTATGTACCAATTGCTGTTTGGTGAATGAAAACATCTTGAGAAAACCGGACTAATCGTAATAAGGCCTAGTTTACCCTCTGGGTTTGAAGGTCAGATGGCAGTCGCTTTCGTAAAACTAGCGTCTACGTCAAATCTTGGGATAATTTGCCAAAGCGGACCCCAGGCTCCCTGAGCTGTGGCAGCCGGGAAAAACGCTAGGAAGAAGAATATCGGAATAAACGCTAAGACAATGTAATGACATGGTCAAAATGCAACGGACCGCTAAAAATCTCAAAAAAAAACATCTCCATCCAAGAGAAATTATTCACCATTACTTTATTTAACAGCCCCATTAATGTAAGTACATAAATTTGAAACACTACAATAAAATGTAACTTCTCAAAACAAACTACGTTACTGTATCTGCATGTAAATTACTTGGATACTTAATTTTTATGAGGACTCTTTGTTTCAGCCCGGATGCAGTGTCTGGAAGTTCGGCCTAATGTGATTTTTATTCAATTTTAAGATGCAGTGCTAATGCTGGGGCTTAAAAAGATTTTAAAAGCGCGTAAGGCATAAGATAAAAGCGTACCTATAATTTATATGAAGCTATAAAACAAAATTGAGAAAAGGACCGTCAAAAAAAAATTGACGTCTGAAAGTTGTGATTTCTAAACATTGATAAGAAAATATCTTCTTATTGTGTTATCTACATGAGTAAACAGGGGAGCGATTTAAGGCAATATGTCGTCTAAATTTTTTAAGAACATAAAATAAACACAAAAACAAAAGTTGAGTCTGATTTTGAATCCAACTATTTATCTAAACAGTTTTTAAAACCAGTTAGCAGAAGCTCTAGTATGACTCGCACTTAATAAACTAGCGTGACGATCGCGTTTGCGTTAAGTCTTAATTTGTATGGGATTTAGAAGTTTTGGTGTGCTCTTCTAAATTCCTCAGTATGCAACTCATACTAGGGCTTCGGTATAATTTTTCACACAATGCTAGATTTACGATATACCTACATATACCTACCGTGCACTACACTGGTCAAACCTGATGACGTCTTCGTATCTCGATTACTGGGTCAGTGTCGACGTACTGCGTCGTGAAACAATCCCGATACGGTCTTAGCTAGTTTACAGGCATTTATCCTGTATATAAGTCTTGATTACTTGATTAATAATTTTGATTAGCGATCTAGTAATATAAGGATTTTGTTTATGGGCTTATCTATAATTAAACGAAATATTTATCTTTTTATTATCTTGTGATACAATAGCTGTAACTAGAGCTAGGGCCCAATGACAAGTTTATTATTCTGTCGATGTCAAGGAGGATTCCTCGCTACAGCGGCGTTGTAACAAAGCTTATCATTGGCAATGTTTCCTATAGAGGTTTTGTTTCTATTTTACGGTAGGTACAATAAATATGAAATATTCAAAGAAAAAAGGCAAAAAGTACCTACTAACAGCTTTTAGGTTTTGTGAAGGGTCGGCGATGACGGCGATACGCACGTGATATCTATTTATTTGCTATATTGCATATGATGATAATCGGTTACCATTCGGTCAATTTCTATTATATCATTTATATCACACCAGCAGTATAAAAAACAGGCAATTATTATGTCAGTTGCTGAATCCCTGCTGGATAATCGAAGCCTGTGCATATTTTTACAATTTCAAATTCATAAAGGCTCGTTTTGTAAGCTCTAACTTAAAATCGCCGTCTCTTGTACTTTGCGCTTATTGTTATCCCGGGCTCTCAGGGGCGGATTCCTGAGGTGTTGTTTACCCTTAAGGCGATTTACTCCAAGTATCTGTAAAGGCGATAATTAGAAAACTTTTTCAATTAGTTTAATTTCCTTGTAAGTTGAGGATTTTTGAAGCGAGCTTCAAAAACGTGGTGTTCCAGTTGAAATGGCTTGAGCGATAAACTTGAAGTTTGAAATTCTTACTTACTAAGAACCAAAACATTTTTTCGGTCCATTTGAGCTGTAATTAATGAAGGAGTTGTGAAATATTAGGATATTCTCGCTTAATTTTATATTTAGGAACATTTTAATATTATTAATATTTCGGAAGAGATATTTGAAAACACTCTCCATCGTTACTCCGATAGCCACTAAGTCCACTTAATTTTCGAGCTTAACTTAAATTCATTGATAGCTAGAGTTCGACTAAGCTAATGTGAAAGTGTTTAGTAAACGTCATAATTTCATAGACCTTTGACGTTTAAAATAACACTCGCGAAGTTTCTTATATTAACATCAATGTAATCTTAGCTTGGACTCTAGATGGTACCATCTAGCAGTCACGGGCGCGTCTATATAACTCGATCACCAGCTTGCCTAATATCCTACAGCTCATGAAGAGAAGGAAAGCCAATTTATTGTGTATGTAGTGGCAGCCGTTATAAAGAATATTTATAACGGCTGCCACTTCCATCTAGCTTAACGACTTACACGTTAGTCTAGTTCATTCAGTTAAGGCGGGAATGTAATTTGATAACCTTTTTCAATAAAATACGACTTAATGAATAAACCACACCGTTAGCGTCATCAATGCAGCTAGCGCGTGCATATGCAAGTGTTTACGCGCGGCTGGGTGTTAAAGAGCTTTATTTAACGGCCTCCTAGCCTAGTCGGTACTCGAACCCGCGGCCTTCTCCTTCATAAGCATATGAAGGAGAAGGCCGCGGGTTCGAGTATTGATCGGGGCATTTGTTTCTGTGTTTATGTATTTACAGTACATTGTTTAACCAAGGGCGGTAAGTAAAGGAATACTTACAAGAAAAAGAGTCTGTTATGGGCATGATGCCGCAGCGGAGGGCTTTAATGACTCGAGTTTGTAATCCTTTTCCCGCCTGTGATACATACAATGTTTTTCATCCCATTTGCGAAGAAATAAAAAAACTTACTGGGCAGACTAAAAAATGTTCCGTCGCTGTTGCAGTAGGTTGCCGCTCGTTGGAAGAAGATCTCGAAGAATACATAATTGAACGTTCTTCAAAAACTATCGTATTCAATATACTGCTTACTGTGATAAACTAATTTCTTTACAAAAACATACTGTCAAATGCGCAATCTTTGCCCCCAGGGGTATCTTTGCCCAGAATCACATTTTTAGACCAATTTATTTATATAGCCTAATGTGTGCTACTATTTTTACCATAAAATAGACTATATTGGCCTATATTTTTATACTACATCTAACTTAACTCGGGAATTTTCAGCAAGCCGTAGAATAAACTGTAAATGTTATTCGAATTTCGCGGGCCGGAAAAAAGTTATATGCTTGTATAAAAAAAGTGAGACAATAGATGATTTTTCCGAGTTTGTGTTAGAAAACATGAAGCGTCGAATATTTCTTAGATGATGAAAACTAAAATGAGTCAAAGATACAAACTTTGTGTCGGTGGGCAATGTAACCCTGTAATGTTCAGACTTGTAAATGACAACACTGCCCAACATCAAAAATGGCCTAGGGTTGTCACTCTCGGGTGATTTACCCGATTACGTACGGTAAAGAAGGTATTTTTTTATATAAGAGGAGTTTTATAATTTAAACTTTCGTGAGACATACTGATATTAAATTGCAACGGTTAACACTCACGTATGGTAATAAAAATACGCGAGTCTTAACCGTTGCAATTTAATTAGAGGAGTTTTATTAATGCATACAGTCTTTCAATGATCTAGTGATACTTTGATTACATGTTTTAAGCCTTTGGTGTGTTAAAAGTAGTACGGAAACCACATGTTTGTCCTTAAACGTTATGATACAAACTTACTCAAAGATGACAACCCACTTTTGGAAATGCTGTGTGCCATTTGTATGGAAAAGAGGAAAAATAGCTGGGTAACTTTACCGATACATTTTGTACGGAAGTTTACACACTAAACACTCATTTGAACGAAGGGAACGGTAAAGTGAGAAATCGTCGTGGGCAATTTTGGCAAAAACTCGAGATCCCGCCTTCAAAATTGACAAAAAGGGGAGTCAAATGATGTTAATGAAGTAATGTGCATACCAAAATACGCGTTTGATCAAAATGTATCCAGCAGAAAAAAAAAGTATTAATACATCATATAATTTTTTGGAGAAAATCGAGATTATTCGAAAAAAGCGGGCATTATTTGCGCATTTGACGGTAACGAATTCATTCAACATTCAAAATAAAACTAATTATAATCGCGCCAACCGCTAATTTAATATTTTTTAGAGTCAAACCACGTTATCTTTTCTCAGCAAATGAACTGCCAAACTTGAAAGTGTTATTTTAAATGTCAAACTTCTATGAAATTATGACGTTTACTCAACACTTTCAGTCTGTGCCATCAAAATCTAGGAAACTTAGCGTAGACACACTCTATGTCAATTCGTTACCATAGACAATATTTCGATTAAGTGCTTTACACGGCCCGCGGCAATAAGGTTTCCGTCTTATATGACCTTGATGGTTTCCGACTAGGGGGTGACAAACAAACCGGTTTTTAATTGTATGGAAAAACTGGTTAATAACCAGTTATTAACCGAAATTTCATACAAATAAAAGCCGGTTTGCACACCCTATTTCTGACCAAGGTGACCTTGATGGTTACCGAGAGAGCGTAGACGGCGGATGCCCACCAAAGCGTGTTGAAATTGAAACCATTCTTTTTAATAAAACTTTTCTAATTAAATAGTACCATAGTATAGTTATTATCCAATATCAAATATGTTTTAATTAAAACATGGCGTTCAAATGGAAAAAAAACTTTTTGAGAAACATTAAATTACTTATCACTGAAAATTTTGTATGATATTTTGGTTTCAAAATATTAGGCACTTTGTAGGTACATGTCGTCGGGTGGGTACTAGCAATAGCCCACAGCAGACGCCTTATTGAGTTTACTGTGGGACTAGGTTGATTTGTGTAACATTGACCTATAATATTTATTTGTTTATTCACGCGATTTCCTACTTAGTATGCAAGTGGTATGTCCCAGCCTTTTCAGCTCCATCTCATTATTTTCGTATCGACTTTGTCGTACTCGATAGTAACTGGAACTATCACAAAAACAAAAGGAGTGCGGTATGCCCATACCCTGGTACAAGTTTACGTTACGTAGATATGTATATGTCACACTTGCATACAGGCCAGGCAAAAAACTTTGAAGAACTTATGTAGAATTATTTAAATAGAAATTCCCTGCTCCGCACAGCCAAAACCTGGAATGAACGCCAGCGGTATTTCCGGACCTATATGATCTGGAAACCTTCATGTAAGAGCATACTCCCAATCCAAAGGCCAGCAACACACATGTGACCCCGTAGGTGTTGCAACTGTTCACGGGCGGTTACAGTCGCTTACCAGCAGGCGACGCGTTTTCTCGTTTGCCCCCTATTTCATACTACAAAATAACAAGAATATAACTTGTATTTTATTTACTTTGATTGAACCTTTAAGAGTATGTATTGACATTAACCATGACATAATGCTATCCTTAAGAACCCTATCTTTGGGCATTAAATTAATAGTAAATAAGCGTTTTTAGGGTTCCGTAGATAAAATGGCAAACACGGAACCCTTATGGGTGCGTCCTATCCGTCTAAGATCCGTCCGTATGTCACAGTTGTTTTAATAAGTAACTATAAAGCATATGGTAATACCTTTACTAGAATTTTATTTTGTGTGCCCTACTTCATTTTTGTATAAAAAATATTTTTAGGGGAGCACCCTATACTTACATACATACATGTTTGTAAATAATAACATCATCTGATAGGGCTTTAAAAAAACTTAAAGGTTTCTGATTCAACAATGTACAACAAGTATTTATTTGATTTCAAAGCAAATATTATCAGAAATATTTGCTTTAAAATCGAATCGAATCTCCTAGCTTTATGTGAACTTGGCCGATTTTTTGTTTATTTAGACAGTAATAGTACCAGTTAGTCATTCTGTGTAGAATCTTTCTAGAAAGTAAAATATCAATAGTTTTCAATCCTAAAGAGATGACCTTGGCATTAACTTAAAAACCGCGTAACTTTTAAAGAGGTCATTTTTAGTTGCTTCGGGTGGTTCGCCTCCTAATGGCCTATGTGCTTACTACGAGATTAAAATCTATAGTCTCTAGCGTCTACGTTAACGCACTGTCAGTGCATCTTGCTCGCACTTGCGGGTGGGAGCGGGATGCACTGGCGTATCTTTAGCGTCACTTTGACGTCCCCATTATAAGACTCCTGTATAATTTGGTTATACACAACGAAGGATAAAACACGATGAGATGTTCATGTTTGCAAAACAATAAAATTGACTGAAGATACTACAGTAAAATTAATATTGTAATAATGCATGAAAGGTTGATTTATGTGCAACTATGATATGCCTTTTGGTGCAGCTAGATACACTACGTAAAAGGCGAAGGCCCTACAGCCCCTACATACATTACATCATTTAAGAATCCAACACATGAAATAAAGAAAGAAAATGAAAATTCATGACTACACCTTCAAGCACCATTTGCTTTTTTACCATCAATATAATAAAAATATAATACTAAATATTCAATAAACATTCCGTGCACCAGACAGCCATTCCTGGAGCACAATAATACCGTCACATATGGCGCGGTGGGGGTGAAAAATTAAAAAAGCACAATATCTCGGCGTTATGCAGAATGCAGGCGGTGCGTGCGCCATTCCGAGATGCAGTCGCACGTGCGGGTATTGCAGACGAGTGGGTAAAGCGCCGCGGTTTTTAAACGCTCCAATGACGTCCACGTAAGTCAGGTAGTAGCGAAAAAATGTGTAATAAGATAAGTTTTAGATATTATTTAGTTCGTATAAGTAAGGTATATATGAATTTTGATTTTAAGTAGATTTTTAGTGGAATATATCCTACGACAGTTTTGAAAACGTAAGTAATTTGCACGTGGAGGCTGGGGAACCTTTGTCTTGGAGAGGGTTTGGCGGTCAAAGGGTTGAAAACTAGACATACTCACATATGTTCTCTTAAATAGCATCCATATATGGACCTGTACAATTATAGTATTTTATGCAATAGTTGTATAAGAGGGTTTAAAAAAGGTGAGTGGCGTGTATAACAATTTGAGGCGAAGCCGAAAATTGTTAATAAAGACGCCATGAGCCTTTTTTGACCTACTTATACATCGTTGCATACATTACTTTTTCTACGACTAGGGATTAAATAAAAGCTAGTAACTTGGCGTATTGATAGATGTCGGTCTGGTGGTATATATTAAGCGTTGACTTTAATTTTGAATATTCCACCCACAGTGAAGACGGCTTGAATTTTTCGCCGAGGCTTTTAAAGTAAGCCAGTAGCACATTCTCTGAGAATGACGTAGTCTGGTGTTCTAGTCTCCACGCCATGAACTTCTTATACGATTTATCGTACTGACGCCGCGATTTTGCAGGCAATAAGCTCTCAGTAATTGATTGTGCCGCCGCCGATATTTCTTCTGGTGTCGAAATAAAGTGGTCGTCGTCACCCATTATTATTTTTCACTCCAAACTCTAATAAGAATGCTAAATATGCCACAACTATTCCAAGAATCCTAAACAAACAGCAATAGAGCATAAGAAAGAGCGGGAAATTCGATTGGATAGTGACAAATGACAGTCGACAGAACGTATTCATAGACACGGTAAAAAAAAATCCACTGTCATTTACTTGCGTTTTTCCTTATGTTGGCAGCAATTATTTTAGTTTTGTTATTGTTTCAAACCATATGAATTCAGTTGTTTGTTAAGTTGGTAGTTTTGATTTTCGTTGTAAATTTAGTGTTGTTTTTTTTTTCACCTCTGCGGCGCTACCACGAAGTCCGCAAATCGAACTTCGGATAGTGCCGTCTTCTTCGCTCTCACTTTATTCTACATATGCGCGAAAGGGATGGCACTATCCGAAGTACGACTTTTGGACTTCGTGGTAGCTTTCCTGTTAGCAGTTGCATTATATCACATAATAACCCTAGGGTCTTTATGAAGAATAGACTACATAGACTTTTTTGAAATTGCGTAAGACATGCTTTTATATGTGTTTGCTGGACCATATAATTGACAGATAAACGTACCGGAGTAGAAAAAATAAATAATGTATTAACAATAATTGTTTGTGGCTGCATTTTAGGTACTACACGGTAGCATATAAGTAATAGTATAATTTTATTTTCAATTAAAACTAACCAGGTGTAAAAAAATCTCGATAAATTATTTATTTAGTTAAACACATTTTGTTTTCTGCTCCCTATGGTGAAAAAGCACCTCTTCGCTTTGCAGCATGGGTAATGTGACGAATTACAATAGATGTTTACGGATTGTTTACTTTTGACATACCTACATATAACTAGTAAATTGAATTTATGACATTAATATTATTCTTAGATTTAAAAAAGTGTTGACATGTAATATTTCTGTATTATCAATAAATGAGTAAGAGTATGAGTATCACTAAAACTATGTGTTCCTACTTAGTGTATAGTTTACACATAGGTTCTGGATTCGCACGGCGCTGCGTTATCCAAAGGGGCCTTGCTATATATTGGAGAGGCAAATTCCCGTATGATTACCGTAAGACAACGCTACGCGCATGTATGGGCATTTAAAAAAAAAGTGCACCGTTTTAATAAAAATGGGTCCTCGATTTTCCAAATTGTCAGTTTTGTGACCATATAAAATGTATGAAAAAATGCGTTTCAAACCTGACCACTCGTGATTTTGGTTATACAAAACCCAAAACTTCTTATATTTTCAAAAAAAAATAATAAGGCACCCTATTTTTGAAAATGCCCGTATAGCGCTATCCTCCTTGCACACGTGCGGCGTGCAGTGCGAATCGCATCCAGTGTGACATCAGCCTTAAGCCCGCTCGTCTGTTCAGGCCTGTTTTCCTCCCAAAGCACACCGACGCAAAGTTATCTTTAATTAAATGAAACTTCTCGACACCACGTCGCTGTCCGTCTTCCGGGCCTACTGATGCTTGCACTTCTACTTCGGAGTTCCCAACATTTGGCGCCATCTTACTTTTGTTTATTAACAAAACTTACTTCATTTAAAATGGGGTGTTTATAAAGACATATTGTCATTGAGATCCCGCCAACATAAGGTTGACTCATTCTAGATCTGGCATACACGCCCATCGCTCTGTCAACTGAGCTACCAAGACCACACCCGTAGGTCCCAATTACTCCCTCATATCCTTATATTTGCTTATATGTGATCTCCTCGTATGTGCCATAGGGGGACGCTTAGCAACATCTACTTAAAAAAGTACTTCTTAATTAGAGTTGCGGGTTCGAGTCCAGATATATTATGAGAAATTTGGTATCGTTCGCAGATGTTTAGGTTTGTTTTTTGTCAAAAATATACTTTTTGTTACAAGCTTTTTACAACCACTGTCCTTTTCTTTTATCAGCCATCTACTATCAAGAAAATGGTAACAAACCCAACCACAATGAATTTGCATTGTTTTATAACCTACTTCCCTCAACTACTGTGGGTATCCGTCACCAGAGTAGCTCGATAGTACCAAAACTATACATATAAGATTTGATTCAATAAAAAGTCGCGAAAACGCTTGCTTACCCATCTGGACCACCAGACTCAGTCTTGAAAAAGTTCTTGCCTCCATGATCACCAGAGACCCCGATATACCTATCCACCGAAACGACACTGTCCTTGACAAAGTACAGTTCAACATTAAAATTTCCCACAACCTCAGGCCAGCTGCTCCCAGGCGTTTTCCAACTTCTAACTTCGAATGTCTAACAGCCTATAACGGGGCAAACTGAAGCCAAATCGGTGATCGTCTAGAATTATAGGAACATAACAAAATATGACCCAGGGCCTACCTTCATAAATTCGCTTTACATCTGCCATAAAATAATGGGATTTAACCCTCCCATTCGCGTTTACGAGTTGCCTCGGTTGTTGAAATAGATCAAAATATTTTTTCGCGGAAAGGCCTGATTGGGAATATATGGGTTGATATTTTGTACAAAAGCGAAAGTTTATGGATGCGGCTTTGCGATTGCTTTTACTTACAAGTTGTTAAATAATACTGCAGGTATAATATATACCTGCAGGTAAACATACATATATAGTCGTGAGCTTGATATTACATAATTATCTTAATTAACATTGTGAGGAATTCAGACTAATCCTTAAAAAGCCTAGTTTTCCCCAGTTTAGTGAATAGAAACGTCAGATGCAAGTCGTTTTTGTAGAAACTAGGGTCAAATACTGCATTTCAATTGTTGTATGGCACTTTGTATTTCCTTGTGTATACCCTTCTACTTGGGGGCACGGAAGAGTACAGCCAAGTTGCACATGATTATATTTTTGACTGTGTGTTAAGAGATCTGGCTTAAGCGAAATTACAGCACTATTATAAAATGTGATAGTGAATATACAGTCTGATTCATGAGTCGTGAGCAGAATTAACCTTACGGTTTCAGTGAATGATAAGCTATTATTTCATACTAGACTTAACGATATTAACGTTAAATTAAATTAATTAAAATCTCCTAATTATGAGTTAATTGATACTTAATTGATAGTTAAGTATCAATTAACTCATAATTACCATTTACCATTACCATCATAATTAGGAGATTAAATTAAATTAAATTTAATGTTAATTTCGTTAAGTCTAGTATGAAATAATAGCTTATTATTCACTGAAACCGTAAGGTTAATCCTGCTCACGACTCATGAATCATCCTGTATGTTAACTCGCATAATTTGATCATATTTATAATTCGGTGATACTACACAGAAAAATATACTAAACGTTGAAGGTACCATGAAGGTACCATAATCAAAAAGTATTTCTGCGTTTTCAGTTTTTTTTACATTTTGTCCATAGAGGAAACATATAAGCCCAACAGACGCCCGTACCGAACCGTGACCTTGGTCTGGTAAGATGCAGGTTAAATCTTCTGTTAATGGCTGTTCGCCCTGTAATAAGGTGAAACTTCACATGCTTATGTACGTTGGATTATGACAATACAATGTTATAATACCAAAGTACATTCAGCGATAAACACTTGTATCCAAAAAAAATATACAAAATGCTTATTTCACATTATTATACTTACTGTTCGATTGTATGTAAAGTTTGTTGTTTACTTCCAGAGTGATTTCCCAAATATATTATAACATAACTGTTGGTTGTTGTGTTGTCGAGTTAAAAACTCGTACAACGACACTCCACGGCAAGACCTTCCAGTAGTAGGTAGGTACTTAATCCTAAGACGCATAAGGTAAACTCGCATTATTTAGTGATACTTCTAATTCGGTGATACTACGCGTACACAGAAAAAAATACTTAAATACGTTGCAAAAAGGTTTAAATCTTAAAATATTATATTGATACCTGACATTTAAAAAAATGGACTTTGTTGCAACGTTTAGTATATTTTTCTGTGTAGTATCGCCGAATTATAAATATGATCAAATTATGCGAGTTAACATACAGGATGATTAATGAGTCGTGAGCAGGATTAACCTTACGGTTTCAGTGAATAATAAGCTATTATTTCATACTAGACTTAACGAAATTAACGTTAAATTTAATTTAATTTAATCTCCTAACTAATTGATACATTGAGTTAATTGATACTTAACTATCAATTAAGTATCAATTAACTCATAATTAGGAGATTTTAATTATTTTAATTTAACGTTAATTTCGTTAAGTCTAGTATGAAATAATAGCTTATCATTCAAATTAGGTACTAAATTTTAAATTGATAACATCCACTATAATCCCATAGGATTATAGCAAACTAAAATACACCCGCCAACCTGACTGTCAGGTTGGCGGGTGTATCACAAGTAAAATTGTGCACGTGTGTGGTAGTGATGTGGTGTCTATGTTATCTGTGCCCCTAAAATAAGCTTTTAGCTACGCATCCTTTCAGAATTCTTCTACGTATGTTCCCGTCTTATCTCCTTAGTCCAATCCTACAAAAGGTGATTGACGTATCGAGAGGGATTCCTTTCAGGGAATTTGTTTAGAGCCTCAATGGAAGGGAAATATTAAGAAGGTACTTTATTGACTTTTCATCTGATGGATTAATCAGTTGTCGTTATGGTTTGGCGTCTTAACTTCTGTTTTGATATTGTATTTGTGTTTTATGTGGGTATCCGCCCACACGCGGATATGCTGTTAGGGATATTAAATTATTCTTGTTTTTTAAAGCTTTTGTTTTCGATTCGCATGTTGTACTGTTGTGTGTAGGTTTAAACTCAATATACTTATTTTTGAGACGTAATCTCTAACGGTCACACAAAAAACAAAATATATTTGACAAATTACTACTATGACAAACTAGACTGCGGTTTTTTGCCGCCTAGATTTACTATAATGGTTTTTAATCATTTAAACATACAGTCAACCAATTGGAATCTTAGGCCACTCTACAACCATGTCACAATGCCAAGCAGTAAGAAATTTCTTACCACGGAACAATAACAATAGCATGGAAGTAGTACAATAACTGTCAAAAAATGTCTACAGTTTGGAGCGGCCTTGAAATTGGCAGTGGATTTTTCAAATGTCGTAAGTCTACTACTTATTTACTTGGTAAGGAAGTAAAGGACGGGTATGACTTTGAGTTTCTTAGTTTTGACTGTAGGTTTGTTTCTTACAATCTCTTTTATAGCCTCACTATGATATAGTCCTACAACACTGACCCAGAGTTCCAATTGGTTGATTGTATCTTATGATACACCTGCGTTCAAAACAAATCTTATGATTTCTTACACATTAAAATCCGTCAAGCGATTTGGACCATAGGGCGGTATAAAGAAACATGCATCTATGTATGCCCTAAAAAAACCTTCTTAACCGTCATTTGTTGGTAAAATGCTCTTATACATATGCGCCATACATATCTCACTCTATCGACAATGCGACCCTTCCTCAAACCATAAAAATAAAAATTCATAACACAACAGCCATCACGTAAATAAATAATCAGTAAACGTTGAAAATTCCAACAACAAGTCTCTTTAAGCCCCGCAAGCTTCGATAATACCCACAACAGCGAATGAGCAAAAAACAATATGTAAGTCAGTGCATTAAACGCGGGCACACCTGCCTCGCCCGCATCCAGAGGGTTGGAACTTTTTGTACAAGGAAGAGGAACAAATGAATCGGAAATTGTAAAATTTGCCAATGTCAATATAGTCCTTGTAAATACGAGCGTTTATAGCGGGCGTAGTAAATAAGTCGCAACGAAACAACCTTTGGTTTAATTATGTTGATATTTTTAGACAAAAGATCAGGCTTAACTTGGCGACAATATCGTACATTTAGATTCCCACAAACACTTAGTACAGAAAATAACTAAAATAGGCATTAACCAAATCGACATGTCAAACCGCCTTCACTTAGAAAAAGATATGTATTGCATTAATTCGCTTTCAGTCGATTTCGTTTTTCATAAATAAATATGTATATACCTACTTCTACGAGTGATAGGTGTAAATTTATCTGCAATGTTCGGTACCTAATAAAATTTACATCATTATTTCCGCTTGAACAAGTATATCACCAATGGTTAGAAACTTGAAACAAATTCTTTTCGCAAATTTTTCAAATTCACATTTGGCATCAAATATTCACAATAAATTCGGTCGTGGTGAAAGCCTTGTGAGGGGTGTATTGTTGTGATTGTGCCTTCCCCTATGAAAAAAGGAAAATAGGGGGTCTTCTTAAAAGTTTTTCGCAAATAGAACGTTATTTAAGGTTTGCATCCGATCGAAGGTCCCCTCCAATGACAGGTATCAAAGGGGCAGGAAAAATTGGCAGTCCTATTTTGTAAATGAGTGTTTGCGTTAGATTCATGCAGCGGAATGTCACGTACTGGATATTTAATGGGGTGGTTTTTACGCTTGATCTGTTGTATTTTTGAGACCAGTAATAATTTTGAAGAATGTGATATGTACCTACTAATTATTAGTAGACATAAAATTATTTAAATACTTAGTTCTACAAATTTTGAACTATGGACAGGGTAACAAAAATTGGTTTCTTGTATTATTTAAAACTGCGCCCACCTGCCATCTAGTCTAGGTAACTATGCAATATTCACGCGATAATAAACCAAGAAAATAAATCAACACAAAGCTTTTTCAGGAATCGATTCCTAGCAAGCTATCGTTTTTATACGTCGTATACCAAATCGAGGTAATAAAGACGTATAAACCGAGTTTGTACAATTCCAAGAGTTACCGTAATTGAACCTATGGTCGACGATATATATATTTTTTTAAATAGCCTACTACGATGTGTCCCACTGCTGGGCAAAGGCCTCCCCTCTGCTCCGCCACTCGTCACGGCTTAGTGCATGCTCCCGCTAATCGGTACAAAATGGGTCTATGTCATCCCGCCATCTCCTTTTTGGTCTGCCCCTGCTCCGTCCGCCCTCCAGGGTCCAATTGGTAGCCAATTCGGCCCATCGCTCCGGGTGCATGCGGCAGAGATATCCAGCCGAATTCCACTTGATACAATTGCATGGTTTAAAATTTAATAAAGAAACCATCGGTCATTATTTGCCAACGCTCCTGCCGTTCAGCGTACCCGCTTACGGCAATCCCGAATATGGGCTGTGGCCGGACTGAACATAGCGATATGACCAAATGGGCCGTGATAGTTCTACAATGATGCAGCTTGGCATTATGCCGACATCCGATGTGTACCGAATTTCAAAGGGACTTTAGTAAAGAGAAATATATATGGAGTAGATTTCTATTTTCAAAAACAATTTATAATTTAAAAAACAAATGGGTTTTCTACATTTGGGCAGGAATACAATTAATTTTATCTCAAAGGTCAGAGAGCCACCGTTTTCATGCAGTTGAGCGTTTTTAGGGTTCCGTAGTCAACTAGGAATCCTTATAGCTTCGCCATGTCTGTCTGTCCGTCCATCCGTCTGCGGCTTAGCTCAGTGACCGTTAGTAGGTACTACGTATAAAGCTGTAATAGTGTCTAAGGTTACGCTAAGGTGTTTTTTTTTTCGTTTCAACCCCGATAGGTATTTGAAAAAGAGTAGAACATTTTTTGATAAAGTGAATATTTTCGGGAATAATCGTTCCGGAAGTTAAAAATGATGTGCCCCCCTTCCCTCTAACTTTTGAATCGCTCTAACATTTGAGCTTTATAAAGACTCAAGCTAAATTATTTTAAACTTGATCAGTTAAGCCATTTTAGATGTTTCGGTTAAAAGGGCGTATAAGTCGTAAGAGCTGCGAAGATACTCCTCTTTTATTGTTATGAGCATATGGTATCTATTAAAAACCTTTTTAAGTTCGCCTATTGTGACGGACGGTAAACTACAGAACCCTACAATGAGCATGGCCAGACATACTCTTGGCCGGTTTTTATAGCTAAGCTTTTGTTTGGTATTACACGCCTAAAATTGACCAACTCTTAATTTGATTTGGACATGGATTTATCTCGGGAATGCGTATCGATTTGAAATAGAAAACCATAACTTCAGATCTACAGTAAATATCGCAATTCCCATTCATCAAGAGAATTAAAACTATGTTGAATGCTTCTCGTTGACCTAGAATCATGAACGGCAAAAATCAATAGGTCTATTATTTTTGACTAACTTATAGCAAAAATCCTAATTCGAAAATTTGGCACCTTGAGGTTTCCGTACCACAGTTAAAGCCCTGTTTTATTTTTTTATATCAATTAGTTTGCGTGTGCAATGCTGTTCTGCTACATGGCAAACATTTCTGAACGTATTGGTGAAACAAGTGTGTGGGTTGGCAAATATTGTTACCAGAAAAACATTTTAAGTAAAACGTAATAATTATTATAATGGTACTCTCATTAAGCGTGATTGTCAATATTAATACTGGAAAGAGCATTACAGTAACTCGTAAATATGTATTCGTTAAACATTCACAAAAAACCATTTCGGTTTACAAATAAATCCGTCAGTTGCCAATCAGCATAATAAACATCATTAACTCAAATTACGTTTTCACCTGTTTTGACAGTTAAATGCTCCCATAGACAGACGAGCAAACATTTCGATTTATCATCACATTACATTTTTCCTTTTACACCTTTTTGCGAATGAACAAAATTAGACTTTCTTCTGTTTTCAAAAGGTTTATTTTCTAATGGGGAAAAGGTGTGAGACGTGAGGTTTGGAGCGTTGTCAGTCGTTTATGCTCTGGTTATACAGACGCGAGTTCGGAGAGATTTCGGGTCAGTAAATAAACAAAGAGTAGACGTGTGGTCGTGTATAACAGGAAAGGTTTATATTTACACATTAATTTGAAATTTTTCTGCATAATAATTTAATGCAAGATGATCGACTTAAGTACACGATTTTAAGCACAAAATCTTGAGGCTAAAATAATATGTCGTTACCTAAAATTACCTGACGTAATTTAGTCGATTTTCGCTCGACATGTTTCGTTCTTTACGAAGAACGTCATCAGGAGCGCCCACTCGCGACAGAGGCAAGTCGTACACTGCGGGCTAATGCCCGTTTTAAATATTATTTAATATGTTCGAGTCTCACGAGAGTTTTATAGTTAAAGTTACCTGGTATTTTTTTTTTGACGCATGACTATTTTTATGAGTCATTCCTTGTCATTTATGTTGTTAGAACAAGACTACGTAGTGGCATTGGCGGCATCTCAGTCAAAAAGTTGTTTTTAAGTAAGCTTTGATGTCTTTATCTACTTGATTTAATAAGTAGGTGGGGATAACACTAGACCCTAACATAACTTAATTGATTCTTTTATCACTTAAAAGTATTCAGTATATGTTACGTGTATGTATACCTTATTCAATTTTATAAAAACCGTTCTCTTTTATGCCTTTTGTTACAACCATATTCTTTATACCTGCATACCTGTTAAAAAGCTTTGTATTGTAAATATGAAAACTTTGATCCTTTAGGTTACTCAAAAACTCTATGAGAAAGCAAAAAGACCTTTATTAAAAATCAAACGACCTGGAGCTAATTGTTTGCTAAAAAATTCATTAGGCAAAATGCTGGCTAAAATGTTAATTAACTAACTTTTACATTAAAGCTCAACAAAGACAGATTTACCGTTTAAATTCGAGTCTAGACTTTAACAGCTTAGTAAATTAGTACCTAAATTATAAGCTGTAAGCTAAATACATCCAGCTTAATTATTTCGTAACTGGATGCTCATAAATTGAGGCGTAGGTGTTTCTGGAGCCATTTAATTATTCGTTTACGTAGTCTTGGCTATGGCCAGTCGATCTTCGGGCGCATAATAAGAAGCGGGGGTGGATGACACTGTGTGCGGTCTTTATGCTGGTCAACCGAGCAACCTTAGAATCTGTCAAACTAAAATAGATCTTATGTCTTTTAGGATTGATCTCAGATTTGTGTGTGTGAATTTTGTTTATAGCTCTTGAATTTCTTGGAGCAACACCGAGCTGAACTAAACTGTGTTTTGAGGGTATTAAAGTCCCTTTTGGAGTGATCGGCGAGGATTTACAGTATTAAAATAATGAGGACTCCTAAGGGTATCCGTGCAATTTCTCATGTGTTTGCTTCCTTTATTTATTGTGTGGCGAATAAGGCTACTGTTTCGTTATTGTTGCGTTGTTGAGACGTCTATGTGCCACCTTGTTTCCCGGCAAGATTAAGGTTCGGAACAAACATGGATATGCCGTCGCATTTTAAAGCAATAGTTGCAGGGTTGCGAGAATATCTTCTGTGGAAGAATTTATTGCCTCGCATTTTTGCTAGTTTGCATCGAGGCTGTGTACGTACTCGTAAGAGTTTGTTTTAATTGTCGGACAAGGGCGGGTTAACATCGCGAAAACGAGGTTCCGTGCGTTAATTATCTAAGTCAATATTCAAAACAAAATCCAATAGTATGCTACCGCTAAGTACAATAGACATAGGTAAGGTAGCATAGGTCTTTAAGTAATTTGGACATGTCGCTAGTAGACATCCGGATAGTCTAGAAAAGTTGATGGTAGTTACTTAAGTCGTTGGGAAAGAGCACGCGGTCGATCGCCTATCCGATGGTCAGACCTGATAAAAATAATCACCGGCTTGCCTGTATCTCAAGCTGTTAAGATCGCCGAGGACAGAAACACTTAGAAGATCATCTAAATATATAAAATGGTATATAAAGCACCAAATCTTTGCGAATTTAAACGAACGTGAGAAATATTACTGTTAAATCACAATAATTACGGAGTACGGCCACCTGCGTCATCGCGCACGGTACTCGACGCTTGATAATGGCATCTTAAGGTGTCCGAAACATGTCGCTATATTCATGGATATTATCCGTAATTTATTTATCATTTTTGTGATGAGCGCGAACATTTTGGACGCATTTCAATTACTATATCGTCATCAACTCATGCGTCATTATATTAATTATACGTTGCGTCATCCTACGTTGTAAAATGATTCCTATGACAGATCCTTCATGCTTCTTTCTTTTCTTTATCTTTGCCTTTTCCCACGATAGGTAGGGCTCCCCTAATTTGCGCCAGGTTAGTCTATTCTGGATTGCCGGTTTGTGAGTTTGGGCTTTCTCCATAAGGTTGGTCCATACTGGACCACCATCTCATGGGTGGACGTCCTCTGCCTCTTCCCTTTTCAGGAATTGTGAGTGCTTTTTGGACCACTAGCTCCTCTTCCCTTCGCATCACATGTCCGTGCCATCGTAGACGGGATTCCTGGAGTTTTATCGGTTATAGGCGCAACTTCGAAGCTCCCTCTGATGAGCTCGCCCCCTAGCCTAGGCGGTAGTGACCCTGCCTACGAAGCAGGAGGTCCCGGGTTCGAATCCTGGTCAGGGCGTTTATTTGTGTGTTTATCACCTATATTTGTGTACATAGTACTTATAGCTCGTTTCTGATCTTGTCCAACCTTGTTACTTCACGTACAATTACCTAATACTTCAAGTTTCTTTTGAATGATTTAATTTTTATCAAGACTATAGAGTATATATATCATTATAATTACTATTTAAAACGAGATATTTACCATGTACATTTGTTTTAATGAGCTCCCGATATTTCGGCACTGTTACAAGTGCCATGTTCACGGTTCATGTGCTACGGGGTGTGGGTAGACCACAAATAAAATAAAAACTCGCAGCAAATCAGTTACACCGTGAACATGGCACTTGTAACAGTGCCGAAATATCGGGAGCTCATTAAAACAAATGTACATGGTAAATATCTCGTTTTAAATAGTAATTATAGTGTAAATGACCATGTTAGCTTAAAATCTTATATATATCATATATATAGACTATATATATAAAAAAAAGATAGGAGTCTTAAAAGCAATATTAATTTAGTTATACATAATATTTCTCGTGTAAGTGAAATGTAATTTCTTATGAGAAATAAATGTCTCTTTAAACCGAAGACTAGGTGGCTTTTATTTTATTTCTAAATGTTGAGATGTGAGGCTTGGTTATCATATTAACAAAATCATTAGAAATCAATTTTTAATGCTCAAAATATTTATTTATGTATTGAAGTAAATAGTTTACTGTCAATAAACGAAGCATTTAGTTAGACTTAATACATAGGTATCAATCTATTTGCATTTTAAAGGAGACGCGTAAAATTTAACAATAGAGTCAGAGCAGGTCTTTATATTTACATACAATATGGCGCAGACTTAAGATTCTATTAGAATTAATCGGAAACATTTTTAACACTACTATGCAAAATTAAATTAAAATGTTCCACAATAATGCATCCCAATGAAATAACACTTTGACCGTAAGGTCAAAGCGACATGTACGACCTTGACAATAAAAAAAATTATTTCAGAATACTAGTTCCATATTTTATTAGTATCACTTACAGACTACGCACGTTAGTATGCTACGCTTATATTTACAACAAGCCCCCTCCCCCGCTTCATCGATCCCCTCAATAGTTGGGGTCGGTCGCCACGACACGATGCTAAATTTGTAGTAACTCGAGCGTCGTGGGGACCTATTGGAATCGAAATATTAGTTGACAGGAAGAATGAAAGGTTTTACATAATTATACATGATGTCGCGTACAAAAAAATCCATATTTTTTCTTAATTAGTCCACGATACTGACTACGCTCTTAAACGGATCACCAGTTTTTTAAACACACTGAGTGATGATGTATTTTTTAGTGGTGGGGGAAGCGTAGAATTCGACAGATTTTAAAAATTCAACAAGTTCCACCCATCCACTCCACTTTTCTTAATCTGACCTGTAGTTTTTTGACTACGTACCTATATGTACATACTTTTTATGACAAGGTGTCTTGCACGGGCGTTCCTATATTAAGGACTCATATGCGGTGAAGATATAGTAGGGTACAAGGTATCTCCTTTATCTTAATCTGGTTCGCCCGAGTTACTACCCCGACCCCCTTTTGGTCATCCCTATTACAATGAGAACATCGTGTTTAAATGTACTAATGGCAGTGACATTTCCGACAAGTAGTTTAAGTTTTGTAATTATTTTTCACTTCTTTTTTATGAGTACGATAACGGTAGAAACGTATCCGATAAAAAAAGGTTGAAAGTTCACCGTTTTTTCTATCGCTTCCATTTTGATGGCATGTTCCTGTCAGCCGTATCTGGTCCAAACCAGTTACAAGCGGAATGACTCGTGCATAACCCTGAATGGTTTCGGCCAGTCATCCAAGCACTAACAGGTGAGCTGAGGCTCGTTCACGTTGACTTAGTAGTAGCTAAGTTTTCGGTTAAGTAATGACTGAATCGAATGCAAATAACGTCTCAAAAGTATAGTACAGTCCGCTTCGACAACTAATTCCAAGTACCTACCTACTACCTACTTATACTAAGCGAAGAAAATTAAATGATTTCCAGGAATAAATTCCCAGAAAGCTGGAAATCGTTTTAATACCTTCATTTGGTCCTAATTGCGAGATTGCATGAACTGCCAAATTTTAGGTGGCTTTTCCGTTTTTTGTATGAACCCCGACAATGGTATACGTTAAACGGAAAATTCATTCAGATAAGTATTAAAGACGGTTAAATTCTACGTCGAATGAGTATTTTAAACTTCAAATTTGTTTTAGTTGTACAGCCAAAATATAAACAAAAAAAAACTTAAAAGAGTGTGTTTCGCAATGTAGTATGTATGCAAAACTAAATGGCGGCACGCTAGTTGTAATATCATTATCATATACCTAATAGTTACTGAGTAAAAAGCTGCTGTGACATACTGAGTACCAACCCCAGCGAGAGTATGTTTAAAGTTCGTGAAGAAATAATTTTAATCAAATCAAAAAATATAACTAAATTGTGGCGAGGACGAGGACGAGGACTACACCTCTGCATTATTTCCATAAAATACAACCTGCGGGTAAAACAGAGCAAAGAGGTGATCGGAAACAGAAAATACAAAGAAACTTAATCAAGTTAAAAGAGAAATGAACTCCAAGGAGGAAAACCTTCAAGATTACAATACATCCCTATTTATTTATTAAGTCCAATAAAAGAAATGGTCGACTGAACTGAACGGGCCTTGGCGTTCGGGCAGACTATTGACATTCGGCCGGCAT
The DNA here is from genome assembly GCA_949128165.1 of Lathronympha strigana. Classification (NCBI taxonomy): domain Eukaryota; kingdom Metazoa; phylum Arthropoda; class Insecta; order Lepidoptera; family Tortricidae; genus Lathronympha; species Lathronympha strigana. Next base: position 18,686,114 of record OX421905.1, read on the forward strand.
TGTAGGGGCAGTCTGTAAACATGATTTGTAGAAATGACATCGATTGTGTTACCCGTTGTATAGTCTGGTTTTTGACTGATTAGTGTTTGTTCATTAGTGATATGTTTTGTAATGAGTTCTTGTTTGGCCATTTGCGAACAAGGCATTTGTTTAATGTCGATGCATTTAATAAAACCGAAATGTTGTCTATTATATTTTTTTCTTTTTTTTTCAATCGTATTTTTTTATTATTAGTACCCAAGATCGCCTTCAAGGGAACTTTCTAACCATGTAACTAAAATCGTCACATATTTTGTCACTGTTTCTCCTTGTATTTTCAAACTACTTCATCGAACACCACTGAAACTGTCGTATTATCGCAAAACATAAGATAAATAAGTAAATCTTGGAGATTTCAATAAAAACTTAGGTTAAAAAGTTAGGTTATTACAATCAATATGGGGGTTACAATGTAAACATTGTTAGGAAGTTCCATTGACAGCAATTTTAGGTACTTAGGTACCTAAATTATTTAACATATCAAGCTTTGTCTAATCCGTCCACTAAATCACTTCAAGGTTTAGCAATACAAGTTTTATGACACAGACATGGAAAGTAAACAGTTGAAAATGTTAAGGTTTGAAGAACTGTTAGAAAAAAAATGGTTTAAATTTAAATTTAGGAGAGAGCGGAACTAAAATGAACTTTTCAAGGTATTTTATTTTTAGTTAACTTCATTATTTGTTACTACACTTGATCAAAAAAGGTATAAACATGTGCTTAACTTTGGTGTAAAGACAGTAATTTGGGTTATTTATGGGATTATTTTTAAGTAGGATTACGTACCTACTTAAAATCTTCCATGCACATCAAATAATATTTACTTACTTAAAAGGCACCGCTTTCCAATTATATTGTCAATCATTTTAATATTAGCGGTAGAATGTAAACATTGGCATAAAAAAAGTATCAGAAACAGGATATTATACCCGAACCGTACCTATCTATGACACAGAACCCTGCAGGAGTCAAAAAAATAACGATGTTGAAAATGTACAAACTTCTTTTGATGATGTAACAGCAATAAGATGGGCGTAAAATTAGAGTGCCACAACATCGATCACTATCTGCTAGATGAAGCATGTAAAACCATACTTCCATAGCTTGTGGGTATTTGTATAGTTTAGAAACATTTCGTTTGATTTTATACCGTGAAAGACTTGAACTACAATCACAAACGTTTGTGTATTACTTTTTCATTGCAATATACTTACTTTAAAATAAATTAAAGTAATCTGCAATAACCAAAAAAAAATCCCGTTTAAAGTCCTTGGAATTTTGTCGCATAATTTCCAAATGAAAATGCCACTTTTTTTTCTCAAGTGCCGTGTCGAGAAAGTACGATTTGCTGTTCCGCTCCAGGTCAGTGGACAGGCAACCTTAACGCACACTCTTACTGAAGTAATCTATGGGCATTTATGGCCCGCTTTTCTGTGGTTAGATTTGACATTTGTAAATATAACAAAAAGCGCCGAACTCTGCGACTACCAGTATTTTATACAAAAGTCACATCGATTATACTACTATCCGCGGCAGTGGACAGCAGGCCTAATGCATGTTCTTACGGAGTTAATCTATGCCGCTATCTGTGGTGAGATCTGACCGTTTGTAAGTATAACAAGAAGCGCTGAGCTCTGCGACCACAAGTATTTTATACAAAAGTCGTATCGATTACTTACGGGACTGTGAGCTTGTTAAGTGGAAGTCGCATTTTGATTTAAATAGGTTATATACAGTTCATATCTGGCGATATTTGGCATGTCAAACGTAGAAACTTATTTACATGAAAAAACAACAAATATTTTTATTATAAAATAAACTAATGCAACTAACGTAAAAATTGTGTGGAAATTGCATATAATACTATGTTTGATCGTGAAAAGTGCGTGATTACAATGTAATGAATACAAATTGGTTTGTTTACTTTATTACTCATTTTTATTCGACACAGTGAATAATGTTTTCTCAATAGCTCGCTATTTAGACTGAAATGTCCGAATTCATCTTTATATTAGTTTATATCTCGATTATACCTTAGAAACCGGGTAAGCTTAAAGCTAGTTTAGAAAGAACGATCAGTCCCGACAAAAACCGATAGAAAAATATTATTTACTACATCTGTATGTGCCTGCTACCAGAGTATCTACACTTTTATATGAGCACCTTTAGCATGAGTACCAATAAATAAACGGTTATAAGCCTTTAGGGAGACGCGTAGTAACATTTATCGAAAGTGTTAAACACTTGTACGGCATCGATGTTCTAAGACATTTTATAAATGAAAATGAAAGAAATAGTGGACACATTCGCCGGGGTCGATTGGGCGTCGATAGCTCAATTGGCAGAGGGATCTGGCCGGTGTTTGGAGAGATCGTGGGTTCGAATCCCGCTCAACGCGGAGTATTTTTCCACTTTGCTTTCAAGTATAATAATGTGAATATACAGGCCGCAGAATCTGTATTCTGTAACCTGCCAGCTCAAGATTTGTAGCATGCGCATGATGCGCATTACCCACGCTAAGGATATTGCAAAAAAAAAACTTTTTGCACAACAGAAACACATCATTTACAAAAAGTGGACAAAAGCTATAGAGGATTCGCTTTGATTACACCTAAACACTATCACAAACAATTCACGGTTTACCAAAAAAATATCAAGTTACGATCTCTTCCCCTTAACCTTAAATTTTGACAAGTAACTCAATCCTTGGTACAAGTGTTTCTCACGAACCCAACCGTTTTGTGTTACCGTAACACAATCTGACGTCACGTTAGAGAACATTGGATTGAATTAAAGTATCGTGACTTTCTGACAACACCTTTCAATGTCGTAACAGTAATGTGTGTTGCTTGGACGGGTTTGTGGTGCTTCTGCTTTCCTATTCGGTTAGTGAGTGTAACTTGCTATGTTCAGTTTAAAATAAATAAAACAGAGTACTTTGTGCGTACCTTTTCTAACAAACTGTTAATTATTTATTTTATTTATAAAATTAGCCAGTGCAGCTTAAAACTCTCGGGTCTATTATTACAAAACTCGGCTTCGCCTCGTTTTGTAACGACGACCCTTAATTTTAATAACCCTTATTATACCACTGTTGCATAAACTACTATTATGCAACAGTGGTATAATAAGGGTTATTAAAAGTTGAGGGTCATCGTTACAAAAGGAGACAAAGACGAGTTTTCAGACCCAATTATGAGCTGTTGCATTCGCTAGCTTTTCAACGACAACTAAAATAGCGAAAAAAGCTGAATCTCGAAAGGTGGCAGAACGGGGATAATGTCGTATGCCCACTATAGAAATATAAAAAGAAATCAACAGTGCTAATATATTGTATAAAAATCCATAGGAGCATCGTTTATGGTTGTTCTTATGGAATACCATAGACAACGTTATAATGTATACTTTTTTTAAATTGCTATTAGTCGTCTAATTGACAGATAGAAGTGCTGGAGTACAAAATCTTAGAAGTCTTAGATCCATAAAAGTCTTAGAAGTGTCTGCATTCAAAAGAAAAATCTTTTCGTAATCCACGGAGTAACTGTAAAGCAAACGTACAAAAATGATCCTTATTGAGAAAATCTTCTTGAATTCGATCGATAAATACAATTTTCACGAACTTGCTATAACTTCTGTAGGAAATAATAATCAACACCTGTGCAGGTCGCATCCGGCGACGGCTTTTCCATTTCCGGAGCGAGTATTCCTTACTTCCGGTGGGGACCGAGATTTTACCTAATGCCAAATAATCAACTGTACCTATTGTGTATCTTTTCATACATACAAATTATTTGACGATGTTACTGATTGTAAGGATGCTGGGCCTTTGTTGAGTTGGGACAAGAATATCTGCTATTTTATACCTTATGCTCGTAGTAGCATGTATTATGGTCATATCTACTATAATCTTATTTCTACCATTTAACTTTAAAATACCGGCCAAGTGCGACTCAGACTCGCCCACCGGATCCGCACAAAGGACGTTCCCTCCTCCTCTCCCCATTTTATGACCTTAGATACTTGAAAATACTGGTGGCACGGAACTCTCAGTGTGCGGCAATAATACGGTTTTCAGATTTTCTCCCGGATTTGTGCTACTTACACGTTCTTGCTTTTTGCCAAATTTCGTGAATCTAGGTGAACGGGAAAAACTCTATGCATTTTGATTCCCATTGCAAATGTATGGGAAATGCGACATAAACGGCCATAACTTTGGATTGCGTTGACGTAAAGGTTGTTCTTCTCACAGCTTCAAGGGACCGCCTATCTGTGTATGTGGTATTAATTTCAACTTGCTGCCTATACCTACGCGTTCCTGAGATAAAGAGTCTTGACCGACAGATGGATGAACGGACGGACGGACAACAAAGTGGTTTTTGAGGTATGGAACCCGAAAACGGTTAAAATCTCTCGTATTTTTATCACATTAGGCGTGACATGTTAAATTTCATGAGTCTTATTTCTAGTAAAAAGTTATGACTGATGCAAATAATGTATAGAATCCGACTAGATGCTAAGATTCCTAGATTTTTATAGCACATACTGAGAAAGTGTTAAGTAAACATCATAATGTCATAGAAGTTTGACGTCTAAAATAACACTTTAATGTTTGACAGTTAATTTTCTTGGAAGAGATTTATGTCGTTTGACTGTATTCAATTTTAAGCTAACATGGTCATGTACATTATAATGAGTATTTAAATTGTTATTTTTGAAACAACCCTACTTTCGAAATTATCCCAATGCACCCTATGTTTATTTTTGCGATTATGTTTATTTATTTATGTTTTTTTAAGCTATTGCATAGCTTCTATCGCGGGCCTTGAGCGCGGGGACCGAATCCAGAAATTCCGTAACGAAAAAAAACCTGACGCTCCCCACTCCGACGGACCGAAACCGACTTTATTCACTTTGTTACAAAGTTCTTTATCGGGGAAAGGATATATCTCCAAACGAATGTCGCTAAGTGTCATATTCTATACAAAATATTGAGGACAGTAGCTCTTATTACCAGAGATACGGCGATGTCAAACGTCAAAATAAACACTATTATTTTAGTCCCGCCAAAATCAAATATGTTAAATCGATTTTGTAATCGATGCATAATATACTGGCTGGATCGAATTAAAGGCAAAAGGCGCCTAATTTTTTATTTAGACTGCGAATCGTTTTCTTTTTTTAATCGATACCTTAGTGCAAATGCAAAGTCGTACTAAGTACCATTTGAAATTTGTGAATTTAGCACGTTAGTGCACAACGGAATAAAGTGGAAATTTCATTGGCATAAGAAATATTAGTACCTACAAAGAAGTAGAGTATCGAAATATGCCTTTGTCTTGTTTATCAAATATTTTCTATTGGTATATTAGATTTGTTCCTTATTGTGATAATCACAAAGGTGATATTGCTGCGTGCTGTAAATATTTTGTTTGTGGTGTTCGAAGACGATGATCACCGTATGTTTTTCGCCTATAAAAAAGCTCTCTTTCACTGCAGACGAAAATGTACCCAAATTTATTTTAAGTTTGTTTTGTTCAGTAGTGTCATAAACAAACAGAAATTAAACTTAAGTAGGTACATATTTGTCACTACTGACGAAAGTGCACAAAAAATACAGAACTGTGTTTTTAGGAAATGAGTTGAAAAGTGACCAATGTGCCGGGATCCATTAAATCTATGTAAATATGATATGTTTTATGCTGTGATAAATTTGATAATAAATAAAATCACTAATAATGGTAACTTTGTAGCAGCCCGCTGTCTCCACAACCAAAGGCATGAACATGTATTGTATCCATGTCCTATAGACCTAAGTTGCTTATCCACGAATGTCATCTGATAATGATAATGCTATAAGTTCATGAAAAGACAAGTTGCATGGATAGTGCGACGGTGATGGCTGTCAAATGTGAGTAACTGTATAGAATTATCAGAAATTGTCACACAAAGGTGACAAACTGTTGTCTTATTACGTTACGCTATCCGTTTGGGATCTTATCCCAGAAGGGAGCGCACACTTTTGCCGCTTCGCCACCGCTAGAGTTTCGGCAGAGGGCTCCTGCTACGTGGGAAGTGCGAGTAATATGGGTGGTCGAAATTGTGCTAACGCATGTAACATCCCACACTGAACACCGCCGCCGTTTTCCACAGCACCAGGGTCACTCCATCTTGCTATCAGTGCGGCTAAACCCAGTGGCTCCAGAACGGAATGAACACCCGCTGACTGAAGAGACCTCAGGACAATATCATTGAGGTCTTAGTGACGCGGAATCCAACCACTACAAATACGGCAACTCAATGTATATATGGCTGTCAACACCCACCATGCATTATACAAGCGGATGACATACATACCTCATAGCGGGCCCAGGGGAGTACAATGGCCAAACGCAACGATTTTGCCTTTGCGCAAAGAACAATGTCACAAAGCCAGTACGGTTTTTATATTAAATATTGGACAAGGATAGTTTATAAATAAACTCAGATTTTTTTGTACGATTACTTTACTAAAACGGCTTATTACTGAATATGCACAACTTGATGGATTAGGATGGCACTTATTACAGTTCTATCTATATGGCACTAATGGAACTAGGTATCGCCTATATCCCCGTTAAATTGATTTGATTAAAATTATTTTAACTTTGCGCAAAAACATTCTTAGATCATGGCATGCCATTAGTCTCATTAGATACATTTTACTTAATAATGGCATCTATTTTATTTTTGTTGTCTAGCAAACTGATCTTGCGTAGCGATGTTGTCACAAAACCAGCACGGTTTCTTCAATTACATTTTGGACAAATTTCCATGCGATGCTAATATTGTAAATTTGATGAACTATTATCTGTTACCAATTCACACTAAATTAAAAACGCTGAACGGATTAAGGTGAAATTTGGCATGGGGATGTTTTGACTCCTACCTAGGAAAGGACAGAATAGTTTTTGTTATGAAAATCATCCTATATAGAGGTGCAAAGGGGAAGGAAGCAAGTGAAATAGTCAAATCTATAATTGCATGGGCAGTTTATGAATGAATTCTTTCATAAATTGCCCATGCACTTTTGAACGCCTGTGTAAATGCGAATAAAGGCCTCTGCCGATCCTATCATAAGATCGTCCTTGGTTGAGATGAGACATAATATATACTTACCTACCTAATGAAAGTTTATAATTATTATATGCGTGACGTAATTATTTTGGTAGCCTCGCATTGTTTTTCTTCACTGGGAAGTTAGTTGTAATCAGGTACCGACTGACATTCTGTGGGTTAAATTCAGTGAGCTTAAGGCAGTGTTGTAAACCGTGATCAAAAACACTCGGCCTTGATTACTTATTTAATTGAAAGATAATTTATGTCAACTTGGACGTACTTTTTAGCATATCTACAGCGTATCCAGCCACTGAAAGATTAATATGTGGTCAAAGATACATACAGCTGTCACAAAAATGCTGGTGATTCGATTAAATGTGTAATCACTAATCAGTATCGAATTGTGGTTAGGAGAATAAATAAACAAAAAATGTTTGACAAAAAAAACATTTAGTCCTATTTTTTCCAAATCAGATTACAATATTGATCACCAGCATTTTTGGTATATCCTGAATTATTAACGAGAACAAAGAATAACAGGTTACTGTATTTGCAAGTTAGTTGTTTGTTTTATACGGCCCCGGAATTTAATTAGCAATTTACAGTTCAAGTCAATTTGGTATTTAATACTTATGGTAATAAAAATACACTACCAAACATACATACTACAAACAAACATACTACGCAGACGAAGTCGCGGGTAACATATAGTAATTGCATAAGTTGATACAAAATGATATGCAATAGCTTTACCGCGGCAGTCCCCGACTGCCACACGTATTTTTTTTATTTAATTTTTACACCGTGAACATGGCGCTTGTAACAGTGCCGAAATATCGGGAGCTTGCAAAAAAATATATTTAGTAAATACCTACCTCATTTTCAATAGTAATTATAATGCATGACTGCCCGACGCAGTCGAAACATGTCACGCCTATTGTGATACAAATACATGAGTTTTTAACCGTTTTAAATTTTAATGTCAGTTTGATTCACGAAAGTTTAAATAGTAATTAAAATGACTGTATGCCACTTTCCAAATATCAACACCAAGTACAGTCAACTGTAAAATATGGATACACGTATCATAATCATCAATATGTCCACATAGCTCTTATGTCGGCGGATTAAGATCTAATGGGACTGCCTTTTGAGTAAGTTGCACCCATATTTTTAGATTTGAATGTACAATGAATTAAACAGTATATAAGTTGGGGATAGATAGGTATAATAGTACCTATACTTAGCAAACACAAACTAGACCCTAACTGAGTAAAACCCTTGATATTTAACCTCAGTGGCAAACAAACATCTAAATGCAACGCATCTGACTGTAATCAGCTAATGTAGCCTTTTGAGCCAGGGTACCTAAATATTTACGAGTATAGTACAAAAATAAACAGCAACGTGCAGTCTCAAAGATCCAATGCATCTGTTTATTTGCGCAGTATCTCATGATTTTATACATTAGCTATTGTAACCTAGTTTTATTTACCCTGCGTCCCGTATAATAAAATGTAACAAAACAAACTAAACGGCAAGAAACTCCTTCCTGTGAAAAAGTATAAAAATAACTGCAGTTCCGGGCCAGAAGAGAAGTTTGCTGTACCAGTTTCATTGTTTACTGTTATTTTTAGAGTTTTTGATTTAAAACATCATTCTGTTGCTGACAACATGCTGCCAATGCATGGATATAGGGTAAAAAAACTGGATACCCAATCAGTAGAAAAATATTACGCCCGTAAAAGTGCAGCAGTTGCGACTCTTTTTCATATAGGCTTGTTTAAAACATGACGTTTCGTTAAGTGAAAAACAGCCTATTAACTTTTAAAGTGTATGAATTTGACACTTAATCTTACTTCAGTAAGCTCTTCTCCGTACGAAACATTTAACGTTCGCTAATGTCATTCTGACCCACATTTTTTGACGTTTTTTGTTCTGCTGTGTGTGTCTATTTCTTTTAATAAGTCAATGTGCCAATGCAAAGTAATCCAGTTACCTTGTCGCCTGAAGGTACACTGATCTTTCTACATATTCTAGCTCCAAGGCAAGCTTTCCCGTTCTATCGAAATTAAATTAACTTACCAATGGTTTGGACCACCGTCCAAGCTCAGAGTGTTGACTGTTGAAGCGACATGCTCAGGTCATAACGGTTAACGACATATGCCCAGGGGAGGCTGGAGGGCAGACGGTGCAGTTGTTTTCTTTGATAGCAGTTAGTTCATAATGCTGGTTTCTCGACTAGGTAGGTATGATTATAAGTATAAATCTTTTTTTATTGAAGTTTTATTACTTATCAGATCGGTCGGAAACTTTTGAGATGCTCGAAATCTATCAATCAAATTCACCCCTATTACATGTTTTAAATACCCTTGTAGAGTATAAATTAAACACCAATTCACAACTTGTCTTTAATTTTATTCATAAAAAATACGAAGTCGTTTTGCTACTATGGAAAAGAAAATAATAAACCGGCACACATAAATTCTAAACCTGCGATAGGAATACTAACTGTACTATGTCAAATATTGGTAGTATGTAAATGAGCATTCCGAAAATTTGTATTTCAGTCAGTATGTTTAGTATTTTTCGGACGTTTTATTACTATCTTCTCTATATTCAATATTCATACATATAAAATTGACAAAAAATAAATATAAAATTCTTGTATTTTATCAATAAATGATCTTATCAGATTAGATTCATAGGTCTTCACATTTTTGTAACTACTGTTTTAAGCGATTATTTAGTTCAATGTTGCTAATGAGTATACCTCTTTGGACGTCACAAAATCGTTTTGAAATCATTGTAGTGGATAAAAAGATTCGCCGCTTGCTGACTGTAATTGCATACAATGTTTTTTCGGTAAAATAAATCCTAATACGAAAATGTGCTCGTTTGAGCTCCACCGTGTCTCAGAAAAACGTGCGAAGTGACCTAGAATGGCTGTAAAATTGTTATTTATATAAATAAACAAAACTGGCAACTGCGACTTCGACTGTCAGTTCTACTTCTATGAAATAATGCTCTTTTGTGCACATCATTTCTTTCCGAATGACCCTCGTTACCTAAAGCATTGTCATAGATTTTTACAATCGTCTTGCAAAAAAACATTAGGTATCTTTTTATTAGTAAGTTTCAATAAAATACCTTAAGTTTCTTTGTTCTACCTAAAGCGTTCAAATAAGATGTATTCCAATAATAAAAACATTTGAAATTCATTATTACGAATTATTTTTACTCCAATGAGGCCAGGCTTATGAGTTTCTAATAATACTTATTAATTTGCCGTTTTTCCTTATCTCTTTAACGTTGTATTCTGTGATGTCCACGGGGACACCGTAAACCCACTTACCGGCTAAGTTGTACGGCAATTAAACAAGACACGTGATCGTAGTTTTCTAATCAATATTGTGTAGTTAAAGTATGAACGATTAGGGCACCATACTGAAAATTTGAAGAAAAAACCAGCCAAGTTCCAGTCGGACTCACACACGAAGATTTCCGTACCATTATCTATAAAAACGGCAAAAAAATCTTGTCTGTTGTATGGCTCCCATACATCTACCATAAGAAGTACGTACTACGGACTTCAATGCTTCCCATCGTTTCGAATCCGACTTCACGATTGGCGTACTAAGTTCTTGTACCATCTGTACTGGATGGAGTGGGGTACGGGATGCGGTAGGACACGTATATCGTCGGCAAACGTAGTTAATAAACCTTAATCCCATTCAATCACATTAACGCCCATAGTTTCCCACTTGGTCGATAGTTTTTGAACTTTCTGTAGACAAGAGGTGAACAACTTTGAAGACACAGAAACGCCTTGTTTAACTTTTACTTGCTGTACTTTGCCGGTACATCGACACGAAGTATTCCACTACCTGTACTGTGGGTTACTACGTGTTTGCTTTAGTTTACTGTAGTAATAAAGTTGTATGTTAAACTCAGGCGATTTCTCCAATATTTCATATATTTATGTTTATCCGTCTGACCTCTACATATGTGTAGGTATATTAATATTGTGCTTGATTTAGACAGTTATTCTATAGTTTCACAACGATATTCTATTACAAAGTCAATAGACAGTTTATTCATACATAAATTGTGAAATAATTTACCCTGGGCTTTGTTTAAGCACGATACAGACTCCTTTGTATTTTGAACTATGTATGTTTACACATGTAACTTAGGTACTTTCAAATATTCACATTGATATGGACTAATTTGGATTTCAATTTTTAATATTGTCTTCTGTTACCGCGATTATTATTCATTGAAATTAAACACTTTAGAACGGATTAATCGCGTTTATTAACACCATGATCCTACGTTTCGAGCCCTTTACAGCACTCGTTTTCACAGGGTAAAAAGCAGGGTAGCAGGGTGTAAAGGGCTCGAAACGTAGGATCATGGTGTTAATAAACGCGATTAATCCGTTCTAAAATGTTTAATTTCAATTTCAATTTTTATTTTACAAGATTATTAATTTTACAAGGATTTTCTCAAAACACCTGAAAAGTAAACAATTATTTTGGTTTAGTTTTTAATTTTACTGATACTTCCGTATATATTTTTGCGAAGAATAGCATAGCTAACTTCGATTGGCAAATTTGTTTCCAATTAAGACGAATTAACAAAAATAATTATTAAGACGCTTATAACTAGAGCCTTTACCATATTTTTTTAAAAATCAAATCAAAATTGTCTAAAATTGCATAGGCAACTTCAGAATAAATTCATACATAAGTTGCCCATGCACTTTTGAATGCGTGTGTACCTAAATCAACCAAAGACTTATTATTTATTTATTTATGCACAGGCAGCTTATAGCTGATGCGTGCAGAATCAAAAAAGTCTTGTGTTTTCATCTTTGTTTTTCATAAATTCATCAATATTTAATAAATAAAAAACTCCCGCTAAAACAGATTCGCATAAACACACTTTTTTACAAATATCAAAGGCGGAAATTGGTCACCGATGCATTACACATAAGCACCATTCATACGTAGCCCAGTGAAGTGGCAAACACAAGATTAATACGAATCCACCAAAAAGAAAACAGCAGGAGAATATGTTTTTCCAAACAAAGGACGAGTTATGCACTTATCATATGCGACTGCACGAGAGCAATATGCCAAGATAGCCCGGACAGCTTTATGCGGCGACGCCACAAAGAGCAACATTCAGATGGGACACTTTTTTAAAGACAAAAAAAAAGAAAAGTTCACAGTAGTGTCCCGCGGCTTTGGGTGATACAAGTTCGACACAGTTACTCCGTGAACATGGTGCTTGCGAAACATGTGCTTAATAAAACACACATACATGGCCTCGTTCTAAACTGTAGTTAATATATAAATTACCATACTAGCGCTTACAATCGTATAGAGATACTACTTCGATTATTTTGTTAATTCGAGTTCTCTCGAAAATCATTAATTATAAGCAATGATACTCATTGCCGCCTGCCGCTGCCCGAGTAAACAGGATTCCGAAAGGTACGCGCCTATCCTGGGATTCCTGGGCATTCGAATGGATTCCTAGAATAAGTTGTCCACTGCTACTACAGGCCTAGCAGACAATATTAAGCCAACAATATAAAACTTACCGTCTCCGTAGGAATTGCTACAGATTTCTAAGGATATATTTCGAAACGTTATCTAAACTTGCATCCTTGGTTGCCAGCTACGATCCTACTTGGACAAGTGGTTGTCTGTCCTGCGAAAAGCAACGATTCTACAAGATTATTGTATTAAAAATTATTTGATTATGACTGGAGCGTTCACATTAACATTTACGAGTTTTTTTCTCTCTAAATATGGAAGTTTTCGCTTACTTTCTTAACCCTGTCTGCTCTTTGCCCGGCCAAGAGAGAAACCCCTTCTTATTTAGCATCATATTTCGCCCGCGATTGTTCCGCCAGGATTAGTAGTCTCCATGCCGGGCGCAGCCTGTGTTGGGGCGTGCTCTTTGCTGGTCTGTTCACAACCCTGAGACAGCATGATTGCTTTAACCAGTTTGTGAATGGTCTATGATTATGCACATCACAAGGTTAATGAGGTCAAGTTAGACTGGAACCGGATATAAAAGGTTTTGAGAATGAGATATGTATTTAAAGAAGGCTTTAAATATTACTTCTACAGGAAAATGAGACCGGTTATAGGTATTCTAAAAGATAGGTACCTAAATAGTACACCGAAATTTGTTTCAATAAACCCAGAATTGTTAATTAATTGTAAGTTAGTTACGGTAAGCTAACTCTAAAAGTATGTTAACAATTTTGATCCTTATGCCTCGGAGTCCTTGGAAATACATTTTGAGATTTATATATATTATTAGATGACCATTCAGCTATTTAAAGTTGTCACTGTTTAAATATTTGAACATATTTTTATTAAACCCCTGTACCCTAAACAAAAAATAAATGTTTCAATTAAAAAACATAAATACATAGCGATAACGACTTGCACTTAATAGACCTTACAAAACAATATAATTTTACAATTATAAACATGAATTACATGATTTATAATAACACAGTTACAGTTACAGTTTAGGGTTATACAAATGTCAAATAAAGCAATGTTGTTTTGAGTTCATATACAAACATTGGAATTTATATGTATTACAATTAATTAGAATAAAATTAAAACTAAACATGACATAAATTAAATAACATTATCAAATACATTTTCGTCAAATTAAGAATATAAAAATTAATAACAAAATAAAAAGAAAATAAAACACGAACAATTATTATTTATCAAAAATAATAAATGTTTTGATTCATGTTTTTAAGTAGTCACACTACTAAATATAAATTATAAACTGAAAGAGATGTCATACTTATACTACATAAAAAGTGACCAAGGCCCCCAGTGCCCAGGGCTGGGATCGAACCAGCGACCTCCTGCTTTCGCGGCAGAAAATAGGAGGCCGTGAAAGCAGGAGGTTGCTGGTTCGATCCCAGCCCTGGGCACTGGGGACCTTGGTCACTTTTTCTGTAGTATATGACATCTCTTTCAGTTTATAATATAATTTTAATGACTCATTAATAAGAACAAAGGGTAGGTATGTTCGTTTCAATAAACAAAGTGACATTATAATCAATAATTACACGTTTTATCTCCCTCCAAACAGGTCCAGCAACTCTCGTTTTAAGATGACTCATATGCTAATTGTATATTCGCATTAAATAATTTACAAATAAATATCTGTAACGCCCACGTGTACGCGTGTGGTCAGACACGCTGTTAAGAGTACGAAATTTATTGCGGGCGCAATTGCAAGATGGCGGCTATTCAAAACGGTCGACAAAAGACTGTCAGCGCGTGCGTCGTTTCTCTGGCATGTTTATGAACACGCTTTATTTAATGGTGGAGGTATGCATAGATGGATTAACTGGCTGTAAATTGGAGGTAGAGCTTGATAAACTGTATCTGCGTGCTATAGTGTTATCTTTTTGGTACGTGGGTAGAATCATGCTAAAACCAGTGGCATCTGATTTCATGCATTTACTTATATGTCTAAGTATACTTGAGTTCATTTCTTTGTTTCAAAAGTACATGTACACTTTAGTAGATATGTACAGGATAGCTGATACCTATTTAGATTTATTAAAAAGTCCTTACTTGATTTTACTGGTAACCGAAAGGCATCCAAACTATAGCATACTTTTTAAAATTGCATTACCGTAAGAAGATTTAAAGTGTCATAAATAAATTTAGACGGCAAGCATCGTTCGTCACTAACAACTATTTATGACAGTACTACTTATTTCATCACACATCGATTTAGTCTATTTTTGAACACAAGGAGTTCTTTACCAACCCCCTTAGTTTTTACGAGTCAGACAGACAGACAACAGATGTTCTGAATAAATAAGCCATCAAACAAGTCAAATGGTTAATGTTTTAAAACGAGACATTAGTTGGATCGATGGATTGTATGAGAAGTATTATGACTGAGAATAGAGGGTTACGTGCAGCATTGTGGCAGGAAATGTCAAATTTCCGAGCTCATTGAAACTGAGTTTGATATTTTTCTGGTAAAAGTCAAATTCAATATCAAACTTTATAAAATAGTATTTGGACGCATTCTTCCGTTGCGATCAGCTTCTTTATTGCTGAATGAAAATAACTTTCATTGACACGGATTGGACATTGGACATATCCTGTAGCATTGCAGTTGGTAACAAAGTTGCACTTCAATGCTGGTACAGTCCAAAATTGTAACGTGTAGGTAGTAAGTTTTAAGGTATGTGATTTTCAACCCGGAGGTCGCAAGTTCAAACTGGTACAGTCCAAATGTAACTTTTTCATCATCATCATTTCAGCCGTTGATCCCGGTCATGAGCTAACCTAATCCAGCAGTGACCCGCACTCTTCCGAATAATGGTTCCACCCATCTAAACGACGGACGCCAAGCGCTTCTTCCATTTAAAAGCGGCCTTTAGCATGTTTCTTTTTCTTATCTTTTTTTTATGTGTGCCACGGCGCCCCCACCTACCTAGTGTTTAGTCGTTGGGTTTTCTAGCTAATATGTGCTTGATTTGTCTCTTCTTCTTCCTAGTGTTTTTCCGGTTTATGCTACAGTTCAGGGAGCCTGGAGTCCGCTTTGGCAACTAATCCCAAGATTTGGCATGGGCGCAAATTTTACGAAAGCGACTGATCTTCCAATCGAGAGGATAAACTAAGCCTTACTGGGATTAGTCCGGCTTGCTCACGACATTTTCCTTCAACGAAAATATAGGTAAATATCAAATGATATTGCGTACATAAGTTCTGAAAAACTCGTTGCTTGGAGCTGGCGGGATTTGAATCTGAGACCTTCAGATTGAAAGTCGCACTTACCGCTGCACCACCAAAGCTCTATGATGTGCTTGATTTTTCTATTCAAAGATTAACGAATAAACACATAAGGTATTAATTAATTTAACGTAATCAAAATCACGCACATTTCAGATTTGGCGAACGCGACAATGTTATGTTTTTTTCCCACAAAATCAAACGATTGAGCCTGCTTAATAACCACAATAACGCGTCTTTGTTTAATCAAATAGGGGTAATATACGTAATCTTTTGCAAAGTTATTCTAAGTTTGCTGCAAATGTCTAAAACAAGTTTTTAAATCGGGTTAGAGCAAAATATTCCCAGCGGGCTGTTTATTTATCCGCGGTTAGTTTGGGTTGCCGATTATAAACACTGGTGTCTTAGCCCAGGAGCTACGTAGATATTTTTGAATTCTTTCATTACCCCGATTAGTTACCTACTTATCAAAATATTACTGTAACCCAATGTTCTCGTTCATTGTCGCGTACTAAAATTCAGTCAGTCTTAAATTCTTCATTATATCCTGTGAAAACGGGTGATGTCGGTCTTTCGAGATGTAAATGATTGATTATAATCCATTTGAATGTTTTTTTAACCCTTTGATTTAACTGATTCCTTAATTGCAAAGTTGAGTGCATAACATACCTATTTATGAAGGGGCTTTTTAATGTTAACAACATAATTTAAATGTCTTGTTCCTAATCACATTATCGTATCGTATATCAATATTAATACATATTAATATAAGTATAATATAAAATAAAACATTGACCCCGCTTCGAAAACAGTACCTACTAAATTTAATATTGGCTGATATTCTGAGACCAATAAGTTCTTTGATCTGAATATCTTAGAGAGGACTGCATGTATGATAAACTAAAAAAGGGGTTTTAGTGGATACCTACCATGATCATACTGAAAAAAAGGGTACATAAAATCTGAAAATATTCAGTTTATCAAATAATGTTCTTATTAAAACCCCATTTTTCTCAAATACTTTTCCAACGATACCTTATTCTAGTGTTGGGCACCTGCCCAATAACATGTTTCCCACTTTTTATTTCTATATTTTCTAAGCATGATTGATGTATATACCTACTCATACTAAATTACAGCTTTTTAGTAGTAACGGCCACCCGCTTAGGTACTCGCGGAAAGACAGGCGGACATGGCGAAACTATGAGAGTTCTTAGTTGACTACGGAACTCTAAACCTCCATTATTATCTCTCTCCATTATTTCGTATGGGATTATACTATGGGGAAACTCAACAGATTTCGAACGTGTCTTAAAAATGCAGAAACGCGCAATCCGAATCCTAGTAAATGCAAATTATAGAGATCCTTGTAGGGAACATTTCAAAAGCCTAGGGATTTTAACATCAGTTTCGACTTATATACTTGAAATACTGTTATATGTAAAAAAAAAACAAAACGAATTTGTGCGGTATGGGGATGATAGAAATCGTCCAGCAAGGTATCCAGAAAACTTAAAACCAGTCAAATGTAGATTGAAAATGTCACAAAAATGTCCTAAGATAATGGCTGAGAAATTGTACAATAAGTTACCTAAAGTAATAAAAGCAGAGAATAATATAAATACCTTCCGTCGCAAAGTCAAAGATTTGCTTATAAAAAAAACATTATATAACGTTAAGGAATACTTAAACTATAAATACTAATGCTATGTATGTGTGTTATCAAATTGTTAAATGTGTATGAATTTATGTAACAAATCTGAATAATTTTAGCAAATTTTAATCGTGAATCAATCTTATTTCTATTTTTATAAATTGTCATTAGTTTTTAAATTATTTTAATCAATGGAATTATAAATTGTACTTAGATTAGAAAAATGTTAGTTATTTCTTTAATTGTTTTATTGCTATTATAATGATTACTATGTATGGTTACTATTGTATTTTGACGATCTCAACTTGTATTTCATATTTCAGTTGCTAATCTTAATTTGTAATGCAAAATCATGTAATACACTTGAGAAATAAACGAATCTGAATCTGAATCTAAAAACTTGTTGCTACTATACCAGTATAGACACAGAGATACACACACACACATTATCTTTGTATTAATTTTATCCCATCGACACATGATAAGCACGACAACTCCCGGTCTATAACCGACGTCGTTGCCTGACTCACCCAAGGTCACGGATTCAGTTTCCGAGAACGAATTCCAATCTTATTAAGCTAAGTTTATTTTAGGTATATATAACCTATATTTATATACATTATTGCATGATATACCTACTGTTTGGCCGCTTTGTCCAAACAACGGAGGTAGTAGGAAAGTACAGTTGCCACCAAATATATCGATTCTGCCAAAGAGCTCAACAATATTTGAGCACACCTCAACGAGTATAATTTTACATGGTATAGTCGGAAACAAAAGTGTATTATACAATAAAGTAAATGAATGAATGATATGTAATAATAATGATTATTTAATTATAGCTTTAGAATGTAAAAGTGCAAGACAATTTGCGCAGATTAATTGCTACGATATATCGTTACATGTATAGCAAGCTTTACAGCGAATCACATGCGCACCGATAAACGCAAGAAATTGTGTCACAAGAATCCCGTTGTCTAACGATTGAATGGCCTCTAGGATAACTAATATTTTAAAAATCTATTATTTTCAGATAATATAAACGTCAAAAATGAAATACTTTTGAAAATACCGCGCAAAATGTGATTTTGACCAGGATATGATGAAAACGATAGCTTCATATTTTGTTAAAAAAAAATCTAAAAATATATATATATATAACGTTTATTCACAGATCTTGCTTACTTCTAAATACATATATTCTTCTGCCAAACCACATAGTGGTTTGTTGGCAGACGAGGCGTTGGTACGTTAGGGTAGAATGAAAATTAAGTACCTACCTGTCTTTCTACCTACCCTAAAATCAGAGTTTAGGGTTTCGCACTAAAAAGGTAAAAAAGGAACCCTTAGTCATGGTGCGACTCCCTCTGTTTATCTGTCTATCACATTGTTGAATACCCGATAAAGCAGTTCCTAACTGCTCGCAGACGAAATATGTCACGCCTAATGTGATAAAAATACGTGAGTGTCAACCGTTGCAATTTAATATCAGTATGACTCACGAAAGTTTAAATTATACGACAAAAAGCACCTACACAGCTATTTAACCTGCTCACACAATTTTCACATTAACAAGTTTACTTCATAAATATTGAAATCACAATTCACCATAGGTACATGTAACTTTGAAACTTAAGGAGCTTTCTTAATGTCTTATGGATTCTATCATTAGATCAGAAGTAAAATCAAATGAAACTACCTTGGAGGTACCTCCTCAGAATCAAAATAAGAATGCTTAAAATCGTATGTATGTATGTATGTATAAGCTTTATTGTACAATAACACAAGAAATACAAGAAACACAGTAACATAGACAGTTTGATACAACAAAGGCGAACTTATCCCTATGAGGGATCTCTTCCAGTTAACCTTAAAACCGATTGATCAATCTGGAAATTATCGAGAAGTTCTATTTGTCATCCCTGGTTTTCATCATCAGGTTCAATCCACCAATATTATGGTTTCCGTAAAGAATAAAATCAAGTTAGTTAAGGAAACCCTGAGTTACTTAATTATTTGAATCATAATGCATGTGACGTTAAAATTTGAGCAGTCCTCACAATTCCTCATGGATTCCATCATAATAATATTTAAATAGGACTAACTTAAAGGAGAGCTAAAAATTAACAAGCAGTTCCTCTATATCATTCCTGGTCTTCATCATCAGGTCCAGGTTCAGGTCCCAGGTCCTCGGAATTATGGTTTCAGTGAGAAAATGTTCAAGTTTCTTAAGGAAACCCTGTAATCATAATGCTTCTGCCGTTAAAATTTGAGGGTTTCTCTCAATTCCTCATGAGTTCTATCATCAGAATAGAATTATAATCAAATGGTGCCACCTTGAATGTATTTCCATAGAAACAAAAAACTAATGTCTCAAATCAGACGATAGAGCTGGAAATTATCAAGCATTTCTTCTATGTCATATCTGGTCTTCATTATTAGGTCGACTTTACCAAATATATAGTCTTCGTAAAGAAATGCTTGAGCTTTAAGAAAGCACCCCAATAACCATGAATGTGCCTTGCAAATTTAAGAAATTTTCTCAATTACTTATGGGTCCCATTATCAGAAATATGACACATATCCCGCCATATTGAAAATTTCTAAAAACTGAATAGACAAAAAAATATACCTACTTAATAAACGTGCATATTACATGTCGCAAGAATTGCTTGGGGCCTTACCATGACGTCTTAACGCGATTCAGTTGACGACCTAAACTGAGTCGCTTCCATACAACTTAGCCTAAACTGAACCTGAACTGAATGGCGTTACAGACGTCACGGTAAAGCTCCTGTAAGTAAAGGAGAACAAATTAACAGACAGCCGGACAGACGAAAGTGTTTTTGGCCAAGCTGAAACGGAGACGCTTCACTCGCTCGGTCAAATATGTGAAAATTAGAAATACTTCCTTTATTGTTTCATTATCACGACGAACCTTCAATAGTCCTAAGCGCCATAGACCTCAAAGGCGCTTAAGACCTTTGTACCAATTCCCGCCGTTTTGAAAATTTCCAAAAACTGAATCGACAAAAAAAAAATCAACAAACGTGCTTACAAAATTTCAGAAGAATTGGTCGATAAATGCGACCTGTAGAGGAGAACAAATGGATAGACACACAAAAGCATTTTTGCCCAAGCTGAAACGGAGACGCTTCGCTCGCTCGGTCAATTATCTATAACTCAAAAGCTTTTCTTAGGTAACAATAAAATAATATTTTCACAGGCGACCAAATCTTAAGTAACTTAGTACAGAGCGTTGCCAAGTGAAATAAAAACTTTCGCGTTACGAATCTTGGTCTCGCAAAAGGGCGTAACTTAACTTAAAAATGAAGCTACATGCGACGTTTTAAACGAGATGAATGAAATTGCCCGGTGCATTCGAGTATTTCAGAGGCTGCATTGCGGCTGTTGCACCCATTACTCTACTACGGAAGGAAGAGTTATGCGTTTTGTAATATTTTATTGCTCTACACTCCATACGTGCTCTGTTGTATTGCAATTGATGTGTTTGATCAAGGTCGAGAAATGTAAAAGGTAAAACTACTACTTATGCGTGGTAAAGTTAATCCTCAACTTGGTGTAATTACTAAGAAATAATATTTAAGTATATTCTTATTGCACGCGTAGTTAAAGACGCTTTTCCATAGCTCTACACCTACTCACTTCACAACTTTTTTTCTAGGTGTTTGTACGTTAGGTAGTAGGTATACATTTTTATTTTTATTGGTTAAATTTTTGCAAGTTGACTGACACTTTCATGACATGAAGCTAATCTGATTATGAAACTTGTTAGCCTTAACTGAATAAATAAATGAAATGAAGACGAAAAAAGATGGCTAAAGCAGCTCTTTAGCGCTTAAACGCAAAACGAATCGATCAAGGGCTCATTTGTTTAAATAGGAGCTGACATCTACGCAAAAGTCAGAAAGCTTAGTACAGACGAGTTCCGTAAATGTCTGTGCAGCTGAATGCATAATATGTAAACACTTACACCTTATTGTCAATGTCCTAAGGGTGTAGGTAGAGTAGGTACATTTTTGAAGCCTTGGAAATGCTCATATATTTATGAACTCGACTGTACTGTAGTTAGCAATAAATGCGTGTATTTTTAAAATAAGGTTTTTTTTTTAAGATATTTGTATCGTTGACAACAACTCGACTCGTCGACTCGAATAGTCGACAAGCTTGATTTAATTTTATATGATATAATTCCTTGAAAGGGTCAAGGAATAGGTCGAATTACCAGTCACCCTGTATGTCATGAAATTCAAGAGAAAACCATCCACTATTCCCAGTACATCTATATGCCCGTCGCACGTCAGCACAGGTAAGTGGGCTAAACTTTAAGGAATGCTTCAACTTTAGCCATAAATAATGTAGATTTGTTCTAGTTTGTAAAAACGGAGGTTAGTTCTTTGTAAGTTTAGAGTTATGGTGTGTGCCGATCTTGGGGCCGTCCTGAATTTCATATTCACCTACTTTATATGGTACATCCATATAAAAAGTAGGTGGATATATACCGGGTGTTTCCTGTAATACTAGCAATAAATTTCATCGTAGGAAGATCTCCTCTAACCTAACAACTTTAAAAAATTATGTATTAGTGCGGACCAAAAGTTACTGGCTGGAGAAATCTGGCGGTTCGAAAAAAAAATAATATGTCATTGTAATCATCATATATTCTGCTCTTTCGTTTATAGTTTTTAGATTTCTATCGCTTGCAGTTTTAATTTCACGGCGTTTAAAACAACGAGTAGTCTGAAATTTTTCGAAATGGATAAGTTGGAATATCGTTCCGTCATCAAGTTCCTTACGTTACGTTAAGGAAGGGGTCAGTTCCACCGATATTTAAAAAAAATAGATGCTGTTTACGGGGACTTGTCTCCTTCATTTTCCACCGTGAAAGAATGGAGTAAGCAATTTCGTTTAGGACGGGAGAACATCCACGACGAACCTCGCTCCGGTCGGCCTGTGGAGGCAGTCACCGACGACTGCGTCAAGTTAGTGGAAGAGGAAGTTCTGAGTGACCCAAGATTAAAGACCAAGGAAATAGCGGCAAGAACAGGGCTTTCGAAAACTTCAGTTCTTAGGATTCTTCATGAACATCTTCACATGAATAAAGTTAGTGCCAGGTGGGTGCCCAAACTTCTTTCGAGCTTGCAACGAAGTGAGCGAAAAGCATGCTCTCAGAAAGTTTTAGATGCTTATAAAAAATACGGAGAGAGTTTTTTGGAGTAAATTGTTACTGGGGACGAAACAATGGTTTTATACTATGATCCCCTTTCTAAAAGGAAATCGATGGAGTGGCGTCGATTTGGTGAAAACTTGAAAAGCCTCCTAGGAAGGCCAGGGTTACGCAATCCATCAAAAAGATAATGGCTACCATATTCTGGGATTGTCACGGAATACTGTTGATAGACATAAAATAACGTAATACCACTGTGAATGGCAGGTATTATGCTACCCTTATTGAACAATTACGAGAGGCAATCAAGGAAAAACGTCGAGGTAAACTTAGCAGAGGTGTGCGGCTACTCCACGACAATGCTCCCGTTCATACCGCTTCAATGACCAAGGCTGCTGTGGCCAAGTGTTGCTTCGAGGAAATTGGTCACCAACCTTATAGCCCTGACCTGACTCCGAGTGACTACTATTTGTTTTCCAAACTTAAGGCAGACTTAAGAGGAAGAAGATTTTCTTCTGATAATGAAGTGACCCGTGCAGTATACGCCCATTTTGAAGATAAAACTTCGGAGTATTTTTATAAAGGGATTGAAATGCTAATTCATAGATCTGAAAAGTGTATTAAAATAGACGGAGAAAGTGTATTTAAATTGTAAATGTATTTACTTATTTTCTTTGTAAGGCCGGAAGCTTTTGCTCAATGTAGGGATCCGTAGTTTACCTTAGTTTTTAATATCGGGAGCTCATAAAAACAAATATAGTACCTAAATATAACTCAAAAATAGCTTAAGTGACCAACATCAAAATAATTTTCCTAAGTCTTTATAAAGCTGTACTTCCATGATTTTTTCATATTTTTGGACTTGCGGTTCAAAAGCTAAACACATTTTTTTTACTCCCGGAGCGATTATTTCCGAAAATATTCACTTTGTCAAAAATATTCCCCTTACTGTTACTGTTCTGTATTATTATTTTCTCTTGTAACTGTATTTCATCTGTGTGAGGTGTGCAATAAAGAGTATTGTATTGTATTGTATTGTATATTCGGTTTTTAGAAAACCCCTACTCTTTTTGACATACCTATCCAACGATACCCTCAAACTTTAGGGATGAAACGAAAAAAAAATCGCCCCCGCTTTAAGTGTATGAGAGGTACCATATAAAAAGTTTTGACCCATTTTTTAATTTTACCACTTTGCATGACTAAGGAACCCTAACAATTACCAAATTCTTCTTCTAATAAACTTTAAAGTGTAATAAAAATCAAAACATATTATTTTTAAAAGGCGCTGAGCAAACGTTGTTCAGTTTGGGGAGTACTACCTACTACTCGTATGAAATTTATTGCTTCTATTACAGGAAACACCCGATATATCTGCTTCTAAACACTATCTCTATTATGAGTTGATACCGATTTCGAAGGATAGATTTCGACACCTTCTCTACAGTTGCATCCCGCTTCCTCCCGTAAGTGCGAGCAAGATGCACTGAAAACGCGTTAACGTAGACGCTAGCAACTATAAATATCTACGTGGTAATCATACAGTGGTCTCTTATCCTTTGTGGTCTTTGTCCGTGGTCGTGATACTCGTGATCAACATTTCAGCGATTGGTGAAAAACTTCCCAACACGCTGTTATTCTTCCATAATGGCTGCCCATTTAGTGCTCCGTACAAAACATTATAGAAAAATTTGGGTAACGGTAACATCGCCTATTAAACAAGAGCAAAAGAGCCAATTATTTGGGGCCAATTTTTGATACTTCTGAATAACTATATAAGTACTGTTTCTTGATGAACCTCATGCCCTAGCAACATACTATTGTTAAGAATAAGGTATCACGTACAGTCGCCTGCGCCAGCGCAGTGTTGCACCTCTAGGTTAGAAACTGACATAATAACTATATTAGGATGGCACTTTGTAATGTGTGTGTTAAAAGAAAGGGCAACTCGTACTGGCAAAATGTTTATTGCCGTTGTTGCCTTTGCGCATGAGCCAAATGCAGTGTAGTAAAATACTTACTACTTACTTGTGCCTTCCTGGCACATTTGGTGCTGTTTCTTATTGGCTGTTTTGTTATCTGAACATGAGCTTAAAAGACATATAATATAACATTAGCCACATATTATGTGAACTGCGGAGACGCGGCGTCCGCCACCGTATATAGTCGGCGACTTTTATTTAAAAAATAAAAATATTTATAACTTAATATTGTTTTCTATTACGGCGATCAGAATTCATAGAAATGAAGTGAAGAATTTAAGAAGTGTGTCATTTCAATATTTATAACTTCTTGACATACAAATTCCAATTTTACCTTGAATTTTAATCTAAATTTTCCAAAAGTACCCATGCCCTTAACATAACGACCATTTCACATGAGAGCTCGAGCGGATGGCTGGTATCGTTTACTGAAGTTTTTATATTTATTTTAAAGAACTTTTAATTGATCCCACGTGTCCTTAAAATCAGATAAATCAGAGATTTAAGATAACTCTGCTACTCTTTCGGAGATTCTTTTTAGTTATTTAATTAAACGTTTTATCGATGTTTAATATATTTAATCCAAAGATTATCATGAAGAGTTAATCAAATTTATGCATTTTTAAGCTCTGGTACTTAGTTTGTCTCTGCTGTCGTTTATTCACAAGCGTGAAATTGAAAATTTTTAAAGTCTTCATAAATACTTATTAGGCACCCTAGAATTAAGCTCCGTTAATGGACAGGTACGTAATTTAATTTCAAAGTCAATACCAAAAAACTATAACAAAAATTACAAATACTGACTTTGAAA
This sequence comes from Lathronympha strigana, assembly GCA_949128165.1. Lineage (NCBI taxonomy): Eukaryota > Metazoa > Arthropoda > Insecta > Lepidoptera > Tortricidae > Lathronympha > Lathronympha strigana. The sequence continues at coordinate 18,711,693 of OX421905.1, forward strand.
TTATAAATATTTAATGTTTTAAACATATTTAGACAGCAAATAATATAGAAAACAGAATTCACAACTAAACTAAACATTATTGAATCTTTTTGTTAAGCAAACATTTAACTTAATTTTGTACTTGTAATTTTTGATTTACGCCGCAAACACGTAGTATCCCACTACTATGTGTACCCGTACTGTGGGTTACTACGACGTGTTTGCTTTCCGGCATCGTACTTTAAACTTCAATAAACGATTGTAAAACAAATGCAAATCGTTATCAAAATGCTGCATACAGTGTAAACAATAAGTGCAATTATTTGGTAATTGCGGTTATGCTAAGTTGTAAAATGTTATCACGTTAACATATTTACCTTAATTTGACACAATTGTCCGTAATAAAGTGCATACTCAACAACGCACGGTTGACAATTACCAACAGGCCAGTAAAAATATTGTGAAAAGATTTTATCACAACCCCACAAAATTATCGTTGAGCGCGCCAAATGAAACTCAACTTAAGCGTAATCTCCTTAAGGTTTAATTTAAAAATTGATTGGGACATTTTTGTAATTGGTTAACCACACCTATTTACGAGAATCACCCGAGTCACAGATAATTAAATGACAAAAAGAATCGAAACAAAAAGTTTCGTTGATTTATTTCGTGTTAAAAACGAGCGTGTGGGCGAGCCTTTACATTTAAGAGCGCATTTGGTTTTTTTAATTACTCAATTTGAGTATGCGTAGCGTTAAAAGCCGGGATTATTGGGTTTCTGCTAATTGTTTTTAATTTTAATTAGGATATCTGTATGTCGAGTAAAATAAACAAACAAAATCAAAATGTTTAGCTTTGATATAAAGGCATTTTATGGAACAGAAATGGCACATTAAATTAACAGAAAAATGTGTTTCGAAATTTCGAACCAAATAAGTTTGCTACACGCTTATGATATCGACTGTATAAAATAAAACATTATGGACGCGATTAGTATGCATTGAAATGAAAGTTTAAACTTTATTAATCGCTGATATCCATGACCCTACGTTTCGAGCCCTTTACAGCATTTTGTTACAGGGTTTAATGATAAGACCTTTAAATATGCATACAAATCTAAACTCAGTCCAAACAAATGTTCAGCGATTATAATTGTAATTATTTTTGTATTTTGAAAAGTCCTCTAAGTTGGTTCCACAGAAAGTTGCTTTTAAACATTATCAAGTGTTTCTGTACCTAATAGCAATTTGACTTGGCACCGATTTCAAAGATATCATTTGCGAGCACATACAAGAACATGTTTTATGTTTACCTTTACTAAGTCGGTTTCCTATTTAAGTTGTATTTCATTGAATAACCTTCATTTCAAAATGTATTCTTATATTAATCACGGTAGAATACTCGTAATTGTAATTGTTAAAAGTGAACACACTCGAATAATTGAAACGTGCAGAGGCAATAATCGAAGCGTTAATAATTAATATTCGTTTAATTAATTACTTTGTCGACCTGAAAGCCTTTTATTGAATTTCATTACATCATCTGCCTATGAGGTAAAATATTGGTGGATTTGGATTTATCATGTTGAATGTAACAATTATTATTACCGTATTAAGAGCGGGCAGAGTGTTTGCCGCGGACACGAAATAGGCATTTAGCGGCCCCGCACTGCTCGCTATCTGTGTGCGTGCGCGCACGCACACTACTACACCGGCGCGTCATTATTCGGGCGTTAAAAGGTTATAACTTAGAAATCTTAGAATTCCTCATTTTTATAATCCTTTGATACAGATATTGTATTAATTCACCTAATATTTGTTCGGTTTTTCCAAATGATTTTATTATTTGTGTTTGTATTTAGTACTAAAGAAAGGTACCATTCTGTCGGTTGTTGATAAGGTTAATTTCTAAACTAATATTTATGACATTCGCGCCTTATCGACAACCGGCAGAATGGCAAAGTGCCTTTTTCTAAATAAAAGCACATTTTTTATGATTTCATATGTGGCTATTTACGGCTAAAGGTACCTTATGGACGGTCGGCGCTTACGTCGCGTTGCAGCGCATTTTTATCAGCGTCTTTGTTAACAGCGTAAGCGCCGATCGTCCATAAGGTACCTTTCACCGCAAAACGTCACATATTATGAAATCGTTAAAAAATTGTGTCGTTTTCTTGGTAAAAGTACCACATTGTCGCCTGTTGATAAGGTTTTCCAAGTGATTCTTTATGACAGAAGCGCCTTATCATTCTTATCAATAAGCGACAATGTGGTATCTTTCTTTACCCAGAAAACGTCACTTTTATAATATTGATTATATCAATATTTATAAATTTTGTAAGGTTGACTCCGATTTGGATAAAAATCGATATCCGAGGATCCGACGAAGTGATTAACATGAATCCAGAGTCAAAATGGTAAAATATTGTAAAAACCGACGCCATCTTGGATTTTGTAAGATCAACTCCGATTTGGATAAAAATTGATATCTGACGATCCGGCGGGGTCCTTAACATGAACCTAGAATCAAAATCGTTAAATATTGTAAAAAGCGACGCCATCTTGGACTTTGTGAGATTAACTCCGATTTGGATAAAAATCGATATCTGACGATCCGGCGGGGTCCTTAACATGAATCCAGAATCAAAATCGTTAAATATTGTAAAAAGCGACGCCATCTTGGATTTTGTGAGATTAACTGCGATTTGGATAAAAATCGATATCTGAGGATCCGGCGGGGTGATTAACACGAATCTTGAGTCAAAATTGTAAAATATTGTTAAAACCGACGCCATCTTGGATTTTGTAAGATCAACTCCGATTTGGATAAAAATTGATATCTGACGATCCGGCGGGGTCCTTAACATGAATCTAGAATCAAAATCGTAAAATATTGTAAAAAGCGACGCCATCTTGGATTTTGTGAGCTTAACTCCGATTTGGATAAAAATCGATATCCGAGGATCCGACGGAGTGATTAACATGAATCCAGAGTCAAAATTGTAAAATAATGTAAAAACCGACGCCATCTTGGATTTTGTAAGATCAACTCCGATTTGGATAAAAAATTATATCTGACGATCCGGCGGGGTCCTTAACATGAATCCAGAATCAAAATCGTTAAATATTGTAAAAAGCGACGCCATCTTGGACTTTGTGAGATTAACTCCGATTTGGATAAAAATCGATATCTGACGATCCGGCGGGGTCCTTAACATGAATCCAGAATCAAAATCGTTAAATATTGTAAAAAGCGACGCCATCTTGGATTTTGTGAGATTAACTGCGATTTGGATAAAAATCGATATCTGAGAATCCGGCGGGTTGATTAACATGAATCTTGAGTCAAAATTGTAAAATATTGTTAAAACCGACGCCATCTTGGATTTTGTAAGATCAACTCCGATTTGGATAAAAATTGATATCTGACGATCCGGCGGGGTCCTTAACATGAATCCAGAATCAAAATCGTTAAATATTGTAAAAAGCGACGCCATCTTGGACTTTGTGAGATTAGCTCCGATTTGGATAAAAATCGATATCTGAGGATCCGGCGGGGTGATTAACATGAATCTTGAGTCAAAATTGTAAAATATTGTTAAAACCGACGCCATCTTGGATTTTGTGAGATTAACTGCGATTTGGATAAAAATCGATATCTGAGGATCCGGCGGGGTGATTAACACGAATCTTGAGTCAAAATTGTAAAATATTGTTAAAACCGACGCCATCTTGGATTTTGTAAGATCAACTCCGATTTGGATAAAAATTGATATCTGACGATCCGGCGGGGTCCTTAACATGAATCTAGAATCAAAATTGGAAAATATGGTAAGAATCGACGCCATCTTGGATTTTGTGATATCAACTCCGATTTGGATAAAAATCGTCAGATATCGATTTTTATCCAAATCAGAGATAATTTTCCGAAATCCAATTTGGCGTCGGTGTTGACATTATTTAACAATTTTGACTATGGATTCATGTTATGGACCCCGCTGAATCGTCAGATATCGATTTTTATTCAAATCGGAGTTAATCTCACAAAATCAAAGATGGCGTCACTTATTACAATATTATACAGTTTTGATTCTGGATTCATGTTAAGGACCCCGCCGGATCATGAGATATCGATTTTTATGTTATGGCCAACAACATACAGACTGTACACACTACACTGTAGACCGACGGAAGCGATTCATACCAGGCCTTAGCTAAGCCAACTAACTTTTGCAAGGAGTAATGTACAGTCTGTTTTTCGTCCCATTCATATATGGCTGCACACTCGTTCACTTTACGTATCCAGCGCTCCACAGTTTGAGTCTTATTGTTCGGATCAAATTCTGGAACCACATTTGATAGCTGATTCGTCGCATAAGGATGTGAAATCTTACTTGGTTCTTTGCGTACAGCGGCGACAATCTTGATGACGTCCTCTACCGTCAGTCCCACTGACCGCCGCCTGGACTTACGTGGCCTTTCTTCATACGAGTCGTCAGAAAGGGGCGACCGCCGCCGGCGCCTGCTGAAACGACTCCTATCTTCAAACTCCTCATAATCCGCTCCGGGAGTCCGTAGCGTCCTCTGTTGTCGCATTACCGTTGCAGACCTCCTCACCGTCCGCCTTGGTCGTGATGGCAGCTTAGGTGACGTCGGTGTGTTTACATCTGACTCCATTTTACCCTGCAATAAATTTGTACGCACTGTATGGTTTCTTGTAACGGATGTCTTTTAGTTCTCCATAATGCCCGGGCAAGGTTTGTGTGCGGTTGTAGTTCAACCGGTCAAATATCATGTCATAGTCATGGTACTAGATCACCTACATGGTCTTAGCATTTGCCAACATACATAGCTCATGAAACATTATAGTTACAACTCAGTATAACTTACAATTTACCACCTACACGGTAAGGTCACCATTTATTCATCAAAGCACAAGTAATGCTCATCGACTTTATATAATACCACATACATGGTATCCAATGGCAACTCTAGTCATAGCATAGGTACCACCTACATGATAACCATAACTGTTGCCGTACTTGCCATAGTCACCTGGATGCAACTAAATTCAACTTGAATCAACTAGATGCAACCTGATTCAACTATTCATCCATATTCATCTAAATATATGCTCGATTCAGCTAATAATAACTAAAAAATTGAAACTAGAGAATAAGATTCAACCAAATTGAACTAGATTCAACTAAACTCTACTGGATGCAAATAGGTTAAATTATGTTTTAACTAAATTCAACCAGATTAAATTCCAACTTTGATTAAATTAAAATGCACCACATGGTAATTCAATTACATGTAAAATTATAATTGCATGTCATATACTAAAGGAAAAGGCCAACACCATCGGAGGCCAAGCCGAGTACATGGTCAACACATACAGTACATACTGTGGTAACATACTGTATGTAGTTGGTTGATCTTACAAAATCCAAGATGGCGTCGGTTTTAACAATATTTTACAATTTTGACTCAAGATTCATGTTAATCACCCCGCTGGATCCTCAGATATCGATTTTTATCCAAATCGGAGCTAATCTCACAAAATCCAAGATGGCGTCGCTTTTTACAATATTTGACGATTTTGATTCTGGATTCATGTTAAGGACCCCGCCGGATAGTCAGATATCGATTTTTATCCAAATCGGAGTTGATTTTACAAAATCCAAGATGGCGTCGGTTTTTACAATATTTTACAATATTGATCCTAGATTCATGTCATGGTCCCCACTGGATCCTCAGATATCAATTTTCATCCAAATCGGAGTTTATCGCACAAAATCCAAGATGGCGTCGCTTTTTACAGTATTTTACGATTTTGATTCTGGATTCATGGTAAGGACCCCGCCGGATCGTCAGATATCGATTTTTATCCAAATCGGAGTTTATCTTACAAAATCCAAGATGGCGTCGGTTTAAACAATATTTAACAAATTTGACTCATGATTCATGTTAATCACCCCGCCGGATCCTCAGATATCGATTTTTATCCAAATCGGAGTCAACCTTACAAAATTTATAAATATTAATGTAATAAATATAATTTATAATTTTTTAATATATTTGTAAATATCTGCTCCATCATCAGACCTTGGAAACCATGCATGGCCCAAGTGCTCGTCGAATCAAAACTAACGAGTCTAAACACGAAGGTATTCTATCAACTGGTTCCTGAGTACCAGTTGACACTTTACTGCTCCACCATCAGACCTTGGACACCATGTATAGCCCAAGTGCTCGTCAAAACAAAATCTACGAGTCTGAACACGAAGGTATCCCACCCACTGGTTCCTGAGTACCGGTTGACACCTTTTTGCTCCATCATCAGACCTTGGACACCACTCACGATCCAAGTGCTCGTCAAAACAATACAAATGACTCCAAACATGGGGGTATTACATCAACTACTGCCTGAGTTCCGGTGGCCGCCTTTCTGCTCCATCATCAGACCTTGGACACCACCTACGGCCCAAGTGCTCGCCTAACCAAACCTAACGAGCCCAAACACAGGGGTATTACATCAACTACTTCCTGAGTTCCGCTGGTCATCTTTCTGCTCCATCATCAGACCTTGGACACCAGTCACGGTCCAAGTGCCCGCCAAAACAATACAAATGAGTCCAAACACGGGGGTATTACATCAACTACTTCCTGAGTTCCGGTGGTCATATTTCTGCTCCATCATCAGACCTTGGACACCACTCACGGTCCAAGTGCTCACCAGAACAAACCTAACGAGCCCAAACACGGGGGTATTACATCAACTACTTCCTGAGTTCCGGTGGTCATCTTTCTGCTCCATCATCAGACCTTGGACACCACTCACGGTCCAAGTGCTCACCAGAACAAACCTAACGAGCCCAAACACGGGGGTATTACATCAACTACTTCCTGAGTTCCGGTGGTCATCTTTCTGCTTCATCATCAGACCTTGGACACCAGTCACGGTCCAAGTGCCCGCCAAAACAATACAAATGAGTCCAAACACGGGGGTATTACATCAACTACTTCCTGAGTTCCGGTGGCCACCTTTCTACTCCATCATCAGACCTTGGACATCTTCTACGGTCCAAGTGACACTATATACAATGAGGTATAAACGAAACTAACTCTGTATGTCATTCATTTTGAACTGGTTGCTATTGCCTATTTCCTTTGGAAACACAAAAAATGGTAAAAAAATTCTTATACCGTTTTGCTACCTATAACGCAGTATACGTACACAATGAACATCGATTTATTTCAAGATGTAGACGCTCCGCAGAGAGACGTGGTGTCGCTTCGAACATTCGGGGCCGACTGACTATTTCGAGTGTTGCTCACTTGTTATATTTCAACGATCAGGGGTGCGATTTTTGAATCTCACTCGTGAGTTGAGCTCGCCTGGTGACTAAAATTCTCACCGGTGACTTTGATATCACCGATTACCAAATGTCGTATTTTTGAAACTCACTCGCAGGTTACCAACATGCAGACATTTTACAACTTCAGTCATAGACAATCGTCCCATGACGTTCCTTTTTAAGCAGATACCGGTTTTTATTTCTCATACTATAACTTAAAATAGGTTCAATGAAATCGGTCAAACGTAGAACGTGGTGTACCTACCTGTCAGTCAGTGTCAGTGTAATTTAAAAGAAAACTTAGTTTTGGAAACATTTTATTATCAGAACTACAAGGATTGCTTGAAATTTACTCGAAGAAAGCGACAGTTGTATTAAAAAAAGGTATGTACATTTGTTAGTGGCATATGTTCTATTATCGTAATATATAGTGTTGTTTAACCTGATAATAGTGATAATTGTTTATTGTCCCTTTTATAGATGCTCGTCGTCGGTCCCAGTCCCACAAAAGAGGAAAGTTGGAATATAACAGAAAACTCGACTGCAAGCGCTTGTGCGGGAGAATGAGCTCAATGAGCAACTTTGAAAGTTTGGCAGGATATAGCGGCCGAATTAAATGCTATTCCAGGACTAGAAGGCGTGGAGAAAGGTAGGATCTTTTCATTGTTATTCTTTCATTCAGGTTAAATTTATAACCAAAATCATATCAGAGAAATTTCCCAATGGTATAACAGCGTGCAAGGTGTTCACAATGATCCTAACACACTTTTATTGTCTTAATAATTAGGCAGTGCCAAAATCATTTTGGTCACCTTACCAACTTAGCAATTTCTGCTGCTGAGTGCACAATGGTTGTCAACTTGCAGAAAATGCCAAGACAAACTAACTAACTTACACACCAATTCCCAGCATATAAAAATTAGTAATTTATACAAACCAAAGGCAAAAATTAACTACTATATTGGTCTGACTGTTTACCTTTTTAATATCTTGTAGGAAGGCTTTGATGCATTTTGCCAGGTTGATTATTAGCTGTGACCAGGATATAAATATATTACACAACAGGCCTACTGATCAAATTATATAAATAAATAATAAATAATAAATAAATATTATGGGACAATCTTACACAAATCGACCTAGCCCCACGGTAAGCTCAAGGCTTGTGTTATGGGTACTAGGCGACGATATATATAATATACAGATACATATAAATACTTAAATACATAGAAAACATCCATAACTCAGGAACAAATATTCGTGATAAACACACAAATAAATGCCCTGACCAGGATTCGAACCCGGGACCTCCTGCTTCGTAGGCAGGGTCACTACCAACTAGGCTAGGAGGCCGTAATTACAATCAGTTACATTACTTGTTGTGCACCTCTGTGTAGTTGACTGCAACATATTCAAATTAAATTTCACCATCTTTGATACACATACATCTGTAACTCCAGATGTTTTCTCAAACTGTTACATAATTATTAAAGGATCAGGATACATTGAAAATCTAATTTATAGCTGATAATAGAACTCTATTATGATTGAATGTTTTTTTGTACTTTCAGGTAAGCGGCAAGAAGACAATGCAACTTCTCTACTTTTTTGGAGTTTCTTACAAACATTGGATAACAGCATTCTCCATGGCTTGTCTAAGTATGTAGACAATACAATGTATGCATATTGGTTTTCTGTACACCATGAGTGGAACAAAAAATAAGTTTTTGTAGACCAACAGATAAAAGCCTAATTACCTATACCCGTAGGTATATACCAAATTAAAATTAAGTTATTAATTTTAACTTATTTATTTATGATCCTTTTATTTTTTGTATTTTTACTTTAACTACCATTTGCAATCTGATTTGGATATTAATGATGAAAAAGTAGAATGGCTGAATTGACTGGATTGTCTACCTCTCTCATTTAAAGTGATAACTCATACAGTATATCTCTCAATCTTTCTAAATGAAAGTGGCAAGTTGTGAAACCTGCCAATTTAGCTACCTACTTGTGCTGTGATTTGATACAAAAATTCTATGTATGATGTTAGATTATAAGATGATTATTATTTAGTTCAGATATTTAGGCTGATGTTTTTAATATACTTATAATGCACTTCTTGATAATAAAGAGGTAATGTAAAATTCTAAGCTTTAGACTAATGTTTTATTAATAGGTATCTTGTAAGGCTTTATTTAATTTGCCTATTATTTAGTTGAGAAATTCAAACTGATTGATTTTGTCAATGTATAAGTAATCATATGGCTAGCAGCAGAAGTAGTAGAGCAGGCAAGGTGTTCAAAATGGTCTGAGCACAATCTTATTGTTTTCAAAAGAAGGGTGCATCAAGATCATATTGGACACCCCGCATGCTTAACTACATCTGCTGCAGACTGTACGGTCAGCGTCAGCAATATCTATACAACTCTCGCTTTATTTCTTTTGTAATAAGAGGAGAGTTGTATAGATATTTTTGATGTTTAATGTACATTCACTAACATTAAGGCTATTGGCGGTCTTATTAAAATGTTAATTATGTTAGGAGCAAAGGACTAGTGTTCTCCATAACTGTAACTTTTAACACTTTGACTTTCTATAAAATAGAAGTCACAGAGTTGCTTAAGCACATTGCAACTATTGACTACTACCTAATCTAATTAAGTTGCTTACACTAAACTAAACAGACTTGAGGTATTGAATTGTTTAAAATGAGCCTATGTAGGTAGACTATACCTAAATTACAAGAAATAATATATAAAGCCTACACAAACTCCCCTTGTTTCATTCAGTTTCTACAGCTACCTAATGCCTGCCTCCTGCCTGTTCCATATTGCCCTATCATTGTAAGTGTACCTTACTGATACATTTGAGAACTAATTTACATCCTCTTTTTAATTGAAGAGCAACATGTACCTATGCTATACCTACATAAAAAAATTCTCAGCCCGCATACCTTACAACTGCACAGGTGCAGTCTGTGCAAAACCTATCCATGTTATACTTATAAGGTTAATGTGGCTAATTCTGTAATTTTGACTATTCAATCTAATGCTCGCCTCCGTTGAATATAAGCACAATATGCAGCTGACGACTCAGTTTATGAACTCCGGAGAGCCTGCTGCTTATTGACTCTGTCTATAGCGATGCATACTGTGTTTATTTATATTCAATGCAGGCGAGCATTAGATAGAATAGGCCCTACGATGGAATTAGCTACATTAACCTTACCCTACTCATGTAGACAAAAACTGAACTATGATTAACATTAACTTATGATTAACTGGAGGTATCGAAGTTTGGTTGATATAAGTAATTTACTTGGACGTACAAGGAATTAAAAACAATGTATAAGAGATATTCATAACATGCTTTATTGTGCACTATAATAACAAAACATGAACAAAAACTTCAGCAAGTGACAAAATAGACTGAACACCTACTCTATAGGTGGCTTAATCTTCCAAATAATAATATCGCACTATCGATGCTCGTAGAGCTTCTCTTGCCAACAAATCAGGTAAGTACAGGCCAAAATCCAAAACATCATCTTCATTGTCATGCATGACCAAGATCGACATTGTTTTGAATGCAGATGTTGTAGACCACCCCGCAGCTGTTTATTATTTTCGACGCTTTCTCCGGTTCATAGTGCAGTACTCTATGCTTTAATAAACAGCGGAATCGGCCTTTTAATATGCCATTAGGTACACCTTTCTATCGCAGCACGCGCTTCTTCAAAGGCCTCGTTCTATTCTATTGCTGCTTTGCCATATTCGCTATCCGTTATCTTCATCTTAATGTAATCTTCCAGGCTTGCCATTTCTTATTCTTTTCACAAATATGCGAAATTCACGAAATTTGCTGCTAATTCAGTTAAATCTCCAACATACTGTTTTCCAATTCCAACACACTTTGGCAGATTACATAAGTCAACTGTCAAAAATACTCACCGATGATTTCAAATACGAGTGGGTATGGGCATTCGAATTGAACTCACATGCGTGAGAATCAGAAGTCACCGATGAGATTCAAAAATACGAATTTTCGGAAATCACACATTTTTGTGAGAATTAGTCACTCGGTGAGATTCAAAAATCGCACCCCAGATTCCATAGTAATTTTGTATGGCGGATTTTTAGGACGTTTTAAAAAAATCATAATTAATTAATGAACCAGTATTATGTAACAAGACTATACGAATTCAGTAGCTTGTATATTTGAGATTGGATAGAGTTAGTTTTTAAAAATAAAGCAAATGATTTTTCATTCACTTTGGCATAAACGCTGACACGCGTTTTTCTCAATTTTGCTGCGTCTTTGCGTAGACATATTTACTAAACTGTACATTATTGTAGATTGTAAATACACGAATATGGTAGACACACTCTTTGAGATAATAATTACATGCATCTTGTATGTCTTTGCAAATAATTGAGGACGCCACAGTCTTAACCGTAACTGTCGTTTACGTTGAAAACACTCTGCCCCCTCTTAAGGTGCTATTGGAATTTAACTTTACTTTAAAGATGACTCACGCTAGTTTGGGCCGGGCCGGGACGATTATGTGTCAATTTTTATTGAAAGCGTCACGTATTAGTTTTGAGATCACGTGGCGCTTTCTATAGAAAATGACATATCGTCTTGGAGAAGGCTGCCATCCGTCCGGATTTCCCCGGATGGATGGCAGCCAGCACGATTGGAGCTCCCTCAGACTCTATTTTTTTCATATCTTTTATTAAAAATTATCCGGAGAAAACCCGGGACATTTTTGGATTCAGGTCAGTCTCTAGAAATTAAGTTTTTAAAAATTAAAAATTGTTTTCTTATGTGTCCAGGAGATTAGCTAGCCCGGGGAACGCAAGTCGTCCTTTAAACATCTTTAAAACTTGACATCCGAACTGATAAACGTTTACGACTATTGATAAATATAAAAACATATGTTTTTTATCTTTTCAAATTGACAGGGAACTGTTAGACTTCGTCGTAAAAGGATCGTAAAACGCTATCAATACGGAGAGCTGCACTAACAGTTCGAAGTTGTAAAACAAGGATTGATTATTATTTTGGAAGTACCTAAATAATTTTCTTGGTGGTATAGTCAACGTTATATTCGAGTGATATTTGTTACAACTAACGTTATGGTTTAACATCTAATACGTATAATCAAACAAAATGCGATTATTTTTACATCTTAAAATGCTGTCTTGCACCTACAGAAAATGCACCAATAAGGCAGACGTCCGATTTTATTCTCTATAACCTAGTATTTAGTCCACCACCTACTAGTCCAGTATATTTTAGATTCCATTAAGTCTCAATAGTCCATACACCCTGGCACCCGCCTGCCTCTGCGTGCGTCCTATGACTCGGGCAGGTGCAACATCTGCTCAGTGTACCCCCTACATTTTATTAAATTTTCGAAAGAGCCTCTGCGTGTTGGTTTCGGCTCCGCGTACGCCTCCCAAAGGGCCGGAACAACATTTTTCCGTGATGGGAAAGACATACAAAATAATAATAAGACAATCTTACACAAATCGACCCAGTCCCACGGTAAGGTCAATAAGGCTTGTGTTGTAGGTACTAGACGACGATATATATATGATCGATAGATACATATTAATACTTAAATACATAGAAAACATCCATAACTCAGGAACAAATATTCGTGATAAACACACAAATAAATGCCCTGACCAGGATTCAAACCCGGGACCTCCTGCTTCGTAGTCAGGGTCACTACCAACTAGGCTAGGAGGCCGTAATGATTTCATAAATAAGGAAATTATTTTAAAAAATGGTATGCTTTTCCAATGCTTTTCCAAAATGTTTCCAAACAGAAAGAAAGTAATGTTGGCAATAACCGCGACACAGTAGAGATGACACTATTTTCTCGATTCCGCTACATGGCGTCCTTACGGTCGTCAGACTGTAAATGAATTTTCAAAACTTGCTACTCTTTTTCCTTTTGAATACGTATCTATCTACTTCTATTTCGGAGGCTAGATCATGAAATGATCATTACAATAATGGCTTAATCTCAAGCATTTTTTGAAATATGACAATACACACGTTCTTATTTATTTATTTAAACTTTAATGCACAAAACCCTGTAAAATTTAGAAATGGCGGACTTAATGCCTAATAGCATTCTCTACCAATCAACCATAGGGCTAAACAGAGACATTGAAGTTGGTCTCTCTCACTCTCGGGTCTATTATTACCCTCAAGTTTTAAAAATCCCTTATTATATCACTTTTGCATAAACTACTATTAAGATGTTCCAGTTCATAGGTATTTATTTTTAAATTAAAGTATTTTCGGTATACGATTTTAGGCTAACATGGTCATTTACATTATAATGACTATTTAAAACGATATATTTTTGGTGTCCTGGGTGTCTCTTTCACTTTCAAAATTGTTGGTTATATTTGTGAATTAATTTAGTTTTCAACGATATATTGCGAAGGGCGCTGGTAGCTGCGAATGTGGACGTCTGTGCTGGAGCCACCGGGCCTTAACCGGTCAGACGGACTTTTTGTAGATTGTAATTTAAGTTTAATTTTATGACATTTTGTAATTAATTTAATTTACTTTGTATATGTAATAAATGGAATTCTTTTCATAACGACAAAGTTTCGGAGTACAAGGGAGATTTTAATTTGTAACACAATTATTTAACGTTTTTTTGCGCCGGTCACAAACATCTTAATTCTGTAAGGATGGGTCGCTAATTCAATTAAACCTTAAAGAGTATTATGAGCTTTCGTGATTTTATGGACTAACAGGCTGCGGAAAAGACACAGCTCGCCACACCGGTGATACTGTCGCTATCAGATATATTGGAGCAGCTAAAGTACTTATAAATATCTGAACACGATTCTATTGTCAAGACATTAGACGTTCAGATATTTTTGAACACCTCACACCGGATATATCTGATGGGTATACAGAAGAAGATCGGCAATTGTTTTGAGGAGCTACCGTGAACAGAAAGAACAAAGGCAGTATACCTACGGTGGGCCCTCTGAAGCTTGTCACTCGGCTAAATACTGGCTATGCCCGAGATGCGTGGGGGAAAGGAAGCGAGAACCAATGAAAAGGACATTTTCATAATATTTAACTGTTCTTTTCTTCCCGCAAAAGGTGCCACAGTTAAACCCAAAGTGTATATTGGCAGATTATTATTTTACAATGCATTAGCTCCAAATTGCAATTTTCAAGGGTAAACTTATGCATAGAAAGTGGGTCTTTCTCGCATACGTGCGAGAAAATAGCTTTTTAATTAAAAAAAAACTGTAAATAATCTAATAATTTCGCATTATCCAAACCAAGGCAATTTCTGAATAACATCAATCGGAAATACAGTTTTGTCTTTATGAAACAATATTACGCATTAATATACAAGCCGTTAAAAGTGTAAATATAGAAAAGGAAAAATAAAATTAATATATATAAACATATTTACTTTGTTTTAAAGTGTTCAAAAGATAATATCCTTCATATTTTATTTTTGCTCCATCTCGGACCCAATAGGGAATATTCACTATTTTTTTAAATACTGTTGGATGATAGCTTTTATCATAAAAATACTGTAAAATAATTTTCAGCGCATAAAAACTAAAATTTAGTAGATAAATCTTCTTTCAAAAACTCCAAATAAAAACGGGCGTTTGAAACGCCCGCCATTCCGACAAGCTTAGCCGTGACGTCATTGTTCATCTAAGGCCGGCACACAGTCTGAATCAGATTACGATGCATAATTGTAATTCATATTGTGAATTAATAATGCATAAAATTACGAACAATTTAGATATTGCTCACACGTATCCTGATTTTTTCAAATATAATAAATTTCTCAGATTAATTGATGTGAATTAAGATTATGATTTATGAACGTGTTTGACCGGCCCAACATAACCTAAAAATTGTTTATTATTTAATTAGTCTTGTATTGTTCAGCCGATTGTGTTTACATTTACAGTGGAAAACGACATACAAGTCATAAAACCACTTTAAAGATGGGATATGTATTGGATTGTGCCAAAATGCAAAAATATGAGTAGCAGAACGAGAAACACTAGATATCTTATGAAGGAAATTATATACGAGAACATGTATACAATTTGACACAGACGATTCACGATTCGCACGCTTTTTTTTAATGATCTGGATACTAGTGCTTCTGTGCCGGCTGTACACCAAACAATTGAGAAACCGAGACGCGAGATTACAGCGGCTCTCTGTTCATTCGCGTTCTTGGCTTCTCGAATGTTTGGTGTACAGACGCCCGTATCCAATGACGTCACACTCGACGTCACAGCGTTGTAACCGTTTGTAATTTCACAAATGTTTAGAACTTAACATTGATGTTTTAGAAAGCTTGTTTCTTGTTTATGTTTTAGGATTAGTTATAAAGTATTATAGTATAATAATTACTAGGTGCATATAGCTACCTATTGTTAGATAGCATGAGCGCGATCTCGCCAACAAACTGGTTTCTCAGTTTGGCGGGTTATAATACCAATTAATGTAACTATGTACACCTTTTGAATAATAAAAAAAAAATATATATATTTTTGCACTTTTCAATAATTATTTTCACAGCTAAAATAAAATAAAATTAAGAAATTTTGATAGGGATCTAATGCTGAACCAACATAGTTTCTGAGAAAAAAATATAAGCCTTATCCATTTCAAGTGCATATAGCCTATTGCAAACGGCATGCGTATATTGCAGCACTCTCATTGGTCGTCCCTACTCCGCTATCTTTTTCAGAATGAAAGGACCGTATCTTACCGGACAAATTTCATAAGTACTATAACTCCATATAAAAGCTTTTTATTACTTAAAATTTTCATAAACATTTTCATAAACAGCACCCAAAAGTGAAATTATTATAGTTAAACGTGGCTGTGTAATTAATAAATTTAATAAAGTTTTTGTTTTCTTAAGTACTATATAATTCCCTTTTGTGACATACGTAACCCCAATCGCTCAATTCGAACCGAGCAAACGCCTGTATGGGCGCGCATTGGCTAGCTTATTGGTAGTTTTTTTTCATATATAAATTTGTTAAAAGTATTTCGTTCTGATTTTGGATAATTTGGCTTGAAGTTTTTATATCGTAGTGGAATTAAATAGTGATATTCAATTCACGCCTCCGAGAATTCGTAACGAGGCGCAAATGGTTAGTTTATTTTACATAAAAGCAGATTGAATTAACAATATTGCAGTTTATTGTACGCGATTTGTACTTATAATTAATTACAAAGACCAACATTTAATTATAATAATTTAACTTTTGGGTGCTATTTTTAATATAAATGAAAATTTTAAATAATAAAAATATTGAGAATGGGGAGAATATTACATGTAAGTAATGTTTAGTCTGGTAACATAAGATAGGGATTTTTCATTCTGAAAAAAGTAGCGGCTTTCCAAGCTAATGCATTGTAGAATGTTGTTTGATATACATGTTGAAATGTTTTCCAACTCATGTCGCATTAAAACACTCGTTGGGAAAAAGTGTACTTTCTACACGTATATCATAAATAACTATTGTTGTCGTTTTATTTTCGCGTCAGATTTGAATGAAATTTAGTAGGTAGGAAGAGTTTCATATTATCTGCAAGAAATACCCAATTTCCCAGTATGTCCTATAATTTTTTCCAATGTTTTTTTACGAAAATGCATGGGAGTTTCGCAACTCAGTGGGAGATTTTGTACAAAATTTTTGTCTTAAATTAGGAATTTGTATCTTTCTGGCGTAGAATAAGAAACTCTACCTACTCACCAAATTTCATTCAAAACTGACGTTAAAAAAACGACAACAAAATAAAAATCCGCCCATATAGCGATAATAACATCAAAGAGAAACGCACAAAGAGAACATTTTATAGAAACAAATCAAATTATTTAATGAAATATCATGACATGTTATTAAAGTAGTAACAATACTATAGCTAAATTGAAAATAGATGTCATAATCATACACCGGTTTCACGGGGGCAAAAATGTACCAGTGCTAGTGATTCATTAAAAATCGACTTAGTTTATCGACATCCATAAAAATAATTTTTTAACCATAAATAAATTTTATTTTTGTCCATAATTTAAAAGTAGGTACATATATCAAGATTACGTTTGAATCCTCAAGGCAAAATTATTCACAAAAAACTTCAAACAGTGTTAGAGAAAAACGTCGGCATTTCAACTTTAACAACATTAAATGATTTGGTATCCGGAAAAGAAATAGAACTGAGTCATATAACAGAAATTCATCAATACTATAAATTGTTTGAATTTGCTCCAATTACTACTGTTGACGTAGAAAGGTCATTTAGTTGGCTAAAATGGATATTATCACCGAGGCGACGAAGATTAAAGTCTGAAAATGTGGAAAAAAATTTGATTGTATATTATGAAAATTATATTAAATATTAAAGAAAGTTAATTCCTCAAAAAGTTTATTTTTGTGTATGTAGTTTTCTTCTTCATTCAAATTCTTGAAATTACACAACGGTTGTACGTCATTTTTATCGAT
This sequence comes from Lathronympha strigana, assembly GCA_949128165.1. Classification (NCBI taxonomy): domain Eukaryota; kingdom Metazoa; phylum Arthropoda; class Insecta; order Lepidoptera; family Tortricidae; genus Lathronympha; species Lathronympha strigana. The sequence continues at coordinate 18,729,582 of OX421905.1, forward strand.
ATCAACTAATAAAGTTAGTTTAATGTGTCCTCGCACTATTAAACGGTACAGATTTGCCCCCGCGAAACCGGTGTATGGTCATAATTATACTAAATAAAACGACCAAGTCCATCAGTGGCTAAGCTGGGAATCGAAACCTTCGGGAGTCTTCAGCTTACGCGGCTAACGCCATGGTAAGTAGTTCACATTTGTTTACAAGTACATACTTGAATGTTAATCATAAGCATAAGGAGGTTTTAATTAGTAAGAAAAGTGAAGAGTATCCTAAAGTTTTTATCATATTCCAACTCAACCTTGCCATGTTTTTCAATTTCCCGCTCTATTAACCTTACTTAGACTGTAAACATGGCTGTCGTAAAAACCTCCCGGGCAAGACTAATGAGAGATTGTTACCGTACCTAATCAATTTCCTCAAAAAGAACATTCATGAAACAGGTTTTTTTTAAAGGCCTGTTTCATGTTAATTTGTTAGTGAGAATGATTCTCTCGAGTTTAATGTTGCGAATTAGAAAGGGGCTTAATGAGATTATTTTAAAAAGGTCCCATTTGTGCAAAGTGTTTTGCGCGCGAAAACTTTGTTTTTAATTTTCCTTTTTATTTTTCCTTTCATTTAAGTTTAACATACCTTGTATTTTTACGACAAAATATTGAATGTGGAAAAAATGCACTTATTTTTGGTGACGAAAATTTAACATATATAATTTGAATCTGACCTTTTAAAAATACCTAAACCCAATTCTGCATAGTATACGAACCCAAGTATGATATTCGGGTATGATCCACTTTATTGAGTGAAAATGGTTGCAATAAGCACAGTATAACTTTTAAATCAGTACGTTGATTGATATGGGTAAGGCCCATAATAGGAGCAATAAATTTAATCGTCCCCAAACCGAACAACGGGTGCTCAGCGACTTTTAAAAACAACGTGTGTTTTGATTTTTATTACACATTATAGTTTGTTAGAACACGCAATGTAATTTGAATTTTGTCATTTTTGTGCTATGACAAATTAAAAGAGACGTCAATTTGGCGGATGTTAACATTAATTGAAAATACTATTTAGTTTGTATGAAAAAGTGAAAACCTACAGAGTACATAACTTTTAAAAGTTGTTGAATAAAAGTTATTAGGTTTCAAGAGTACAACCTACGATTCAATTGATTGCTCCTTTTATGGGCCACACCCGGTATGTTCTCACTCGATCGTCAGCATTCTGGTGAGTCTGAACATCGAGAAAACTAATAGACAAATGAGACAAACTTTAATGGATATCAGACGTAAAGTCAGTACAGTTCTTGACAATGTTATTTACTTTATACGGGAGATGAAAATATTTTTAAATGAAAATCTCCATGTTGGTTACAAATAGGCACTAAGACAATAAGGAGTCAAGAAATAGAACAACCTGTCTCCAAATAAACAATATACATACTTCATTGAGACAAAAATATACGGAAAGAAGTACATTACCTACACGAATATGTATTTATTTAACCAATCTAATCAGCAAAATAACAAAAATCGAATACTAATCAAAATCGATCATCGATCGAGAGTGATCGTTTAAAATCGTATACTAATCAGCAAAACCTTATTTTATTTCCGTTTCACGCGTAAAACCGTTACTTTAACCTTTTCCACGCCAAAGGCGTATAGCATATATATTGGCACCGCAGGTTCAACGCCAATGACCGAAATATCGGTCACAGACCACAGAGTAAAATAAACCTGCACTGGTAAAGCATAGAGTTCAACTTCAGTTTTGACATTTCGATGACGTGGTGTCTGACTAGTCTGAGTGATAGCCTGTGCGTTTGCCATGGCGTCGAAAAGGTAAAAACAAACATTTTTATAAAGTTCCTAATAGATTAACCGGTTTACAACAATAAACCGATTTATTGTTATGCAGGATAAACAAGTAAGTAAGTGCCTTTATTACAAGCACACCGCCGCCCGACCCACCGTCCCATCGCTCGTCAAAGAAACCGGTTGACTTTAGGTTTGACCGGTTGACCGGTTTTAGTTGACTTTTAAATGTTCGCATTCTTATGACAGTTCGAAGTTAACCAGAAAAAAACCGGTATCTTCCACTATTTTAAACCGGTTCCGAGCCTTGTATTACTGCCTATTAACCATACACTGCGGCAAAGTGGACGGTCAGTCATTGTATATTGGTACAAAGCGCACGCCGGAGTGAGAATCTGCATGCCTACTGCTTGGCATTGACGGGATAACCTCTTTGTCCAATATGCAAGTGTGACAGAGATGGAGATACAATTCCGCAATCGTTCTATTTTCGTGGTATAGGCTTTGCTTTCGCATCGTCGGTGTATGGCACTTGTAAAGCACCATCGCCCACACTGTTGACTCACCATTTGTAAACCTTATTACAAGGATATAGGGGCTACTGGTGGTTAAGCGTGTTGCTTTTTGTACTTGCCCGCTTGTAGAGCTGTGAAACCAGCGTGTAGTCACTTAATTAGTGTTGTAACATTTGTTACACATTGTTACTCGGAAATGTAACCAGTTTTTAATAAATTAGCATTGTAAAATTAATATTATACGTTTACGTTCAACCTCGTTTTTTTTAGGGTACCTCCCGAGTGTTTTAGTTTAAAAAATGTGTCCCTCTCCCTTTTGTGCCCCCCCCCCTCTAACTTTTGAACTATGCGTACAAAAAATATGAAAAAATCACAAAAGTAGAACCTAATAAGAACTTTATTGGAAAATTATTTTGAACTTGATTGGTTGAACGGTTTTTGAAAAATTTTACAAAATAATTTCTGAATTAAGTTTGTAATTTACGGAATATGCAATTTTTTTTTATCTTGAGTACTTAATTTATCATCCCGCACGTATCTTCCTTCTAATAAAAAAAGAATGATTCAAATCGATTCACGCGATCAAAAGTTACCCGTCTAGTTTGTATAAATTAGTAACCCAATTTCCCGAGAGATGGCGCTGTACCGTGTTCTACTTTGCGTTGTTAAGATTTTTCCGGAGTTGATGAGATCGGGACGGTGACGGGATGTGATCGAAAGTATCATCGAATTGTTAATTATTATAAGCATATATTATTGATCATGGTATCTATTAAAACACTTTTTAAGGTTGCCTGTTGTGACGGACGGTAAGCTACGGAACCCTACACTCTTGGCCGGTTTTGTTTCTAAATATCTATGTTAAGGCTGGTTTTAAGAGCCGCATTGACTCCAAATTTTATTTTTATGTCCGAAAACAAAGCTAATAACCTCGTTAAGGGCTAAACGTGAAGTACAGCCATCTGCATAAGAATTGACAACGATAAAAAGCAGGCGCAACCACCCATGAACGTGAACGCGCTAACTTACCCTTAAGTATGACCAAAATGAATTCAGCGTCATTTTACACATTTGACAAAACAAGTATTTACTTTGAAATGTTTGACAATTATTGTTATAATTAGGTTAATCGACCTACGTAATCTCATCTCATTTAATTCTTCGTAGGTAGGTAATTTTGCAAACACTTCAGGTATGGATTCTACTTGTATATACCTACTTTTAAACATTTCTATAATTATCATATGTCAGAAGTGCCTGATTTAGAATTTCACAACTGTAGTATTCATTCGGGAACATAAAGGCAAATCCGTCTTGAAACGTCGGAGCCAAAAATCTACAAAAGTACTTAGTTTAGTCACGTTTTAGTTAAAAATAATCAAAAGATTTTTTTTGTAAAGCATGAATCAAATCATAAATTGAAAGAGATGTCATATACTACAGACAAAGTGACCTGCATTTGCGGCAGAAGATCGCTGGTTCGATCTCAGTCCTGGGCACTGGGGGCTTTGGTCACTTTTTCTGTAGTATAATATACTACAGAAAAAGTGACCAAAGCCCCCAGTTATGACGTCTCTTTCAATTTATAATAATCAAAAGAGCTCATGAAAAATTCTCAAGGGATTTTGTTGTATGTTTACGTTATATTTCTGCTGGAAGGGGAAAACAGAGGGAAAGAGCATCTTAGGCCTCGCTTAGGATTTCAGCTAACAGTCTATCAGACAAACTAGGTAAGATAAAAACACCAAATAATACTAGAAGGGGAAGAAAATTATAATAAATTGTTGAAAAAAATGTAAAATGTATTATAAATTGAAAGAGATGTCATATACTACAGAAAAAGTGACCAAGGTCCCCGGTGAGCAGGGCTGGGATCGAACCAGCGACCTCCTGCTTTCGCGGCAGACGCCCCAACCACTGGGCCACCCGATCACGGCCCCTGCTCAGCGGGGACCTTGGTCACTTTTTCTGTAGTATATGACATCTCTTTCAATTTATAATTTATATATAGTAGTGTGACTACTTAAAAACATGAATCAAAACATTTATCATGTTTAATAAATGATTTAATTCATGCTTTATAATTGTAAAATGTATGTTATTTTTTTTTTAATTCTACCCTCAGCCGTTTTTGTTTTCTGACAGTATATTTATCACAAGACTATTTTATATTTGGGTAGATGATTCATCTACATAGATCTAACAGTTGAGGTTATTTGTGTTACTGTTTTCACGTTGTTAGTCCGTAGACTCCGCACCTGCCATTACCTGGAACAATTAATTATGTATTTGGTTAAACATGTTAACGTTATTCGGCAGTTGGGGTTTATACTGTGAAACTTGATCAATGTTCATTAGTTCATTACGTTTAATTACGTTCAAAGCTAATTTTAATTAAGGAAGCGGTCATTTAAGCTGATGCGTAAATACAACTAACAACATGCAATTTTCTAACATTTAAATGTTTGTGAGCGACATCAAGCAAAGATCTAAGAAGTGTTTTTAATGTCCAATTCAATAAACGGAAATTTAGCTATTACAATATGCTGATATTTGATAACAGAGTTATCTCCCCATATACGTTTAAAAAAAATGTAACATTATAAACGCGTTTACTTGTTGATATTTTTTTAGCAAATCATAAATATTTTTGATTATGCTGTAATACTTTCATTATCACATTGAAACTATCGTGAGACATATTAATATAATAATAAATTACGGATAACACTCACGGGTTGCACACACGTACGCCCGAATGCGTCGTCGCGCACGGTACTCGACGGTTGACAATGACATCCTAAGATGTTCGAAATCACGCGTAGTGACTAAAAATACGTGTTAACCGAAACTTATTATAACATCTTCATTTTTCTCTGGATACAACGTGCAAATTATGCATAAGGTGCAATAGCCTGTTGAAAAAAATAACACTCACCTATAACAAGCATAAGCTTTTCTCGCTGTTGCTGACAAGCACATATATTTAGGTAGGTACCTAATATAATATGTTTCACTTCTCGTGCTCAAAAAGTTCGACTTTAAGTCGACGCTAGGTGACATAAAGTAAAACAGCAGCCGTAAAGTAAAATTCCTCTTTTAGCGTGAACGAATAAAACAACAATGACTACATAAAAAAAATTGAATTCCTCCAATATGAAAAGTTTATTAAGTACTTAATTAGGAAGAGTGACTAAGCCAAGAGTGCATCTATTTTGATAGCACAGACTGTGAATGTGTGTTAAGTAAATGTTTACGTGTACGGGAGGTACTTACCCTAAAAAAATATAACCACTTTTAATTTTACCACTTTGTTGGCGTGACCGATATACATATTCGTACAAAATTACAGCTTTCTAGTACTACTCAGTTCAGTTCAGTTTCTAGTACTTCAGTCACTGAGATTATCCGCATACGGACGGATGGACAGACTGACAGACTTGGCGAAACTATAAGAGTTCCTAGTTGACAACGGAACCCTAAAAAAGTTAGTTAGTTTTCGGATGCCTCATCATCATCTTAAGCCTCTCTCTGCGACTCAATAGTTTCACCTGTTATATGCACTTATACGTTATAAAGATCGTCAGAGCGAAGCCGAACCGTAAACTAGTCAAGCAACAACAATGGAGCGAGTCATAACACAGGATATGGATGCAAATATCGCGGATCGGAGGTCAAGGTGCGGGTTCGGTGCCCCGTGATAGCGCTGCTTTATACGTACCGTTGGCAGACTTAGCAGACTCACTTGGATGTACTCGTCAGAGAATATTCATATATAAATTTAATGATTTCCTACTCAGAATCACGAGCTTGTAGAAAAAAGTAGGAGAAATAAAATGTCCCATATTTTCCAGACAAAATATGTAAAATAAAATAATAGACAGAGTATGTAAAATTACTCTCTATTTTTTAACCGCCGTACGAAGCGTTTGAAGAATGGTAACGGATTGGAAAAATTAAATTCGGAACGCTTTTTTTCTAAGTTTGGTCGTAAGAGACCACGATTCTGAGTAGAAAAAACATCAAATTTACCTAAATAATTAAAAAAATCTTCTCGCGAAAATGCTTAAGCCACAGGCGTTTTAGCGACAACGCAATTCGAAAGTATTTGCATCTAACTCGTTCTTACGTGCTTTCCATGAGTTCTACGTAACCGTACCTTAGTTGGTCAATGGCGACAGCGCGATTCGATAGTATTTATTTTGAAAAATAATGTGAGTGTTAACCGTTGCAATTTAATATCAGTATGACTCACGAAAGTTAAAATTATATAAAAATGGTATTTTAATATGGGTATTTATTTAATAAATACCTACTTAGTCATTAAGTCAAGTTTCTTTGAAGCATTTTCTAATGCTTGTAATAACAATGTGGGCATTATTTTACTTTTCAGAATCAATTTACATTACAGTGAGTATGTGGCGCACGCAAATTTTTAAAACAGAATTGTTTGTCTGTTGAGTCGTGAACAGTCTATAAAATTATGACAGAGTTAGAGTATTCATACACATATAACTTTGCACGTCCATCAAATGTGGTCATTAATGTACAAACTTCAAAACTATGGCAATGAGTCTGCGTTCGGTACCAAGTGCCGACGTTGTTGATCTCAACAAGTTAATTTATGCGTGAAGCGTGAACCTATTTATCGGACTCGCTAATACTTGCTTAGTTATTGGATACAAATAATATTTCGCTTTTCCCACGTACGAAATAGCGTTTGCCGTGTCTTTAGACTTGAGCTACAATTTGGCATGTCTTGAAATAAGAATACAAAATTGACGACTGGCGCTAATGACGCGAAAATACTTAATAAAAATAGGAGATTGTTTGACAAAAGCATATGCCGTCCATATACTTTCGGGCATATCCGCCAGATCTGACAATATATGTATAGTAAATTTGTCTTGCAGATGCCCGGCGGACATACCCACTATGGAAATCAGACGGATTGCCCGCACGTATTAGCCCGCTATTAGTAAACACAATTAAGCCGAGCACAATGGGTATTTATGCCTGAGATATACATTCTGCTTTTTACTTCGATTGTGAGGAAAATAGTAGGTATTATTTTACTTCAAAACGAATATCCAATCGCCGATGAAACATTAAATTCCCGCTTCTTACTTTTTTTTTAATACACAACACACGAATGTGACATCAGACTTGGATACTGTAAATAAACTTTATGCCAAGTAATTCAAAAAGCGTAAAAAATCTTATTTATTTTTTATTGAGTTTGGCTGTTGACCAGACTAGTACTTCTTAGTTTAGTTTAGTTTATCTTAGTTTAGCAGGAGAAATAAAAAATATATTATACCCAGATTGGTTTAATTCGTTGGCTTTAGCTTGTACTAAGATTTTTATTTTGCTGTCGGTTTTTTTGCGTCAAATTTGAATGAAATTTGGTAGGTAGAACGAGTTCCTTTTTCTCTTCAAGATAGACCCAATGTCCCAGTATGTCTCACAAATTTTTCCACTAAGTTACGAAATCATATGGAATTTTCGTAACTTAGTGGGAAATTTAGTACAATTTTTTTATCGCACATTGGATCATCTAGCGTAGATTAAGGAACTCTACCTACCCACCAAATTTCATTCAAATCTGACGCGATAAAAACGACAGCAAAATAAATCACGATAACACTCCAAGAAAGACGCTAATGTGATTATTATTTTCTTTCTATTTAAGTTTTCACGAACCTTGGCATAACATAACATAGGTAACTCCAGCAACATTGCTGTCGCAACGTTGCACTGAAGTCGTTGCGTTACGATCAATATTGCCTGTCAAGTTCCTTGAGTGTGCTTACCATGAGTTCTATCCGTAGTCAATATATAGTGACCCAGCGATTTGAAAGTGTTTGCATCGCGCAGCCGTTAGCGACTAAGATTACGTAGTAAGCACAGAGAAATTGAACGACGACGCTGATCGCAACAGCGTGGCGATATCCAAACCAGAAGTCCTGTTACCTGCTCAATTTATTAAATATGTAGATGGATAGGTGCCACTGTACGTTTCCCATTACAGCCGCAATGTCACAACAGCAACGCTGTCGCAGTGGTGCAACGGATGTTACCTTAGATACAAAAGTGAGCACCTTAATAAAGTTTAGGTGTACCGGCACCTGCAATAGTAACTTCCGCTGTAAAGGCCGCAAAAAATGGACACAATCTTATTTGTACAGCCATAAGAGCGTGTCGCATATTATTGCGGCATTCTTAGCAAAAGATAATGTTTCAGGCGACGGTAACTAAACTAAAAAAACGTAATTAGGTTCCAATAAACGTCAAAAAAGCTACCAAAGATGGCGGAATGTCCCAGTGACACATGTCATTACTAAATTATTCAGAAATAAGTAACGCAAAACTCACGAGTAAAACACAAACTTGAAACAATAACGAAATGAACCAACAAAAACTTAACAGAAAACATAAACTGAACAATGAAAATCACCACGAGAAGAACAGAAAACATTCGAGCAATCCAAACGTCAGATGTCGAATGATGTGACAATTATTCACAATAGATGATTGATGTCATGGCCGCCACAGAACCACCATGTCCACCACCATCCACCATCCACCATCCATGGCCACCATAAAGGTAGCCACTGGTGATCAGTTGTCAGGTTTATATACGTACATAAAAATATGATTTATTTATTATTCTTATAATGGGTTAAGATAATGATCATCTTAACTCTGTGAAAACGAGTGCTGTAAAGTGCCCGAAACGTAGGGTCATGGTGTTAATAAACGCGATTAATCCGTTCTAAAGTGTTTAATTTCAATGAGCTACGTATTTTATTAACACAAGTGAAAATTTACCAATCCACCAAATATTTTATTTTAATGGCAACTCTTTTTGGTATCTAATTATATTTTTTAGTTTAGGTACTACAATTTTCAAGTTCTGCCATTTCCATGTATAACCCACACATTTCTATTTCCTACCGTTCTTATTCCAACTTTCACAATATCTTCTTATAAAGAAAACCAATTTCCTGCGAACCACAAATGCAAGTTGCATTATAATCCCCAATCAAGGGGACGATTTCTTTTATTACCACTCGAGGTAGAAAAAGACGCAAGTGACTTGATTTTTTCCCTAAAGTCACCCCATCTGGCTAGAAGGCAGTATTACTACGTACCCCTAACGATCAGGGCGGGGTAGTGGTAATTCTATGAGATAACTTAGATGAGGTCTGGAGCCCTTAATAAGGTGAGGACGAAAAGGAATTTGTTTTAAAATCCATTTGTTAAAGCGACAAAAGTTTGCCAAATTGGGTCCAAGATAGGAATGTAGGTTGATGCCGTTTCGTCAATTTATATGCATTTTTTACTTGTCCGAGCCATACCCACATTTAAATTTTAAAGTTTTGGGTTATGTTTTTAAATATTTTTTTGTAGCCCGACCATGCGTAGCCAGAACTATTGTAAGTAGGTAAGTACCTACTTTTTAGGGTATCCTGTCTTTTTGCCGAATATCACTTGCCGAACAACTTTTCGCAGATGATTCACTTGGCATACCAACATTAAAAAAAAAAAATTATTTGCCATCTTTCATTTGCCCGAATTTTTATTTGCCGACTAGATTAGGTTGGAATATGATTATTTGCCAAAGATACGTCTCGTAACGTTTCGTAGACGTATCTTTGCCAAATTATCATATTCCAACCTAATGGCAAACCCATAACCCATTGGCATCTTTCGCTCAAATTTCAGAAGTGATAATTTGCCATACAATCTTCGGCAATATATTAGTAAACCACTTTTTAGCTTTAGTCGCATGGTAGATAGACACCACCAAATATATTTTCAGTGTGAACAAAGTATCCGCCGTATATTTTTAAAGCAGCCCTCTCAAGCCGACCTTACCAAAAAATATCACCAAAAATATTACACTCTTTATAATAGACATCTCACCTCATAAAAAGCAGCGCACCTCTGACGTGTAAATTTCGAGCGTACTTAAACAGGGTGTCCGTTTTTCAAGGAAATAGCGGGATAAAGGAGGGTAGTGGGTGGCCATAAATTCAGAATGAGCGAGGCTCTTGTTCACTTCACTTCTGAATAAAGTTGTTGCTTAGGCTTACGCGAGTAGGCTTGGAGATGTAAAGCCGGTTTTAAGGTTTGCTGTATTGAACTTTAAAAGGGAGTTTGAGATATCTTTAAAGTATTATTTTCTAACAGTTACTTAAAATCCTAACTATAATATGGTCCTGTTTTACACTTTTGGGACGGAACCCTAAAGAAGATGTCGTAGGCACGGTCAGTTTATCATATCAGACTGGTAAGTAACAGTTTAATATGTTAATAAAAGTATGTGTAAATTCACATTTAATTTCCAGTTTAATTAAAAATAAATGAAATGCTGTACTAACTTAGCGCAAAGTCAATATTTCACTTTCTGAAGTCATTGAAACGAAACGCAGCGAGCTTAAAACAAGAGTCAAAGCCCCTAATACCGTGGTAAATAGCAACATTTCAAATGACTCCAAAAAATTATGGGTGTCGAAGCTCTTTTGCGACCGAACATATTTTTTTTATTAAAGAGGGTTTACTTATTCTTCAGCGTAGTATATTTTTGGACTCGTTTTCGTGTATTTTATTTGTTAAAATAATTATTGAAACCAAAATGCCCAAATCTTCTATTACCGTGGTAGTGTGCAGGTTTTGATTCTATTACCGCGAAATGAGCTTTTATTACCGATGGTAAAGAAAACAGCAATTTTCTACCATCGGTATTGGAAACCCGACTCGGGGGCATTGACCTTACATCCGAAACATAATACCGAGGGTTAAAAAACTTAGGGTCATTGACCTTACCACCTGATAACTAATTGTAAGTCGTTCGTAATCGTAATATGCGTCATTCTAAGATTCCAAATTTTATAAAAGTAAAATTAAATTAATTTTTCCGCTGTTATACTAATTCATTTCTCTTTGCAACTACGAAATTAAGAAATACCTATACTAATATATCACTCGGTAAAAGATACTTCTTTGAGAACCCATCACCGACTCAACAAATATAGAATGGGTCGGAAATAGATTCCCATACATTCTATTACCGAGGGTAATGTAATCGTACAATCGGTAATAGGTTTACTTTAGAGTATTGTAAAACCTAATTCCGACTGATAAACACATTAGTACACCGTGTTTTTTAAATTAGAAATCAATAATACATATTACAATCTTTGTATAGAACCAAAATTACATAACTGGTAGGTGAATTTCGCTAAATATCTCAATATTTAAACAACGTGACGAATTAAGGGTGTCTATAGAAACTAGAAAATCAGTCCTGAAGTTATTGCTAAAAATTAACGGTTTGCCGGATACTTTCCATACAACGGAAATAGATATTTATTAGCGTGAATAGATCAAGTTTGGATTAAATGTAAGAAAGTACATATTAGATGACATATAAAATAAATAAAGCATAAAAAGCAAAACTACCTTTTTAACTATTTCCGTGGTATACCACGGAATTAAAAACCACACTAAAAACAGCGCCTATCACCGCTGTATTTTGTTTTTAATTTTAAACGTATTTCGAGGCTAAAAATATTTAAACAGTACTAAGAGGTTGTTAATAAAACTATGTTTGACCGTATAAAAACTACAACATTACTAAAATTGCTTTAGTTATAATGTAAATGCTTTATAAAGTTCGACTACACATACTTGTGTCGTCACGCGTTTGTATGGCAAGTCCTCGTCCAGTGCTGCCGTCGTGGTAACTGACGAATTGCACGCTCTTTGTTTCACTTACACAGACTAGCACTATCAGGTCCGTTAGCTAATTATATAAGCTTCGTCCATATAAAATATATTTAAAAGGAAGTTGATAGGTTTGCTTTTAAAATGCGTATTTCGGAATGCCACGGTAATAGGTGCCAAATTTGGCACCCTCGGTATTAGGCACCTTTACCTAACTAACTACCTAAAAAAAAAACTGACTATTTATACAGACTTGGGCGCCAAAAATAAAAATAAAAAGTTACTAATATACAAATTTGTAAGAATATCTGTTATTACATCTTATGATAAGTTATTCCGCCAGATATCATGATAGCTAACTTTTGAATACGACATATATAGTAGTGCGTCGGTGAAAAACCTGGTTTATGATAAATTATTACGTAATCCCCGCTCCATTATTTATTACAATAAACAAATAATGGAGCGGGAGATTTGGGTGAACTTCAACAGATGGTGCTTTTTGATGTTCTGGCCTACTCCGAATGATCAAGAAGTTGTATCCCACTTGCTTCTTGGAACTAGACAGACGCTGATACCAATTTTCGATGCAGCTTGAAGTAAATTACATGTTTGGTCCAAGGTTCAAAAAATTAAATGAGTAAAAAAAGGATACTGGCCAAGAGCATGTCGGGCCACGCTCAATGTAGGGTTCTATAGTTAACCGTCCGTCACAATTAGTGAACCTAGAAGGGTCAAACATAAAACGATGTTTAGAATCTTTCCGGCGGACTTTTCAAAAGTTATGGGCTATGAAGGTAAATTTTCTCATTAAAGCCTTATTAAAAAAAAATGCCCCTTTTGTATTGAATTGTATGATAAAAATCATGATGTACACAAGCTTTTGAGTACACAAGCTTTTGATAAGGCATAATACCTAAATCCTAAAATAAGAACTCTATCAAAAAATGTTTAAAGCAAAGTCCTATTCTTTTTCAAATACCTATCCAACGATACTTCACATTTTAGAGTTACATACAACCAATAAAAATCACCCCCCACTTGACGTGCATGGGATTGGAAAATGCCTATATTTATTTTTTCTTACAAAATTATGATGATTTTTTCTAATCATAATATTATGATACTGCTAAACTCTTTTAATTGGATCACCAGTAATTTTATTAGGAACGCTTTCTATAATGATAAAGCATGCATAATATAAAAAAAGCGACGCCGTTGGATTCGCGCATCGAGGGTTCCGTAAACTTTTAGTTGTAACTGTATCTCGAAGTAGAAATTTGACGCCAGCTTCATGTATCGACAAATTGAGTCACTCTTTTGGGCAACATAGAGTTAGTATGCGTGTTGATTTTTCCTAATAATTTTTTATACGTTAATCGATTTGTTTTAACTTTATTGAAACACTTTACATAAATAAATAAATAAATATTACAGGACATTCTTACACAAATTGACTACAATAAGTCCCGCAGTAAGCTCAATAAGGCTTGTGTTACGGGTACTCAGACAACGATATATATAATATACAAATACATAAATACATAGAAAACATCCATGACTCAGGAACAAATATCTGTGTTCATCACACAAATAAATGCCCTTACCGGGATTCGAACCCAGGACCATCGGCTTAGCAGGCAGGGTCACTACCAACTACGCCAAAACCGGTCGTCTACAATATTATAGGTATTTTCCTGTAATATTTATGATAGGTAATTTGATATTTTTGTTCCTTCGTAAACTTTGGGGATTTTTTTTGGTTTTAAATTATAAAAAATGTTTCAAATCGTGCAAATCAAGCCCTTTCAAATGATCCCCCACATGACCCAGTAACCAAACTTTAAATTTTTCTGTTTTATCGAGCATTTATTATTAAAAATAAATTAAAATATATAATAAATCCTCTCTCAACGTGTCTGAGTTAACCTTGTTTATACTCGTAACTATTCCAAATTTCAAATAGGTAGCTTAAGTAGTTCTCGGGATACTTAACTATGTGACAGACAGACAGACATACTTAGTCACACCATAAGGGTTCCTTTTTTACCATTTTGGTACTGAACCCTAAAAATGTGTATTTTGCAATATCGGACATCGCCTTGTGTTCAGTTGTGCTCTGAAACGGACAAAACCTTTTGTCCGTTATACGTCGCTTACGTTAAACCGTAGTTTAACGTAAGCGACTAGATTTGGACCATTATATGTAACTAACAAAATAATGTTACCTAAATAAGTCAGATGAAATGTTACGTGTGGTTACGTTAAAATTATGCCTCAAAGCGCGTACAAAAGCAAAAAAAACTGTTCTATATTTACTCTAAAGCAGCACTACACAGACGAATTTCTATTTTCCACTATTCGTCAATACCTACGTAAAATCGACAGTAAAATAGAAAACAGCGGATCGTATTTAATAATATCAAATATTAATCAAGGGAACATTAAAACTAATTGCGCGTTCAGGCTTAATTATTTTGTTGGCTTCTCAGCTTATAATACCGTTTATTAACATTAGAGCTTAGATTAATTATATGTTACTTAATGTACATATAATTATTTGATAATTTTACACTAAAACTAACAGTAACACTATCCGTTCAGTGGTTAAAGCGTAAAGAGATAGCAGACAGACCGACAGAGTTACTTTCGAATTGATAATATTAGTATGGATTGTCTGATAAAGAGCTCTTTTAAAATATTATAATACGATACAAGTGCGAAGAATAGGAAATTCGTAATGAGTAAAACACGAGCGAAGAGAGTGTTTTAAACCGACGACGCGAGTTACGTATTACCTATTCGCACGTGTATCGTAGTATCGTACAATGTTTACCAGTACATAATAATATGCTATATTACCGCACTAGTGCGATAATGAGCACTTTATGTGCCTATGTCAAAAATTCAAAGGGCCATATGTACTGTAAAACGTCGTACGATACATGTGCGAATACGAGTAGGTAATTCGCAACTCGTGTCGATTTAAAACACTCCATTCGGTCGTGTCTTATTCTATCACCACTCATTGCGAATTTTCTCCTATTCGCATTTGTATCGTAATGTGCTATTACAGTACATATGGACCCTTTGATTGTTCGACGTAGGTCGTAGGCTCATAAAGTGCTCATTATCGTGCAGTAATGTAGCACCATATGTATTGTAATAGTAGATTACGTATCGAGGCCTGTAAAGTGAGAAATTTCTCAGATGTCGTGTATACACGTATGTCGTCCGAAGCGAAGCTGAGGTCAACAAACATGAGATCTAAGGCTTTCACTTCTTTGATTCGTTGTCATTATACAGAGTCATTTTAAGAGCTAATTTGCTTGTTTAAACCCAATATTTATATCTTGCCCGAAGCTGTGACTTGTTTTTTTTTAATTAAGAGCAATACAATATTATAGGAGTGTTATACAAAGTAAAGGCTGAGGCACACCGGATGCATTATACAAAAAAATTATGTCACTGTGCTTTCATCGCTTGCGTTGTTCAGGCAACTTTTACTATATATGTACTATATAGAATTGTTACCATTTGATTATGTATAAAATATTAACCTTTTTCTCATTCGTCAGTTTTCTGCATATGGTTTCTCATTTACTCCCAATCGAAAAAACAGTGACATTAGACCCCAAACGGTGACTGTTGTCTCCCACGCCACGACTTCTACACGATTCCTAACGGTTGGTGGTCCATGCGATTTGGTGGCCAACACCCTGCTACATGATCAACAACATGTCGCCGATCGTGTAGAAGCATCACATTCACAATAATTCGTAGGATATATCGGTAAACATCGGCGACATTGTCTGCACCGTGTAACTGTCACCATAAAAGATAGCGTAAGTTAATGCTTCTGTTGCCTTGTGTTGTTCTTTTGGTGCCGCTTCATACTAGGGGAAATACGGTCGGGTTCATAAGTATATATACGTAGGGTGGCGGTACCAGTAATGGACCAGTAATATACATTCACTCTTATTATGAGGATATAAGGTTCTTGCATTTATTTTGTGTCAATCAAATGACAACCATATGATATTTGAATTAAGAATGAAGTGTCCAACACTGGTGCCTGTCAGCTTAAAGGGTCCATAATTGGCGCCGTCTCCCTAATTTAATATTTGGGGACATTTTCACAAAGGTCCCCCAAACCCCAAACCCCAAACTAAGCAAAGATGGTGTACTTAAATAGATAAATACATACTTATTTACATAGAAACGTCGTGATTTTATTCGTGATAAAAGTAGTTTATGCGACTGTACATAATGAATAATGAAATTACATGCATTGTTACTAGCACTACTTCTAAAATATCCAATAGATTATAGTAATTAAAATAATCCAACAAATAAGAAATTGAATCCATACAGTTTTTTTTTATTACAGCTCCGAACATAGACATAGACAAACGAATGAGATCCCTATTCGTTTGTCATTCGAAATCAAATGTCGTGCGATTCATATTTAAAAACATACTGAATTGGCGTTTCGTATCGATAACTGTTTAAATATCTATAGATACTAGAATACATACCCACTTGAATTTGACAGCTGTTCCAAATTTAAAGTCATAACGTACCGTTTTCACGAGATAATGTTAAAAATTACAGTTCCGTTAATTCCTACTGGCTGGTACCTAACTACTGTTACTGATCATTAATTGCTTATGGTTTCTGAACGCATTTTAGAGCACTATTTATATGTGCGTAGATAAACACACAATTTATGCCCTTGCCAATATTTGAACCCGGGAACTCCAACTTCGTAGGCAGGGTAACTACCAACTTGTATTCAATTTTGAACCTTCTTTCCCAGCAACAAGTTCCGAACTGTATAGGTAAATACATATTAATAGACGTGACTGTACATTACATACGTAAAATGTATGGATCATAGAAATCTAAGAGTTTTTGCACCGATACCGGTAAAAAATAATAAAAAACATAAAAACAAAAACATAAATAACACTTTTCAAATAATACCTACCACAAATAAATCTTTAGTAGGCTGAATAAGAAAATCGACAAAATTGTCTTATAAATATGGCACTCTGCTTTTAATACACCGGAATAAATGTTATGTAGACTAGGTACTTGTACAGTCAAGTGCAAAAATAAGGTTCGACATAATCGATTCATAAATATGGTACTACGCTCTTATTACACCGGCATAAGGTGCTATGGGACGTATTTTTGAGTAAGATGTGCACCACCATATTTTTACACTTGACTGTACACCCATTGAAAATGAGAGCGTTGTTGGCCCAGCGGTAAGCGCGTGCGACTTTCAATCCGAAGCTCGCGGATTCAAACACCGGCTAGTACCAATGAGTTATCGGAGCTTACATACGAAATATCATTTGATATTTACCAATTGCTTTTCGGTGAAGGAAAACATCGTCAGGAAACCGAACAAATCCCAATGAAGCCCAGTTTACCCTCTGGGTTGGATGGTCACATAGCAGTCGTCTTTAACTAGCGCCTACGGCATATCAAAGCTGACCCCAGGCTCCCTGCATGGGCCGTGGCATAAGCCAAGAAAACGCTAGGAAAAAGAAGTACTTGTACACCTATATTTGTATACTTGACTGTACCTATACGACGGGTGGTTGTGTACCTAAATTATTGTTAAGTTGACAAAATGCTTAAGTAAGGTTATCAGTATTTTCAATGAATATTATCTTCCAGCCACTCTAAATACTTAATATACTCTTTTATAAAAACATGTACATGTATATCGATGTAGCTTAAAAAAATGTTGCCTTAAAGATAAATATCTCCATATATAGATAGCTTTTTGTGTTCTTGTCATACCTGTTAGGGTTACCAATTAAGACAAACCGTTTATATTTTATCGTCATAAACATTCATATTTTAGTAACTAAAAATTTAAATCACCTCATAATACTAATACGCTAAGCTTAAATAAAATTAATCATTATATTTCAAATTAATTAGCAGCGATCGTGAATTTTGTACCAATTTCGGTGCAGCATAATAGAAATAAAAGAGATTCTACAAAAAAAATCAAGGGAGATGATCAAATAAGATACATATTACTATATCTTATTACCTTTCCCAGCTGGAATAGGGCATACAGATGCTTTTATTTAACGCAACAATGCTGCACCGAAATTGCTACAAAATTTATGATCCCTGTTAATTAGTTACAAATTTAAAAGACTATTGATTAGTAAACAATTTGTCCGTTTGGATAGATATATCACTGACATTACAGAAATGTTGTATTTAAAGTATTATTTATAGTAGTTGTATGTGTAAGTATCTACATACGTATACGGTATAAGGTTTATAAAGCGAAACAATCCGAGAACCTAAACGGCCAAACAAACCTGATTCCTAAAGAAAGGAATTAGTTGATCTTTGAATTCATTTGAGTAGGGTTAGTTTCCGATAGTCGAAAATTTAACAATTAACGAATTAAAAAAAGTCGTGAGTTCAAACCACGATCGTGCCAGATAGAGCAGAAAAATTATAGGTACAAAAAATACCAAAAGAAGGATTGCATATAAAAATGTGTATCTTGTAATATACGTAGTTAAGAAAAGGGTTAAATACGTACTTATTCTCATTGTTCCACAAAACATAACAAACAATATTAAATATTGAATTTATATACTAGCGACAACCCTGAACTAAGCAGATCCCATGTTTTATTATCGCTTCGATCGACGAGCTTAGGGCGATAATCTTCTTTAAAATTAGTCCCTTCATTGTACCTACTGATTTTACGCACCGATCGGTTTCAATTACGTGCCAGCCCTGAGGTCTGAGTTTTAAATTCACATTGAAACTACTTGACAATTTGCAGTAGATAGCTAAATTCTAACTTATTTTAATGGGTGGAAGGGTGTTTTTAGCGATTTGATGGATCCGAATGCATGCAATGGTTAGCAGTATTTATTCTGTAGGTACATTGAATTGCATTGCGAAAGTCAGTATTGAAAATCAGTCGTTTCCGACTTAACTATTACAACTTAAAATAACGAAATATTTAGGAAACTTCTATTATAGGTATTTATGAAAACCAATCAGGGTTTATGTAAGCGGTATAATTTTAATGTATCAGTCGTGTTAGTGTAAATATCGATACAACATTTATCACCAACATTTTGTTTAAACTTGACATATCACATATATAGTTCGTAATGCAATATATAGTATGTACGTTACCACCTACGCAAGGTCTCTGGAACCAATGGCGACAGTTTTATGTTCACCAAAATTAAACGAATCACCTACGAAAAGTCTCAAAGTCCAGCAAGTTATAGTACGTAACCAACTAAGCAAGAGGTCGCTGAGACCACCAACGACAGTTTAGTGCTCACCAAATTTATAAAGATACACGTCCGAACCCATCGATTACATGCACGGCACTGGGAAGTCAGCGAGAAAAGATGCATGGTCACAGAGGTCCGTGCAATAAACCCGCGTCAAGTTGTTCACTATTTTGTATTTGCAAAGGTCTGAGAGACCTTTCGTAGGTGGTTAAGGGTTAAGTGACTAAAGATGATGATGATGGAGATAAAGAACTTAATAAAATAGTTTTAAAAGACTATAGACTATAGTCTGACAAGCCTACGATCGCGGTAACAGTAGGAAAAAAACTATATCCATCCCTATTTTCGGGGTGATAATACAACCGTAAGAAAAATACAGTATGATGCTCTCTAACCTACTGTTACTGCGTTCGATTGCTTGTCAGACTATATATATTGACAGATACCTAATTAAGGATAACTATATCGTACTAATATTATAAATGCGAAAGTTTGTATGGTTGTTTGTAACTCTTTCACGTAAAAACTACTGGATGGATTTTAATGAAACTTTACAATAATATAGCTTATATATCAGAATAACACATAAGCTACAATTTGTAAAGATATTGCGCAGACAAAATCGCGGGCACCACCTAGTTTAAAATATTTCATATCTCAAAAGAAAATGTAACCAAATATACCTATAAAGGAGAATGCATTTAAATTTAAATGGCAAGAGGCCCGACGGCATGACTCTAGTACCGTGGCGGCTGGGACGGCCTTTAATCTGGGACGCCACATGTGTGGACACCCTGACGCCGTCCCATGTCTCCACAACTTCACTGAGAGCAGGCGGGCGGCTGCCGTGGCAGAGTCAGCGAAATGCCGCAAATATATCGCTCTTACGAAACAGCATATATTTGTGGCTTTCGCTGTCGAGACCCTGGGACCATGGTGCTCAGGTGCCCGTAAATTGGTGGGTGTCTTATCAAAGAAATTGTTTGAGGTCACCGGAGACCGTAAAGCTGGCTCGTTCCTCGCACAACGGATAGGTATAGCCATTCAAAGGGGGAACGCAGCCAGCATCATGGGAACCCTTCCGCAAGGTTCGGATCTCGGTGACCTCAATTAAGTAGTTAGTTTTTTACTTTTTTCATATATATCTGTGTTTTTTCTAATATTATATTGAATAAACCACTGAAGGTTGGTGTCAATTATATTTCTTTAAATCATAATAGGGATGACGACTAGGTTTAAAAACCATTCTAAATCATTCTAATTAGTCCGTCTGTTAGATTATCTAAAATGATAAGACACGTATTTTTTTTCCTTTTTCAATTAAACTTGACGAAGATAATATATATAATATAATAAGATACGGGGCTAACACTTGGTGGATGTATTTAATGGGGTACTAGGTACCTCCCTGTATGTTAATCTGCCGCGCTTTAGTAAATCCCAAAATCCCCTCTTGGGCTCTCTACTATAAAGAGCATCAAAGTTCCGGGGTGGGGGCTGGTGACGTCACTACTAGGTAAGAATTGTACCTAATAGTGACGTTACGCAAAACTTGAACGCACTGTATTTTCGTCATTTTTGATTTGACGAACAAAAGAAAAAATACGTGTACAATATTTTCAATATTCTTAAAGATGGACTGAATAGTTTTTTTTAGTAGTCTAGCCTATTTGAGTAGGCGCCAGCCTAGCCAAAGAAGTTGTGGTTGTTAGTAAGAGTAGTTTAAGTAGTTGCTAACTTTAGGAAAACAATTAAATCACACGTTTTTCTATAGCTGTAAAAGTAACAGTCGTAATGAAAAAAACTCGAATCTTTACAAACACTTGACTGCTACCAAAATGGCTTCAACCAATCCAATCAAAATTCAATCAAAACCTAACAACCTGTTCTCCACACTGTTAGAAAGTCATTAGACCGTCAATCTCTAATTGCCAGCTACGAAAAGAATATTAAACTGTCAATGCCTGCTGTCTAGAAAGAAAAACATTTCGAATGAAAAATGTTTTACATACATACAGGATGTAACAAAAGTCCCGAACGATACTTCAACAGCTGATAAGGTCAATGACCCTGAGTGCGATGCAAGTGGAAAAAAACGAAATTAGGAAAAAGTTTTTTCACTTTGTATGGAGATAGGTGCATTTTCAATCAGCTGTTCCATAGAAAGTTATTTTATTTAATAGTTATTTTATTCGCCCTAACCACTAGTGATCGGGTAGCCCAGTGGTTAGGGCTTCTGCCACAAAAGCAGGAGGTCGCTGGTTCGATTTCAACTCTGGTCACTGTAGTACCTATATGCCATCTCTTTGAATTTATAAAATCTATAGTTTTTTACGAGTCACGATGAAGTAATATATAGCTGAGGCCGTAAAACCGCACGAACTTGATACTAAGTTGTTAGGGTTCCGTGGTTCCATTGAAAACAAAATTTCACTGAGTAAGTTTTTTGATTCGTTAATATATATGTATTGTTACATTAGCTATGTAAACAAACAAGTAGGTAATATGTCCGATTTTAAGCGAACATGGTCATTTGCATTATAACTTATATTTGAAACGGGATAATTACCTATTATCTTTGTTTTATTAAGCACCCAATATTTCGACACTGTTGCAAGCGCCATGTTCATGAAGTAAACTGACAAGCTGTGAGTTTTTAGTTATGATCTACCCACAAATCTAAAAACTCGCAGCTCGTCAGTTTACTCCGTAAACATGGCGCTTGCAACAGTGTCGAAATATCGGGTGCTCAAATGCTCAATAAAACAAACATACATGGCAATTATCCCGTTTTAAATATTAGTTAAGTAATAGGTCATTGTAGGTAATTTATTTATTGGTATATCAAATATACAACAATTTGAATTTTCTTTAATTAGGCATAATTATAGGTATTAGGTTGGTCCTATTAAATTAAAAAAAAAAGATTTAAAACCGTCGAGATAAAGCTATATCAATTATACTTTATTTTACTTAAAACACAGCCAGTCAGTTTCATTTCAACGTCAGTTTGGTCTATCTTATTACAGGTACAGGTGGATACCACAATAGTATTTTTACACTACCTACATATCTCGTTTCGAATGGTAAAATAATATAGGTTCATGCTTAATGCTGGCTGCAGAGAAGAATGGAGGTACTCTAATTCATGTTAGTTCCTTTTTATACATAGTACGAAATGAGAAGATTCACCAGCAATACAATAATATCTGACACAATCTTATTTGTGCCGCTGTAAGGGCAGTGTGCTTACCATAAGTTGCACGCAACTATTCGATAGCGACTGCGGCGCTCGAAAGTATGTCCGTCTCGCTCCTACCATTACTCTGGCAGGAGCGAGACGGACATATCCCTGAACGCCGCAGTAAGTACACATGTCACATATTTATGCGACCTTCATAGTATCAGATAGACTGAACATAAAAGTGTGCTTACCATGAGTTGTATTCGATTGCGACTGCGCCATTCGAAAGTAGGTCCTTCTCGCTCCTGCCAAAGAAGTACTAGGAGCGAGACGGGCATACTTTTAGCATAAGTGTACGGAACGCGATAATAAAATCCCTTTCAGCATTGACCGTATTTCATACACTATTTAGCGTTTCCTAGAGCATTTTTAATGATTTACTATAACTATACTGGCTTCTATTTCAAATGAACATGAACCGTACCTACATACCCAAAATAACATATCTTTATTACCTTACCTTAAAAGTCATTTTTCAATGGCAAATTATATGACCATTAGAAGCCGATAAGAAAATGCAATAAAATGTTTTATGATTGTTTAATAGCCAACAGAAATAGAATTATCGAATTATTACAGTTAAAATGGGAGTTATTAGATAACGGTGTAACAATAATTTTACTATTGTTTAAAAGTAGATTAATATACTGTTATTGATGTTGCGCTTCTTTCATTCGCCATATTAAGAAAAGAGATACAACATGGACGTGTGCGTTAGTCGTAATAACAATTACTGATTCTGGCTCCTAAATCGATATATTCGACTTATTTACGTACGGTTTTTTAAAGGTATCTGTGGTAAATGAAAGACGTGCGCTCGTGTCATGTGGATTTAATGCACTGATCACCTAACGGTACAGGTGCGAAAGAGACAACTAACCTAACATCCCTCCACCATAATTCCTTAATAGTATAGGTTACTTATAATTAACTCGGGGTATATCCCGTAAGCGAGCGTTCCGACCGCCCGTGCGTGCTGCTGGTATCGCGGCGGTCAAATCGTCTGACCCGGACGGCGATTCTGGTTCTGTCGGCTCAGCGTGGGAGTCGTTCGATAGTGGTGGCACCTCCGATTCGATCACCATAGTTGGTGACAGCGCGGGAACCGCGTCGTCGGGCTCGGCCAACGATGCCGATGAGGCTGCGGCGTCTGAGACGCGCTGCATTGGCGGCGCGGCCGGCGGTGTGTTGCGGCCCTGCTCGGCCCCGGAGACTTCTGACGGCCCGGGATTCGCTTCCATCCATTCCTCCTCTTCTTCTCCTCCTCCCAATCTTTGATCTAAAGGGAATGGCATCGTAGCCCAGTCAAAATTGTTGTCCTCCGGGTTGTCCTTCAAGCCATCATCTCGGTTTGTAGTGCCGCCTTTGTATTTATATATTTGATTTTTATGCTTCTTTATACGTTGGTCTATTTCCGGTACATATATTTCGTATAAACTTTGACCCAACTTTTTTCTTACAATACCTTTTGTCCACTTATTGCTACTAATTAATTTTATTAATACCTGTTCACTAATGTTAAAATCTACATTTCGGTTTCCTTTAAAATATTTAGCCTGCAAACACTGTTTAGATTTGACATTATTATGCAAGTCGATTGAGAGTGAGGATGACGCATTATTGTTTACTAGCAGTAAATCGAAGCGGTTGCGTAACGGGCGGCCGAGCATGAGCTCGGCAGGTGACTTGTCCGTGGTTGCATGTTTGGTATTTCGGTACCTGAACAAAAATTCTTGTAATCGCTCGTTAGTGATTTCCCTCATTGGTTTCCCTTCCATGAGCAACCCTTTAATGTGTTTTTTTAACAGTTTTACGTATATTTCCACTTGCCCGTTACTTGAAGGTGAATAAGTTGGAGAAGTTATGTGCGTTATGCCGTTTAATTTGCAAAATTTATCAAACACTCTTGATGTAAAAGATGTACCGTTATCTGTCACTAGCGTGTGCATTATACCGAAACGAGACATAACCTCTTCAAGTTTTGCAATTACCGTGGCACTGGAATAGTTGCTAGTTAAAGGGAAACATTCGACCCATTTCGAATGTGCGTCCGCTAATATCAAAAACATCGTGTTTTGGATCGGTCCAAAAAAATCTAAATGAACTCTGTACCATGCCTCGGCCGGGTACTTCCATACTGTTAAAGGAGCTCGCGGCGGAGTCGGTTTACTTTGAATACAAACCGCACAACTACCTATTCTTAACTCAATGTCGCGATCTATATTTGGCCACCAGAATCTCGAACGAGCCTCAGATTTCATTTTGTTTATACCTAAATGACTTCTATGCAACTCATCCAGTACTTTCGATTGCAAAGATTTAGGTATAATTATTTTATGGCCTCTCATTAACACGTCTTGTTCCAGAGACAGATCGAACCTGCAATAAAAATAAGGTTTCGTTTCTGGACATACCATTTTTCTAGGCCAGCCGGAGGTTATAAAATGTTTTACCCTTCCTAAACATTTGTCTGCTTTTGTTGCGTTTACTAAATCATCCCTAGACATAGGTAGATCACCGTCCGTTACAAAACTAACGTAAGTCGCTCGATCTAGCAAAGGAGGTTCGCGCGCTCCCTGCACCTGCGACTGTGGAATGCCGGATGACGTAATCGTCTTATCAGTGGTCGGCTCAGCTAATGCGCGGCTTAAAAAATCTGCACAGTTGTTTGCGCTTGCTACGTATTCTATTTCATAATTATAACTATTTAAGAATAATGCGTAACGCTGAAGTCGATTCGCTGAGACTTCCGGCACGCCTTTGTGTGGGTGAAAAATGTACATTAAGGGTTTATGATCGGTACGTAGGATAAAAGGCACTTCTAAACCATACAAATATTGGTGGAAACGTCTAATAGCAAAAATAATAGCTGTAGCCTCCTTTTCGATTTGGCTATAATTGCGTTCAGCACTATTTAAGGATCTCGAAGCATAAGCAATTGGGCGTTCGACTCCCCCCTCTAATTGACCCAGGACAGCACCTAGCCCCCATGGGGATGCGTCAATACTCAGAACTAATTTTAAATTAGGGTTAAAATGTGCTAACACCTTTTCTGACACGAGTTCTTGTTTTATTTTCGTGAATGCGCTATCATGTGCATTGGTCCATTCCCACTTCACCTCTTTTTGCAATAACCGGTTTAGCGGACCTAAAATCGATGCGGCATTAGGTACAAATACTCGGTAGTAATTCACTAACCCTAAAAATGACTTAAGTTCGTGAACGTTTGTCGGAGCCTTTGTAGATATCATTGCTTGGATTTTATTACGGCATTTATGAATGCCGTGTTTGTCTATAACAAACCCTAAGTATGTCACCGAGTCCTTAAATAAATGACATTTATCCCTATTTAGCACTAACCCTGCACTTTGTAAACGACTAAAAACTTGCTCTAACCTAGTGCAATGTTGTTCTTTTGTTTCTCCAGTTACTAACACATCATCTAACAAGCACAATACTCCTTCCATGCCCTGTAATAAGTTTTCCATCGTCTTTTGGAAAATCGCAGGGGCATTGGCTAGCCCAAAAACGAGACGAGTAAATTTATATAGGCCCCTATGAGTATTTATAGTCGTTAGTAACTGAGAATCATTATCTAACGCAAGTTGTAAGTACGCTTGACTTAAATCTAACTGAGAAAACTGTTTCCCGCCGTGCAATTTTGCAAAAAGCTCTTCTGTTCTAGGCAACGGATACTTTTCTATCTGAAGTACCTTATTCAGTGTTACTGAATAATCTGCACATAATCTAATTTCGCCGGAATGCTTCAAAATAGGCACTATGGGACTCGCATATTCTGAACGGTCGACTGGTTGGAGTACCCCTGTTTCAACTAACCTATCAATTTCTTTCTCAACTTTTGCCTTCAAAGCAAACGGAACCGTACGAGCTCGGAAAAAAATGGGTTGGCTGTCAGGTTTCAGTGATAACTTCACCTTAAAGTTTTTTAAACAGCCTAAACGAGAACTAAATAATTGTGGGTATTTTTCTGTGTACAACCCGATATCTGAACGATTAGCATAGAAGTCAATTTTCGATATCTGTAAGTTGAACAATGTGAGGAAATCTCTTCCAAGCAACGCTGAGCCACCATCCTTCATGACATGTATATCTATATAGTTAGTTTTATCTTCGTGTTTTATCAATGTCCGCATAACTCCTGCTGTATTTAATTCTTTGCCACAAAAACATATTAAACCTTTTTTTGGTGGAAACAATGGAATATTACGGAAATATTGTTTATACACATGCAGTGGAAGGGTGGTGGCACAGGAACCACTGTCGACCATAAAATTAATCATCTGCCCACATACATCCACTTCACATTCCACACCACTCTTCGACGATGAACTCCTAGATACTTTAAACACCTCTGCCGTTTCCTTGAGCTGATTGTTGTTGCTAGGCGCGGCCGACTGGCGCGCGGCGGTTCTTGCGCTGTGTAATGATACGGCAATATCTAGCGCTCGAGCTAGCGTGAGGGTATCTGCATCCTCTGTGAACAATCTGTCTCTCACCGGCCCCGCTTTCATGCCCAATACGAAGCGGTCACGTAACATGTCGTCCAACACCGAACCAAATTTGCAATCTGATGCTAATTGACGAACTCTTACTGCCCATTGTGTTAAATCCTCGTCCTCTTGTTGAGTGGCTCTGTGGAAATGGTGCCTTTCTGCAAAAAGCGACTTTTTAGGCAACAAATGCTTGTCCACCTCTGTCACAATTTCTTCATACGACAGCTCTTCTAGCTTCTTAGGTGAAATTAGTTCGCGTACCAGTTTATACGCGGACTCGTTGAGTGCACTTAGCAACACGGCGCGTCGACGATCACCCGCAGTTTCTGTTTTTATTATCGCATTTGCACTGAGCCAGATGCTTAACCTTTCTTTGAACACCTTCCAGTCGTTGCCTACTTCAAAAACAGGTAAATTCCCGATCGTCGAATTCATTTCGAATGCTTATTTCGCGTAAATACGTTAAAAAAAACCCGGTCGTCGCCACTGTGGTAAATGAAAGACGTGCGCTCGTGTCATGTGGATTTAATGCACTGATCACCTAACGGTACAGGTGCGAAAGAGACAACTAACCTAACAGTATCTAAATGTCAGAAAGTTTGTGAACGTTAGTTTTAATATTTGCTACCGCTTTAATTACGAAGACCGCCATGATTCACTTTGATATAAAAATATTTTATACCTAACCCGTATAAAATTACCAAAGCATCCGATAAACCATTTCGTTCTCTTTTTGCCCATCAACCTACATCCACAAGATCGAATCATGAGTCACGAATAATTATATTTTGCATGCTTTAACTAATTCAAAATGCTGCCATTTTGAATTAGTTCTACTTTGTTTTAAAATGGCCGTCGCTTAGGCTCTTTCTCGCAACTGCGTAGAGCATCCGTCTGTCTGTCAGTTTGACAAACGATGCGTCTTGACAGTTAGCCGTATTCGTTAATGGATAAAATGAGTCATTAATGAAGAAATATACTTGTTTGTGTTGGTTTACGCATTTTCCTTGTACCTAAATTATTAATCCGCTTTATTGAACGAAGTTTAATCAAACAACATAGCTAGTTGGTTAACACGGGCAGCCAAACTTATTATTATAATATCAAAACTGTGTAAAATATAAACATTATGTAAATACATCTGTGTAGAATAAAGAACCATCGCTTCTCCTTAGCAAATCGGTTACCTGTTGACACAGTTTAAACAACATTAAACAAGTACATACAAATAATGTTCTTGTCATAAGCATTCTTAATAATAAACGAAACACGAACAAAACTGAAATCCTAAAAAGTAAAAAAAAAACCCTTATATTAAGTAAATCCCAAATCGGGCTCCTTCCAAACCAAATCTTACGGCACTCCTTTGTGCAAGTGCCTATTTGCGTGCATTCCTGTGAGTAAGGTAGCCAGAGCTCCAAGAGGATTCACTGTGTTGACACGGAGCAAAGCTTCCCCCTTTAGCTGTCAACACAGCGAATCCTCCTTTTTTTAAAAGGGTCGGCAACGCGCATGTAACACCCCTGGAGTTGCAGGCGTTCATAGGCGACGGTGACCGCTTACCATCAGGTGGGCCGTATGCTTTTTTTTATGGGATAGGTAACAAACGAGCAGACGAGCCGCCTGATGGGAAACGGTCATCGCCGCCCATGGACATAAGCAACATCGGAAGAGCCACTCATGCGTTTTTGACCTTTGAGCCTTAAAGCCCTGAACACTCGTTTCTTGAAGAACCCCATGTCATATCGCAAAGGGAACACCTCAGGAGGGAGGTCATTCCACATTTGTATGCTTGTTTGTCACCGTCGTAGTATTAAAAAAAATCGTCTCGTCCTATTTTTGCTAAATAAGGCGAATATTACCGAGCATAATTATATTATTATAGAAAACCAATTTTAATTAAACTAATTACCATTTAGCTGACCCTACAACCAACTTCCTGTTGCCGACCCCTGGCCACCTTATTAACACGATTCAGAACAAAAACTTTCTCACTTATTCCAGGGGTCCCGAACCTTTTAGCCGTGAATATTAAAAAACCTATTTTGTAACAGGTGATTATGATTGATTCGCCCGGGGCTCAGTTCGCCCGGGATATTAATTAAGGAACTAATGGAGTATAGAGAAAAAAGATGGTGATGCAGATAAGCGATGACCTCGGGTAGAGTTAACAGAAAAAATATTTGGATTGATGACAAAAATGAGTATCGTCATTTATTTCATCTTTAAAACGAATACGAAAGTTTATAAAGCAAGTAAATATTAGCATTTTTACTTCTATTTGGCGTATGATGAAGTTCATAGTATACTTGAAACGAAACAATTAGTGTTTATTTACCCATAAAAATAACCTTTGTTACTATATAATAAGGGAATCATCCCCACTGAAAGCGATCGTTTCAGTGTTAGAATTGATTTGAAAATTAGAGAACACTGTAAGCAATTTCTCTTAAAATTCTATTCAACTTAATAACCTTATTACTGTGATGATGGCTTCACTAGAATTGATTATTACTTTATCAAACACTGCAGCACAGTTTTATAAATATATATATATATATAGGTATACTTTTTATTACATTAAATTTTATTCTCTTACCGACCGTACCCGTTTCATAAGGCAGCATTCACACACTTCGACTTATGAACAGCAGACCATCGAACATGAGAGAGTCATGTTACAATTTATCAATACAGTAAAACAAAAATGGCTTCCCATTTGTTTGAGATTTAGTAATATTATGAAAATAAACATAATGTTTTACACATTGATGGCGATTAATCAATTCAAATAAATATTTTGAATAAAACGGTGTGAAATCTTCATTTCATTATTTATTGTTTCCGACACGATCGCTATTAAGTCCAAGTCAAACTCAGAAAAGTAAGTGCCGAGATACGAAGTTTATTTCAAAAAAATGTACGTAAAATCAGCACATTGACAAGGCTCACCAATATTTAACAGTGACTTGCGGCACTTTACCTACTGCATCATATTCTGATTCATATTGTGGGCGGGGCATATTGCTCGAAGAGCCGATGGCCGATGGGGCAGTAAGATTCTCGAGTGGCGACCGCGAACCGGAAGATGCAGCGTTGAGACGCCTCCAGCAAGGTGGACCGACGTCCTGGTGAAGGTCGCGTATTTCCGCGACTTTCCTTCGTTTTATCTCGTATTTGTCATGCTACTTAAATCGACTTAAATATGACGGAAAATATTTTTTTTTTTTTTTCACAATAAAGTTATAAGTGACATTACAATGCGTCACAAAACTTAGACTATTACTAATCGATTATAGTAATATTTCATAATAAAATATACCTACTTAGGTAACATAACAAATTAACACAAGAGGAAATTATATTGGAACAGTTGAGCATCTATCGTCCATCACCTCACAGAATCTCAAGCATTCATTACACAATGTCGCCCATCGCCACGCAAACAGGTCGCACTCTGGTGTCGATGCCAGGAGCGCATTGAGGTGTGAGAGGGTGCGCGGGAGCGGCGAGTTCCCGCCCGACACGGTGCGCGCCGGCGGCACGGCCAACAAGTCGCGATGTCGCGGGCGGAGAGCTATCCTCGGGACATCGGGGACGAACAGTCGCACGAAACCCTCTGCAAGCTCGGGACAGTCCGACTCACCACGTAGGGCTCGACATGCCGTGATGAGGGCATGATAGTTCCGTCTGACCTCTAAGGAGTTATACCCAAGGGAGCCAAGAAGATATTTGGTCGGGTATAGATACGGGTATCTTCCAAATATTTTTTTGTACAGAAATCTTAAGAACGCCTTCTGGACCTTTTCAAGGAGTAAAGCATACGTTGATTCAAATGGGTTCCATACAATCGACGAAGTTTCCAGCTTACTCCTTACTAAGGCATTGTAAATCATTTTTATAGCCACTGGGTCATGGAAATGGCGAGTATTTCGGATCACAAAACCCAGTTTCCGAAAACAGCTGGTGGCAAGCGAAGAAATATGGTCGTGGAAAGTTAGCCTAGTATCGAACACCACACCCAGATCCTTGATAGAGAACACACGACTTATCGGCTCAGGCCCTAGCATATATCGAGCATGTATAGCAGCACGGGAGCGGCTAAATGTGCACACACAGCACTTGGCTGGGTTAAAATGAAGTTTGTTCTTCTCACTCCACCGAAACACCGAGTCGATGTGCTGCTGTAGCGTCTCGCAATCAGCTCTTTGCTCTATCCCATATACCAGCTTCAGATCGTCGGCATATAAAAGGCATTGAGCCGCCCGAAGAACTGATTTGAGATCGTTGATCATTATGCCGAAAAGCAAGGGTCCTAATATGGAGCCTTGACTGACGCCAGACCGAGTATGGTACAGAGTCGAGACAAAACAACCATGTCGGACAAACTGCTGTCGATCGCGTAGATAGTTGGCAAAAAAGATTAATAACCTAGGAGAGAAACCAATCTCATCGAGTTTACTAAGCAGTGCGTCGTTATCCATTACATCTGTAAAACACCATTGATAAAGTTTTGGGCTATAAATATGAATCTTATATAAGGTAACTAGGTAAGAATGACTTGTCAGGTAAATTTTAGATTCTCCAACTGGAAGTCGAAATTCTTATTTCCAAGTTATGTTCTCCGCTCTGAATATTTTCAATACGAGTCCCATACTAGAGAGCGCGAACGCCTGTTCTATTGTAGGTGTACACTGCGTACCACTTATAGTTAGGGTTGTGGTCAACTATGGTTGTTATTTATTACTCGCACTCATTCATACTAACACACACACACACACACAAACACATACGCACTCTCACACAAACACACAACACTTACACTCACGCACTTATAAAAATAACACCTTTAATACTAATTTTAATTATTTCTTTCTTTTCTCATGTTTCATTGTAAATTCATTCCGAGCTCCAAGATACAGGCTTAGCCTAGTTTGGAGCTCGCCGGACATCTACGAGTATGGTGTAATTTGTGTGTGTTTATTATTGATATTAAATTTATTCTTATTCTTACGTATATCATACAACATTTTACAATGCATTAACTCGGAAAGCCGCTACATTTTTCTGAATGAAAGGTCCATATCTTATTTTACCAGACTGAATATTACAAGTAATAGGTATAACTCCATTGACAAGCTGTTTGTTATTTAAAAATTTCATAGATATTTAAAGCATAAGTGAAATTATTATAATTAAATGTTGGTCTTTGTAAATAAATCTACGAGTAAGTACAAAAAGTAAACAATCAACTGCAATATTGTTATTTCAATATTTTATGTAAAATAATCTTCTAAACCATTTGCACCTCGCTACGAATTTTCGGAGGCATCAATTGAATCACTATTTAATTCCACTGCAATATAAAAACTCCAAGCCAATTTATCCAAAATCAGAACGAAATACTCTAATACATGTGTAAAGAAACTATAAATCCAATGCGCGCCCAAACAGTCGTTCGCTCGGTCCTAATTCAGCATTCGGGTTACGTGTGTCACAAAATGGAATTATTTAGGACTTAAGAAAACAAAAACTGTATTAATTAATTAGAGAGACCAACATTTAACTATATTAATTTCAATGTTTATGAAAATTTTAAATAATAAAAAGCTTTTCAATGGATTATAAATTGAAAGAGATGTCATATACTACAGAATAAGTGACCAAGTTCCCCGTTGAGCAGGGCTGGAATCGAACCAGATCCTCCTGCTTTCGCGGCAGACGCCCTAACCACTGGGCTACCAGATCACAACAAAATCAAAACATTTATTATGTTTAATAAATGATTTAATTCATGCTTTACAATTGTACTTTTCAATGGAGTTATAATACTCATAATGTTTAGTCTGGTAAGTTACGGACTTTTCTTTCTGAAAAAAGTAGCGGAGTAGGAACAGCCAATGAGAGCGCTGCTTTATACTTTATAGGCATGTTCACCTTTTGCAATTGGGTCCAAGATGGCGAAAAATAAAAATATGAAGGATATTTTTCTTTTGACAACTTAAAAAAAGAGTAAATATGTTACTATATACATATTCGAATTTAAATATCTGCTTAGACATTTACACTTTTAATGGATTGTATGTTTTATAAATGTGTATATTGTATAATTAAGACAAAAATGTATGCCCGATTAATGTCATTCAAATAATACTTTGGTTTGGACAGTGCGAAATTATTAGATTATTTACAGTCTTCTTCTTCTTCCTGGCCATTATTATTCCCATATTTATTTGGGGTCGGCCCTCCTTATACCATTGCGCCACTTAGTGCGGTCGCTTGTCATCTCCTTATCGACGTTTGCTGCTTTCATATCGCTGGTTATGGTACTCATCCAGGTTGTCGGCGGGCGACCCCGCCCTCTTTTACCTTCCTCAATTTCCATCACTGCCCTCGTCATATGGCTCCCATCTCGTCTCATTATGTGCCCGTACCAGCGTAAGCGACCCTCTGCCATTTTGTCAGCAATGCTGGCGACTTTGAAGGTACCTCTAATATGGATGTTTCGGACTCTATCCATTCTGGTGACCCCACCCGCCCAGCGAAGCATCTTCATTTCGGTAGTGTGAAGCTTTTGCTGGTCCGCCTTCCTCATAGCCCAACATTCGGAACCATACATCAAAGCTGGTCTTACTGCTTGCTTATACACCTTGCCTTTAGTTCTTATAGGCATTCGTGGGTCGCACAGAACCCCAGACAGTGCTCTCCATTGAAGCCAAGCATTGAAGCTAGATTATTTACAGTAGTTTTTTTAATTAAAAAGCTAGTTTCTCGCACGTGTGCGAGAAAGAGCCACTTTCTATGCATCATTTTGCCCTTGAAATAGTATTTTATACAATCGTGATGTAAATAAGAGTTTTTCAGTCGAGTACCGTGTTTAGGCCACGAAGCTTGCTGAGTGGCCTAAGTAAGGTACGAGATTGAAAAACTTAATTATATTACGATTGTATACAATACTTTTTCTACGAGTCATCATCATCATCCTCTATGGAGGAACAATTTCATCATTCAATTTCATTGACTTAACACGGATGTAACACAATAGTAGTTTATGTGATTGTATATAATGAAAGGCATTAAAACTCGAGGGTGGGTTTATGAAACGAGGCGTTAGCCGAGTTTCATAATAACATCACACGAGTGTTTTAATGCCTAATTATTTACAATTACATACACTGCTTTATATACACACATATCATGACTCTCCATGATGCATTCAAAGCGCATATATATCGACCGCCATTGCCACTTTCAGGAATTAAAACTTTTCTGACATTCAAGTTTTGACATTTATATTTTTTAAATTCAGAGACAAACTAGAGTTGGCGCCAATTTTCATATCGTTCGATATCAAAATAACGTGCGACTTGCGTGCGTCATTGTATGCAATTGACAATTCGTTTCAAACTAAACGTCATATCGACTGATATTAGAATAGAGGTCAAATCAAATTTTCTTGTGTCAGATGTGTTCGAAATTTGAACAAAAATAATATTATCGAAAACGATAATATAATTTAGCTATTATTACATTTTCACAGATAAGAAATTTGTTGTAACAAAAAAGTTTATTATTATGGGGGCCTTTATATGCGATTTTCGAACGCATTATTGAGGGCTAATGACATGTGGGTATATAAAAATATGTAATTGCGCGCGGGGGGCGCGGTCGGGGCAGTCGCGGGGGGCGCGGTCGGCGCAGGCGCGGGGCGCGCGCTCGGCAAAGTCTCAGGCGGCATCGCAAATAAGTATAGAATTTGTATGAAGTTCTATTATAGTTGCTGTAGTGTATGTACAGCGATAGAATGTGGGTAGTCTGCAGACAGGTGTGGCGGAGTGCGCACAATCCCGTTGTACATAGAGGACAGCCTAAATTAAATAGTAAAAGTGTTTTAATCAATCTCGAGACCCTACAAGTGGCGACGAGGACAAAAGTGAGTACATTTTACAAAAATGCAAAAAGGAAAAAGGCTGCAAACCATTTGGTTCACTAGAAGTAATAGCGAGCAAACCGTTTAATTGTCCTGTTTACATTTCCTGCCGGACTATATTGTTCATTTAAGATTACAAATTATGATTACAAATACCGATTAAGTAACAATTTTTAAGATGATGGTAAGTGTTAGTAAAGAATTAAACTTGATTCGATTTCAAGTTTTCCTGTCTGGAGTCATTTGTTAATACTGTCATGGGAAAAAAGACATAACATTAAGTTTATATTCGCAAACCGCTCAGTAAAAATATTTAGTCCTAGGCGTTATTTACAAATGTATTAGGTTTAATAATAATTAACTGAGTAAGTATAGGTATATTCTCTCTCTATTTACGTAGGGTCCGTCGTTCCCATAAACTACTAATATTTACTTCCGATTACTTTGGCATATGATGGAAATATCTGGACGGAAATGTTTACAGGATAATTAACTAATGTAAATAATAGCTCGATCAGATTGTTTTAGGTCTATGGCCATCTATGATACTGGTTAGTTATAGTAATAAGGTCACAACAAACAACGACAACAAAGTTCCATTGTTGATACAGTGGGCTGATTGTTTATGAACCTTATTGTAACGGGATAGGGTCCGCCAACGGTCGGTTGGAGATGTTGCCGTTGATACGTAGCTAAATATACGGTGTATTATTTCGTACGAGTCGGCGGTGACCGTGTAGTGTATGAACACTAGTATTTATTTAAAGTATCACCCATCCTCATAATAACGGTTTTACTATACTTATCATAATGCAAGTAATTGACGTAAATTAGGAATTAATTTTAAAAATAATAATAATAATTGTTTCAGTTATTTAAAACTTTCAGTTACCTCAATACTCTAAATAAACTCCTGATCAAATTAATAAATAACCAATAGTCTTTCTCTGTTGTTTTACCTACTATATATTTGTATAATGTTTTACGCCAAATAAATACTTTATAACGGTAGTGCTTAAAAACAAATACTTATAAATAGAATGGAAAAGTTTGATAAGCATAGTGTACTAGTAATACTGTGTAACTAGTAAGATGGCCGTGCATATAGAAATATAAACTAACTACCAGTTTCATAGAAAAGGCTGCTGCCTATATTTTACACATACAAAAGGGTTGACAAGAGGTATACCATACCTATGTCTGAGTCATGCAATAAGGTATATCTTACCTATTCTCACTAAAATGTCATGCTAACTAAAAGGTACATCATACCTAATAAAAAAAGAGTATGCATGCAAACCATGCAATAAGGTACAGCATACCTACTCTTACCATAATTACGCGATGAGGTACAACTTACCTACTCTTATTTAAGGGTTATGTAAATAGGTATATCATACCTAATAGTCTTGAAAAATGGTATTCATATAATAAGGTACAACTTACCTACTTTGAATGAATGTGAACTTTTTAGAAAAATCCATTAAAAGAGCCAAGTAAAAGGGGTACATCCTACCTATGTTTACCAATGGCTTACTTTGTTTAATAAAAACATACAACGGGGTTTTTTCTTTTCCACTACCAGGTCGTCCCCAAAGATGTCTCATTCGAGTTCAGCACTTCCATGCCTTGAACCATTTAATTGTGATGGTGAGCCGACATCTGTCAGCAGTCGGTGGGAAAAATGGAAGAGAGCACTCGAAAATTACTTCATAGCATCGAATATAGAAACATCGATCAAAAAACGAGCCACACTTCTTCATTTAGGGGGAATATCGCTTCAAGAAATCTACTATAACATACCGGGAGCTGAAGTTGAGTCTGGCGAAAATATTGACGTTTATAAAACTGCTCTCGAGAAATTGGACGAATACTTCGCCCCAAAACAATGCTATATTTACGAGCGGTAGATTTTTGGGCTAATGAAGCAGGAAGAGGAGGAAAGATTTGACAAGTTTATCGTGAAATTGCGCCATCAAGCCGAAAAATGTCAATTCGCCAACAAAGAAGAACGCATAATAGATCAAATTACAGGGAAATGCAGGTCTGAGGACCTCAGGAAGAAAATACTAGAAGCAGGCGATTCCATCACCTTAGATCAAATAATCGCTAAAGCGAACACATTGGAGGTCGTTGCCAGACAACTAAATCAATTTAAAAGCGCAAGTCAGTTTGGTGACAAGAAAATTGAAGTTAACAAAATAGACTTCAGGAGAAACAAAAATAGAACATTGCGTAAGCCACCCTCAGACCAATCTTGCGGTAGGTGTGGTAACAACCATTCATCCAATACCTGGAAATGCCCGGCAAGAGGTAAGAAATGCAGTAAATGTGGGTATTTCGGCCATTTTGCCGATTTTTGTAGAACACAGGCGAAGCGGCCACTACCGACCCGACAAATAGACACTGAATCTACTGCAGCCAAGAAACCAAAGCTGAAGGACACACAGAAAGCTGATACCGGTAAGACTGAGAAGAAATGCACAGTGGACTACATCTTTCATGTAGATGAAGATGCGACTATAAATTGTTGTATTGGAGGTGTAGACACAAAAATGCTAATCGATTCGGGCTGTAGAAGCAACATAATTACCGATAAAACATGGAATATGTTAAAAGAAAACAATGTCAGCGTAACTTATCAAGACTCAAACCCGGACAAAGCTATGTTTGCTTATGGTGAAGTTCCCTTGACATTACGGGTTCTTTCGACACGGACATCTGTGTTAACAATAACATTGTGAAGGCCACAGTTTACGTTATAAGAAATGGTACGCAAAATTTGCTG
The DNA here is from genome assembly GCA_949128165.1 of Lathronympha strigana. NCBI lineage: Eukaryota > Metazoa > Arthropoda > Insecta > Lepidoptera > Tortricidae > Lathronympha > Lathronympha strigana. Next base: position 18,767,418 of record OX421905.1, read on the forward strand.
GGAAGAATTAGTGCTACAGAGCTAGGTGTACTTCGGGTGGGACCAGAAGTCAACAATGTTGACACTCAGGTGACTAACAATGTCTTCCCGAAGTTTAAGGATGTAACTGTTCACATACCCATCGACAAGACCATTAAACCAGTTATTCAGCCATATAGGAGAATTCCGATTCCACTGGAAGAGAAAGTACACAAAAAACTGGAGGAACTCAAAACAGCCGACATCATAGAGGAAGTTCAGGAACCGTCCCCTTGGGTGTCTCCTATGGTTCCGGTACTAAAAGAAGATGGGGAGGTACGTATATGTCTAGATATGAGAAGAGCTAATGAAGCAATCATCAGAGAAAATCATCCTCTTCCAACTATGAGTGAATTACTCCCAAATTTTCGCCAAGCTAGGTATTTCTCTAAATTAGACATTAAAAATGCCTTTCACCAGTTAGAAATTGCGGAAGATTGCAGGTACATTACGACTTTTAGTACCAGTCAAGGTTTGTTTCGCTATAAAAGACTAATGTTTGGCATTTCCTGTGCCCCAGAAATGTTTCAAAAAATCTTGGAAAAAATGTTGTTAGGTTGTGCTGGTACGTTTAACTTTATAGATGACATTATAATTCACGGGGTTACAGAAAAAGAGCACGACGAACGGCTTACCAAAGTACTAAAAGTCTTAAAAGAAAACAATGTTCTCTTGAACGAAAATAAATGCATCTATAAAGTTGATAAAATCGAGTTTTTGGGACATGAGCTTTCAAAAGAGGGAGTCAGACCTCTTGAGAAATATATAACTGCTATTCAAACCAGTAGAAGACCGACCTCAATTGCAGAAATTCAGAGCTTCCTTGGTTTGGTTAACTTTGTGAGTAAATGGGTGCCAAATCTGGCTACTCTTACCGACCCTTTGAGAGAACTATTACGTCTAGGTTTGGGTAAAGGTGAAAGTGTTGAAAAATGGTGGACAAGGAAACAAGAAAATGCATTTGAAGCTCTGAAGCACAGTTTATCCAACATACAGAGCCTGGGTTATTATAGCACTACCGACAAAACACAGGTCATCGCTGATGCTTCCCCAGTAGGTTTAGGGGCAGTACTTGTTCAGATAGGCAATAATGGCCCTCGGGTGATCGCTTATGGGCATAAAGCTCTAACGGATTGTGAAAAAAGATATTGCCAAACAGAAAAAGAGGCTTTAGCATTAGTTTGGGCCGTCGAACACTTTAGAATTTATCTGTTTGGAAAAGACTTTGAGCTCATAAGTGATCACAAGCCATTAGAGACTATCTTCGGACGAAATTCTAGGCCTTGTGCTAGAATAGAACGATGGGTACTTAGATTACAGGCATACAGATATAAAGTTATATATCGACCAGGGAAATCTAATATAGCTGATCCTATTTCAAGACTTTGTGAGAAATTAGAGCCAAAACCGTTTGATAGCGAAAATTACATAAATCAGATCGTAGATTACAGCAGACCCGTTGCCGTTCCGTTAAATGAAATTGAAGCTGCGTCGGCGGTAGACGATGAATTTGCTAAAGTAAAGGCGGGAGTTTTTAATAATGACTGGCATGAATCTGTAAATAATTATAAAATTATGCAGAACGAACTTTGCTTTCAAGGGGATATATTGCTCCGTGGCACTAGAATAGTTATACCTAATAATCTTCGCCAGCGGGTACTGGAGGCAGCTCACGAAGGTCACCCCGGTATAAACGCGATGAAGGGTCGTCTCCGAATGAAGGTGTGGTGGCCAAGGATTGATAAAGATGCCGAACATATGGTTAAAAACTGTAAGGGCTGTTTATTAGTTTCAGCTCCCAATCCACCACACCCTATGAAGAGACGATCACTTCCTGTAGAACCCTGGGTGGATGTTGCACTCGATTTTTTGGGACCGCTTCCCAGTCAAGATTATTTAATGATACTGGTTGATTACTACAGTAGGTATAAAGAAATAAAGGTCATGCGAAGTATCACATCACTAGACACCATTAAGGTATTAAAAGAGATTTTTTCTAGATTAGGTTTCCCTGCTACGTTAACTTGCGATAATGCGACTCAATTCACAAGCGATTCTTTTAAAAACTATTGTAAAGAATGTGGAATACTAATTTACAACACAATACCTTACTGGCCTCAAATGAACGGGGAGGTCGAAAGGCAAAATCGTGACGTTCTTAAACGACTTAAGATTAGCCAGGCGGAAAAAAAAGACTGGAAAGAAGAGATTTTTAATTACCTCATGATGTATAACAGTACACCCCATTCAGTTACAGGAAAGTCACCTTCCGAACTTTTCTATAAGAGACAATTTCGGGATAAAATTCCGTCAGCACCAGATATGGAACATAAAGTAATGGACACCGAAATAAGAGATAGAGATATCCAAGCGAAGGAAAAAGGGAAGGAGTATGCCGATCGGAAAAGGAAAGCAACAGATCCGGAATTAGAAATAGGTGAAAAGGTTTTAGTTAAAAATATTGTGAAGGATCATAAGTTATCTACTAACTTTAGTTCGGTGCCACATACAGTAACAGGTGTCACTAACGGTGATGTTTCGATTCGAAATGATGAAACAGGCAAAGATTATCGTAGAAATATTGTTCATCTTAAAAGAGTAAATGATTCATGGAAAGTAGTGACCCCTAGTGTCGATTAACGAAAGGATTTGAATGAGGGTTCATCAATGGACGATAATTAAAGATTGTGTGTGAAGATTTTCCTAGAGACTACTTTATACTTAATTATGTTAGCACCCAATTTATAACATAATAATAGTGGTTTAATTAATGTATTGTTGAATCTAATGTGTATCCAATATGTTTCAATTAAAATGAAAATAAAGGAGGGATGTAGTGTATGTACAGCGATAGAATGTGGGTAGTCTGCAGACAGGTGTGGCGGAGTGCGCACAATCCCGTTGTACATAGAGGACAGCCTAAATTAAATAGTAAAAGTGTTTTAATCAATCTCGAGACCCTACAGTTGCCTACGGCGTATCGAAATGAGATATTATAGTTGAGTTGGACTGTCTAATATCGAAAAGTATGAGCTTATAGTTTTGTGTATGTACTCGTAATTGACAGATTAAAGTCGGCGAGTAGAAAAATAGCATTTTTAAAGCTTGCATGCGTTGTAAAAATTATACTAGGCCTTCAGCTAAGTCGTCGGCTACTTGAAGGCTTAAGGGCGCGGTGTAGCCTGTCCATAATAATGCGCTATCTATCAACGTCGCGCCCGCGGCGGCGTGCAGGTGTCATATTGACGTATTGAATACCAATACCGTCGGTACTTACAGTCACGTCTATAAATATGTATACACTTCGGAACTTATTACAGGGGAATAAGGTGCAAAATTGAATACAGGTGCATATATATTTATGAAGCCGACCGTACAATTTACTATTCTGAGACGCTTTTGACCTTAGCCAATGCAAAATAGGTCTCATAGTTTACAAGTTATTGCAAATTACGTTACTATTACGCACTATGCCTCCTGCGCAGATGAAAAGATGACAATCGTTGCAAATTTACGTAATGCATAGAAATTATTACATTACTTACATGAAAAGTTCGAAGTTCAATCACATGACACAACACACTAAACAAACAGCTATATAACATGGGCATAATAGACAGTCCTATGTGCGGAGCCTGCATGGAAAAAAAGAAAACATCAAAACATATTCTACTAGACCGCAGATAGCTAGAATAGAAGTATACATGAGTAAGTATTGAGGGGCTCCAAACACACTAAAGGAGGCAGTTTGCAACCTAAAACCGATGCTAGGTTTCGTAGAGGAGTTAGGGTGGTTGGAATAGGGCTACCTCGTCATCATGCAAAAAAGGCACAATGGATGTCGAGCGGCTGAAAAGCCCAGCGAAATTAACTGACTATGTACATGAAAAGGTGGTATGAAATGTATCAGATTGACTATCATACATTTTGCAATCGGTTTTACGGTTTCGTACCCAAAGGATAAAAACCCTATTACTTAGATTTCGCTGTCCGTCTGTCTGTCCGTCCGTCTGTCTGTCTTTTACCAGGCTGTATCTCACGAAACGTTATAGTTAAACAGTTGAAATTTTCATAGATAAAGTATTTCTATTGCCACTTTAACAACAAATACTTAAAGCTAGATATAATCGGGGGAATATTTAAGGGGGTTCCCATGAAACAAACACGTTTTCCCCCCGTTTTTATAGATAATAATACGGAATCCTTCGAGCGCGAGTCCGACTCGCACTTGGCCGGTTTTTCATCTTGGCTACGGCTTCACTTTAGAAGTTTGGTCAAGTCAAGACAGTTTGTTAAGTGTAAATGTACCAAAAAAAAAAAATAAGCAACCTCCTAAGAATGTAATATATAGGTAACTTACGTTACGTATTGGGTATCACGGGTCATCAGGCAAAACATCTCTGAAGGTAACATTCGACATGATCGCGGCCGCATTGAAAACAATTTTATTGAATGTACTTCATAAATTCTCGTGATACAGGTCTTGCGTAATAAATAATATAAATACTGTGAAATGCAATGAATACTGGTTCTAAGTTAAATTTTTTAGGAAAAAAAACTATTGTTTTCAATTTTATTCATGTTTTAAAAGTGCACAAGTTCTTGGTCCACTTTGTAGAATACACATAGGTAATTGTTAGTAAGATAATTGTACAATATTTCAGTGTTAAGTAAAACACTCGATTGTATGTTTCTTTCTAATAAAATGTTACATAACATATATTTAATGTACTTTTTAAACATTATTTTGAATTTGTAATGCGGCAGAGATTAGCAATAATTCTAAACTTTAATATTCAAGTCATACCGTACCCCAAATAAAACCGCAAAATCCACATAATCCCTCAACTACATGTTGATGGTTTAAAATGGGTCTGCACAATGTACAAATATAGGTACATTGTGTGTGCCCGCGCGCCTCATGCATTTATGTATGGGCAGCAAATTGACGAGTGGCCAGCTTAAACGTTTACTGGTCGCTATTTGCATAGGTATATGTATCGAGTTTTATTTACAGGATTCGAATTTTGAAATACTTATTTGCTTTGAGCGCTGTGACAGTGTTAGGTTTCGCAAAAAATACAATAGTTCAATGGAATATCCGCGTGCAATACAATGCCCATTTTTGTTTTTTATCATTCTGGCGTGTTGTATTTCAAAAAGCAATTCGTGAAATAGTACCTAAACGGTGTTGCTGCATATTTATTACTTGAAATAATTTTAAATAACTTTTTAAAATAAGTATTTGCGTTCGATTGATCACCAATCGAATGCAAATACTTTATTTTGCGTTCTGAAATAGCAGCGGTGGATCCAAAATGCTCCGAAATGATAAGATATTTTACACAAGATCTGCAACCGCAATGGTCTAAATATTAGTCTAAATTACGAATCTTACTGCCGCATAAACGGGGTAATGAGAGAATGTTACTGAATGAATGAATGAACATGAATTAATCTGAAGGTCTCGGGTTCAAATACTGCCGGCTCATACTAATGAGTTTTTATTGGAACTTATGTAATCCCTTTTCGATGAAGGATAACATCGTGAGGAAACCGAAGTAATCCCAATAAGATCTAGTTTATCGGATGGGTTGGAAGGTCAGATGGCAGTCGCTTTCGTAAACTAGCGCCTATGCTAAATCTTGGGATTAGTTGTCGAAGCAAATCTTCATCGCAATCATAGAATCTTGTTATGCTGGTTGTGGTTGCTTGGATAGTACCTACATGGTATATCTTTCTTCTTTATTAACTTTCTCCTTCTCTATGTCACTCCGTTAATAACGATTAGATGCTTTGACTATAAGTCTGCAATGCATGGTAATAATTATAATATATCTGCTTGCTCACCGTGGGTTGAGAAATAATACAATAAATTACAAACCGCATCTTTAAAAAATCATTATGAAGTCGTTCAATCGATACTTGTTAATTAATAAACCAAACAAATTTATCAGGTCGTATTAAACGATAGGTTAGCACGCGCCGAATGCATAAATAATACGGTTTGTGGCCGCCGCTACATTCATCAGCATGTAACCGCATTATCCACATATTTAGTATGTGTTTATTTTGCATCAAGTCGATTGCAAAAAAATACACGGCCTGACAAAGTAGCCACCGTAGATCATGGACAACTGCAACTTCAGGACTTTCTTACCATGAGTTGCACGCAAATGTAGCAACGCAACGATAGCGCCCTCGAAAGTATATCCGTCTCGCTCTTACTATTACTCTGACAGGAGCAAGACGGACATACTCCCAAACGCCACAGTCACTATCGAATACGACCACGTATAACTCATGGCGAGCACATTGGTATTCCATACGCGTTGCCGATTCTATAAAAATCTGTAGGTACACTTATCCGTTTTTGAAGACCCCTACTATACTGTAATGAACCGTCACCTGCAATAGTAATATCTTCCGCTATGAAGACCGCAAAAATATCTGACATAGTATTATTTGTACTGCCATAACAACGTGTGAAGATACTATTGCAGGTGTACGGCAACAGTTCGTATTTGTAATACGAACAAACCTCTTTAAAGGATTAAATTGCTTCTAGTCAACCTTTAGCCTCTGTACGAGATTAAATGTCAACAGTTGTAAACTATTGTTTTTAAGCAGAAGCGAACGCCTTTAAATTTTTGAACTTGATCTGATATCTGATAAAAATTCATGATCGCGGGCGGGATATAGTGGAGAAATTCGGATCCACGGGTGCTGTAACGATGCACGTTAATTTGCATGAATATAAAATGATAATTATAGTAATTAATTAAGATGCGCTCTAAAATCGCACATGACAAATTGCGCGCGATTATACTCGCACCCCTAGCAACCGCGTCAGCAGTTCTGCGCACGGAATATTCCACACGGCGCTGCTCTCGCGCATCGCCGACCAGAGCCTATACCACGAAAATCGAACGATTCCGGATTTGTATCTCCATCTCTGCCAAACTTGCATATTGGAGCGACAAAGAGGTTTTTCAAAGAGATGTTTGTGGTAAGCGTGCAGTCCCCGTACTGTTCCTACGTGCTAGGCAGATGACGTATGCAGCTGCGCTCACGGGTCCTACTCGTGACGTCTGTCGCGCTGCATACATTTTTTATTAACTTATTCATTATTAAAAAAAATGTTAAATAAATTAAATTAAATAAAAGTTACTAGCGGCAATGGCGTCTTCTTCGTCTTAATCTACGCACGGTCTTGCTCCCGTAAGGGTAAGTGTTGAAACGGTACTTAGTTTTAAGAAGTGTTAGCTATTTGTTCTAATTCGCTTTCTAAGATGTTTTACTGCTTTCCTATATGCTTGATTTTGTTCACTAAATAGTATGTAATTACCTAGTAAACGTATGTCGTTTTCCGTAACGGTAAAGTACTGTTACAATATGGCGTCTCATACATTTGGCTCCAGGTATTGCACCTTTTATTGTTACTTCTACACTACTTAGTTATTTTAAGCAATGTTTACGTTTAGTATTTATATCGCTTGATAAAATGTAACTACGAGTAATCTTTACCCCAAAGAAAATTAGTAATTATGCTACAGTGCTTACACACCTTCCTTGCCTTCATGTAACTCCGTTCTGAGTATGAACGCGCACCAGCTACTTCCTGCTCCCTTGCTGCTAGCTTACCGACATTGCTGGGGTTCTTACGAAGCAGGTGTTAAATTCCTGGGTGCAACTTTACGCTTACAACTACGTGTCCTGCTGTTCCATTGTCTCGGCCGGCCAGAGTACGCTAGGACTCAGACGCACCACACATACCGCTGACCACGGCGCTCCCCGGAACATTTCCGAATCGTTCCCGGATTGCTCATCGACCTAGCGCACTACACCTCACTGGCGGCGGAAACCAAACCTGTCAATATATTTTTTTTTTCTATCGTATGGTTTCGTTCGCAAACAAAGTTTGACGTATACCTAAATAACTCTTCAAAAGTTTGACAGTTCATTTGCTTGGAATATATACCTTGGATTGACTCTATACCAGTACAAATAAGATTGTATCAGATATTTTGCACGCTCTGTAAGATATTATAACCGATGGCTGTAGATTGGCCAGCAAAATTATACCCCAAGGCAGTGTTTTAGAGCAGAAGTTCGAATATTGACTGCCTTGCTTGGAGGGATCATAATATAGAAACTCTGCTGTTGTTTAGAATAGCTAGTATAGCTAACGTTAGTCCGGGCGAGCCTACACTAATGCACTATTGGCCGCAAGGTAAAGAACACGCAAGCAGAACACGCAAGCTCCGTGTCGTTGGCTTACGACGAATTAAGGCGTAATAAAATTCGCCGTAAGTATTTTACGAACTTAAATCTTGGATTACTTCTTCTTCTTCATCGTTACACTCTTGGCAGATTGGTTGTGGCTGTCATGTCCTCTGTGGCAACCACTCGGCGCCATTCCTCTTTCACCACCGCGCGCCTGGTGTTCTCGTTCAGAGGGCACTTTGTGGCGGATTTGATTTGGTCAGTCCATCTCGTTGAGAACCTACCGCGCGATCTGGTACCGTCTACTCTGCCCTGAACCACCACGCGCTCAATGGATAAAGATTACTTACACTGATTTTAATTTTGACGGTTTTTACATGAAACATCGGAAGTCCATTTACTAATTTATAAAGTTAGGCAGTTAAATTTCGGATTCTCCAAATGACACCGATTTTCGTTTTTTTTTGAGACGGAAGGTCAGATGAATATAACTTACGAAAAGGTGTCTACATCTAATCTTAAGATGACTATACGTCCTAGTGCCGGCGCGTCCATAGAACTCGATTCGCAACAGTTTCTCTAATATCCAGGCAGCTGAGAAATTTTCCTACAGCGCATGAAGTATAGGAAAATCAATTTAGTTAGTTAAGGCCAGACAAGAAATATTTTTGACGTGCCGCCACTAATACGTCCTAAGTTGTAAAATCGAAATTTTGTTTTTATATATTATATTTCAAAATGATTTCTTTATTAGATAACTTTTTACGGTTAAGTTAAGTCTGTGTTAAAATAAGTGAAAATAAAGCCACTACAAACATGCCCCAAGCCATAACAGCCGCATAAACGAACCACGCATAAAGATACTTATCACCTCATAAAAGATAAGTAACCACTTTTAAAACCCCATAAAACTATTTCAAGCTAAAAACAAACGAAAGCGCCTCAATTACAAGTCACAATTAAACTCCAATTTGTTATCAGATACTTTAAACGGTAACCTTAGACATAGACATAATTATAAAAGGTAAAGTTATGTATATTAGAAACAGTATCTCGGGCACAGTTTGAGATCCCATTAGGATAGTGTCAGTTGACTAATGGCCGTGTGTTCTTTCATTCGCTCGCGCCATTCACTCATTCGTACATTCGTTCCATTCACTCGTTACGTTCGTTGTTTAGCTTCGAGAGCTGAAAGAGTTGAAGCAATTTAATGTTTGAAAATAGAACGCAGCGTTTATTTTTAAATGACAGTGTTTAATGTGTAATGGTCACTTTGTGCATTCTTTAGCCGATAGAAAATACTGTAGGACTTTCTGTGTCGAAAACGATAGTCAAGAGAGATTTGTACAAACTGTGCCGTAGAAATTTGATATTGTTATTGTTGTTTGGTGTTGTTGTTGTTGTTATGTCGAGCGAAAATCGACTAAATTACGTGAGTGACCCGTTTTAAATATTATTTATTTGATATTGTTCTCAGACGTCAGAATAAAAATAACAGTTTGTATTCAAAATAAACTGCTATGTATAATCCCTGTGACCAAGGCAACAGACATCGGCCTTTGACTGAAAGATCTTGAGAAGTGAAATTAAATTCAACCGTACAAAACATCAACAAAGGCAATGCGTAATTTATATACCACGTTACATCATAAATAATGTGCATTTGATTACTACGTATTAAATACTAAAGCCGCCATTAACACCTTGACGTAGACATGCGTGATCCGTATAAAAGTTCATTATAATGTACACAGGACGGGCAGTGACACCTAAAAATTTAGATTTTTCTCTCTTCTGTTTCTCTGATTATAAACTACGGATTAAATACTACACACGTTGCTACTAAGTGATGGATTTAGCTGTAATTAACACCTTGACTAGACATGGGTGATGCGTATACAAAAGTTCATTATAAAAATTATAATGTACACAGGACGGGCAGTCACACCTAGAAATTTAAATTTTCGATGTCCTCTGATTATAAACTATGGATTAAATGCTACAGGATTAAATGCTAGACTAACATTTGCTAAAGTAATCATCATATAATTTCATATATATATATATTTCACGCGATCCTATTTCTGACATTTACACAAATATAATTATTGTTATTATGCAAACAGTTGTCAACTTTCCTTCAAAAGTCAATAGCGGCAAAATAAGTTGTATATCTCTAAGCTTAGTGTAAAACATTGACTTATTAAAAGAAATAGACACAAAGCAGAAAAAAAACGTAAAACCATGTGGGGATAAAATACAACCGATAAATGTTTCGTACAAAAAAGAGTTTACTGAGATGACGTAAGCATTAAGTGTTATAGGCTTAACGAAACGAAAACGAAACTTGGTTCTTAACGAAACATCACGTTTTTAACAAGACTATATGGCTTAATTTTTTCAGCTGATTAGGTATCCAGTTCTCATATTCTATATCTATAGTGTAAAATGTCAAAATATAATTTGAACAGTTTTTTACAGTGAAGCCAAGCTTTGTTTTCTATGAAATAGTGACGTTTACTTAACAGTTTATACAGTCTGTGCCATTAAAATCGTTGCAAACTTAGCTTAGTCGGACTCTTCATTCATTAGAAAATTAATGTTTTTGTTGAGGTTTTTTGGTATAATAAAGGTACGTTTTATTTATTAAAATACATATACGGGGTTACTCGAACGTCAATAAAGTGTGCGTAGAGCAGCTGCCGCGGCCAGACGCATGACTCATAAATAAGGGACATGGACTGTTCCGAAACATGTCGAGCAATTTCCGAATTTATGGAAGTGAGTAACCCGCTATAAGTATTTTAATAAATCTGATGTTCACAGTGGCAGTGGCAGTGGGCGGGGCACATTGCACGTAAAACCGATGGCCGTTGGGGCGGAAAGGTTCTCGAGTGGCGACCGCGTACCGGAAGGCGCAGCGTGGGTAGGCCCCCCGCAAGGTGGACTGATGACCTGGTGAAGGTCGTAGGAGTCCGCTGGATGCGGGTGGCGCAGGACCGGTCATTGTGGAAATCTTTGGGGGAGGCCTATGTCCAGCAGTGGACGTCTTTCGGCTGAAATGATGATGATGATGATGATGTTCACAGGAGTTTATTGAAAAATAATGCTAGTTCAAATGTTATTCAATGATTTCAATGAGTCCTAAATAGAACAGACATATCTTAAAATTAGTTTACCTACCTTATTGTCCAGAGGAAAAATAATTCAAGTACCTGTAATAAAATACGGCTTTATTAAGATGAAACATGAAAACAAACGCTTGAGCGTAGTGTTTGAGTTGAGATAATCTACCAAATTTACGTTAAGGTAAAATTACCTGGAAAATTTAGCCATTAGAAAATTCTAATGGCAAAATTTTCTAGTACCGTAAGATTAAAATATAACCTTATAACAGTTATAAAAGTGGGCAAAGTTGAGAAAAGCTTGTTATAGAAATCGCGAAACGTCTGACCGAAGAGGTGGTAGCTTCCTCGCACAACGTATTGCGATATAACGAGGAAATGCCGCCAGCATCCTAGATACAATACCTAAACGGCCTCTATTTTAGATCTAAGGTAGATAGCTTGTAAATTACTTTATATATATTTTTTAGTTACATCTGAAATAGTTATTAAATGTTATGTATTTCGGGCTACATGTTGAATGCGAACCAATATTATAGAAGCCAGAAAACCATCTAGAAAACCGACCAGAGAGCCTAGAGAAAGTCATAATGACGGGAAAAGTTAAAGGCAAGAGATCTAGGGGCCCTTCCCCCACTAGATCCTGTTCACAAATAACTACACCTCATGCAATTAAATCTGCACGAGACAATGCATTTGGCGAGAGGTAGAAACCTATGGAGGAATCTGGTCTTTAAGAGAATGACATGATGTCACGATCCTCAGCGTTGAGGGAACGACTGATGATGATGATTATAGAAGCATGAGTATTCATATTTGTCCACGTAAGTACTAATTCCAGTTCTCAAAACACGTGCGAGCTCTTACCGTTGCGTGGTACCCATAGTAACTGGGCCAACTCGATCAAATGTATTTATTACCCGTGTACATAATAAAAACATAACTTACATAACATACTTTCCCGTATCAAAATCCAGCCGCATTATTAGCAATTAATCTCCTTAACTAATCCCATACCATAACTCCCCCATAGCACGCCATTTTATTACGTAAAAGTATGTCTTTATTAACTTCAGCCTTATATGATAACTTATCGCGCTCGTTTCTTGCAACTATATAATCCTTTGCCTTCATTGCGATATTGCAAGTATTCTACCTTTTCAAACGCCGCATTATCCATTGCTTCTCTTTATAAGTACTATTAAAAGTCGTCGTGTATTAGGAGAGCATTGGATACGGAATTAGGCATGGTTGGTTTTTCAGAAGCGTTGTTATTGGTGGTATAACTTTATTATCTAGAATAACACAGTTCTAAGTTAACATGTCGGTACGGATTGCTACATTTGCGACTTTGTGTTTCTATTTAAGTATATTTTATATATAATAAATAACACTTGGAAATTTTAATATCCCGGCCAGTTCGTGGCGTAATAAATGGGACTCGCATACAAACTGAAATCTTCTCTTTACTCTATTAGGCCCACTTGCGCCAGGTTGTTCAGACTTAGCCGCTAACCCGGAGTTAACTATAAAATTTCATATAAATAACGCTTAACTCAGGGTTATGTTGCTAGCCCCGGGTGGTGCAAGTTGCCTTTAGGGGATGATTTAAGTATTCATAACATGTGAACGAAGTTTAATCCTATAGTACGTATCGTAGGGAAGCCCCGTTAACTTTGAGTGTGGGTGCACAATAAATATAAATAAATAAATAAATATTATACGACAATCTTACACAAATTGACCTAGTCCCACAGTAAGCTCAATAAGGCTTGTTTTGTGCGTATTAGACTACGATATATATAATAGATAGATAGGCATAGAGATACTAAAATACATAGAAAATATCCATAACTCTGGAACAAATATTAGTGATAATCACACAAATAAATGCCCTGACCTGAGTTGGCTGCGCAAGTGTTATTTTAAACGTCAAACTTTCATGATTTTTTTTATATTTAGTTAACACTTCCGCAGTCTGTGCTATCAAAATGGATACATACTTAGCTTAGTCTGACTCTATTATGTAATAAATATATGACTAAATATAATAATAGCACAACGGTTTTTAGTTTCAACTACGTGATTTTAGTTCGAATTTCTTCGTTTGTGCGAATTATTCACTATGAAATACAGCCATCAGACAAAGTTCGACGTCGTCGCCTTAGGCTAGGCCTGTACAAGTGTACACGGAGTTATGCGTCTCAGTTGTAGTCCTAAAGTTTGCGCTAAGCATTTTATGGAGTAGGCATTTTTAGGCCTACAGAACAAATACTTAACTTTACAGAACGATACTTTGGGTATTGATTGACACGTGAAGGTAACGCAAAGAACCCAAAAACACCCTGAAGGTTCTACTTAAAGCTCCAGGGCTGTACCACACACAACAACAGTCGTGTATGGACATGATACCAGCGTCATTTTGAATTTGGTATTCTTATCTCTCTGCTACTTTTACCTGTGCAAGTGATTTTGTTAATTTAATTCATTGCCTCGAATATCGGTACTATCGGTTACTATAGAATGTCAATCACTAGCGACTGCGCGATTTGAAAGTTTTTATTGAGTTACCTTTATAAGGTCCTAATTGTAAAAAATCAAATCCTTACATCGAATATTTTTGGAGCCTTTTTTTTCTGTGTTTGCGAATGGAGTGCTATAAAGGATTTTTTAAAGATAATTTGCAGTTCGTTAGAATAGTTTCGTACATCCACTTCAGTTGTTCGCAGTCCGTCAGATAGCAAGTTCACATTATAGTACCAGCTAGAATAGCTAGATCACTGCGCCGGCGACCTCACTCTGTGGCTGTGAGAACATTCCACGCTTAATGTTAATCTTAGCCATTGCATTTCCCTTTATTTGTAAACTATATTAAATATTAGTTATACAACTAAAAACAATATCTTGGCCTGGCAAACTTAGAACGACAATAATAATTATAAAATGAAATACATAGATGGCATATACCAAAGAAAACGTGACCGAGAGAGAGAGAGTGTAAGTTTGGGCTGTAGGATTTGCGGAACGCACCTTAAGCGTTTAATAAAAAACCGGCCAAGTGCGAGTCGGGCTCGCGCACAAAGGGTTCCGTAGCAGCAAATATAATAAACTTATTATGTCAATTTATACACCTGGTGAATGGAGCCTAAACTCTCCCGATATTTTGCCTTGTACTTTTATGTATGAATATTAATTTTAACTTAACCAAAATTACAGTTAAATCAACCTATCTCAAAAACTATAAGAGATACTTTGATCAAACCAAAAATCGTTGAAAGAGTTAATTAGCATGCATCACCTCTATTTTTTTTAGAATTTTATACCCCGTAGTTATAAAAATAGAGGGGGGGGGACATACTTTTTACGACTTTGAGAGCTGATATCTCAAAAACCGTTCACTTTAAGAAAAATGTTTTTTAGAAAACTTTATATCATTTTAAAAGACCTTTCCATTGATACCCCACACGGGTATGTACATCGAAAAAAAAATTTTCATCCCTCAGTTACATGTATGGGGGGCCCCACCCCCAATTCTTTTTTTTACTATTTAGTGTCATAATTTTGTAGCGGTTCATACAACACATATTCCCATCAAATTTCATCACTGTAGTACTTATAGTTTCCGAGTAAATCGGCTGTGACAGACGGACAGACGGACAGACGGACAGACGGACAGACGGACATGACGAAACTATAAGGGTTCCGTTTTTGCCATTTTGGCTACGGAACCCTAAAAAGATTGTATATACAATTTTAAAGCACGAATCAAATCATTTATTAAATGTAATAAATGTTTTGATTCATGTTTTGGTGTTTTTTAAGTAGTCACACTACTATATATAAATTGAAAGAGATGTCATATACTAAAGAAAAAGTGACCAAGGTCCGCGGTGAGCAGGGCTGGGGGGTCCCAGCCCTGCTCACCGGGGACCTTGGTCACTTTTTCTTTAGTATATGACATCTCTTTCAATTTATAGATTGTATATACTTAGGAAATTCGCTCCATAGCTGCCGTGATCAGGTAACCTAGTGGTTAGGGTGTCTGCCTCGAACACAGGTTTGATGCCCGCCCTGGGCGCTGGAGGCCCTTATCGCTTTTCCTTTAGTATATTTATGACATATATTTCAGTTTTTAATTTAAATACTAGTGTGACTACACTACCTAAAACATGAATCAAAATCAATATGTGATCCTATTAAATATAGCCTAGCTTAATAACCTATTAGGCTAGACGCCAAAAAATATCTAATTAGTCCGTCTGTTAGATTATTAAACAATATTCGAAGCGTATTTTTTCTTTTGTTCTTCAAATGAAAAATTACGGAAAAACAGTGCATTAAAGTTTCGCGTGACGTCACAATTAGGTACAATTCTTAACTTATAGTGAGGTCACCAGGGGGCGTGGACCGCAGAACTTTGATGCCCTTCACCTTCACTAAATAGAAAAACAGTTTTTCCCCTCACTAGCTCGGAAAGCGCTGTTTTGTCCTTTCAAACTAGCGTGGAAAAACGCATTTTATCTACATGTGGGGCAAAGTAATCTAATTCCTATCACTTACCACCCCTCCAGTATAAGTGAGTCCTATATACCCATAGTAAATATGCGCAATCGGAGGTCACACCTTAAATTGGACGAGTCTTATCGCGCACTTGGTAAGCTGTGAGCAATATCTAAGTACCAGGAGCGTACTCTGACACATTATGAAATATAATTTTGAATGATTTTTTCAAGATAACTTGCATGTGGATAAGATTTGTAATCGTATGTAGTCTTTATTTTCCTCGCGATAGTGAGGGGAAAAATGTTGTATTACACTCGGCGGCAAAGTTTGTTCAACTCTCGTGCCTTGAAACCCTCGTAAAGCTCAAGATTCCAGTTATTGAACCACTCGCTACGCTCGTGGCTCAATTTTGGAATCTTTCGCTTGCTTGGGTCTCAATATAAGCCCGAGAGTTAAACAACAACTTTGCCCCCTTGTATAATAAATAACTATTTCAACCTAGTCGTCATCCTTATTGTAACGACAATATTGCTGTGCTATTCCGGAAATTAGGTAATAACTTTTGATTTGTGATAAAAACACACTAAAGTAGACCGTAAATTATTTATTTACTTTAGTTAGTAATTAATTCAAACATTTAATTGCATTCAGTATTTGGACACACCTATACCTTAATTATAATATAATATAATAATTTCGGTTAGTCGTAAACTGTGGCAATTTTTCGTCTTTTAATTCATTCATTTAAACAATATAACCTAAAACATACCTGATTTAAAATAAAAACAAAAAAAATGGCGTCTCTAAGAGGATATTCCCAAAATAGTAAAAATCGGTTCCGAGCCTTGGTTAGACATTAGACAAAAAACGAATTACACGCTGTTCTAAATAATTACGATTGGGCATTTTCGTAAGAAGAGATTTTCCATTCCGTTACCATTTTTCAAACACTGCACAGCGGTTACAATAGTACATTGTGCATCTAGGGCGGTAAGAAGGGCATTACTTACGAGGGTCTATTGAAGCCCGACGCCGTAGGCGGAGGGCTTTAAATGACCCGAGTTAGTAATCCCTTTACTGCCCGTGGTACACACAATGTTTTTCATCACATTTGCGAGGAAATAAATAAACTCTATACAGGTAAAGAAACAATAATGATAAGCGGTAGTGTAGTTGCACAGTCCACAGTACTCCGGAGTGACTGCGTGCTGCGAGCGCGTGCGGGGCAGGTCCTCCGCGAGCTCCACGCGGGCGGTAAAGTAGTATGAGAATCCTTTAATACCATGGGAATAATACAGCTCTTTAAGTGTAAGTATGCTTGCATATAATATCACCATTTACGAGCAGGTGTGATGAAAAATATAGAGTAGGTACGTAAAAAAAAACGTAAAAAAATGATACCTTTGTCTTCTCGTAGTTTTTTTCTCCTACATTGAAAGAGCTCGTTATTCTGAGTAGGAAAAACATTATATTTACCTACCTTTTTTTTTTTAATAGCCTACTTCAGTGTCCCTCAGCTGGGCAAAGGCCTCCCCTCTTTCTCGAAATTCGACTCTGTCGTGTGCACACTCCCGCCAGTCCCCGTCAAATGTGTCTAGGTCGTCCCGCCATCTCCTCTTTGCCTCTGCCTCTGCCTCGACCTTGTTGTGGGGTCAATTCTGTAATGATTTTTGCCCAGCGTTCGGGATGCATTCGGCAGACATGTCCTGCCCAGTCCCACTTCAGTTTAGCGGCCTTCCTACCCACATCCTCGATACCGGTTCTCGAGCGCAGTTCGGTGTTTCTGATGCGATCAGTCCTGCGAACACCCAGTATGCTGCGCTCCATTGCCCGTTGGCAAACCTTGAGCCTGGTTTTTTTGTATTTCAGTGAGGGACCAAGTTTGGGCGCCATAGGTTACCTACCTTTAAACATTTTTTTTTGGATTTCTTCTCGCAAGAATGCCCAATCAATACCACATACACACACTGATTGTGTGAGTGTATGTGGCTATGATACACACATTATACCTAAGTTTATGATACTGTACTAACAAATTTAATTTAATTTAAATTTTAAGTTGCGCTAACAAAATGTATACATGGACTAATGTTATTATTTATTTAAACTTTATTGCACAAAATACAAAAACAAATATGGCGGACTTAATGCCCAATGGCATTATCTACATTAATAGAAATGGAAAAATTCTGTGTTTCGGGCGAGATTGGCCTGCATCAGTTTTTTTTTTCATTTATA
This sequence comes from Lathronympha strigana, assembly GCA_949128165.1. Classification (NCBI taxonomy): domain Eukaryota; kingdom Metazoa; phylum Arthropoda; class Insecta; order Lepidoptera; family Tortricidae; genus Lathronympha; species Lathronympha strigana. The sequence goes on from OX421905.1 coordinate 18,785,528, forward strand.
CTTTGCTTGTAAACATTGACATTATTATAGACTGTGCGCAAAGAGAAAAGTTGTAGATTTCATTAGCAATTTACATACTAGCCACATTTCTTGTGTTTCCACACATACTTTTACAATAAAACGCCGTTGTTGATAACAACTTGTTTTTTATCCGTTATAGGTGCAAGTTTGAGTCCAAGTTGCAAGGTATGCGGATGAGCGCCCTGTCGATGGCGAGCGGTGCGATGGTGAAAAGTGGACGTTGGCATGTCAAACAATTCTTCAGACCATTTTTTTTACTCACCGTTCATTGTAACCCATGTAGCAATATATCTTGACACTGGCAAAATGTCAAGTGACAGAGCCATTTTATTAATTAATAATAGAAGTGGCACTGAAACTCGAGCAGTGTGTGTGCTTTGCCTACCTCTTTCGGGAATATAAGTTTATGTTTATATGGGTTAAACAAGGTCACAGACCACCTCAACAACTAGACAGAGCCTTTACTAAATTTAATATGGAAGCGCGAACGCTTATTTTAGTTGCGGTCAGGTTTACAACCTATCATAGTGAAATAATATTGTCTTCTGTTACCGCGATTGTTATTCATTGAAATTAAACACTTTAGAACGGATTAATCGCGTTTATTAACACCATGACCCTACGTTTCGAGCCCTTTACAGCACTCGTTTTCACAGGGTTAAGATGATGACTGAGAGAATGACAATTCTCCCCGTCAATCAACAAAGTTACTTGTGCAAACAGTTTGCAAATTTTTTAGTATAACTACAATCTAAAACGGGATATTTACCATGCAAACTCGCAGCTCGTGAGTTTACTATATGAACATGGCGCTTGCAACAGTGCCGAAATATCGGGTGCTCAATAAAACAAACATACATGGTAAATATCCCGTTTTAAATTGTAGTTATAATGCTAATTCTTCAAAAAACATTTTCACATCAAGATTTAGTAGATACAAAACGCCGGCAAGGCGATTTGATTGTTGCTAGTTGCTACTGTGTGGTGTCTAGACAAACTTATTGGAAGACAATTAAATGAAAAGAAACGTTTCGCAAAAATAGTAATTGCCACAAAAACAACGTTACAAGCTCATTTTATTTAATTAGGTAATGGATTTATTAATAAAAACATTAGTATTTATACATAATACAATCTTTAAGCACGAATCAAATCATTTATTAAATGTAAAATGAGCTTCAATCATTTATTAAATGTGGAATTCCTAGTTCAGGCAATTGTAAATCACCTGGTCTAATTATAATTATTTAGTATTTAAGAGACTACCCTGTACAATGCTTATTACATTAAAATATTTGATTTGATTTGATTTTGATTTTGATTTTTGTAATAAATGTTTTGATTCATGTTTTTGTGATTGGGTAGCCCAGTGGTTAGGGCGTCTGCCGCGAAAGCAGGAGGTCGCTGGTTCGATCCCAGCCCTGCTCACCGGGGACCTTGGTCACTTTTTCTGTAGTATAAGTATGACATCTCTTTCAATTTATAATTTATACATAATAATTAAAGAAATTAAAATATTTCTCTAGGCGTGATTCCCATACTTAGGTAGACACCTCAAAAGTCGCATCCTTTCATTTCCTCATGCGTACCGTGGAGGTAATATCTAATAATATTTTAGTTTATTTGATGACCTAACTGGAAAATCAGCTAGGAAAAAAACACGTATTCAGCACTGGGGGTCTTTCTAATGCTCAGCTAATAAAACAACATTGCATTTAATTTTATTAAACTTTTCCTTCATCGCGTGTTTTATTGCAGGTACTATACAAACCTCTTGAACTAAAACATCGTACCGACCGGATTATAGTTCCTGACCAGGTAATTTTGAAAAACTTACATACACCAAGAAGATATTACAGAAAACTAGCTAGTGCGGTGTCGGTGCCCAGGGGGGCTATTTCGTAGCCTTTAAAAATGTATCAAACGCGTTGCAAAGAAAAGAAAGTATCGAGCGCTTGAGAATCGAAATCTTGCATCTGTGCACAGAGTTGACGGAGAAGCGAGATCACTGGATTTTAATGGCCATTTAAGGTGGATGTGGATTTACGGGTCATTTTTTTCATACAAAAGTTTTAGCAAGTATACTTGTGACGAATTAGTTAAATATTTTTGTGTTATTAGTGTTATTTTTGTATAATTTAGTCAATCACTTGCAGTTGTTGTTAAAATTTGGTAAAATAAATAGAAGTATCGTGGTTAAGTGCCTTGATTTTGTGTTTTCAGATGTCTATACAAAGCAAATTATACGAAAATACCTAATGTTTTCGTATTATTCGCTTTATATTCTTCAGAAAAGCACCTATTTTTGAATTCGCGCGAATTTGCACGTTGAAGTGAATGAGCATTTTGTAATATTCGTCAATAATAATCGAAAATAATCAAAAATAGGTAAATCGTCAAGAAAAAGTTCCCTAAATACCCTAAAAACCTGCAACAACTTTAGTAAAAAGATGTGCGTTTGCAGAAACCACCTTAAATATGAAGATGACTCATACTAGAACGGGACGGGACGGGCCGGGCCGATCTGTCAGTTTCTATAGAAACATCACGTGACCTCCGAGGGCTCCGAGCTCGGACCTGAATACCTGATTCTTTATATATAAAAATTGACAGATCGTCCCGTCCCGTCCCGTCCCATCCCATTCTAGTGTGAGTCATCCTTTAAAGTCAAAATACCGATTACGGAAGGCATGCTGTGCATTTTTCGGATATTTATCTTATAATGTCACATCGTGAAGATCTGTACCTACCTATGTAATGCTAACAGAAGGGTCTATATAAAGATTGAAGATGTTAGCACACAATTTCCATAATTATTAATAACTAAAATGTAAGTACAGATGTAGTGAATAATCCTTTCCGGTCGTCAAAACGCGGAACATACGACTGCTTCCGAATGGTGCCGATGTGTCTATGAATTACTGCATTATTTAGTGATGTGTAGGTATCAAATAAATTACTAAGGTCCGACCGAGATCTCGATCTCGGCAGTCTCGGTCAAAATTCGAGTCGAGATCTCGGTCTCGGCTCTCGCCAAAAAGGGCCGAGATTCTTGGTCATGGCAGAACCTTCCATCTTGACACTTTTTGCGATTTTGATGGGTATTTTAAGTAATTATAGTGTGCCGTGTTGTCGTACGTAATGCAAACTATACAAAATAAATTATCAAATGTCGGTTAAGTTAGGTAAGAACTTTATCTCAGCTCAGACATCTCCGCATTGCTACCAAAAAAAGTATCAATATCAGGGTATGTGAGTTTAGGACAAGTTATAATTATGACAAACAGTATTACAATATTAAGGAATGCAAAAATAGGATAAAATACTTTAGGGATTCCTATATTGATCTGCATTTTGACTTCTAACCTGGACACAGTGAACAATAAATAAATGAATTAACTTACATAGCGTGTGGAAAAAAAAACAAGTCGGCATGTGAAAATGAAAGTACAATCAAACAGTGGATTAGCTGTATTTACTAAATGCCGCGCCTATGGGCCGGCTAAAAGCTGTAAAACGTAGTGTTTCGGGGCCAGGAGATTTACCGCCCTTCAAGTGGCTGGCTAATAGACGTATATTGCATTGCGGTTCGATTTATACGCTGTATTCCTTTTGTTTTTGTTAAATTTATAGCCGGGAAGTGTTCGACGGAGCCTTTTTACAGCTTTTTAGTTGTGATTACGTTTTCATAGGCTAAGGAGGAACGGTTCAATTTTATTTATATTAGATTTTTTAATTTTGGAGAATGTTCTATCGAGAATTTACTATTTACGGGATCTGCATGGACTAGAATTTATCTTTAGTCTAGCAAACAATTTTGAAAGTAACAGTAAAAATGAATGAATATATCTTTTTATGTAAAGGTAATACTAGCGTATGCAAAAGGTGGCTTGATTTTCTATGCGCGAAGAAGAAGTGCTGAACAAACTAGTCAATATAACAACAACATGATTGCAACATGTTTTATAATTAGTGTACGGACATGTGGTGGCATTTTGGACAGAGCAGGCATTGGAGTCGTTTTAGGTACATTTTAGGAATAAATAATTAATGAATATATGATTTTTCTAAAATATGTTACATGATTTACTCTTGTCGTGTCTAAGGGATGCTGCAAAACGCATAAGACAGACAAAGGTATCTTTTTGGTTCCCACAATTTATTTAGTTTTTTTTTCTTTTGACATATTTCTCAATGTTATATTTCTTAATTTGTGATATATATATTTTATTATGATATAATAAGAATAAGTATAAGAATAAGAATCATTAATTCGTGACGATCACGAGCATGTACAGATAACACATAACAAAAGAACAAAAACAGGAAAACAGAATTGTTGTGTGCATCACGAAATGGACCCTGGAATTGGAAATCGGAATTGGAAAACCCTGTATTTTTTTCCTTATTTCTTAACGATTAAGTATGTCTAGCATAATGCTAGTTTTAAAGCCAGCGCTGGTCTTCCGTAGGGCTTATTCGGTGATGCCAGTATAAATATTAATATTACCAACATATAAAACATAACAAAACCAAAAAAATATAGAAAGAAAAATACTTCTCATGAACGCGAGCATACCATTGTCAGGCTTGCTTAGGCTATCTGTGCTTTTTGCGCAAGCGCAACTAGCGCCCACAGCCCAAACCATAAGCAAGCAATCTAAATGGCGTGGTCGCCCCAAGGAGACCCTTAATTTAAAACATAACTTGCAATTGAACACACCAAACAAATATGCGGACGAAGTATATTGATACTTGATATTTGTTGCATGTTAACCCATCTTGCACATTGGTGCAAGATGGGTAAACATCGTGAAGCTCCGTTTACGTTGCATAATAATAACATGACCTAAACTAAAACTTGCAAACTTATATATATAGTACTCGCTATTGTTTTCGTGGTATACAAGATTCTCGTATGGTTAAATCCACTTCAAAATTGTCGATATTGATTCATTTATACTTGTGCTAACGTGCTGTTTTACATTATTAGCCCAGCGTATTACAACAACAAATATAGCAAACAGTTTACAACGTCAAATTATTTTGTCGTACTTACAGTTTACAAAGTTTTTGGCCAGTAATCTTAATTAATACGGTATTGTTGAAAAGTGATTCTCTAAATTATCGCCGAAAATCATTCAATCGAATATCACTCCCCAACCAACTTATCACAGAATTTTATTTCGCCGGAAAGTCAGTTGCCAACTTAAACGTTTTGCAGCGTGTTTTGCAGACGTATCTTTCGCATTATTATCATAATCCAACCTAACCTAACCTACCTAGTTGGCAAATGAAAATTCGGCCAAATGAAAGTAGGCAAATACTAATTTGGTAAATGTTAGTATGCCAAGTTAATCATCTGGGAAAGTTGGTTGGCAAGTGATATTCGGCAAAAAAAAAATTGGAGTAAAGATAGGATGCCTTGAAAAGTATATTGATTGAATGTGAGATAGCAAGAGAAATAGATTTTGTTAATAAAGTAAATATATATATATATATATATATATATATATATATATATAAAGAAATATGATTTCTTTGATTGGACTGCAGTGTATCACTCTGTCGGTAAAGTAGGACCTTACTTAGCAAGACCAACAGATGGCGCTCTTAAACTACATTGCTGCACTGCAGCACTGTCGGTAAAACAGGATTTGTTGTGGAAAGATGGCGAATGTGCTATGGTGAGGTTATAAAACTCGAGGTTGGAAATACAACAAATTATATAACTTGGAAGTGTAAAGTGGGGATCGACATGCCAATTAATTTCGTACACATGTGCGAGAGAGAGGCAAGACATGTGTGTGGTAGTCCCTCAGCTCTGATATTACTAAAATAAGAACAAAATCCATGTTATGCGTCTTTGCCCACCGCCCCTGATATTTTAATCTGTTTCACTAGCTGCATAAATATTTATTCAAGCTTTATCCCGACTCCGACCTATTTGTAAGGAATGTCGCGTTAATCAAAAAGTTTTTGTTATGTCGTTTTTGCTGGGGTTATTTTCTAGTAAGTGTTCTTTTGTAATATTATCATAACATACAAATAGGTACTTTTTATTGTATGCGAAAAGGGTAATAATAATTTTTTGACCGAGCGAGCGAAGCGTCTCAGTTTCTACTTGGGCAAAAATGCTTTTGTGTGTCTGTCCATTTATTCTCCTCAACAGGTCGTATTTATCAACCAATTCTTTTGAAATTTTGTAAGCAAGTTCGAAACTCCTTTGATGGGATCCGTGAGCAATTGAGACAATATCTCAAATTTGAAAGGCACACGCGGTTTGGGTGTTTTCTAAAATCTCGAGCATTTCTTTACGAAAATTATCAATTTGATGAAGTAGACCTCATAATGAAGACCAGGGATGGCATAGAGGAACTGCTTGGTCATTTGATTTGAGACATTCGTTTTTTGTTTGTATGTTCATGATAATCCCATTTGATCATAATTCTATTCTGATGATGATATTCATGAAGAATTGAGTAAACTCCTCAAATTTTAACGGCACAATCATTATGATTTTGGGGGTCATGAGGGTTTGCTTAAGAAACTTGAATATTTTCCCACTGAAACTTAATTTTGGTGGAGTGGAATTCGCGATGCGATCGCGAATGGAATTCGCGAGATCTACAGCTCATAGAGCTACTAGTATATATTATAAAGAACATTAAAATAAGAGGTTTCGCTTTTCGGTTAAGGAAAACATCGTGAGCAACCCGGACTAATCCCGAAAACGCCCGATAAACTAATCCCGTAGTTTTTTGTTTTCGTTAAATTAGGTCCTACGCCATATCTTGGGATTAGTTGCCACAGCGGACCCCAGGCTCCCTGAGCATTGGCATAGGCCGGGATAACGCTAGGAGAAGAAGAAATTATGAAGAAGATTGTAACTTGTATTCTGCTTTTTGTATCTAAAAAATGTATGTCTTATTTCTGCATATGATTTGATTTAAATTATATTACTACCTCGCAGTCCGTCACGCCTGTTAACCTAGAAGTAAGTAAGTCTGTTGACTCGTTTGATACTTTCTGCTAGGAATAATCGCCAAACAAAATCGATGGCCCAACTTCACACGCATAAAACAACTTCACTGAGAGTAACTTTCCTTTGCACTGCTCGCCATACTTTCAAAAACAAATGGCTATCGTTCGAATTTCAAACCGTAGGAAAAACTAACGCGAATAAACAAACCGTTTATATCCCATTTGCTATTCAAACCGAAACTTTTTTCCGTTTACATAAGATCGAAGTTACCGTTTCCCGAATGCATCTATAAAGTTGTCCAAAACGCGATCGGTTTACGAATGAGAATTGATTCGAGAAAGTCTTCACATCTCGCAGTTTAGAACTGACATGTAACGTTTTTAAGTTGGGTTATTAGAATTAGGGGCATAAAACGCTGGAAAAGGGTTCTAGAAGATCTATCTGTTGCGTAAATCTTTGCTAAACGGGTATCAGAGCGGGCCGTTGTAACGTATGATTGAATTGACTCCGAGTCCTCGGCGCGAGTTTTATGACGACGTTGAGCTATTTAGTTTGAGAGGTTATTTTATCTTGATCTTGATCTTGCGTACTACATATATGTAAATGCCCCTTTAAGTTCATATCATTTATCACCTATTAGTGATAGGTTTTCAAATGCAGTTCAAGTAATGTCAAAGTAATGCCGGTGGGGCCAGCGAGTTCTTGAGTGGCGACCACGTACTGGTGAACGCAGTGTGGGGAGGCCCCCGCCAAGATGGATTGATGACCTGTTAGAGGTCGCAGGAATCCATTGGATGTGGACAGTGCACGACAGATTGCTGTGGTATTCTCTTGTATTTGGCAGTGGACGTCTTTTGGCAGATATTGATGATGATGAATTGGCCTAGTCTAATTCGATATTTGGACGAGTTAGCGCTACTTGTGCCACCCAGGGTTAGCCGCTAACTCGGAATTAAGCTGTCAATTTTCAAACTTAATATTGCTTAACTCCGACTTAGTAGGCTAACCCGGAAAAAGATGGGTATGTAAGCTACGAGCAAGTGAAAATCCATGCCCTTTATTTCCGGAAAATAAACGTGACTTTATGCATGGATGTTTTAACTTAATCATATTTGTATTTTTTACATTTATTATGAGAAAAATACTGTTAGTAATCAACATATTGATAAAATTATTGCCTGTGTATACATTTTCGCTCTCAATATATTGAAAATATAGATATATCAATGCTATCCGTTACGGCATATTCCATTTGATTTGTTGGCTTCTTCTTTTTGGATTTTTAGAGTTGGAAATAGTTAAAGGTGTTCTTTGATATCACGTTTCAATAGTGTGGTTTAATATTTTTAAAAATACCTACATTGGCATTGGCAGTAAGAGTAGAATGAAAAACCGATTGCAGTTTTATGAATTATTGGCGAAATCCGTTCTGACTATGCTCCAGCTCAACACCAGCCACTGCCAAACTAAACGACGTTTATGCCAACTAACCCGGAATTGACGACTCAATCGCATCGTTGCAGCCACTTTACCAAAAGCCTTCCAAATGCCATCTTGCACCAAAGGGTGACAAACAAACAAGATCCTTCCAAACGCCGTCTTCGACACAAAGGATAGGGTCCGCCCGGATTTCTCCGTGTCATCGCTCGGAGCCCATCAGGAGAGTGTCCAAGCCGGACTTTTGAGACTATCTAGGGAAAATCTAAATATTTATGAGTTCAGGTAAATCCCTAGCAATAAAATAGTTTTAAATAAAAAATTGATTTGTTGAGTAAACGGAGAGAAAATGAAATTTCACTAAAACAACCGGGATTTTTAACTTTGTTGGGTGTTGGCGTTGCAGGAATTGGCAACTCGACTAAAGTCCGGGAAAAACCCAAATATTTTTGAGTTAAGCTTCCCTAATACCTAACAAAATATAGTTTTAAATAAAAAAAAGTTTTGTTTAGTGTCTGGAGATAAAACATAATTTTACTGAAACGTCTGATTATTTAACTTTTTGCCCGTTTTCGGCAATGCACTAGTTGGCAACCCTATCAAAGGTTGACAAGCATGGGTGTATTCACACCGCTGCAGTTCTCACTCTACCAAGATCTTTCCAAACGCTATCTTCGCCAAAGGGTGACAAGCCATCGATCTCCTGTAATTATCGGCTAATTGGTCCATCACTCACGCAGCCAGCATCTATCATTGGCAGAAGCCATTTGGCCAAACGTGTGCAATTTGTTCGGGTCTGAGAATGTTTTTATAAATGATGCAGCGTTTACTTATAGATAAATAAATAAATAAATATTGCGGGACAATCTTACACAAATCGACTTAGTCCCACGGTAAGCTCAATAAGGCTTGTGATGTGGGTACTAGACGACGATATATATAATAGATAGATACATATGAATACTTAAATACATAGATTAGAAAACATCCATAACTCAGGAACAAATATTCGTGATAAACACACAAATAAATGCCCTGACCAGGATTCGAACCCGGAGATATTTGTTTATCGCGGGTTTCCCAATATTAAATAAATAAATTGTTTTTGCAGAATATTAATTGGTATTTATTTTTTACAGCTTTTATTAATCGTGTGCAATTTTGAGTGTTACTGGGAATTGAAGGCAAACCAAAAACAAAAATATTCACTTCACTAACGCATAAAAAATTGAGAATAATCAATATCGAAAAACAGGTTTTTGTGTAAACAGTGTAATAATGGATAGAAAACTCCCGTGAGTATTAGACATATTAATATACTTAGACCGGGTTACTCACGTCTTTAATTTAAAGTCGACGAGTCGAGTCACGTAAGACGTGAGTAACCCGGTCTAAGTATATTAATAGTGTAATAATGGAATTAAATATCTACTAATAAATCATTAATTAAAACGCACCTAGACATCTAGTTGGCTTAATTAAAATGATTGGAAATTAGCGCATTAGCAATTAGGTAAAATATCGATTTTCCCTTTAAACACCTAGATATCTTCATTGTTTAATTTTCCTCACTCTGCCTTATTTGATGAAGAGAGTGTTTAATTTATAATCACAGCACATTGTTAACATAACGACTATGTCCAAACATTTTATTTAATACTAATTACTTTATTCTCCGTTTGTTGAATTTGAAATCATAATTACATTAAAGTTAATAATTAAAACAACTTCAATATTGCATGTGTCCACATACACATGCAATATTGATGTTGTTTTAATTCATCACAATTTACGATTGTAAAGCATGATTAAATAATTTATTAAATACAATAATCAGCGAATATTCCTAAACGTTCGTATTAGAGGTTTAATGTCAAAACTGCGTGGGTTATAATCTAGGTTACGCATGCAGTCTTCGTGTGACTTGTTCCGATATTATTGGTGAAAAGGGAATATCGACCTTAATTATATTTATGTTCGATACTTTAGTTCTAGCGCAACCCGTTAATAAAGTTTTGCTTATCTGTCGCTTAATTGTACGTACCATAAATTACTGCGCTTCTTTGTAACGAAATAAAAAATCTTCGTTTCCTAAAGATGAGATTATTCCATACAATAATTCATTAAATCATGAAAAATGGTTATTTTATAAAATTACATTTATATATAAAAATGTGCTACATTAAATACCTACTTCTAAACAGATAAAAAAGAGCCCTTTCGGCATAGCTCCTGATTGCTGGAATATTCCGTCTAATTTTATTTCTCATGCGCCATTTTTAGCATCATAATAATAGCATGCCTATAACAATATGGCCATCATATAGAGAGCAATGACCCCGGAAGGGTGGACAGCTAACCCCTTAAAGGCATGTCCAAGGATTTCCAAAATTGTCCCATGAATAAAAATGCGGCAATAACTCTTAATGCGGGTCGAAATATGACCGGATGCGTTTCTATTGTGCGTCACATCGTTAAGCTAGGTGTACACTGTGGCTTAAGATAAGATACGGGCATATTGGTTACTCAAATTTGGCGTTGTATCCTCCTTAGGCTCATCGTCTTTCCTTTAGTAGGTAGAAGTTACTAAATTACATTTAATTATTCCTAGACTTTAAATTATTCATATTGATTATTTGACCGAGTGGAATATCGATGAAATGAGACAGATAAAAACGTTATCGATGAACAGAAATGAGACTAAAAGTTTATCGGCAATTCAATGGTAAACCGCTACTTAGAGATCAGGAGATCTTGAAAAGGACTAAGATTGTTAACATATAGCAGGCCGGCCGGATACATTCCTCGTGACGTCGTGACGCAGTAGCTGAAAACCCTCAAGATGATGGATTGTCGATCTGATTAAGATAGAAGATAGAAGATAACCAGGATGATCGCAGCGCACGACTGGTCCTTTTGAAGCGCTTAGCTTTTGCGTAGGTACTTGAGCTTTTACTATAAAGTGCCTTTAATTGTTTTTTTTTTCAAATTAATCAATCGGTATTGAACATTTCTTATAAATACTTATAAATACGTATAAATACTTACCTAAATACATATAAAACATCAATAACTCAGGAACAAATATTCGTGATAAACACACAAATAAATGCCCCGACCAGGATTCGAACCCGGGACCTCCTGCTTCGTAGGCAGGGTCACTACCAACTAGGCTAGGAGGCCTATATCTGTAAAATATATATCTGTGAAAGTCATGTTGTTTCTACTAGAAACCTCCTGGTTTGAAAAAAAAAGTAACATAGTAGGAAATATACATTCCAAACAAGCATTGATTCTGTTTAATAAAAACGTATGCCAATACGATGAATGCAATACAAAATAATTTAAACATATTTTCTTAGAAAATTCTCTCTCTAAATGATATTGTATTGCATTCATAGTATTGCAGCTACCTAGGTACTAGGTTCCTATCAGAAGTATAAGTTTCAGTTTACTTTTTCCATATAGGTACTCATAAAACAAACACAAAAAATAAATCCATAGAATTTAAACAATTTCCTCCCGCGGACGCTCCGGCTGTGGAATGAGCTCCATGTCGAGGTTTTCCCGAAATATTATAGTATGGGGTTCTTCAAAACAGGAGTGTACAAGATTTTAATGGGTCGGCAACGCGGATGTGACTCCCTTGGAGTTGCATGCATCCATAAGCTACGGCGACCGCTTTCCATCCGGCGGGCCGTATGCTTGTTTGCCGCCATCGTGGTATAAAAAAAATTAATAGTAACATTCAAAAGATATGTCAAAATATTTGTAAATTCAATCGATATAATTAATTGAAATCAGTCAAAGTACGGAACTACGGAGGTAATCATGGTTAGTTTTAAATACCTAATAAAGGATTTTATTAATCTTCCACTACCCGTTTTCCTCTGTGTATTCTCTCCCTAAGGCCGAATATGTCCCAGTCATGCAATATGCATGAACGTGCATCTTACACCTTACGTGCACGCGCTTTATAGCCGCCGACTTAAAGTGTCTCAACCATGAGTTGCTTAAGGTTTCGAAGGATACGTTTCGACACGTTATCTACAATTGCATCTTGCTTCCACCAGCAAGTGCAAGCAAGATGCACTGACAGTACGTCGAACGTAGACACCAGCGACTATAGACTTCTACAGTTGATTTTAAACTAGCGGTAAGCCGGGCCGGGACGATGATTCAATTTCTATAGAAATTGATGAAACGTCTTGAAGTTTAAAAACTAAGTTCTTAAAAACATCCAAGCTAAATATTAGATTGATGAAAACATTACATTGACCTACCTGAAATTTGAACAGGGCAACTATCTGTGTATTCAAAAAAACGTTAATAAAATAGGTACTGTGAAAAAGGCGCTTTATTCACAAAAAATGTGTCTCATTAAAAATTGCTGCGTTGGTTGGATAATTAAATGCATGGAAAAATATTGTTCAGTAACAGGCAATTTTAATCAGAATCTCCACTTCTTTGAATCACTCCGCGATGTGATGTGATGTCAATCACGCATCGCAAAAGTATTATCACAAGGTTTGACATGTAAATTACTATCCACGGTTGGCTAGATTAATATAGGTAAGCTACTTTACTTATATTAATCTAGCCAACCGTAGCACCAAATTAGGCCCGGTTATTAAAAGTACCAATTTCCGAAATACTTTTATACGTACAAATTGGTTACAATTTTAGATCCATGTCCTACCTATTAATTAAATACCTACTAGGTATAAAGAAGTAAGATTTCGAAAGGTAATATTAAACATGAAAAAAAAAAAAACAGTGGGCCTTATTTGGCGCAGGTAACTGTAACTTTCATTATCTACTAATCTCATAAAAAAATTATCAAACTTGACAGAAGACATTTAGTAACCAAAAATAAATAAGTATAGCACAATCTGAGTCTCAGTTGATAACCTGGGGGCCTTACCATGACGTTGTAACGCGATTCAGTTTAGGAACTAAACTCAATCGCTGCCATACAATACAACTGAGCACAGTTAAAAACTTAAACAGAATCACGTTAAAGCTTCATGGTAAGGCCCCTGTTCTCCCTTTTTTGTGGAGAGCCAAAAAGAGTTAACTTCATAAGTGAGCAATACGTCAAACATGATTCAAGATTAAAGGTAAGATTTCAAGTGTTGCGATGTTACAGCTGCAGCGGAAGCGTGGGATGGCTCCTGATAATTTTATTGAGAAATTGAGTGAATACCTTTTGCTATGCAACGTTGCCGTGGTGATTTCCAAACCCGACAATAATGCAGTTCCGTAAATCAATGTATCAAGGATAACGAGCAAGTTTCCTAATACAGCCGCAATATAGTATAGTGAAGGAAAGGAAAGTACCATTCGAATATCGTTCTTAACCCTTAATTTAGCAAAAAAAGGGATGGTCGTGAGTTCAAGCCTCCTCGGCGCTCAATAGTCCTAACGACTCTGGCTGGTAAAAAAAAAACAAAAACAAAAAGGGGGTCGAAGAGTTTGTATGACCTGTCATACATTACCAAATTAAGGGCTAACCTAAACATGCTTAAATCTGCCACGTCATCACTTGTTTTTATTTGTGTGTTTTTACTTGTATTCAGAAATTTTCGACGATCCGGTTGGCGTAGGTGGTAGTGACCCTGCCTGCTAAGCCGATGGTCCTGGGTTCGAATCCCGGTATGGGCATTTATTTGTGTGATGAACACAGATATTTGTTTCTGAGTCATGGATGTTGTCTATGTATTTATGTATTTGTATATTATATATATCGTTGTCTGAGTACCCGTAACACAAGCTTTCTTGAGCTTACTGCGGGACTTAGTCAATTTGTGTAAGACTATAATATTTATTTATTTATCACAAACTTACAGGCGGTATTGAACCCTTAAGTCTAAGGAGAGCCTTTGCATCATTATATATGTTTGTATTATTGCTGTCAATTTTACAATGGGTTGTGTTCTAAAGAATTTTTTGATATGATGCCAACGACCACTTTTGACCATCGCACCGCTCTCACCAGAGGGCGCTCATCCACACACCCGTGCAAGTTAAATGGTCCGGCACCGTGCGGTTTTAGAGAAATTTGCTCTCGCTCCGGCTGTGGAATGAGCTCCCTACTGAGGTCTCCCCGAAAGGCTGCAGGGCGGTCTTCTTGAAAAAACTAGTATACAAGTTTTTAATGGGTCGGCAACGCGAATATAATACCCCAGGAGTTGCAAGCGTCCATAGCAGACCGACGTGGTATACAATTTTTTGTTCGAAGTATAACTAGGTACGACACGCCGAGTCGGTGCACACTGGCCACAATGTTGCAGCAGCAACGCCGCTGCAGTCACAACTGGAACGCTATCATTTTAATTAACGCATGCCGCAACCGCTTTGCCAATTGCAAAACGTTGCAAAACGCCATATCAATAACAATTCGAACCAAATTGAATATCGAATCGTCCAGTTTTAAACGACCCCTCGCTTCTATTCTTTAATTACAGTTTAGGGATGGATAATAGGCCCATTTGGGGCCAAATTGTGCTGGTTGGAACGCCAATGGCCAATCGGATTGAATGCTGACACATCAGATGTCGCTATTGCTGCTATCTAGGATTATTAATAGAGTGACCGAGTGTACCCTAAAATGGAGCATGCTGCGATCTACAGGGAATGATTTAATTCGCCTATTTTAAACTGTTCTTAGATCTGAGAGGACAAAGAGAATCAATTTAAAGTTCAATAAGTACATACAGTCAACCAATTGGAACCCTAGGGCCTAGGCCACTTGACGCTATAAATCAGATTGTAAGAAATCTCTTACTGTTTGTTATTTTGAGTTTTAACATGGTTCTAGAGCGGCCTATGGTTTCAGTTAGTGGCCAGCCCAAAAAAACCGGTTTCTTTTATTATCGGTTTTCTGATACTTAAGTGTTTTTCCTGCGTCTCATGAAAAGCAGGTATGTTCTATTTTGTACACCACGTACCTATTTCATGAGATGTTCCAAAAACAAGTTTATTTACTTTTCGTGTACTTCAGTTAGTTATACATCAATTAATGTGAAGTTTCATTTCGGATACAGAGTTGAAAATAATTTTATAACTACGATAGAACAAATCGTCAGTTACTGGCCAATTTCCAATAACTGGCCACCTTATTTTAAAAATGAACTCTGTGCACCTATAAATAGAATTCATTTGAGTATAAGATGTCAATTACTGGCCACCCTTTAATAGTTGACGTTATAGGTACTAAAATTAATTATGTGTTAATTTTTGGTATATAAGTGGCCAGTTATTGGAGGGTGGCCCGTTACTAGCGATTTCCCCTATTAAAAACGAATTTCGCAGCACCTTTTAATCGTTAGAAGTAGACAAATCAAACATAGCAGCGTGTCTCATGCTTTGAATGGTTGTATCATGGACTTAATATCATACCTGGGCCGTTGTCCTTTTTAGCGACAATAAGCTGTCTCCGCGCTGAAATCTGTCTGATTTAGAATTTAATTACATATTATTTTATAGGTAGGAGGTAAAAGCCCAAAATTTTGAATTACCTACCTTATCAGTACGTAGACTAGTTATTATTTCCCTGGTTAGTGACTGTAAACTTGCCTACATTTTTAATTCAAAACATAATCGGAAGGCTGTCTTCGCTAAAAAGGACCACACTGTCACTGTGTTTTATAGAAAATCACCGAAAATAAAAAATACCTCACTGACATGAAAAAACTAGCAAATAGTCTACTTCAAACACATGTGTTAATTTGTTTAATAATTTCTACCGTTATTATTTTACACATGATCAAAAATACGAAAAATCGCGGAAATTTGCGTTTTATTGTCGGTAAAAAAGGAAAACGGCCGCCTTCAAATAATAGATTAACAACATGTAACTACAAAACTCAGAATCATCCCGCGCAAAACCAAGATCTGAGTCTAAATTTAAACTGAACGTAGGTTGCCGTATAGCAAAGGTCTAATGCTTGAACGGTGTTCGCTGGACTGTGTTCAGTCATTATTAATTACTGTGGGTAACGCATCCTAGCTATGTAATACTAACATAGCGAACTATCGCTTCAAAGGGACCAGTGTCTCTATCATGGGCTATAGATTTCGAAGAATAAATTTCGATACATTATCTACAGTTGCATCCCGCTTCCACCCGCAAGTGCAAGCAAGATGTACTGATAGTGCGTTAACGTAGACGCTAGCGACTATAAATTTCTACAGTACATTTCAAACTCGTGGTAATCACACAAGGGGCGCTATTTAGATTACTATCGTTTTCAGAAAACGGTTAACGAAACGAAGATAATGCTTAGGTACGACATCTCTCATTCTAATATATTTTTACACGAAACGTTTCTGCTTAAATCTTCGAGCAACACGGGCTTCTAACACCTTGGAAGGGAGACGGCAAAGCGACATCTTATCTTATAAAAAATATTCTGTCAATTTTGCGGGGGGAAACGTGCACACAGGCGCACTTCTCACTCATTACATACAAAAAAACAATCTGTAATGATTATAATATATATTATATATTATATTGTATATGATGAGGTGGTAGAGTACGTCCGCCAGAAGACCAGCTACAAGCTGAGGGTGCACCAGCTGCGGTCGCGTCACTACGTGCACTTCAGCTCGTTTGTGGTGCGCGTGCCGCGGCCGCTGATGGATACCATCGCGAGCGCAGACTTCTGGCCGAAGGGTGTCGTGTTTCGGCGGTTCCGGTGCAACCTGCCGAATCCTACGCCTGATCAGACGACGCAACGAAGCCACGTAGTTACGTCGCCTAAATCATAAGTAGTGTTAAGTTTTATATGTTATGGTTTTATTTGTGTTTTTTGTATTATATGTTTTGCTTTTTTATTTGATAGTTGCAGCGCTTCGGTTTTGACTGTTATGCTGTAAACTATTTTTTGAAATAAATGAATGAATGAATAAATGAATGAATAACGACACTAACAAATCTTGCACACTTCGATCTATTTTTGTGTAGGTACGGACTATTCACAGCACAGACCCGCGTATGCGGGAATATAGGGGAAACGATGCTTATGCTGACCCCCTCCGTGTTGCTTGAAGGCGCAAATGGACCAGTGTGCTTACCATGAGTGCAAGCAACTGTATTCGATGGCGACTGCGGCGTTCGGGGCTATGTCTATATCTTAGTCGGACATACGGCCATGTACAACTCATGGTAAGCACACAGGATACTTATCATCAGTTTTACAAGACCGTACTTGCTAGCGACTGCGCAAAGCTACAAGGCATCTCGCTTACACTAATACGCTGGTTAGAACGAAATGAATGCACAGTGAGTTTACGTTACGCAGGTGGGTGCTACTTACGTAAAAGTCATGGTAAGGGTTGCGAAGGACAATCGTTTGCAAAAAACGCTAAGCAAAACTTAATAGCGTTATAGCGTAAAAGGAGCGTTGGCCCACTGGTAAGAGCGTACGACTTTCAATCCGAAGGTCGCAGCTTCAAACCTCGGCTTGTACCAATAAGTTTTTCGGAACTTACCTATGTACGAAACATCATTTGATATAAGTATAGCAATCGCTCTTCGATGAAGGTAAACATCGTGAGGAAACCGGACTAATCCTAATAAGGCCTAATACTTTGCTCTTTGGTTTGCCAAATCTTGGGATTAGTTGCCAAAGCGAATTCCAGGCTCCCGAAGCCGTGGTACAACGCTAGGAAGATGGGACTTTAACTTTATGAATGGAAATGATTTCAAATAGCGTTTTCTGCGAACCGTTATCATCTTAGTTATCATCGGTAGTTTTTATTCCATCAAAAAACATAAATATGAAGAATAGGCCAAGTTTTTCGGGTCTCAAAAAGTAGTGATATTGAATAGGGCCAAGTTTGGCACTCAGACCTACTTTCAGATTTTCCAAACTTCAAGATTTCCAAAATTACGTAGTTTCGGAGTTAGAGCTCACATTAATACTGGTTAGCTGAGAACTCTCGTCTAAGAAGTTATGGGAACCATAGTCGTGGTAAGTTATGGCGATACTTGCGTACCGTTAGCAAATTACCTTCAGATTGATCCTTTCTAAAAATTTCCTTTAGATCCGGCCGCAGCGTATAGTGCTGGCTTGCTCACACACGAGAGTTACATCAGTGTGACAAATTTAAACAATTACTGTTTAAAATACCCTTAAACCATTCTAAAAAACTATAAAAAATTACTGGAAAATATTGTTACTAAATTAAAATTTAAACGAAACTAAAAATGTAAATAATGAATTAATTGATTTTATTTTAAATTTTCATAATTCGCAGTCCCTCGAAATCCCTAATAAAGTTAGTCTTACCTCCACTCGCCCTAACTGTTTTGTCCTAATAATCATAATTCCTAACGATCAATTACTATGTCTCCCTCTTCGAATCCATTGTCAAATGCGTGCTGCGAAACAGGGAGAGTGATAAAAGGGCTGACACAGACACTACAAGTGTTTGTCAATAAGTCCCTTCGGTCGATCCTCCGCATCTTCTGGCCGAAGACAATAAGGAACAAGGATTTGTGGAGTATATGCCGTCAGTCTCCAATCGCCCAAGAAGTAGCGCTGCGGAAGTGGACATGGATCGGGCATACCCTTCGAAGATGAGTAACGAACAGTGCCAGTCTCGCTTTTGAGTGGAAGCCTCAAGGCGGAAAGCGAGCTCGTGGACGCCCTGTACACACGTGGCGGCGGAGCGTGGAGAGCGAGTTGCGAGCCGTAGGACTGAGCTGGAGCGAAGCCAAGAAGGTTGCTCAAGATAAAAAGGCGTGGAAGGATCTTGTGGAGGCCCTATGCACCTCCGGGGTGCCCTAGAACCTACAACAACAACAACAACAATTACTATAACGATTATTTTCCATAATTGAACATTTGCCCAAAAAAGACTCCACACGGTTAGGTTAGGTTAGAACTGTGACTACACACAGATCCAAATCGCTGGTATAAAAGTAGGTTAAAACCATTTTAGGAAAAACAATGTTTGTGCATATCAGTTTAGAACAAATGATCATTATAACAAACATTATTAGAGAATGCAAAAATAGGGTAAAAAAACTTTCGGGATTACAACATAAATGTGAAATAGGATCCTATTTCACCTTCGCGCAACATGAATTATATTTTAATTGGAATCGAAACGATGTTTGTTGAATTTCGCATCGAAACATGTCACTAATTAAGACTCAAATAACATCCTAATTAAAGGTTCAAGTTTCTAATTTCTCATACACGATTAATAGGTATATAAACTCTAACATTAGATGATCGCGTGTAAATTTACTTTGTACCCAATACAATAGTTACATAATACGTAACTGATCACACATAAATAATAATCCCGTATATGAATTCCTTTAAGACCTGGTAAGTAATGGTAAGCAGAAATTTAGCATAGACCCCTTCTTCTCTCTTGTTTGGGACAAGCTAATGACTCATTTCGGGGTTTAATCAGCATAGTATTTATTATCCAAAGAACAATGGTGCCCAAAGCGGCGTCGTCTGAGACAAAATGCAGTGAATAAGACGCAAAAAAAACTAATAAGACTGTCTGTTAGATTATTTAAAAATATATTCGACACGTATTTTATCCTTTGTTAGTCAAATGAAAAATGACGGAAATACAGTGCATTAAAGTTTCATGTGACGTCACAAGGCATGGGCATGGGCAAGGACTATATTTCTGTATTCTGTTGGTAAAACTCGGCTACGCCTATTCGAATACATAAAATAATAAATTTAAATACATTTTTGTCTAAAACGTAGTAATAAGATAGAATGGTCGAGGGATAAGACATAGAATTAGGATTAGATAGAAACAGCACGACGTACAAATTCTACCCGTAAAAGTGTCCAACGGCTACGTTACGAATGTGTGCGTCTAGTTGAAAAGTTAAAACTTGAACACATAGTCAAGCCTACTTCTTGTTTCTTAAATAACAACTTTAAATCGTCGAGCTTAATGTTTTATTTCAAATGCGTGCAATTGGCGGTTATGATGTTACGAAATTCGAACATCGCGCAAGTCGTAAAAAATTTATTACCCGTCGATTCTTTGTTACGTTCCGCACCGTATACGAATCACTATAACGTTCAATTCGGTTTGTACTGCAAGAATCATAGTAAAGTTTTTCGCATCGGCACAGAGACACCGTGGAGTCGTGAATAATTTTTTTTTACAAACTTTTATTTATCTTACAAATAAATTATGTAACCATGTAGTATGTTTGTCTGTATGTTTGTTTGTCTGTATGTTTGTTTGTATGTATGTATGTTTATATGTATGTATGTATGTATATATGTATTTGTGCATGTTTGTATGTAAGTGTGCATGTAGCTAGGTATGTAACTATGTATGTGTGTGAGTGTTCATGTAGGTATATATGAATGCACTATGCATGCATGTATATATGTTTGTTCGGGTGGAATAACCCAGACAACTTGGCTATTGCAACTCCATTTAGAAGCAAATACCTTTAATAGCTGAGCTGAAATTTTATATGCAAATGTAGGTATATCACGTCAGAATACAATATCATAATATTCATTATGATATGAAGCTGATCTGCTGATGGAGCTTGAAGATGGCCAAGAAATATGTAATAAAAACCTAAACCCTATCGAGTTTAGGCTTGTTTGATTGTCTTGGCGAGTAGGTACTTACTAGGTGACTATCCATAGTTCCATATCATATTCATATTCATTTATTTCGTAAATGCACCCATACAATACACGTCAAAAGAAAATAAAATAAGATTAATTAACAATTTTCAAAAATAATTAACATATTGGTACAATTTATAAAAATTCCAAATTTCATTTAAATTAATCAATAAAATACAATACAATTGTTTATTAATAAAATAAAATAAAATTAAAATTAAAATGAACATTTTTTCATGTCAAATACTTATACCTAAAATTTGCTTTGTCAAAATTAAGATTCCTCATTATTAAATTCTGTTATGTCATAAAAATCATCCATATCCATACTAATATTATAAATGCAAAAGTAACTCTCTGTTACCTCTTCTTTTGCTGAAATGATATGGAGATAGTTTGACACCTGAGAAAGGATATAGGATAGTTTTTATCCCGAAAATCGCCTTTTAAAGGGGAATTAAGGAACTCGTCAAATTTTAACGGAACATGTGTTTTGTTTTGACAATTTCTATAAGTAACTTGGGCATTTTCTTACGTAAACCATCATTTTGGTGGAGTGGACCTAATGATAAAGATCAGGGATGGTTAAGAGGAACTGCAAATAAAAATCTTTTTTATTATTTATAATAAGGATGTAACGATACTAACGATAGCTATTGCCAGGTTGTTTGTTTTTATCTATAAACTTGGATAATTTAACTGTCGCAATCGGTGTATTTAGTAATTAGTCTGACATTATTAAAATCTAAACGCCTCTAATAATATAATGTTGTTTAAAAAATTAATAAACCGGCGACTCTATTCATTAAATTTCAACTATGTTCTGCCTTTTACATCTTTTGTCGCTGTCCGTCTCGCGTAGCGCGTAGCGTGAGGGAAAGGGCCAACTGCGTAAGACCAAATCAAGAAATTTATTTTACTTATGTTAGAAAAAAAAAGATTTTAGTAAGTTACAAAGCAATTTTGACTAAAAACCTAATGCATTATTAAACTGTAAGATATTACTTATTGGAAATACGATATGCCATCCTTTTTAAGCGTATTTAATGTGTTATTTTTGCACTTTTTAACGGAGCACTTCGGCATGTTGACGGCAGGACGGTTGACGCGCTACTGATAGCTCAATTGTGCTTAGAACAAATTTAAGCACGATTTGTTCCGGACACATTTTAAGCGGTCATGGTGAGTCTATGAAATTCAATGTCGTTGGGATAAGATTGAAATAGTGTCTAAAATCTCATTCTACTTACCTTATAAAATAATTATAACGGAATAAAATTAAAAATCGACAAATTTACCGCAAAATGAAGACCTTCACAAATAGCCACATAACACATGTCACATACTCCGGGCGGTCACTGTCAACTGAGCGGCGAATCGTAACAAGATGGCGGCTAAAATGATGATACCAGCACTAAAAATGTATACCAAATATGAGGCTTTTCACTTTTTCCCTTTTCCATAATTATTCTCTCACCTTACCTTACCTGAGCTGATTGACCTTACTAAGCAAAAATCTTTCAGAAGCTAAACACGTAGATCTCCTCAAATAGCAAATTCCAACATATTCCAAAGCTAGGACTGAATCTGCTACCCCTCCCAAACCAATAACCCTTTCCTTAGTCTCGAACCGCCAACGCCCATACATTATTACTGCGTTACGTATCAATATAACCAATTTGAGATCACTCGACGTATTACAAGGTATTTCATTAATTTCCATATCGATTAAACTCGCGCGGTTCGTTAAATTTAGCAGTTCTCCAAACCGAAGAACAGGTACCTATTAAGATACTCGTACGGAAAATCGGAAGTTTCTAAGTTACTAAACTTAATGTAAATTTATATTAGTATTAATGTAAGGTTTTAAAGATTTAAAAATAATTTGTTTTAAATTAGTTTTAAGGATTCATACATATTTTTTTAAAGTTTCGAAAAATGCAGTTTTGTTACCCGATAACATTGTACCTTACTCGTATTATTGAAAAATAAGAAAATTTGCATTTGCAGTTGTTCGAAATGCGTAAAAATACTAGTACGCGTCAGATTAAGGAATAGTGGATTAACTACTTGTTGATAAGTGTCCATTTCAGACATCTGACGATTTCAGCGCAACGTAAAAGAGTAGCAGGGTCACCAACTTGCAAAAAAAAGATACCTTGACTTGTGAATCAGTATCTGACGCGCTCGAGTATTTCCACGTAAAACGATTTTTTACATAAAAAATGTCTGTAGTCACAAAAGAAAACATTATCGAACGAGTGAGCGACGCGAGTGAGGTCTCTCAATTTACTTGGACACTCCGTCGTTTGCATGTGTATGTATGTTTGTTCGACGATAACTCGAGTGTGTTTGATCAGATCGTCGTGAAATTTGGCAAGTCGTTAGATGAGATAAATAGATTTTTTACTTTTAAATATGAGTCAAATCAATCCAGGAGTTGCCGAGATATAGGGGTTGCGAGTTCAAGATCGGGGCGAACCACTAGTGCAATATGATTAACTTTCATGAACAGTATTACTCATTCAAATAGTCTGTATAATTAAAATTGACGCACGAACGTCAAAAGTGAATTAACAAGACGAATATCAAACAAACCAACAGTAAATTTTACTTGTCCAAGTTTCACGCTATGCCCCTTCGTAACGAGTTTCTTTTTTTGTGAATGAATCGTTTGGTCCCTAACGAAGATATATTTTATGTCTCCTGAACTGTTCCCGTCGCTTACAGAGTAATTGAGGTGTGTGTTCAGGTAAGGGATGACTCACACTAGAACGGGCCGGGACGTGTCCGGGCCGGGCAGATCTGTCAGTTTCTATACTCAGTTTCTATACTCAGTTTCTATACTCAGTTTCTATACTCAGTTTCTATACTCAGTTTCTATACTCAGTTTCTATACTCAGTTTCTATAACTAGAAAACGTCACGAGACCTCCGAGGGCTCCGAGCTTGGACGCGATTCTTTCTATAGAAATTGACAGGTCGTCCCGTCCCACCTCGTCTCGCCCTGTTCTAGTGTGAGTCATATTTAAACAAGTTCTTTGGCGTGTTGCTATGGGGCCCCTGCAGCATAAAATGTCCTGTCTTATTTTTATGATACAGCCGAAAGCTATTGTTACTGTTGTGGCCTTATTGCGGCCTACTATTAATTGGACGAGTGAGCGGAGTTCTCCCGGTCTACTTGGACAATCCGTCTTTGGTATGTATGTATGTATGTTTGTATGTATGTTTGTATGTTTGTTCGACAATAAGTCCAGTATATAATTAGGCCTATTAAAAGATACGAAATACTATTCGAAAGAAAGAACGAAGCAAGTGAGGTCTCCCAATCTACTCGGACACTCCATCGTTTGTATGTGGCTCAAATTCGAATTTAAAAATTAAATTTTACTCATCTAACTATCTGCAAAATTTCACGACCATCCGATCAACGATACCCGAGTTATCGTCAAACATACATACATACAAATGATGAAGTGTCCAAGTAGTTTGGGAGGATTCCGCTCGCTTCGCTCGCTCGTTCTAAGATATACTTAAAATAAACTAATTGTGGTATAATTGTCATTAGTAGCGCCCACCACGTGAGTTTTGCACAAACTATCATAGTGAAATGCGAAAATGCAAAAACTATCAAGAAAATTAACACATTGCTGATATATAATTTGAGTTAAAACGAAAAAGATATATTTTATATTGTTTATTATTTTTGTCAGTTAAATCGGTATGTCCACCAATGCACATCAATATTGAAATCGTTGCGATGTTCAAGGTCTCAGTTACACTGGTTTACTTTAATTTTCGACTTGGCAGTACTCGGCTCGCCGTAGAAATATATGACTGTACGGGAACATATAATTTTTAGACACCAACGGTCAATAAATTAAACCACGCTTGTTTAGGAAAATAATCCTTATGGCTTTATTAATAAGAGATTCAATGTTAACTGAAACATGTCACAAAATGAGCCGCTTGGACGTTTACTTTTTGTTTTCCGTTCTCAGGCGGATGGTTATTTGTGCGACGTTGCGTCGTGCCGCACTAAATCGTGTGAAGATTAATAAGTATGTCACTTTAAATTATCTGTCTGAATTTGTTTCCAGATATTTTTAATATATTATGATGGTAAGTTCATTTTGTAATTTAAGAAATCTCACTCAGAAATATACTTTCGTTTAGGGAAATAATGCGTAGCAATTGGTAGGTTAGGTTCGTTAGGTAGCTTCAGATGCTCGAAGGGCAAATTATTTAGAAATAGGGGCCCCGCAGCGCGGGGCTCCGTCGACTTGTAAGAGTTTTGCATTACGTGAACTCGCAACACCTATATCTTAGCAATGCCTTGATCAATTTGGCTCATATTTGAACATAAATATTCTATTTAAATCTCATCTAACCACCTGCCAAATTTCACGACGATCCGATCAACGATACTCGAGTTATCGTCGAACAAACATACATACAAACATACATACATACAAACGACGGAGTGTCCAAGTAGATTAGGAGACCTCACTCACTTCGCTCGCTCGTTCGATAAACAAAGTATATGAACAATCTAGAGAATGATTTAAGTAACATACTTAGTTTACATTTTCCGTAATAAACTAACGATTTTCACAGTCTTACTGTAACATATACAAACATATAAGAATTATATCAATTTTTTCGGTTTTACCTCACCTAAAATAATCTAACATAGTTCAAAAACCTTCAAACAAATTCAAATTTCGGTACTATCGTGCTGCAACGATAATAAATATAAATTGAGTTGCCAAGAAAATCCGAAATGTCATGAAGACTACACAGAGAATGGCATTTCCATGTACACCATTTTCAGTGTCGCAACATAAATCGTGTTTAATATAAAACTGTGTGTGTCATTTTAAAAGAATAACTATTACTAAGCACATACATTTGCTGCGATATGGCAAAGCAAAGTATCTCGAGCTACTTGCCTAAACATTCATACTTACAGCTACTTAAATCATTTTGTATCATAAATATTGAAATATTTACTGCACAAAACATTCGACTGTAAAGTATTGGAGATATTTGCTTCTCGAAATGTATAGGTAGTTACTGAAAACGAAACAGGAGCCGGACCATAAAATGTAGCTGGGGTAACCAATTGGTCTTATTACATACTCATACCATAAACCCCGCAAGTGCGTAAGAGATGCACGATTCTAATGATTTACAACCTCAAACTTCAGTTTAATTTCCGGCCAGTAAATATGTGGGATGTTTGGAAAATGTCAAATCTTGGGATTAGTTGCCAAAGCGGACTCCAGACTCCCTGGGTCGTGGCATAAGCCAGGAAAGCGCCAGGAAGACGAAGAAGGTTTGAATGGCCGTTATGATATTTCTTATAATGTATCCAATCAATGTTACTTGCTACTAGTAACGCCATAAGATGTTCAACATCTTTACAACGTACGTATTCGAATGATGTTTGCATTTAAAGACACTAGATGAGAGCGTGTGGCCCAGTCGTGTGACGTGAGACTTTTAATCCGAAGGCCTCGGGTTCAAACCCCGCCGACTCGTATCAATCAGGTTTTCAGAACTTATGTACAAAATGTCATTTGATATTTACTAATCGCTGAAGTAAAACATCGAGAGGAAACCGGACTGATTCCAATAAGGCCTAGTCTGCTCTGGATTGGAATTTCAGATGGTAGTCGGTTCCGTAAAACTAACGCCTATGTCAAATCTTGGGGTTAGTTGCCAAAGCTCTAAAATCACCGTCAATGGAACTTACTAACAATGTAAACAAAAGGCGGAACTTGCTTTGTCACTGTTTCTCCTTGTGTTTTCACACTACCTCATCAAACACCACTGAACGATTCACTACTGAAACGGTCGTATTATCGTAACATACAAAACATAAGATGAATAACTTAATCTTGGGGATTTAATTAAAAACTTTAAAGTGAGGTTATTACGATCAATATGGCGTTTTGTTTATATTAAATAATATTTTAAACGGGTCACTCACGTAATTTAGTCGATTTTCGCTCGACATGTTTCGTTCTTTACAAAGAACGTCATCAGGAGCGCCCACTCGCGACAGAGGCAAGTCGTACACTACTAAATTACGTGAGTGACCCGTTTTAAATATTATTTAATATGTTCGAGTCTCACGAGCGTTTTGTTTACATTATTTGCAAGTAAGATTGACGGTGACCCTAGCATAACTCCGCGCGACAGGTGCGAGTCTATAAGTCAAATCGCGCTTGATGTATGAAGTATCGCGCTTTTTGACAAGTTATGCCAAGGGGGCTAGTCTGTCATTGTCCGGGAAGTACATATGAGATTCTCACGACCTCCGTAGCATGATAATAAATAGAGTGGTAATCCCCCAACAATTACAATACTAATAAATTACCAATTACTGGGACATCTCAATCCCCAATGAAATTACCACATTGCAACATTGTAAATAAATCAATTGATGCAACGTGTCGGACACGTGTCACTCGTGGTTGCGGCACCATTTATTTTCACGTTCAAAACTAATTGGATGCAAATATAGTTATTTATTATACAAGGGAGAAAAGTAGTTGTTTGCTCCTCTTCTACGTGTCTTCTGGACACTTTTGAGACCTAAGCATGAAAAAAGTTTTTTCAAAAAGTAAAATCAAATTCGTTGCGCGTTGAATCGTGAGACAATGCCAGTCAGTCAAAAGTTTATGTCCTCACAAACATGTAGTGTGAAAACACCTTTTTTTAATTATTTGCGTGCAATAAGAGCCAGCTCCGCAGTACTCGTAACCGACGAGAATATGTGAAAAGATATATGGATGATAGCAAAGCGAAAGAATATATAATAATCGTAGTATTTGGCGTTCTGTAGTCTATAAATATGTTTGTATGTAAGTACACTAAGTACGCACGTAGGTAATACGGGTGGGCACTAATTGACTAGACTAAATAGAAAAAAAAATGATGTTGTAATTAATATGAACTTCCGCAAAGTTACTACCTAACGCCTGACTCAATTAATTTAAACGTTCATTAGGTATATCCTACTCGTATCCTATATCTTTGAAAACACGATACAAATCAACACATAACGCGAACGACTATTTGCGATATTTTTTTTAATAAACTATCGTGAGACATTTACTATTATAGTCAAATTACTGACAATAATCACCTATTTTTAGTCACTACCCCGTCCGCACGCGTCGTCGGGCACGGTTGTTGACGCTTGATAATGGCACGCTAAGATGTCTGAAACACATCGCGCAAAATTACTAAAAATACGTGAGTTATATGCATAATTTTACTATAATATTCGACCGTTTCAAAGCCTTGGAGACCCAAATTAGAAGGCCAAATAGCGTGTGTCCATTGAGTTTGTATCGTAACCAAACTAATTGCGTCCCTAACGTAGCGTTAGCAGCGTAAGCTCTTTGGAGCAAAGCAATTGATAAGTTTGGACAGCGGCGCGCAACAGACTGTGCTCGGTACCGTTAGCAAATAATTCAGCGTAATGCCAAAGAGAAGCACTATAACATTGATTCTAGAATAACCCCTACGCAATAAACTAACCCTAGAATACTTGAAACTCTTCTTAATACCTATGACGTTATTCATAACGCACTTCAACAACTGTTTAGCTAAATTATTGTTTGTCAGAATGGGAGAAAACATAATTTAACTTAAACTTCTATTAAACTTTTTATGAATAAGGCGGCTAATCTTTTATATTTAACCAACCTTTAAAAAAATTATTACCAATCCAGAGGTCGTGGGTTCATACTACGGCTTGAACCAATGAAGTTTTTGCAACTTATCCAAATATCATTTGAAGGAAAACATTGTAAGGAACACACTGAAAAAAATAAAATGCATGGGCACTTTAGCCAAATCTCATACGCAGATCCTGCTGTCTTGTGTAGAGGGCACAAGACATCAGGGCTGTAATACCTATACATACCAGTCGTGACTGCTGCTGGAAACCATCGAGTGCCCAAACGCATAGTATTTCGGTGCCGGATCCGACTCAATATATTTCAAACATGAAATTAAGCTTTATGTGTTTGACGTGCCTTTTGTGGCATTTATCGATAAATATCGATATATCTGTTCTAACTTCCCGTGTACGTGTTTCGAAAGGTTAACACAATTTATTTACACCTTTTTGATAGTTTTTCACATGTTTTTGACACCTCTCTTTGTATAAGTCTCTTTGACAGTCATCTGGAATAACACGAAACAAAATTGCACAGCGAAATTTCTGGTACAATCTAAAATGTAGAGTCCGACGTGACATATATGCTCTTCGTTGTGTAAGATTATATTGCAGGTGAATATTCGTTCTGTGCATTAATATGATGCCGCACTGGCGGGAAGAGTGTATTATATATTTGACATAATATAGTTCTTTCGGATTTTAAAACGATACTTCGGGCTCCCTCTTTTTGGTGTAACTTTTATTGACCGAAATGCTTTTGTCATAACAGACTTGGCATAATCGATTTTCGCCGAAAAATAACATTTTGAATATTATTTTGTCCAAAAATATATCGGCATATTAAAATGTATGTTCGCACTGTGACCGAATATTTGGACAAACCTAATTCTGCCTAATAAAATTATGGTAAACTTGACTATGCCTAACAGTGTATGCGCTAAGCCAATAATGACGTTATATAGCTGGCAGTAAAATGCAAGGCTAAAGCAGGGCAGCAATATCACCTTCGCGTGTTTCTCTCGAAACCCAAAGATTCTTCTTGACACTCAATGATTTTTATTTCTCCCTCCCTTCGCTCTCAGCATCATCATCTTAAAATCAGCAGATAAAAAATAAATAATCCGCTGTTGACTTTAGCGAGTTGTATTTGCTATCGCTATTTAAACTGGGATGTATCCAAGTGACAAAGACAGTGTCTGACCTCAGGCTTACGGACGCCTAGTTACGGCCATAGCTCAAGTTTGATTGGTAGAGAATACTATTAGCCTTAAAACAGACACTGGTGTCCCTACCATGGGTTGCTATAGATTTCAAAGGACAGATTTCTACACGTTTTCTAGACTTGCATTCCGCTTACACCCGCAAGTGCAAGCAAGATGCACTGACAGTGCGTTGGCGTAGACGCTAGCTACTAATAGATATCTACAGTAGATTTGTGGTAAGCAGAAAGACGAGAAAATGATGAGGATAAGGCAAACAGTTTAGTAAAAACTACTACTATTTTTTATAATATCTCTATAAAGTTACAACAGCTCTATCAAGTAAGTCAAAAGACGAGGATTTTGATAAAAGTCTCGCATTCAAATCTGATCTTGCATTACCGTCACTAATTTGCAAGAGCAAGAGTTTTCTTTTTCACGTTGAGGCAACTCGCGAAGCCTGTTAATTTGTGTTTGCCATACACAGCGAAACTATAATGAGATTTCGGAGTAAAACATATACTATATAATCAAGAGCGCCTTCTACGATTACATTTTATCAGTCGTTATTTTAATAAGCGAATCAGAAAATTTAAGCACTGAATTTAAATAGTACTTAGGTACAAACGAATAAACTCCCAATTCCTGTATCACTCGAGATCAAATGTCTTGCGATTTATATCAAAAAACACACTGAATTGGAGTTTTGTATCGATAACTGTTTTAATATCTATAGATACTAGAATAACTATTATTTTTAAGTAGAAACGACGGCGAACGAAAGAAGGAAAAGTGGAAAAAATCATCATAACGTCGGGCGGGACACTCGAGGGTATGATGATTGGAGGCAATGTTAAAATTACAGTTCCATTAATTCCTGCTGGTTGGTAATGCTGGCCATTGTATTGATGTCTATGAGTTCTGAACGCATTTTGGAGTAATAATGATTATGTGCGTAGATAAAACGGATTATCTATGTCTACTTGTCATTTACTTGTTTTCGATGAACACACAAAATACGTACCAGAATCGTTCTTGATTTTTAACAGACAACAAAACGCCATTTTATAGATTATTCTGAGTTTTGATCTTGTTTAAAATTATAACGTTAGAAGATTTTCTAAAACGGAGACAAATCATTCTCACTAAAAAAGAAAAGAACTACCCACCAACTCTTCACGTGAGTTAGATGTGTATGACAAATGTATGTCAAATACGTACAGTCTCTCTGTTCCGGAAATTTGGGTCAAGTTGGAAATATTTCATCTAATAGTTCAACTCTCAGTTCGTGGAATGGTCATAAGCACTAGCGGTTCTGTGTACGTACCATGAGTTGTTTTCGATTGCGACGAGTGGCATGTCCGTCTCGCTCCTACCACTACTCTGGCAGGAGCGAAACGGACATACTGTCGAATGCCGCAGTCGCAATCGAATGCAACTCATGGTAAGCACACTGTTAACTCAATTGCACTGTCGCTTGTACGCAGTGGTTAACTGGTTACCGCCTATGGTGGCGGTAAAATAGTAAAGCTTGGATAAAGTTCTTAAAAACAAGTTTCAAAGAGCTACCGCACCAATTTAACAACATGTTTAAGCGGCAAATCCCAATAAGCTACCATCAGCCGTCTTCAAACTGTTTGACTCTCGAGTTCACGACTTCGAGCAACACGGGCTTCCAACACGTTAGAAGAGACACGGCAAAGCGTCTTACCTTGAAATTATTTAGTCAATTTTCACACATTACATGCAAAAAAACAGTGTGTAATAACGACACGTTCTCCTTTTTTACCTAAAACGAAACACGATTCTCTTGATTTTTCAGCTTTTTATTCATGTGTGAAACGATAACGGTAGAACTTATTTAAAAAACAACATATGCCTTTGAAGTAGACAACTTGATAGCTCTTTTTATGTCAGTAAGGTATTTTTTATTTTCTCGAAAATACCGTGACAGTGTAGTCCTTTTTAGCAAAGACAGCCTTCCGATTGACCACTCTGTCTCGGAGTTTTGAGTTAAATAATAATGTGTAATGTAAGAGTTTACAGTCACTAAACAGGAAAGTAATAAGTATACCTGCTAATATCACTGTCGCTAAAAAAGAAGACGGCCCAGGTCCCGCATGATGCTTGCCCTCGTTTTCAGTTTATACGCATATTTCTTCCAAATAAAATCATGATTGACATCTATGTACATATTTATTGAAGATTAAACAAACTAAAGTTTCCAAATAAATCAGTCTGCAAATTTTTCCAACTAAATACATAATTCATACAGAGATTGGTATCTGGCGCTAGCCGCTACCGTTGTAGTCGCCGGCGGCAAAGATAGCGGTAGGAATTATAGGCCAACTTTTATCGAACGGGCTCTTATCAGAGGAATACGCTCAAATTACAAAGTAGTGCAAGTTTTTATCGGTGCCTGGAGGCTGTTGTAATCAATTGAGAGCCAGGTAGCAGAAGTAAGTAAGACTAGATATTTTAATTTTAAGAATCATTAATGGCCGCGCAAAGTGCAGTTACAAAGGAATTTCCTCCCGGGTACGCTCCGGCTGTGGAATGAGCTCCCTGACGAGGTTTTCCCGAAAGATTACAGTACGAGATTCTTCAAAAAAACGTGTACAAGATTTTAATGTGCCGGAAACGCGCATGTAACCCACCTGGAGTTGCAGGCGTCCATAGGCTACGGTGACCGCTTTCCATCAGACGGGCAGTTTGCTTGTTTGCCACATTCGTGGTATAACAAAAAAAATGTACCGCGAGAATCGCTTTATTTGTTTCGACTATGTAGGTAATTTCTGGGTAGGTAATTCACAAAAAACAACGTATTCCAAAATCTTTTATTTAATAAAGAGTAGGCAATGCTTTCCATAGGAGAATGTAAACAAATATTGTCCGTTCAAAACCCGGATATCCTGAATGTGTGACAACCCTAGTGCGCAAAACGAGCTAGTTGATAAACAAGACTAAGTGCGGGTAGTTCCCGGAACCCCGGAAACCTGAAAGATGTTGTTGTTGTTGTTCACTTTAGCCAGTCTTTCTCCGAGACCACGTCGGCATTGTCGCCTTGAAAACGTCAGGGGCAATTTTCAAGTTTGTATACGCCATTAAGCATACTTTTGTTTAAATAATTATTCGTCTTAGGTTTTTGTTCGCAATCCCATGCGCAACTTGTCCTGCAGTATACCCACTTCTAAACTAAATTTGGCATTGGTCACTTGCAAACAAAGTTTTTCGTTTTACAAAGTTGAACAATTATTACGATATTGAAATAACACAATTTTAATAGAATTAAATTCCGATGTGTTGAAACTTTTATATCACTCGATATTTAAGTGTAGACTACCATTTCCATAAGTAATCCGGTTAAACGTAATCCCGTTTCGTCGTACTAATTATGCACCGAAAGTAACTGTTATTGACACTGATAATTTACGCAAACTCCAACCTTCGACCATTCAACCAACCGCACTAACTTTGTCTGTCATTTTCTATACAAAAAAGTCTGCTGATTTTTGTGCGGGAGGGCTACCTTAAAATAAATGTATGGCTATTCGTACATAGATAAACGTCTTAAAATAAAACTTGATCATTAGTGCTTTCAGGAGAGGGGAACACCTAGCAATTGCCAGTCGTTGATTAAATGGTCTAAGACTCCAACAGGGTTTGTAATAAACAGGTATTCGTGAGCTTTGAGGTTTCATATTAGGAAACTACACTACATCCTTTTACTTAACGAACTCTCGTCCGCTAGGTACATTTCAATAGTATAATATTACGTGGTATCGTAACAAATAACACACAACAAAATACCAGCATATAATTTTAATAAAGTAACATAGAACATACAAAAGCCGCGTTTATCTGCAGACGTCATACACACAAAACATTTCGGGAAAAGTGGGTTATCACAGTTTACAATGGGCGTGATCTGATAGGCCACTTGCCAGTGGCCTGAGACTTGGCTCTCTAACAAATATCACTGCAAATACTGGGTAGGGTGCATATGAGTTGTTAAATTATTAGGAGTCGCCATTTGGTATTGTTCCGCTTAAAATTCATTTAAATTTTATCACGTTTGTTGAAAAATTAAAATACCTGCAAGATGAGTGGCGAGCATAAATGTAGCTAGAGATTGCAACAACACTACAGAGTGCGTAGACAATATCGTTAGATTTTGAATGTTACCATTAACTGGCGCTAGCCGGGATTACTTCATTTCATATTTTTTAATCATTCATTTTTCAATACCACTTGCATTACACAGGTTCACTGAATGATGCCTAGAGCTGTAAACACCGCCACGTATTGAGCATCACAAGCATAAGGAGGGAACCTCGACACGAAGAAGAACACTGAATGATTAAGGAAATGACAATGAAACTTTTGATTGTGAGAAGAGTAAACTAGAGACATTTTATGTAAGTCCATTTTTAGGGTTCCACAGTCAACTTCGATCCCTTATAGTTTCGCCATGTCTGTTTGTGGCTTAGCTCAGTGATCGCTGGTACTAGAAAGCTGTAATTTAGTATCAGTAATAATATATATCAATTATGGCGGCAAAGTAGTAAATTAAAAAGTCGAAAAACGTTTAATCAAAGGCACCTCCCAAACACGTAACAAGGTGAAGAAAAAACCTATTTTCTCGGTCAAAAGGACGATAAGTCGTTAGAGCTGCGAAGATACTCCTAGTTATAGCTATGAGCATGGTATCTATTAAAACCCTTTTTAAATTCGCCTATTGTGACGGACGGTTAACTACGAATTGCTACACTGAGCATAGCCCGACATGCTCTTGGCCGGTTTTCTAGGACTTCCTTCCGCTACAGTATATGGTCACCCTATTGCGCACCGCTACTCTTTTAATGTTGCAGTTTTTACACTTTACTATTAAACGATGTAAGACAAGTTGCCAAATTGGATCATAGAAGGCGGTTTTATTTAATCTTACTGTTTCTTGGCAGTAGCGCTTCATTTTTATTACGGCAGTGGTTTTAAATGCGTTTGGATAACGTTTTATAGATCGTCTGCGGCCTGAAGAGTGCTTGTAGGGTTCTGTATTCAAAAGGTCATCTTTTTCTTTGTGGTGGCTTCATGTTTGAAGGACATGATGAGCTGAAGCACTTTCTACGAGCGCTCTCTAAGCGGAACGGTTTTGGGTTTGGTACACGCTGGCCTGTTACGTTGCATTGCACGCCGACGTTATTCTGTCAGCCCAGCGCGTAGCCATACCTACCCTCTTCCATGCCATACGTCCAGTGAGTGTAATCTGCGTATCCGAAGGGTAAACAGATGAAACTCCGAATTCCTTCTGCACAAACCGAACTGAATCTAGAATTTTGGTTAATCGAGTCTCACAAGGTGCTTAACATCTAATTGTAACTGATTTTACTTGTGCTTCGCTCCGAACGTGAACTCGCGATATATCTCGGCAACTTCTCAGCCGATTTGGATAATATTCAAACTTAAAAACTACATTTATCTCATTTAACGAAGTGCCAAATTTCACGACGATGCTCGAGTTAAGGATGACTCACACTAGCACGGGACGGGACGGGACGGGACGGGACGGGACGGGACGGGGCTTCCGATCTTTCTAAGCTGTCACCGATTACCCACCGACACGGGACGGGCCTATCCGAGGTGTCCGGGCTATCCGGGCTAGACGATTTTTTCAAATGTCACTTTTGTCAAGCCTCGCGCTCTTGCGCGCGCATCGATGTTATGCAGGTTTGCTAGCTGTCATCGACTTTAAATGTCAATGTTTTTTGCTTCACCGTTTTAATAATATTTAATCTTAGCGATTGCTATTAAACTATTAATACATAATAATACATTATATTTTTATGTTCCTGCATCGTGTGTAATAGTAATATGCGTCGGAATATACTTGTGGAGTTTGTCTTATGTACATTATCGCTCGGCGCTTCATTCCAAGAAAAATAGTCAGTCTGTTTGCTGCTTCAGGTAAAATATAGATATTAGGTATCATCATAAGCAATATTTAAATACAAAACACTATATAATTATTAATTATGTGGGTTTGTTGTGTAGTGTATTCTACTGCAACATCATAGATACATACAAAACTATACTGAGCCGATTAGCTTTTGTGACGAGGGTGAAATGATGATGAGGATACATTTGATGAGTATTTGTGATGAGGGTACATTATTGGCGAGGCGAGAAAGTAAGGGATTGACTGACGAGGTGGTTGCTGGGGCGAGGCAACCCTTGTTTCCGCCACGGCACCTTATCTAGTGCTTTTTTCGAACATTTACGTCCAGGCGCGGCCTGCGGGGCGGGGCCCCCGGGGCCAGGAGGTTTTTTTTTCCACTAGGAGTGGAATTAACCCTACAAAATCCATTATTATCCGCTGCGTCCGCGCCCTGCTAGAGGTGGTTAAATGATTACTTAGATACTTTACGTCTTTTATTTGGGAATGAAATGAGACTGACTTTCTGAGCATGTTTGTGAAATATTTATTTAGGTACCTACTTACAACTGACTTTAAAAGTGGAGGAAGGATTAATCCTTCGTCTACCATGCCCGGTAATTCGCGGGCTATCATGTACTTTGATACATAATAAATAAGTACCTCCTTCCCTCACCCTGCCTATATTAGAGCCCGCGAATTAAGGGGCTTGGTAACGAAGTGTTACAATTTTTCTGACGAGGGAGTAGCAAGAGCGTACCTAAGCAATATTTCCCGAAAGTATAATTTTAAAGATAAGTAATTATTAAAATAAAGTATTATTCGCAGGTTTTTGACTACTGAAGATTCGTTCAAAACCAGCTCCCTCTATTTTAGGATGGAGAGCTCGGGCATTTTGGTATCGTCAAAAAAGATATTTGGTCATTGTAATCAATACAAGTAAACGAAGATAGTTAATGTCACAGTTCGACTAGGATACGTGGAAGTTTAAGAGGCTATGGCTCTTTCCATATTGTATTGAAGATTTGGACAGCAAACACTTTTTTGCAAGTGCTTCTTAAAAAAGGTTTGGTATGGTTATATCTCTTATATGGACATCGCAATTTTTACGCGGCACCCTTACAGGCGGGTAACACCTTAATGTTCAGGCAATAAAGTCCTGTATACATATTTCTGGCACTATGGCTGTATTCATATCTTAGTAGTAGACTGTACAATTAATAGAACAATATATTATTTTTGGTTTGTGTCTAAGAATTCATTGTCAATGTTTATGATCGTGTACCAAAGACAAGTTTCTGTTTGACTGGTAGAGAGTGCCTCAAGATATTAAGTCCGTCATTTGCACTTTTTGAAATTAAGTACACATAATTATGGGTTGATAAATATTATAGTAAAATTGTGCAAGCAAAAAGGCGTAATTGCCTTCAAAATATCTCGTGTTACGGGTACTCAGACAACGATATATATAATATACAAATACATAGAAGACATCCATGACTCAGAAACAAATATCTGTGTTCATTACACAAATAAATGCCCTTTTTTATGCTATAGGTGGCAAACGAGCAAACGAATCGCCTGATGGTAAGCGATTAACGTCGTCCATGGACACCCGCAACACCAGAGGTGTCGCAAGTGCGTTGCCGGCCTTTAAGGTGGGAGTACGCTCTTTTCTTGAAGGTTTGAAGGTCGTATCGGTCCGGAAACACCGCTGGCGACGGTTCGTTCCACAGTTTAGCTGTGCGAGGCAGGAAGTTCCGGGAAAAGCGCACAGTTGAGGACTGCCAACCATCTAAATGGTGAGAGTGGAAATATTGTCGCGTAGGGCGATGGCGGAAAGAAGCGGCAGGGATTAATCCGAACAATTCCTCGGAACCCCCTTACCGAGATTCGGACCATCGGCATAGCAGGCAGGATCACCACCAACTATGCCAACCGGTGGTCTAATCATCTATAGAACGATTCGACACAGTTCACAATTTTCCCATACATTAGAATCTCCCTAGTTAGATTATAAGCCGGTTAAGTTAAGTTAAGTTCATTTATTTCACGAAGAAAATTATATATACAATTTAGTGGTTTTCACAATCTTACTGTGACGTATACATATATAGAAAAATACAAGACAAGTAATATCAGGGTTTAAGGAAACGGTTGAAAGATTGTATTGTAAGTGCGTAGTGAAAGTTTTGTTTTTAGGGTTCCCACTAAAGGAAAAAAAAACAGGACCCTTATAGAATCACTTTGTAGTTCGTTCGTCCATTTGTCTGTCTGTCTGTCAAGGCCTTTTATAGTAAGAGTCTGCCTTACTAAGTAATAACGTAACACGCTTAGTGACAGCTCCTGCCTATGAGGGAGAGATTTACAATGGTGCCTGTTCACGTGCGTTGAACATGTGACTACATCAGCAGCAGAGCAATCTGGGACAACAAACCTGCCGACTAAGGAAATGCACACTAAAGTAAACTGAATCACTCATCTGCAGAATCTGTGTATAAAAAGAATAGTTTTTGTAAATAAACCCTCTTTTCTCATTTGGACACCGTGTTTACTTCATCAACCAAGTTACTCCGTCACTGTGGCATAAGACACCTTCACGCCTCAATTAGTTGCATGAGTCTGTGTAACTAGCAGTGACTATCCATCCCATTTTACCCATATCCTTCCAACCTTCCGTCTGTACCCGTAGGTCGCAGAGGTGCAGACATCCCTGTTTATTATATTTATTTATATGTAAACTGAATCTATGGTAGGGCTAGGGAATTAGGGTTGTTTAGGGTTGACTAGGGCAGTAGGTATTAGGCGTAATAGGTTTAAAGCTCTCCCATAGATAAGTTAGTTGAATCCCTTCTGGATTTAACATTTGGTCCTTCGAGCCGGATCTGAACCAGCGACCTATGGATTAAGTTGCCTCAAGCAAGTGGGCAAGACTACGAAACAAAAGACAAGACAACGACGGAAAATTTCGGGACGACGCCAAAGTTATTTATACAAAAATATCGACTTAACCAGCTCAAGAAAAAGTTATCAACTGCACAGGCTGCTATTATCGAGGAAAAACCGGCATGGTACTTGCAAGGAATAGTAAAAAGTCTAGAAAAACAATTTCAAGAAATAGACGACAACCATATGTACTTACTCATGGAGCAAGGTATGAGTACACTCAACGACGAATATTTTACAGACAATTTGTTTGAAATCGCGCAAGGGGAATACGACTCAATAATGGAAATTTTACAAGAAAAAATAAACGACAATTCGACTCAAAGTATGAAGACTACATCGACGAAATTACCTCGAATTACCATACCATATTTCACGGGAGGCTATGAATCATGGAATTCGTTTTATGATTTATTCAAGAAAATTATTGACAATGACTGTACCATTTCGGTAACAGAAAAAATGCAATACCTAAAGACGCATGTTCGAGGCGAGGCAGAAAAGATTATCAAGCATTTGACAGTGAACGAGGTTAACTATAAGGCAGCACTTACACTACTAGAGAGGCGATATAAGGACGAGCGACTTATTTCGCAGACATTCATAGACAAGTTACTAGACCTACCAAAAATTCAAGTTGCGAATACAAAAATGTTACGCAATATGCACGACTGTATCAACGAGAGTTTGGAGGCATTAAAAAATCAAGGTATTGACATTTCTACGTGGGACCCAATACTATCTCGCATTGTAAGCCGAAAATGGGATTCAGACACTAATATGAGGTATGAGGACCAATTAGAAGATCCATCGAAAGTACAAAATTTTGAAAAAATGATGAAGTTTTTGGAAAAGCGTTTTAAAAGTTTAGAGTCGAGCAAATCACCTCAATATAGTTCAACGGGATCATCGTTACCACGGACTCAAGAAAAACCGTCATCATGGGGTGAGAAGAAAGGCTTATGTTGGTATTGCAAAGGCGAGCATAACATTCATCAGTGTACATCATTTAAATCGCTAAACGTCAGTGACCGCATAAAAAATGTGCATGAAAAACAAATGTGTTATACTTGCCTAATGCACGACAACAAAAAACAGTGCGTCAGCCAAAAGTACAAAAAGTGTGACACATGCGATAAGGCTCATGCTACACTGTTACACAGAAACTTTAATGATTATTTATCAATGAAAAATCAGTCACGTAGCTACGGTAATGACAATAATACAAATGGAACAAGACCAGGATCATCTAAGTCGACATTTAGACCACCACCGAAGCAGCCTCAACCGGAAAAAATTAATACAAATACATCGACTCACCAGACCGACAACAATAAAAAAACCGTGCTTCTAGCCACAGCCTTAGTACGGACGACAGCGTTAGACGGGTCACCACAGTTATTGCGGGTGTTATGTGACCAAGGATCTGAAGTTTCCTTATGCACTGAGGAATCGGCACAGCTATTAGGGTTCCCAAAGCAAAAAATAAAAGCAGAAATTAAAGGAATAGCCGATGAGAGGCCGAAGACCTCGAACTACAAGATTGACGCCACGTTACGACCAAGATTTTCAAGCGAGTACGCATTACAAACGTCACTGATCATACTACCGAAACTTACTGGGTCATTACCTAATCAAGATATTAAACCACTAAAGAATGAAAAGATTGAAAATAAAATACTTGCCGACCCTACGTATTACAAACGAGGTCCGATTGACATCATTCTAGGAGCAGAAGACTACAGCAAATTACTGTTACCTGGATTCGACAAGCTACAAAACGGCGTCATCGCTCAAAATACAGAACTAGGGTGGATATTGAGCGGTCTAGGATTCACCGAAAGTTCAAAGGGACTAAAATTGACAAGTTTAGTCACGCGCTACGACGACACAGACTTTTCAAAATTTTGGGAGCTAGAAGAGGTCACAGAGGGCCATCAAATGAATAACCTTGACTACCAATGTGGACAATTATATAACGACACAACACGACGAAACTCAGATGGGACCTATACAGTCAGACTTTTATTTAAGGACCCAGACCAGGACTACGGGGATACTAGACAAAAAGCGGTTGCCAGACTAATACAGCTTGAGAAAAGGCTAGGAAAAAATTCGAAATTACACAAGGAATATCACGACTTCATGAAAGAATACTACGATATGGGTCACATGACAAAAATAAACAAAGCAGACTA
Source organism: Lathronympha strigana (assembly GCA_949128165.1). Lineage (NCBI taxonomy): Eukaryota > Metazoa > Arthropoda > Insecta > Lepidoptera > Tortricidae > Lathronympha > Lathronympha strigana. The sequence continues at coordinate 18,826,585 of OX421905.1, forward strand.
CTACAATGGCAAGTTTTACATTCCACATCAGCCGGTAATTCGAGAAGAGGCATTGACATCAAAACTCCGTTGTGTATTCGACGCGAGTAGTAAATCAAACAAGAATATAAGCCTTAATGACAACTTGCATAAAGGCCCTCGACTACAGCAAGAGTTAGCCACGATATTGTTAAGATGGCGCAAGCATAAGTTTGTATTTATGGCCGACGTAGAAAAGATGTATCGGTTCATTAAAATACATCCAGAAGACTATACTTATCAGAGAATATTATGGAGGTGGACTCCTCAACAACCAATAGAGGAATATGCGTTAACCACAGTGACGTATGGAACGGCTTGCGCACCATACGCAGCCGTCAAAACGCTGCAACAGTTAGCGAAAGACGAACAACATAACTTTCCTGCAGCAAGCAAAGTCGCTGTAGAAGATTTTTACGTCGACGATGTCCTGTCTGGAGGGAACGACTTAGAGCAAACAAGGGTGTTACAGACCCAATTAACCGACATGTTGCGTACAGGAGGATTTAACTTAAGAAAGTGGTCCTCAAATAGTGCCGAATTATTAGAAAAAATTCCGACTCAAAACACAAACGACAAAATGGTTAAGTTACCACTCGAAGAAGCAAGGAAGTCACTAGGAGTCATGTGGTTGCCGGAAGAAGACACATTTCAGTTTAAAATAACCATAACCGAAGAAGCTCAACCGACAAAGCGATTTATATTCTCTGAGATCGCTAAATTATTTGACCCTCACGGCTGGCTACAACCAGTTACAATCACTATGAAACTTTTAATACAAGAAATTTGGACTCTTGGAATAGACTGGAGTGACCAAGTTCCATATCACATTATAACGAAATGGAATAATATTCAACAACAATTAAAAACACTTGAAAATATTAAGATACCAAGGTGGATCCATTACGATGAGTCAGGCATTGAGTTATATGGATTTTGTGACTCATCGGAAAAAGCTTACGGTGCAGTCGTTTATGGACGAGTGACAGTAAATGGCACGTACAGAATAACATTATTACAAGCAAAAACTAAAGTCGCGCCAAACAAACATAAAACGACCCTTCCACGTCTAGAATTATGTTCGGCTGTTCTTCTTACCAAATTAATGAATAAAGTAAACAAAGCGCTCGACTGCAAGGACACGACAATGTATTGTTACACAGACTCCATGATTACACTGGGATGGATTCGGGGAGAAGCAGACAGGTGGAAAACGTTTGTAGCAAATAGAGTGTCGGAAATACAGAAAACCCTACCAAATGCGATTTGGCACCACGTCATCTCCGAAGAAAACCCAGCAGATGTTATATCAAGAGGCATCGAACCCAGTAAATTGCAGAATCACGAGTTGTGGTGGAATGGTACAAAATGGTTACAAACAAACAAAAAAACTATTACAGAAATTACACCTGACCCAATAGAAGAAATTAAACACTGTCACCAAATTTTAGCACGGCCGGAAGATCCAAATACAATTTATGACAGATTTTCAAGTTTTCAAAGAATGGTACGAGTGATATCGCACTGTTTAAGATTTATACGACGCAAAAAAATGACGAAGGAATTGACGTGTGAAGAAATCGAAGCAACTAAACAATACATTATTAAACAAGTACAAATTCATGCGTTCCAACAAGAATACAAAATGCTCAAAAAAGGGCAACACATGTCAAAAGGAAATCGACTTTCAAGTTTGGACCCATTCATTGACGAATCTGGACTCATACGCATCGGTGGGAGATTACAAAACTCGCATTTACCGTACGAACAAAAACATCCTGCACTACTACCATATGATCATCACGTGACGAAAACAATAATACACGACGCGCACACCCACACATTGCACGGCGGAAACCAGCTGACGTTAGCATACATACGACAGCGATACTGGATACTAGGCGGAAAACGTAAAGTAAAAAGTTACATAAATAAATGCGTAAAGTGCGTTAAATACAAGGCTGAGACAGCAACGAGTAAAACGCCTGCCAAAAATACAACCGCAAACAAACATACGACAAATCACTATACAAAGAAAAAAGGAGCCTTATATTGTTGGATGACAATGTGTTTGACCATGTTGTCATTGTGTAGTGTCACAGAAGCGAACTACACAACCAAGAACCTTAGCCCAGGACTCTATATTGAGCAAATGGGAAATGCGACTTTGGATAGAGGAACATTTAGAATCGAATTACATTACGAAAAACGCATGCTAGAGGAAAATTTGAACAAGACGAAAGACGTGTCAAACCAATTTCAGGCGTTATGTAATTACGCGACGTTAAGTGAAAGTAAAACGTACTGTACACAGTATTATCACCACTTGCAAGAAGAAGTTAATAAACTTGAAAAAGTTCACGAATACTTAACCGAGATTAATCACACTCGGAAAAAAAGAGGATTACTGGGCCAGTTTATGACGTCAGTTTTCGGAGTCAACGACGAAGTGTACAAAAATATAGACACGTTGCAACAAAACCAGCAAAAGCTAATAGATGCTGCTAATCATCAAACAAAATTTATGATCTCGACAATTTCAACCGTTAACGATACAGAAGAAAGGATTAGGAATAAATTAGAACGATTTCAGACGAAGCTTAACCTAGCAATGACCTATATTAATGAAAACAGCAAATGGTACAAGTCAATAAACAGTAATACTATTCAAATACAAGTACTTCAATCTTACCAATTGGCACACAACTACATTGAGGAAATAATTGACCATTATTCGGGAATCGTGCAGATATACATTTCAAAAGCAACAATATACAGTGTACTGAACCCTAAAAATGTTGCAAACATTATAACCAAAGCAAACAGCAAGTTACCGTCAAATTTAAATATCATCCAGACTCAGTTGATTCATACGCGATTGTCCGAAAACAAAACTCACATTCAAGTTTTAGCCTATTATCCCATAACAGAAAAGGCAAAATACATGTTAGTACACATTACTCCAATTCCTAAGAAAAATAGTAACGGAACATTTGAGAGCATGGAAATTACACAGACATTTATGGGAATAGACTATAACAATGAACGCTATTTTCAACTTACTCACGATGAATTTAAGAACTGTTTGCATAGACTAACTAATTACATTTGTTTTCCTCTGGCGGTGAAGAACATGCAATTACACAAAAATTGCATTGTTAAACTGATAACCAAAAACGACAATACTACCGACTGTCCCATTCGTAGTTATAACATAACTAGCGATATCATTTGAAAGCAACTTCAGATGACAAACACTTGGCGATATTTGACTAGATACCCAGAAACTGTGTCCATTGTGTGTGACGGTCAGAGGCATGAAATTATGATTCATGACGTAGGAATAATTCGAATTTCAGAAAACTGTATAATAAAAACAATTACGACTACGTTAGCAGCCAAGAGATTAGCCCTAACAAACGTATTAGAGTCATTTAGTAAAGTAGCTAAATTTAAGTTAATTAATAAAACGTTAATACATAGCCATAGAGATATTTCTAGAGAACAAGTGTTAGACCATTCATTAAATATTTTTACTAAGTTAAATAATAAACAAGCTGCCCTACAAACAACCCTAGACAATACTGTTTGGAGTAGCATAACTACCCAAACCTACGTAACCAGCTTTTCGACTATTTTAGGATGCATAATTATAACGATACTAATATATTGTTTTGGTCCAGGGGTGATACGGCGACTACAAGCAACGATAGCCAGACGATCATGGTCACCAGCAAGCGGCGACAATCCTGAGCCAACTCAATCCAGTGGTGGCAGCAACCCACCTCAACCCAGTGGTGGCAACGACCAACCTCAACCCAGAGGCGGCAGCGTCCAGTCTGCAACCCGACGCCCCACCACACCGCACATCTACGCTCTTCCAAAGAAACGACAGAATCAGCCCGCACTAGAGCTATACGAGCTGAAGACATACACTGATCCTGCTCCGGAGACGCGCCAGAATGTTCACGTGCGTTGAACATGTGACTACATCAGCAGCAGAGCAATCTGGGACAACAAACCTGCCGACTAAGGAAATGCACACTAAAGTAAACTGAATCACTCATCTGCAGAATCTGTGTATAAAAAGAATAGTTTTTGTAAATAAATCCTCTTTTCTCATTTGGACACCGTGTTTACTTCATCAACCAAGTTACTCCGTCACTGTGGCATAAGACACCTTCACGCCTCAATTAGTTGCATGAGTCTGTGTAACTAGCAGTGACTATCCATCCCATTTTACCCATATCCTTCCAACCTTCCGTCTGTACCCGTAGGTCGCAGAGGTGCAGACATCCCTGTTTATTATATTTATTTATATGTAAACTGAATCTATGGTAGGGCTAGGGAATTAGGGTTGTTTAGGGTTGACTAGGGCAGTAGGTATTAGGCGTAATAGGTTTAAAGCTCTCCCATAGATAAGTTAGTTGAATCCCTTCTGGATTTAACAGTGCCCCTGTATATATAGACTTCTTACTAAAACCGAGAAAGTTTTATTGTAAGTATGTGTGTAATGGCGGTTTTTTAGGGTTCCGTTAAAAGAAAATAACAGAACGCTTGTTTCCGGAGTGTAATATTTGAAGAACAAAGCTTGTCAGAAAACTAAAGTTGATTACGAAGTACGCTTTATAATAGTACCTAGTAGAAATCCTTCTAATATTTAAAGAACAAAGCTTGTCAGAAAACTAAAGTTGATTACGAAGTACGCTTTATAATAGTAGTAGAAATCCTACTCACATCTTATGAATCAGCCTGTATAAACGCTGATTTGGACTCCCTTTCGTGAAACTATTATTTTCAAAAATGGGCTGCGTTCTAAGTTTACAAGAATGGGCAACTGACCACCTAGTAAGAAGTTTAATTTTCTTGTATTTTAATAAGTAGGTACCTAAGTTCATTAAAATACAAAAAAGTATTTTTAAGTAGTCAGGGTTTTCGAACTCTACATCTAAAAATATAAAACAGGGATATTTAACTTATATGTTTTTTTAATGAAGTACAATAAGTTCATAATAGTAGTACTCATTCTTGGGCGACATCTAATACTGAAACAGGTTCTCAATTCAACGGAATACCTTATAAACCAAGTGACTTTATTTCTAAATATTCTACGATTTATTATTATTTTTGTATGTCTTTCCCTTCACGGAGCAATGGTGTTCCGGACCTTTGGGAGGCGTACGCGGAGCCGAAGCCAACACGCAGAGGCCCTTTCGACAATTTAATGAAATGTAAGGGGTACACCGAGCGGATGTTGCACCTGCCCGAGTCATGGGACGCACGCAGAGGCAGCACCCGCCAGGGTGTATAGACTATTGAGATTTAATGGAATCTAAAATATACTGGACTATTAGGTGAAAGTGGTGGACTAAATACTGGGTTATGGAGAGAAGAAAAAAAAAAATCGGACGTCTGCCTAACAAAATGGTAATCAATTTTATTTCCGGCAGACGGTGACTCGCCCACATAAGATGGCCCCCCACAAAAAGCGACATCTAGGATGGCTCGAGGGCAACACCGGTATGAGGGCTGGGGGTAGAGAGGTGTCACTGGACTTTAAACATATAGCCAACTCGCCACTTAGGTTTCCACATCTACCCTCGAGAACACAGCTCTCGCGACCCCACTCTGGACGGCCGGTTAAGGCAAGCCAGAGGCGGAGGACTTGGTCGGACGACGGAGTCCCCCAGGAGCGCTCAGGTACGTGGGGTCGCTACTCCCCAACAGCTCGCCACAAGCTGCCCTGCGTTGACTGATTGCACCGGTCGAAACCAGTAGGCGATGGGGTCGTCACATCCCTACGCCATTATTATTATTATTATTGAAAAACAGAACCCTTATAGAATCACTTTGTTGTCCGTCCGTCCGTCGGTCTGTCCGTCTGTCTGTCCGTCTGTTCGCCTGTCAATCCGTCCGTCCGTCTGTCTGTTCGTTGACCATCTGTTCACCTGTGTGTCTGTCTATCTGTCTTTCTATCTGTCTGCAGGCTGGGCGGATTTGCACATTCTTAAACAAATTTTTCAGCAGATCAGTGGCATAGCTAATCCTTATACTTATTTACTCCTACTCCACAACATACCACTCAGTCAATGTTCTTGATAACATACTTAGTTAAATGATGTAGTATTATTTTAAAAACTTTTAGTCCTTTGCTAAACCTAGTTTTATATAATAAATCGTAATACCTATATAGATGTGTGTCAAAATTGCGTTGTCATGCAAAAATAGTTTTTAACTTGTATAGTCATTGTTAGGGCTTCGTAGCCAAAATGGGTAAAACGGAACCCTTTTAGTTTCGTCCAGTCCGTTTGTCCGTCCGTCCGTTTGTCACAGCTATTTGACTCAGTAGTTATAAAGCATATGATACATAATATATTATAGCTATAAGTGTATTTTGTATGCCGCTACTTAGTTTTACCTATAAATTGCGAACAGAAATATGCTTAGGGGGGCTTTTGGCACATCATCGGATAGGCCTTTGAAAATAATTTAGATGTTTTTATAACTATTATTAATCTAATATTTTCTGAAAAAGTGTGTCCCCTCTTACTTTTTTTTGAACGCGAGCTCAAAAATTTTTTGAATAAATCTGGAAGATAGGATATAAAACGTTATTACAAAAGGACATAAGTGCCTTAATATTATAAAGACACTTACGCCTTTTTGCTTGCACAACTTTTTCATTGTGTGACGGTACGGAACCCTTAATAATACGTGGCCCGATACACACTAGGCCGGTTTTTCTTTAACATATCACTGTCGCATTATACATTTGGATAATTAATTCTCTATCAGTTGGTAGTGAGAGAAAGTGCAATTTATGACATTTCTTAAATTATCGTGCGTTTTCTAGCTGCCTCAATAGAAATTCTTCCGTTTGACAACAAGAAAAAAAAGTGTGTGTTCAGCTGAACTGTACAGCCAATCTTTCCCGTGGCCAACAGTTACCAGCTTTTAGATATATAGACATGATTTTTATTATACAGTTAAAAAAAAAGGAGTACTTTTTTTATGTGGCTAGGTTCAATAAGAAAATCAAACTTTCGAAAAGTGCACCGGAAAGACTCCGAACATCGTTTTGTGTTTGACCCTGTTGCAGGATACCTGGAGCCAAAGGAATTCAGAGCACTACCCCTGAGCTCCATATTCCCTCACATGGAGATGGAGCTCAGGGGTGGATGTGGATGGATCCCAATGGGTCGAAGTATATTCGTTAGGGCCTCTTGACTTTAAATAAGATAAGAAAACGGTTGAAAGTATGTATTGTACTGAAGGTCTTGTTTTTATGGTTCCGTAAAAAGGAAAAAAACGGAACCCTTATACTTTGCTGTACGTCTGTCCGTCTGTCTATCTATCCGACCGTCCATCCGTCCGTCTTTCCGCCTAGACCCGTTATAGTTAGGGCTGCCCTAGTACTAGTAAGGCACTACCTATTGGTGGTACCGTAGAACGCTTAGTGACACCCCGCTGCCTCTACATCATCGCAATCAGAGAATACATCGATACATTCCCATACATCGATACATTCCCATACATTTGTTTAGAGAATCAAAATGTACGTATAGGATACCTCCCGTTGACCTATAATCATGAATTTAGTCGGGTCATTCTGTCACAAAGGTTTTTACAGTTAAAATATGAATAGGCAGCGATTTAACCTTTTTTTTATTATTGTATTTTAATTTCATATACCATGGACAATACGGGACACCAAGCTACAGTTCTGCATCAAGAACTTGGCATGCGGCAATCGGAAGATGATTGTATCTGAAGATTTTGTACCTATACTCTTGTTAAATACGTATTCAACCTTTTACTAAGAATTTTTAGCACCTAAGTCTTAGAAGTATTTATTCCTACCAATAAATTGAAATTAGTTGTTGTTTGATTTCCAAATACAAGTGATGTATAGGTACCGGAAAACTCAGGTTACTTGAAATGGTGCGTTCATCGATTGTTAATCCAACAACTAGTAATTTATCGTGCAATAGCATGAGCATTAGAAATATAATAGTATGATGAATCCATGAAGCTATTCATTAATTTATCATGTTTTTCTGTTAAAATTATAAAACTCTAAAACCTGTGCTCAAAAATCCGGTTCTTTTGTACATTATATACCTAAGTGAATTGTTGACCACAAAAGTCAAAGTAGTCCTAGTTTACGGTACCTATAAAAATACGACTATTTCACCTATCCCTACATTTCGTGCCTCACACGCCATGACTTGATATCAAATATACGTTTAGCTATGATTATTTTGTTACTTGGTGATGGTGGCACTTTATAATGGCATGATCCCCGGCTGGATCACCTCGTCTTTAATGAAAATAAATGCATCAGAATGTATCTATAGTGTATATATATATATATTTCTAACATTTGTAAGCAATTTACCATCTTTCTTACCACATATACTTCTTACACTTCAAATATACATCAGTTCTACATTATACATGTTAAATTGATGTAAAGTTATTTGATTGCATTTATGTGTAAATAGTATGTGTGGTATGAAATAAATTATGGTGGTTTCTTCAAGACTCAAGACTTCTTTACAACAAGGTTTACAAGGACCCCAGGCATGTAGATTTGTTACAGATGGCCAAAGAATTATGTAGATACTTGTATACTTTATATACATTCTTATGCTTCTATTTTCATTAATAACGAGGTGGTTCTGCCGGGAGCATGACGTACTTTATTATCTATTTACCGTGGCAGCGAAAAGGTTAACCCTTTAAACGCCAAAAACCTAAAAATGGCGTGTGCTGTCGTGCCTACAGAACTAATATGTAATAGCGTTAGCGCGCAATCATACCTCTATGGTCTTGCCTACCACGCCAGCAACATATTTAGGTTTTATGACGTTTTCTGTCAAAATTAGTTCGCACGCTGTATATATTATGTTACTTCAATAGAAGCTTTACGTACTTCCATACCTTGAAGAACATTTTATGAATTCGTCATATTTTGCGATCAAACTGATGTGATCAAACTATACCGCAAAAAGTCAAAAAGTTACTTACCTACATTAAGGCAAAATAACTGCTATCAGGCAAGCATGTAGGTATTCTTTTGTGCATAAATGTAATTTTCTATTAGAAATAAATAAATTTGATGAAACACCACACTTTTTGTATTATTACAAGGGCGCTTGTCGAATCGTACCATACTTCGAAATACCTACTTGCGACTAGTGAACGCTTATATATGTTGCTATTTTTTGCTCGCGACTACGTTTCCGTAGAAGTTGACCAAAACTGCCCTATGTCCTTTTCTAGGAGTAAAACTATCCCCATACCTACTAATTCCATCTTGATCCGTTCAGCGATATTAGCGTGAAGAGGTAACAGACAGACAGAGAGTTACTTTAGCATTTATTATATTAGTATGGAGTACAGTGGCAGTACACAAATGGCACGATAGCTTTTATACTTACATATACATATACAGTTAAAGCGGTTTTTGGCATGTATGAAATTACAAAAAACTTTTTTCTTCCTACCTAAGCGATTAAAAAAACGTAATTGTTAATAGTATGTACCATGTGCAAATACCAGCACTTGATTTTAAAAACCCGTGCTCATTTTATTATTAATTATTTTTTTATAGCAGCAATACCACGTGCTTGATTAACCCGACTAAATAAAATATTATCTTTACGCCCGTATTTCACGCAGCAATTTATGACATTTAGCAATATACCTCTTTTTGACGTATATTCTGAGACACTCGAGCCGTCTGTGGTAACATAAGTTCCAATCAGTAGCAGAATAGTAAATAATGAAGACTGTTAACCGTAATATTTAAGACGTTCTTCGGGAAACCGTTAATACCAGTATACGTATAAATTAATTTGTATGTTTTGTTTGTATTTGTTAATACATAATCCAATATTGTATAATACTCTGATAAACCAACCGGCCGTACAGATCTTGAGTTTATTTTCTACTTTAATATCACCTTGATATTTTGTATGGTGACTTAGCCTCACACTGTGTAGCATAGGCGTATAGTTAGTTAGTTTATCTGGGCCCTTTTCCGCAACTCGACATCCATCGTGCCTTTTTTGCGTGCTACGAGGTAGCCCTATTCCAACCACCCCAGCTCCTCAACGAAACCAAGCATCGGTTTTAGGTTGCTAAATGCCTCCTTGAGTGTTATTGGGGCCCCAGTGAGTGTTATAGGCGTATAATTATCTACAATAAATATTTTTAACACTTCCTGACTTTCTCTAAACGGGTGCTGGCTGTGCTGCGAAGGTGACATCACCCTATCCGATGTCCTATCCTAAACATGTCACGCCAATTGTGATTAAAATACGAGAGATTCAACCGTTTTTTTTCCATATTCATGTCAGTATGGGTCACGGAAGATTAAATTGTACTATGTAAATGCGTGAAAATTTGTCAGTGAATCAAATATAAGAATCATTTGGTATTACAAGTTATAAATATATTATTGCATTCAATTAGATCACGTTGCCTTGGATATCGTAGGTAAAAGTTATTTATAATATTTTACATACGATCAAAATCAACTCTTTCTTAAGAATAATTTATCTATAGCATTTCCATGCTGTAAATATATTTTAATTAAATTGATTTATAACGCTTTAAATAATTTCATTCCGGCAATCATCACGAGAAAGGCGACTTTATTTAGAAATTGACAGTCTTTGTAAGTAACTCCTCCTTGTCCCAAGTAATATAAACCGACTAAGCAGAAAGCAGCTGCGCCCTCATATTTCACATACAAGTTTATGACATTTGGTAACTTACTTATTTTAGCTTATTGTTTCCGTGCTCTCCGATCCGATCAAATTTCATACCAAAAAAGCGTGGCCGGCGCTGGACGGGGCCTTCCGATGCTTCCGATCTGTCAGAGTTTTGGGCTCTGTGAACACGTGACGCCTTCCATACTAAAAAAAGCCCCGTCCCGTCCCGTCCCGTCCCGTCCCGTCCTAGTGTGAGTCATCCTTTATCGTCTAACAAATATACATACAAATACATAAACGCCGGATTGTTCCAGTAGACTCGAAGAACTTTGCTCACATCGCTCGCTCGTTCAAATTGCCTTCGGTCACCGGAATTAGTGCTTAAAAATGAAAAAAAAAAATAGAACGATGACTAATAGCATGGAAAGTGCTGTAAAGGACTCAAATCATCGAGGTGTAGTTAAAATAGGTACGCAATATTATTATTTTTTAATCACTGATATTTGTAGTTTTTTTTTTATCTAGACTTACTACACATTAGTTCGCGATCGAGAATCTCGCTCGGATCTTACTTGTAGGACTTAAGTTATCTGTCAGTTGGAATAACCCCGAAGCCCCAGCTTTCTAGTCCCTCAAGTGGGCGTAAATCCTATGACCAGGAAGTAAAACACCTAATAAGCAAACACGCCAACAATGGCAGCTCGTGTCAAAGATTATCGCCGTAATGAAGCTGGAGAACCATAAATAACGCTTCCATTGTTTCAATGACAATAGACGTTCTTATGTGGGCACGTATACAGGCATTCTTAACGCTATGGAAGTTTTAGTACTGTAGCTTTTGCATGTTTTTGTTATATCTGCTCATCATATCTTTTTTGCGGTTGCTTCACTAGGCTCAGTTTGATGCTCGGCTATCTAGCGAAAACAATAACCGATTTGAAATTAAACACTTTCATTATCATCAATAGTCCATTGCTGGGCGTACATCTCTCCTGTAACACAGCTCTGAGCTCGATCTTGGGCCTCCCACATCCACCCCGACTTCCACCTTGGTAAGATCGCCACTCCACCTTATCACAGATATTTGTAGGTAAGGTTTGCCGAGTCGAGAGTTCGAGAACCCGTTTGCCCCAGCGGTTGAGCCCATGAGTTCTTGGTTCGAGTGAGAAATATGAATTTTCTCAGTCTTCAAGAACGGGATGTTAATATTATAGGTCGCGTACCTATACATTAACATCCCGTCGTCGTGGTTGTTTTAATCCATTTTAAAGTGTTTCATTTCAAATTACGGTATCGCAAAGGAATATTACAATTGAAAATGAAATATTTGTGTTATATTCCTTATTATTAAATATGCAACTGGCAGTCGCGGAGATATTTGCTTCCCTTCTTTCCACCTGCATAGAAAGTTTGTATGCAGTTTGTATCCATTATCTTTTCAGCTGACTGTAAATACTGATATTAAGTACCTATGTGTATATGTATTTGCCTTATTTCTCTCTTGATCAACCTACACCCCCAACGCCATCGTTCCACAACATTCGCCAAACCTCAAAATAAAGCGTGAATACATGCACCAAAACTCTGTACTCAATCCGCATAAAGCGTATTCACACGAGCCAGTGTACGTTGCATTTTTTCGTGAAAGCAGATCGGGGACTGTGGTGTGCGCATGAATTATTGAGTGCCACTGAGTGACGAGACGCGGGCGGGGGCGCGCTGAGCGGGGCGAGTTTGATGGAAGCGAGTTACTATACTAAACGCAAACCAAACTGGCAATTGGAGGCGTATTTCCATCTATTTGACGCTTGGTAAGACCTAGCAAGACTAAAAGAGATAGCATTATTTAACGGCCTCCTAGCCTAGCTGGTGGTGACCCTGCCTACGAAGCAGGAGGTCCTGGGTTCGAATCCTGGTCAAGGCATTTATTTGTGTGTTTATCACGAATATTTGTTCCTGAGTTATGGATGTTTTCTACGTATTTAAGTATTTATACGTATTTATCTATTATATATATCGTCGTCTAGTACCCACATTACAAGCCTTATTGAGCTTACCGTGGGACCTGGTCGATTTGTGTAAGATTGTCCAATAATATTTATTTATTTATGATGATTCCAGTAATATTACTGCATTTAGTATTGACTTAACGCAAGTCACGAACTAGTTTTTTTAACCTAGATTCACGTTCTACGGACGTCGCGTTTAATCAGTCGAACCTTTTTGATTAATAACCCACCAAACTAACTTAAGACAAATTTCTTAAGATGGTTCATTGTAATTTACTGTATTTTAGAAAAAGCGGAATAAAAATAGTGAGAATCGATCTTGTAAGTAATACGAAAAAAAAATTGGACATTAATTGTTAAATATTGACATTGCTGAGATTCTGTGAATTATGTAGGTAATTTATTTTATTTATTACTAGCTTTGGCCCGCGGCTTCGCTCGCGTTAAAAAGAGACAAAAAGTAGCCTATGTCATTCTCCATCCCTTCAACTATCTATACTTAAAAAATCACGTCAATTCGTCACTCCGTTTTGCCGTGAAAGACGGACAAACAAACAGGCACAGACACTTTATCATTTAAAATATTAGTATGGATTAGTTTAGTCGTTCCTCTTTACGTTACCTATAAACTTTTCATTTCCGTGCTACACCGAAATTAAGCAATAATCTAACCGACCAACAAGGAACCCCTTTTAAAAAAAATTACTCAAATATGGTTGTTTTCCTATAATGTCACCTCTACAAAAACACGGTTAAATACCTATGTAGCCGATGTTCCACGCGTTATTAAAACGAATCGACGGACGGCAGTCAATACAATCAGTTCAGTACTTTTGATACTGGAGTGGAACATATTGCTTACGTAGACTGCTAAAACCATAACCCAATTTTTATGTGGGGTAAAAAAGTAGATGGTACCAACTCGCCTCTCTGATTATTAACCAGCAAGTAGGTACTCGTACCTAGTGTAAACGCCCCAGAGCCTAGGTTACTCAGCGCCAGACGGGTACCAGTATTGAAAGCAGGCAGTTTTCTGTAAATCCGAGAGCATTCATTTTCAGGACAAGCTTGTGCTAATGCAAAGGTTGTTTTAAGAGTAATTTTTAAGAATGGATTAGGTATTGTAAAGACGTGTCAACCACCATTTCTTGTATTAATGAAAAACTGTATAAAGTGCACTGAAATGCAAATGTCAAGGTATTTTGTTATATATACCATATACCACGACCACTACCAGTTTTCTGCACCTGAAGGCGTACTGTGAACATCAAATAATCGAAATTTTGTATTTGCATCTCTTTTGCTCGAAAATGCAAGTGCAATAGTTTTTGTTGGAATATTTAATATACTTATAATCCGCGCCGTAATTAAATTCCAAAAAACTAACCTCGTTCAGTCCGTTATTCTTTTTTAATGAATAATGATGTAACTAAGTAAAATCTTCTTACTTATTTACACTACACACAGCATTAAAATTAGCAATAAATAGATATTTTTGGCTAATTTTAGTTTCTTAAAACATAAAAAAACACAAATGACATTACGGCGCGAAGTATATATAAAATGTTTAGTTGTGGTGCATCAGACATTCAGATACAACGTTTTCTATAGCTAACTCAGATGTTTTATAGTAACATTACAAATTAGTTGCAATGAAATGCACCCTTTAACATTCAGAGAAAGACTCCGGCCATCTACCAGTAGGCGTATCTTCGATATCTAACAGTCCAATTTTACAAGAAGTTTCAATTTAAGATAAGAGATGGCGTTGGCCGCTCTCCAACGCTCGTGAGCCGACTTCTGATTTGGATTCAATGCTTTTATCTCATCGAAATTGGTCTGGCGTGAGACTTTAGGTATACTATGTATAATGTTTTTCTTAAGTAGGTATATTAACGAGTCTTTGCATGTTTGCGGGTTCATGTTCATTGCCTATTATAATATGCATGATAAGGAAAGTAAGGAAATTGGTCAAATAAAAAGGCCGCTCTCGGGGAAGGAAGGCAAGATGACAGTTGCTTTCGAAAAAACTATGCCGGATTAAAATCTTGGGAACTATCCCAAGATTGAGAACCTTACTTCTCAAGCGAAACTAACGCTACAATCGAAGAGACAATGTCAGGTCCGACGAAACTATAAGCAAACCTCGATGTATAAATGCGAAAGATATTACTGGATATACTTACTAACTGAATGACGGTGATGAGTATCTTTACAATTTTTAAAGATTTAGAGTTTATTCATCCGTACTCTCTGTTTAATCTCTTTTCGCAGAGAAATTCTCTAGAAAATGGATGAAACGTACTTTTTGTTGGAAAGTAGCCGTTGAGCTTTCAACCGAATTACTCTGCAGACAGATACGGTGATCGAGACGTCTTGAAATGAAAACATTTCGCGCCTAAAATTTTACTTTTAAATGCAATCTCTAGGTATTAGGTAGGATTTTATTATATTGGTGTGCTTACCATGAGGTACGTGGCCGTATTCGTAGCGACTGCCAAGGTAATAGCACAGCGTAAGGATGTATTCTATACAGTGGGTTAACTCCGCCGATTTCTGGGTCATCGATGGGGGGCGTGCGGGGAAGGAGGCGGAGAGGAAATGCCGCCGAATTTCTATAAAAATTCGGCGGTCTATTTTAAGGGGTGTAAAATGGAAATTAGTTTGGTAATTAGACTGTAATATCTTTCGCATAGTTTTTGACAACCCTGAGCCTCAGCACGACCACCGAGACCGAGCCGAGCCGCTGGCCGTGTATGAAGTTACCTCACTGTATGGAATACATCCCTACGCTGTGGTAATAGTAGGGGCGAGACGGACATCGAATAGGTACAGTTGCGAGCAACTCATGGTGGCATCTCAAATGTAGAATTTTACGTATTTTTAGAGCTTTGGTGTCCTAGCGGTAAGAGTATGCGAAGAGCGCTCGTGGCCTAGCAGTAAGATCGTGCAACTTTCAATCCGAAGGTCGCGGGTTTAAATCCTGGCTGCTTGTACCAATGAGTTTTTCGGAACTTGTGTACAAAATGTCATTTCATATTTACCAAGCGCTTTTCGGTGAAGTAAAACATCGTGAGGAAACCTGACTAATCTCATTAAGGCCTATTTACCCTCTGAATTGGAAGGTTCGATGGCAGTCGGAAAAATAATAATAATAATAATAATAACAACGCAGGGCAGCTTGTGGCGAGCTGTTGGGGAGTAGCGACCCCACGTACCTGAGCGCTCCTGGGGGACTCCGTCGTCCGACCAAGTCCTCCGCCTCTGGCTTGCCTTAACCGGCCGTCCAGAGTGGGGTCGCGAGAGCTGTGTTCTCGAGGGTAGATGTGGAAACCTAAGTGGCGAGTTGGCTATATGTTTAAAGTCCAGTGACACCTCTCTACCCCCAGCCCTCATACCGGTGTTGCCCTCGAGCCATCTTAGATGTCGCTTTTTGTGGGGGCCCATCTTATGTGGGCGAGTCACCGTCTGCCGGAAATAAAATTGATTACCGTTTTGTTAGGCAGACGTCCGATTTTATTCTCCATAACCCAGTATTTAGTCCACCGCTTTCACCTAATAGTCCAGCATATTTTAGATTCCATTAAATCTCAATAGTCTATACACCCTGGCGGGTGCTGCCTCTGCGTGCGTCCCATGACTCGGGCAGGTGCAACATCCGCTCGGTGTACCCCTTACATTTCATTAAATTGTCGAAAGGGCCTCTGCGTGTTGGCTTCGGCTCCGCGCACGCCTCCCAAAGGTCCGGAACACCATTGTTCCGTGATGGGAAAGACATACAAATAATAATAATAACATTCTTTATTGTGCACTACAAAATACAATAGTAAAAAAAACAAATAAAAAGAACATGAGATAGTAAGTAACAACAACAGGCGGACTTATCGCTAAAGAGCGATCTCTTCCAGACAACCTTCAGATAGCGAAACAGCGTACAGATAAAAGTTATTGGGCAGTGCAAAACAAAACAAAACAGCGACAAACTAAATATATACTGCTAACTATACACTACATAAACTACACACTAAAATACATATAAATACTACATAATATTACATAAACTACAATAATAATAAATGTATACAAACAAGAAAAACAACGGCAAGATAGCGCAAACAATAAAACAATTGACATGAATGAAAATAACAGGACTAGGGGAGGGTTAAATAATATTCTTTAAGGCGATTTTTAAAAATTGAAAGCGATTGTGCACGTCTTATGTCAATCGGCAAAGCATTCCACAATTTTACTGACTGAAAACTGAAAGATTTGTTATAAAACTTACTACTAAAATGGGGGGGTACAAGAAGGAGATTTTGAGAACACCTAAGGGAATTCATGAAACTAAACCGCTCTTTGAGATAGCTAGGAGTATAGGGAATAAACAACGTGCCATAGAGAAGAGAAAGTATATGCATATTGCGCCGATGACGAATAGGCAACCATTTGAGTCGTAAACGGAAGCTGGAGACACGGTCATATTTACGAAGCCCGAAAATGAAACGTACACAAACATTTTGGAGCCGCTCAAGCTTGTTTAGTTGTTCTTCAGTAAGATCCAAATATGAAATGTCGGCATAGTCCAGAATAGGAAGTAGAAGGGATTGAGCCAGCGCAATTTTAGTGGCGAGAGGTAAAAAGTTGCGTAGACGCCGCAGAGAACCCACAGCAGCAATAATCTTCCGACTAACCTCATTGAGCTGCGGAACCCAAGAAAGTGTACGGTCCATGATCACGCCAAGATTCTTCACTTGGTTAGAGTAAGGGATCTGGACCCCATCAAAAATAACAGGTGGCAGATTCTCAAAGTTCACTTTTGATATGTTCATGGGACTACCGATAACAATAACTTGAGTTTTGGAAGGATTTACTCTAATACCATAACAGGAGCTCCAGTACAAAATGCGTTCTAAGTCGGAGTTGGTGGCATGAATCTGAGAAGGTAAGTCAGCAGACGGACACTGGGCATAAATCTGGAGGTCATCGGCATACAAATGATAAGAAGAAAGAAGGCCAGTAGAGATGGAGTTTATAAAAATAGAAAAGAGAAGAGGGGACAACACGCCACCCTGCGGGACGCCAGCCAGCGTATTGCACCACGAAGAACGAGTGTCTTCAATCTTAACACGTTGCCGACGACCCTCCAAATAACTGCGAAACCACCCAACTACAGCTGGACAAACGTTCAGCGACTTTAGCACACCTAACAGGATGTCAAAGTCCACGGTATTAAATGCGTTGGTGAAATCTAGCAGCGTCAGAACCGTGACCTTCCCTTTATCCATTCCTGAACGGATTTCGTCCGTGATCTTAACTAAAGCGGAAACCGTGCTATGACCAGTTCGGAAGCCAGATTGATGTGAATTTAACAGAGAGTTACTATTTAAAAAAGAAATAAGTTGGTGATGCACCAGACGTTCTAAAACTTTAGAAAGGAATGGGAGGATCGAGATTGGCCTGAAATCAGAGAAAGAAGACGGATTAGACTTTTTGGGAAGTGGAATAATATCAGCGTCTTTCCAAGCTCTTGGAAAAGAAGAGGAAGAAATAGAGGAATTAAAGATGCTGGTAATAATAGGGACAAGGAGGTCGAGGAGAGGAATGATCATATTCCGGCCCACACAATCCACGCCGATGGCATTTGAAGAAATGAAAGAAATATTCCTCTCAACTTCACTAGCAGTGAAAGGAGAAAAGGTAAAAGGAGCAAAGTCGGGAGATGGCAGAGAGGAAAGTCGGTACAGGGTATCAGTTTTAACTGCGCCGGTGAAAACAGTGGACGATGAAAAATTAAGATTAAGGAGGTTGGAATCTAAGTCCTTGGATAAAGAGGAATTTATGGGTTTACCAACCCCGTAGGACTTCAAAAATTTCCAGACTTTAGCTGGCTCACCGTCAGTCACCGACTCATGAATATGATGGCGCTGAGCGTCGCGACACACTGTACTACAACGGTTACGTATGGCGTGGTATTTAGCTTTATTTTTATCGGTAGGATTCAGATTATACTTTGACTTTGCAACATTTTTTTACGGATTAAACCCCTAATCTCATTTGATAGCCAGGGAGCCGGAAGATGCTTGATCCTAATTGGACGAACCGGAGCATGGGAATCATACAAAGCAATGAGAATGGAATTAAATAGTTCAACTTTTTCATCGACAGAACCAGCATCACCGATTACACCCCAATCAAGACTACGGGCATCCTCTCTAAGCTTAGCAACATCTAGCCGACTAAAATTGCGCTGGAGAATAATTTTTGGCTTAGCTTTAGGGGGACGAATTTTGTAAGAAAGAAACAGCAGATCGTGATAAGAAAAGGCTTCAGCGGGATGTTGACTGTATTTGGCAACACGAGAAGGGGAAGAAACAAGAGTAAGGTCAAGAAGTGAAGGAGTACAGTTTGGAAAGTGGTGAGTGGCAGAAGAAGGTAGTATTGAAAGATTACAAGCATCCGCAAGGCACCTTAGTTTCCTGGAACGGCTATCATTTTTCAAGAGGCAAGTGTTAAAATCTCCCATAATTACATGGTGATTATATAAAGGCATAAGATCTTCGAGTACCTTTTCAAAAGAAGAGAAGTAGTCCACATGAAGAGAAGGAGAATAAAAAACACCAAGAAGAAATTTAGAATGGGCGATATCTAATTCAATAAAAAGGAATTCAGCGGAGTTAAAAGAAGGAGTTGAAGAAGTAATTATTGAATAAGGAATGTGTGACCGAAGATAGATAGCTACGCCGCCACCACCTCTACCAATGCGGTCATTACGAATAAGATGAAACCCAGGTAAGGAATAAGAAGTAGAAGGCAGGCACGGCTTAAACCAAGATTCCGAGACGAGAATAGCATGAATTCCAGCAGTGTCGAAAGAGGATAAAAAGTCGTTGTAATGAGCGGGTATGCTTTGCGCGTTAATATGTATAATATTAAAATTTTTATGAACATCAACTAACTGACTAGTAAGAACATCACTAAGAGGAAGCGGGAGACTATAAAAACTACTATTGTCATTATTTGAAGAAAAAGAAGTAAAATGGTCAGATGATAAATCACTATCACTTACCAATGACATAAATATATATCTAAAAATAATCTAATAATAATATATATATATATATCTAAATAAAATTGTATAATAAAAGTAAAACTAAAATATTTGGCACTAATCAATAAAGTTACGCCAAACTCGCCATCCACCAGCAGTTCGTAACATTAAAAACAAAATTAATAGACAAAAAGCTAAAATTAAACAATAGCAGCAGAAAGACAATTTAAAATTTAAAAATTAGTGAAATTACACACACAATGAATAGCTAGACATCGTAAAACGGAACGCAACTAAGGAATGAGAGTTGAATGACAGTTGAGTTGTCAAGTCAAGTCAAGTCAGTGTCACAGCGACTAACCACATTACCTGATTATTTTGTAATAGAAAAAAAAAGCTAACAACCCACATTTGGACGAGTAATTAATAATAAGTAAAACAATCAAGGTTAACACTAAGTCGGCAAGAAACAATTGAAAGCGATAAAATTCTCCCAAGACGAGCAGTTGAGCTATAAGTAAACAAAGACAGGAATGAAATTACAGGAAAGTTCACATTAAACTCGCGGCTTCTGTGTCCTCCTGGCTCTCCCGACGGGAGGTTGAGCTACACCTGCGCCAGCGGAGGAGACCCCATGAGCACTATCCGAGACTGCCTCTGGAAACTGCTCCACGTCTGCCACGGAGGAGACCTCTTGAGCACGACCCGAGACTGCCTCTGGAAACTGCTCCACGTCTGCCACGGAGGCGATACGGCAACGCTTTCCCGCCGCATCAAGGACGAATATGTTTCCGTCGAAGGTCCAGCACCTCTGAATTCCCAAGCGCTCACGGGCAGCCATGAAGATGTCGTGCCGCGGCTTTGTGAGGAATTCGGATACTGTGACACCGGACCCCTTCAGGCCTTTCTTACCGAACCAGACTGAGTTCCGCACAGAGGCATCAGAAAATTTAATAAGGATGCACCTAGTTTTGTCTTTGTGGGGACGGCCAACACGATGACAGCGCTTAACCTGGTCCACTGTTAAGTTGCACTCGAGGCGGCCATTAAGAAGGTTTACCACACTAGCAGCAGATTCTTCCTCTGACTCCGGCACGCCATGCAAAAGCAACATTTTGCGCCTGGACCGCATCTCCTGCAGGTCCACCTGCTGTCCAAGAAAATCCACTTGTTTCTGCAGAGCCGTCAGAGAGCCCAGGATGAAGTTTTTAAAAACACTGAAGTCTGCTGAAACTGAAGCGATGGTGGGACTTGTGGGAGCGGCCTTATCTATTTCGCTTTGGAAGGCCTTCATCTGCTTCTTGAAATCTTCAACCATCTCGGCCATTGTCTGTTTGATGGCGTCCATTGTGACAGTTTGAGGTTATATAAAATGTGAGAGTGAATTTAATTTATTTTAATGATGGAAACAATAAAGAACTGCTGGTAGGTGAGATAGATCACTTATACATTAAATAACACACTTATTAGAAAGAAAAAGTGACTTTTACTTAATAAAATAAATTAAATATTAAGAGTTGATGTTTATGCTTTTTCTGCACCTACCCTAAAATCTTGGGATTGGTTGCCAAAGCGGATCCCAGGCTCCCTGCATGAGCCGTACATAAGCCGGGAAAATGCTAGAAAGAAGAGGCATGATTTTACATTTTTGTTTTCTGTAGACTACCTATTTGATTGACAATTCTTAACGGTAGCTGTCTGGAAATTGATATCATCTGAATTTTAGCCTCTTGATAAGTTATTAACGATAAGCCCGCCTGTTGTTTGCCTCTTTTTCATGTGTAATCTATACCAGTTTGTGTTATTTTTGTTGTTTTGAGGTGCAATAAAGAGTTATTGTATTGTATTGTATTGTAACTTAGTCTAAGCCGACATAAATTCAAAACCCTTCACTATTACTGTTGCGTTACCTAAATCTTGAATTCTCGATCTAGTCAGAACAATTTAGATATTAGATTCTCCGTTTTGTACAAAACGTGTGCCGACCGTAAAATTACTGATTAAAAGCAGGATTTGCTTCATATCAAATTCATTCCACACAATAACAAATTAAGTTACGATTTTTGTAACTCAAATAGGCCTAGAGGCTTGTTTGGGTGCTCCCTCCGTCGCGTCTCGAGTGGTCTATGAGACCGTGACTTATCTATACATCGCAGCTCTATGCGGATAGCGGACTTGCGGGTTTATTCACGGACCCTTGTAGCATATTTGCAACGTATTTTGTTTGCAAAAAAGAAGTTTATTTCTAAAATGTTTGTGTAAAAAAATAGTTTTTATAATACAGTACCGAAAATTATTTATTTTGAATGCCTAGCCTATTGAAGTTTTGGCATACAACTCGGTGATAGATTAGACGCATAAGAGAAAAAGAAGACGCAACAGAGGCTAAGTATCGAAGAAAACTAAAACTGTGTTTGACTCGCCGAGTCATTGATGCTAATTTGGTAGGAAGCAATCAGAGTCCAACTATTACTGTGTCGTTGCCTCAAACAATAGCTCTTAAAATGGCTACTGACTGACTACTTTCTTTGTCTCCGAAAGAAAGGAAAAGTGGAAAAATTCATGACCTTGGGCTGGACTCGAACCCGTGACTCTGGGATACCAGTCCACCGCTCTGCCAACTGAGCTACCGAGACCACACCCATGGCCCCGAATTTATCTACTTACCAATTTATCCCTCGTATGCGCCTTAAGGTAGGGCTACTTTTACACTTTTCCTTTCTTTCTGACATATTTGGTATCGTTCTCAGACGTTTCTACTTTAAAAATAATAGTTTAGTTTCTTCGTGTTTTTACAAATGTTGTAAATTAAAGCAATGGGAAAGGGTTTGCGACAAGATTTCTGCATATATTCAAGGTTTCTGTTATTTAGCTGTCATCCATGTTCTCTGTGTCTGTTATCGTATGAAATATAAAAAAATGTGTTATAATGATTCCAGATTCCTCTGAACAAAAACCTGAAGATTGATACACTTTCGCCTGCATTGCAACTGTATTTCATATCAAGATCATTGGAACCATTGCAAATAAAACATACATCTTATTACAATCGCGTAACAGTTAAAATTCAATACAATTTCATATTTTACTGGCACACTTATCTCTACCACAGAACGTAAATCTAACGTCATCAAAGTTTAGACCTTTCTGCGTCGATATAAAGTCCAAATTTGTTTGTAACAAAGTTTATTAGGTGTAAAACGTACCTTGATTGCCGCAGTAGGGGGAAGTGACAAACTGTATAGCAATTAGGAAAATGGTGTACAAAGATTAAAATTAAACTTTCACATAGGGCGATACTCAGGTTACAGGGCAAGGTAAAAGCTTATTTGTTAACAGATTTTTGGGGTCGCTGTTTGATATTTAACTGGACATAGTAATTAATGGAGCTTTGTTGTATAAATAGGTTATATTTTTTCTTTTTTTTTTTTCCATTATATGCTTTGTGTAGATATTTAAGGTGTTACGTTGCGGCTGCGACAGTGTGTATTAATTGAGTAACGGATCTGTTTAGGATCCTAGTAGGGTAGGGGGTACCTCTATACTTAAAGCGGGGATGACTTTTCTCCGTATTCAGTCTGATATGGGGTATTGTTGGATAGGTTTTTTTATTCCTAAAAGCATCAAAAACGGAGTACACTGAGCTGGCGCGACACGGTCTTGGCTGTTTCTTATTATATTTTCATGTACGTGCAAAAATAGTTTTAAAAATATACATTTTTCTAGAATTTATAAATCAACCAGCTTTAAAAAATACTAACTGTAACAATTTTTTTTTATTCTATTGAATGATTTGTACTGCTATTTTTTATAATTTAGTTCTAGTAAACGACACGTACCTATAAAGTTGATTTAAAACTGAACTTAACCACGATGTCGTTACAGACGAGTTTTCATAGATTCCTCATTAGGTACTTATAACGAATTTACGAATCATCTCCATCACTACACATAGACACTGTTTTAGATCACGCAGGTGAAATAAATATACATACATAAAGTACTTGTTAGTTCTCAAATCACGTTCTTATTACTCTTAAGTTAACTCTTTGCCAGGCCTGACACACCAATTTTGGTTGCGTTCAGAAATCTGTCATTTAATAGGTCTTTTTATATTTTCTGCTTGTCAAAAAAAAATTACATTTGTTATGTGGTCGCTATGAGATCACTACCTGGCTAAGGGTTTAACTACTCTTTAAGTATACATATCGTTAATTCAGTTACTTCCTAAGATGCGTAGTGTTAACCAAAAGTATTCTAAAGGCACTGGCGATCAAAATGCAGGCCACTTACTAGAATAATTTAAGACTCCGCAAACGACTTCTGCGTAGAACTCTTTGAAACTTTTATCATAATATTTTTGAATTACAAAAAACCTAAACTATTTGTTTTAAGCAGATACGTCTGCGAACGATTCCAAATTTGTCATTCTTTCCTTTCTAAAAAAAACTGTATAAAAGCCTCAAATGGCAAAATTTTATGTTCTACCTACGATAATTAGGCGGTCTGTCAGTAATATAATGCCGAGTGTTTAATGAAGGTATTATGAAGATTTTTGGCGGTTTTGATCCCGTACTACAATACATAGCACGAGTACCAATGTGTGTGGTGACCGCCACTCGTCTCAAATGGGCCATCTAGCAGTAAAGTCATTAAGTGATCTGCGTTCAGAGGGTCCACTAATAGAGCCTGATTACCACCCCCGTTAGGTAGCAGACACCCCGTCAAATATCTAGTTAGATTTTCGCAAAATTCCGGGATTGTATGGATAGCGAAGCGAAGCGAAGCGAAGCGAAGCGAAGCGAAGCGAAGCGAAAGTTATAGTAGGGCCGTAGTCCTTGTTTTACCGACAATGAAATGTAATTTTCCCGATTTTTCAGATTTTTGGTCATGTTTATTTAAAAAAAAACAGGCCAAGTGCGAGTCGGACTCGCCCACCGAAAGTTCCGCACAAAGGATGCTGGGCCATTTATGACCTTAGGTAGGTACTTAAAAACACTGGAGGCACGTATAATTATACGGTTTTCGGATTTTGTCCTGTACTTGTACATACACGGCCGTATCTTTTGATTGCGCTGACGTAGAGGTTTGTTTTTGTTACACCTTCAAGGCACCGCAGATTTGTGTATGTGGTATTAATTTCAACTTGCTACCTTTACGCGTTTCCGAGATAAAGGGTCTTGACAGACAGACGGACGGACGGACGGACACACAGTGATCCTATATAAGGGTTCCGTTTTTTCCTTTTGAGGTACGGAACCCTAAAAACAACATGTGTTTGAAATAAACTATTTGATACCAAGTTCTTTTCATGTCGGTAGGCATTTTTTTCAGTTGTTTTTAGAAAACACCGTAACAGAGTGGCCCTTTCACCGAAGACAGCCTTCCGAATGACCACTCTGTCACGGTGTTTTGAGTCTAATTGGTAACTTTTATTAGTTGTGCTCGACGGTAAATCGTTTTTTTTCTTCATACATGAATTACCTACCCACTCTAACATATAGTATCCACAGATGCACACACAGACACACACTTTAAACTTATACCCCTCTTTTTGCCAATAAACTAACCAACATATTTAGCAGTGTTGGCAAGCCTAACATAACCCTCTAATTGTGACAGTATACGAACCGGTGATAGAGTGAAATCGACCAAATCGTCTGACCGCGCCCGCCGTGCTACGCATGTTTGCACCGGTTACATTATGTAGTTGAACACATGCACGTAAATTACCTAATTTACTTTTGTCTCGATTCTAGAATGTGACCTGTAAAACTCGATTAAAATAAATACGTTCATAAATATAACAAACCACTATCAATAATACAAAACTCGACAAGGATTTCGCTTCTCTACGAGACATCCTCGGGAGATGCAGGAGATGTTGCCGGTCTGTTGTCCGTTAGGCGAGTTTTGTATTATTAGGGTGGTTTATATTTTTTTTTTTTGCGTATTTAGTTATTTCGGTGGGAGGGTAGGAATAAATAATTTCATGCAAACTAATTAACTGGCACGCGCGCACGTTAAGCGGCATAGCAAAGTAATATTATTGTCGTAATGAGGACTACCGCGAGTTGATTTTCCGCTAGGGGCGCTAGTGGAACGTGGGAACATTTTAAATGTCACTTTGACAATTCTCTCATACTGATACAGGACCCACGCATGAGTGGCACCGCCTGGTGAGAGACAATACGGTAGCTCCCATTGAAAGCAGTCTACAAAAAAGTCGACTTCTTATCGTTTCCATTTTGTCTGCCCACAATTTTACAATCAGGTTTTTGAAACCCCTAAAAGTACATCATCTATACACTTTTTATGGATTTAGAGTCCTTTAATTAAAAACAATTCAGCCTGTTTGTATTTGCTTGCATGGCATGCTGGGTATGGAAACATAATAACATTACGCTATGAACTCAATCGCTTAGAGAATCGATTTTTGATTTCATCTATCTCGGAAACCACTGTAAGAATTTTTTACTTGGGGTATTTTCCGGTCGCCCGGGTACTGTGAAGCTAATGCCGTTAGTTAAACTGGGGGTCTAGGTTCATATAAAAGCGGGCAAAATAACTGTCGTAAATTAATTCTTACGTTGCACATTGCTACGACTAGGTAATAGGTATACACCACAATTGAAATACAAACGAAATACCAATACATATTCCAAAAGGCTAGACGACAAAAAAATATATTAAGTCCCGCTTTTAGATTATTAAAAAATATTGAACCCATATTTTTTCTTTTGTTCGACAGTTAAAAAATGTCAAAAATACAGTGAGTTCAAGTTTCGCGTGACATCACTATTAGGTAGAATTCTTACCTAATAGTGACGTCACAAACCCCCGACCCGGAACTTTGATGCTGTTTATTTTCGTAAATTTTAGTTAAATTGAAATAGGAAAATATACGTTTTAAATTTTTTTGGATAATCTAATTGACGGACCAAATAGAATGATAGTTTTTCAACCTAGTCGTCACTCCTATTCGTAAAATGCATCAAAATCTGCTTTATTATTCCTCCACACGCACAGGACACACGTTAGGGACGCTCTTTGTTTTCCCGACACGGTTTCAAAGCTTCGCTTAAAAACCATATGGACTTTTAATGAAACAAATATAGGTTTTCATTCCAAGAAGAATCAAAATAACAGGCGAGGATTACCTACAGCTGTTTCCAGAGTTGTCAGGGGATCGCTTTGAACATTTATTGAAAACAATAAAATATATCAAATGTAAAGCGGGATTTACATTACGAAATTTGTGATCACGATCTCAGCTCGAAATTGATTTGGTTTCATGCATTGCGAAAGTATTAGATTACACGTGAATTTTTTGGATAATTCTGACCCTAATTTCACGCCACTAATTTCGTTATGTAAACTCCCAAAGTTTTGCTCCTGCTTACCTTGGGTATAGTGCATGCTCTGCGTGGTGGATCTTCAAATGGTTAGCGCACTTGCATAATCACTCGTTTTCACTCACCTGAAACAAAACAAGTCAAAAATTGTTAATCTGAACCCAAAAACACCAGCCGCCTGTTTCACCACGCTGACAATGTCGGCGACATATGTCGGCTGCATACTAAACTTCATAGAAACTTAATGACAATTATAACTAATATTTGAAACGGGATAATTACCATGTATGTTTGTTTTATTGAGCACCCGATATTACCCGTTTCAGATATTATTAGTTATAATGCAAATGACCATGTTACCTTGAAATCGTATATTAGTGACAATTGTCGCGATGTCAGCGCGGTACAGTCTGTACTTAGGTATTGATAAAATGCAACATAATCCGAAATTTTTGATTAATCATTATCTATGAAACATTGCGAATAATGTTTTGCGTAAATACTGTAGTTGTTTTTAATAAATATAAATGATGAGTGACCCGACCCACTCATATTTTAAGTCATGTTGTCGTTAAAAGTGACCTATGAGCTATATTTATAAGGTGCTAACAAATTAGTTACAGATATTTTAACAAATGATATGACCTAGGTACACAGTTTCTACAGTATATTCGAGTATGAAACATTATATGTTTTACGATGTATTTTTACAGAAAACTAAAAAACAAATTTCCTACGTAAAACACCCTGTCAATGTGATTATTAAATGAGAACTCATTGAACAGATTCTAGTACCCCTTTTACCTAACTGGTCAACCTTTTACCTAATTACTAGGGTAATTAACTAATACTTATACACTTTTGCAGTTTTCCCACCGAACCATAATGACATTTAAGACAAACAATTGTCGACACGACAGAAAATGTTAATATCTTGGCAGTTGAAAATGCATAGTGATTATTTTTAGACGGAACTATAATTTGATGTGTTTAAAATACTTAGTTATGTTTTTTATATAGAAACACTATAAATGACAAACGAACAAACGCGCATACGAGCTGATAACATGTAACAAACGAGCATACGAGCTTTCTGCTCATGCTCGTGCTCATGGACGTAAGCAACATCAGAAAAGCCACTTATGCGTCGCTGACTTTTTTGAGTATTTGACTTTTTCAACGCCTTTAATACGTCTGATACGTTTAATAATGAAAATCCCCATATCATATCGCAACATCTCAGGAGGTAGCTCATGATAATCTAAGGAAAAGGTACCGCAGATCTTCTAGTACTCCGAGCTCATTTTTCAGACTTGCGTATTTTTTTACTCCAAGCCTTAGTCCCTAACTCCTTGTTATCATTCTAAAACTGTCTAACGTATAAGCGGATTGACAATTTAAAACTTTTTCGAATTGGCACCATTACTTGGCTTCGAACAGCTTTCGACATGACATCGCAATAGTTGGCAGGCATACACACAAACAGGTGTTCACGGGCCAAGCGCAACGCATAAATATAGCAGAACACAAAGTTATTGACGCCACTAAGCCTCCTTTATTGACTGGCGAGCACAGCCCTAGCATAATGACATAAACGTTCTCCTTGCCAAAGGATTCCCAACTCCATATCTTAGTAACACGGTTGATTTTTTATTGCAGATGAACTGAGGGTTGTCGCGTCTATTTTGACTGAAACTCGGTTTTGCAATAATGACACCGTGACAGGCTCGGTGTGCACAAAGTGCGTTTTGTATCGTTAATCGATACGGCCATATTGAATCTGAATACAAACTGCTGTTAAGTACGGTGGGCTACGTGATTTGCCGGGCTATTGGCCTAATCAGAGTGGAAGGAGCATACCATATTGATGGTAAGAATATAAATATTTTAGCAAGCTTTATGACTGTTTGTGTGTGTTATTATACAATATTATTTTAATGTGGGTATGGAGGCCTGTGCCCTAACGAAAATCGTTATCCACTGATGAAATCTATTGCAATTCATTCGCCATACGCCGGAATACGTAAAAAAATCGTGATTTTTAGGTTCGTTTTTAAGTAAAATAGTCACTTTTTGGTAAGTCCATCTGATCCAAAGAGACTTAGGTCACACGGATGCTCATGCCATTCTATAATATATAAGTCAATGAATTAACTGTATACTAGCATATACCAAAAAATATGAACTTATCAATTTGACGTAAAAAAAATACATTTTAACCGTTAATTTGGGTCAGTACATAACGAGGATCAGGTTTTTTTCTGTGGAGTACCCAAAAGTTAAGGACTTTAAAGGCTGATGTTCTTGCCTAACCCTTATCTACATAAATGGGTACTCCTTTTTTCTATTGACCTGTGTCATAAAAATAGTTATTCACACACACTGTTAAATATTGCCCACAGAAGAGAAAACTTGTGTTTAGCTGAATTGTTCCTTTTTTTCCTTTGGACATAATAGCAATTAACTTTTGTGTAAATAGTCCACAGGAAAAACCTGAATATCGTTATGTTTTTTATCCAATTCTGTCATGAATCGACATCAAGAATTCCAAGGAGGAGTTCATATCGATGCGCTTGTTAAGAGAAGTGGTCTATAAATGTTTAAGGCTTATTACCTTGGAAGATACAAGTCGTTGCACAATAAACATCGAAGTTCTTAAGGATCTCGATCTAATTTAACTTGTCCTCGGCAAGGCGGAGTCGGCAAAAATTAATTATTAATGCAATGAACTTTTAGGTGGCCCCAATTGCAGCGGACGCTTCAGCGGGTCTGCAGTACAGCGATAGTAACGAATAACACTACGCGTCAAGAGTATACCTTTTTTAAATCAGCTCTAAGAAAAGGTGTGCCTGACTAAGCTGTGTTAATTAATATAAATAAATAAAAATAGTAACAAATTTATAGGTATGTCAGACCAAATAAAACATGGCAAACACATTAAACGCGAACTGTGAAAGGGGTGTGTATACATAAAAAATACAGCATTAAAAAATAAGGGTCATTCTTTTTTGATGCCTTGTTTCATCTGCTAGTATCTAAAATTAACTATTCAGTTACTGGGTTAGTCAAACACTAGTTTAAAGAAGATTTCTCATTCAAAGTTTAAAGCTGGAATAGAGTGCTCTATAAACTAAGATTGGTAGATTAAATTGTTATCTAAATAAATGAAATGTTTAAGCCACCGGTGGATGGGTGGATTACAAGATCTGGTGGAAACTAACTATAAGTATGTGACACTAATAGTTTTCGACTTCTTCGACTTCCACTTCTGACGGCACGTGATCAAGGTCGTTTAAATTTACAGACGTTTTTATTGATCAATATAGTTTAGAATTTATTTTTTTATAAAATTAAAATTCAGTGCCAACTATAAGCAGATTTTAAAGGTACTTATTAAAAAAAAATATTAACGCAAATTATTAGGACGTGGCATCCAAATGCTTTCGTTTAAATTCATAAATCAATAATTACTAAAGTGAAGTAACTATTTATAATCGAGTTATTGAAATTTCTAAAAAGATACACTTTTCCATTGAATTACAATTTAAGGCGATCTTCATATTGGATACCCATATACACGCCGCTATAAAGCTAGTGGGATGTCACTATATAACTGTATAACGCCATTTCACTCACATACCGGAGAGGCGTAAGGGTCCGTATCAAATGATAACAGGGTACAATCCGCTACTACTGAGCCAACGCCTCGTGCGAAGCGAGCGGCGTTCCTCAATCCGATTATAAGATGTTAGACTGTAACATTATAATTGTTTTACGGACAGTACAGGCAAACACATAAACGTCCGGCCATCTTTTTGTGGAATCGAGTTGACCGAGCATCGAAAAACCACTTAAGGTTTGGTATGACACACCAGGCCGGGACGGGCCGGGCTGTGACCGATGTGGTAATTTCTATAGAAAGCATCACGTAATAGCACATGGCGATTTTATGATACCCGGTCTAGCACGGGTCTTTTTTTGAAATAAATTTGGTATCTAATCTACTCGTAAAACATTTGAATGAATACTTGGTAGACCAACCACCATCCAGTATGTATCGCATAGTCTATTTAAAAAAAATAGATGTTGAAAATTTATTTTATAAAATCATACCAGGTTTAATTACATATATAATGTAGGTATAATAAACTTCCGCAGAATAGGGATGGCAACTGGGTTAAAAAAACTATAATTCTAATTAGTCCGTCAGTTAGATTATCTAAAATTATTAGACACGTACTTTTTCCTTTATAAATTTAACTAAAATTGACAAACAATTGTAAATCATGAATTAAATCATTTACTATTTATAATAAATGTTTTGATTCATGTTTTTTCAAATAGTCACACTACTATATATAAATTATAAATTGAAAGGGATGTCATATACTACAGAAAAAGTAACCAAGGCAGGGCAAGTATCAGGCTGCAAGGGCTGGTATCGAATTTTATTTACCTCGTGAATATATATTTTATTTAATGTAAAACAACAACATCGACAAAACCTGAAAAAAATCGAATGGTATGTTCGTAACTATTATGAAAGATTATGCATTTATGTAGTTTAAAAAACAAAACCATGCATAAAACTCAAAAATAAGTAACATCTTGTTTTATAAAGTCCAAAACGTTAGTTTCCACCAGATTTTGAAATCCACCCATCCACTGGTCCCTGAAACGATTCATTTATTTAGATAACAATCTTCTCTACCAATCTTAGTTTATAGAGCACTCTATTCCAGCTTTCAACTCTGACTAAGTAATGAGAAATCTTCTTTAAACTAGTGTTTGACTAACCCAGTAATATAATGGTAAATTTCACCATTTATAACATCTAGTAGAAATTATAAGTTTTAAAATCTCTCGATAACAATGGAATAGAAAATGCTAGTAAAACGAAACTTGATACCAAATTTTAAGAAAAAAGGCTTCATTAATGACTAAGATTCT
The DNA here is from genome assembly GCA_949128165.1 of Lathronympha strigana. NCBI lineage: Eukaryota > Metazoa > Arthropoda > Insecta > Lepidoptera > Tortricidae > Lathronympha > Lathronympha strigana. The sequence goes on from OX421905.1 coordinate 18,858,686, forward strand.
GAATATTCTGTAATTAGTATTGATTTTCAGTGAATATCTTGGAGAAGACAACCTTTGTAACCCCCAAACACAATCATTCCGATAAATGGCTTCCGATCAAAAAAGATCACTCAGATTATTTGACCTACGATGCCAACAACATACCAACACATATGTATATATCTACACACATTAATTTATAATACATGGAAAAGCTTGAAAAGCTTATGAACTGCAAGAACTATAGAGGTACACATGTTAATATAAAATCGCATATACAAACATAGAGATGTCGAGCGAAAATCGACTAAATTACGTGAGTGACCCGTTTTAAATATAATTTAACATAACTTAATCTTTGTACAAATCAAATTAACGTGTTACAGGTGATGTTTGGAATTTGAATTTTGGTGTCACAACTGGTTGTTTAAAGCCTATGATAATGTGTAGTCTCCGCGGAATTGGAAGGGTCGTGACAAATATTGAAATTGGGAACTGATGAATTTCCTTCCCTTCGTTCTTTTTCCGTACAAACTCTATCAAAGTAAAAGTAAAAATAATACAATAATGCTTCTCCAGTAGAGTGTGAAACCTGTTGCTGCCTGTTTGAAAATCGGTGCTTTTAGCAATCTTTTAACCAAATTCCTTACTATTTTAATTTAGTTCCTGTAAAACTTCACACCATTTTTACAAAACATACTTAAGTGATTCTGACTTGGCGTAATAACACTATACAATTAATTAAGGTATAACTGAAACTAACATTCAATATTAACCTTTAGAGTACAGCACACGCGAGGCGTAAGACCTACCCACGCATTATACTCGTAGAGTCAACGTACTGGGTGAAATGAAAACCAGCCAAGAGTATTTCAAGCCATACTGGGTGTAGGATCCAGTAGCTCTCAAACCCAACCGTCACGAAAGTGGAGCTTATAAGAAGTATTTTTGCGGCACATACTGCCTTCAAGGAGAATCTGACTTTGTAGAAAATATCAAAAACAGCTGAATCAATCATGTCAAAAATTGAAGTCAGTTAAGTTTGAGCTTTACTTTTATTACAACTATTATTATTTTTTTGCATTCATAAGCCTTTTTCCAAAAAAAATGTTTCAAAAGTTAAAGAATGGGAGGGGAAGTCATTTGTTGAATTTGTAACTTCCAAAAATATACACGATATGTAATATGACATAGCATGAGAAGTTGGAGATATCTGTAGCCCCGACAAAAAAGACAGCTGTTAAAAGCTCGTAAACGAATGAATCAAAATAAGTGAGGTTTTATTAATCGAAATCTTTGTTTGTCGATTCTTACTGTCTTTCTTGGATGTGGAAGCAATGGTCTCCAAAAAATCCAGCACAAACTGGAAATAGTTATGTACATAATTACAGCCAAAGCTCAATGCTCCACATTTATAGTATGTATACCCATGTGTGTATGTATTACCCATTAAATAACATTTAAAACAGGTCACTCGAGTGATTAAGTTGATTTCGCTCGACATTTTTCAATCTTTGCGGAGATCGTTATCAAGAGCGACCACCCGCGACAAGGAAAAATCACACAACAAAGAGGGGAAAGTCAACCTAATTATGTCAGAGATCCGTTATTATTTAATGTTAGGGTTATTTTTTATATTTCTACCTTATCAAAAATTATTCGTAACTCACATAATTTCTGGACATGATAATCCCAGACAGAAACGCCTCGCCTGCACGTACAATACGATGGTTGACAATTAGTCGCGTCTAGAAGCCCCTCAAACGTTGGTAAGCCGGTGCCAGACGACGCGTTTTTTCATCTATACCTATAGGCCAATGTGGAGTGAAATCCTAGATGTGACTGTCTTTATGTGAATTCTTAATTTTATTCCCTTTGGGGCTTTCGCAAAATTTCTCAGCAAATTATTATAATGCCTAATAAATGTGTTGCTTAAGAAAAAAATACAGGTTGGGTTAAATATTTTTCCGCGTTTGGAACTTGAACAAAATTGAAACCATAATGGTTTATTTCCTAAAAAATATTTTTTAACCAGGATTTAATGAAATTAAACACTTTAGGAAGGATTAATCGCGCTTATCACCATCATTATTATAATCAATCATTTAAGTCATCATCTTAACCATGTGAAAACGAGTGCTGTAAAGGGCTCGAAACGTAGGGTCATGGTGTTTGGGGGGCTACAACGGGAAACCTCCTCGAGTGCCAGGGCTCTTCCCATTCTCCTTGATCCGGTTGATCGGGGAAAAAGGGAAGGGTTCCTGGACGGTGCTTCCTGGGGGCAACGGTAAGCGATCTCTTGGAAGATTCCGAGGATTTCTTACTGGTGCTGCAAATATCCTGTCAGGGGGGGTTGGGGGGTTCCGCACAGGGAGTACTCTCATTGAGGGAGAGAACTTCTGAGTGTTGGCGTGAGGGGGCCTCCGGGTCTGCCGACAGGAATGCCGCTGTCCTGTATAAAACTGCGGTCCCGTACCCTGTCTAGGCAGAGGGCCTATGATGACGGACCGGGGGTTGCCACTGCTGGCCGGCGCCGGCGTGGTGGCTGCGAGGATGACCACCTCTATAAAAAATCGCAAAGGCAACCTGAGGGGGTGGAACCCGGGGTTTTTCCATCTCGCTCCCGGAGTGGAGGTTGTCATGAGGGACCAGCGTGTGGTGTCGCCCTGCACGCTACCTTCGGGCGGGGGAGCTTCGGCTCCAGGGGCTTCGGCCTGAACGCCCCGTGTAGGCGCTTGTACACGGGTGTGGTGCGGAGCATGGCGCTTTACGGAGCACCAATATGGGCTGAGAGGCTGAATGCCCGCACCACTGCAATCCTCCGGCGGCCGCAGAGGGTGGTGGCCCAGCGCATGGTGAGGGCCTACAGAACGACCTCCCATGCGGCTGTGTGCCTCCTCGCCGGCACCCCACCCTGGGAGCTGGACGCGAGAGTGCTAGCAGAAAGACACCAGCGACGGGTCGAGGCGAGGAGGAGAGGGGAGCCACCAGACCCAGAGGAGTGGGAGAGGGCAGCACGCGCGGCTGAGGAGTGTCTCAGGCAAAAGTGGAGGGAGTCGCTGGAGGATAGCCAGTACGGTGTCAGAACCATCGGGGCTATCCTCCCATCGCTAGACGAGTGGGTGGACAGGCGTAAGGGGGTCCTCACGTTTAGGCTGACGCAGGTAGTGTCCGGACACGGTTGTTTTGGGCACTACCTGCACCGGATAGGCAGAGAGCCGGTGCCACGGTGCTGGGAGTGTTGGGAAGCGGACGACACGGCCCAGCACACTCTGGCAGAGTGTGTTCGCTGGGCCGTGGAAAGGGCGGTCATGCAGAATGATACGGAGCTGGCAGATCTCTCGCTGCACAGCGTCATAACAGCGATGCTAGGCAGCGAGAGGAAATGGAATGCGGTGGCCTCCTTCTGCGAAGAGGTTATGTCGCAGAAGGAGGCAGCGGAAAGGGAGCGGGAGGATGCAGCTGACGCTCTCCCGCTCCGTCGCAGGCGGCGGGGTCGAAGGCGTCTGGCCTTCATTCGCCAAGACCCTTAATGGGGCCAGCGGGATCGGGTCCCGCATTGCACGGCCCCACGTCGTCGGGGGGGAGGTCAAAGCGTTTTTGAACTCCCTCTCATTGTGCGGGTGCCCCGGCATAAAGCCGGGGCCGCCGGAGGGCACCGTGGTGCAATATTATTGATCCCACGGTGCCCTCATTAACGGCCAAGAGGGAAACGCCGGAGTGGTGTTTAGTGGGTAGGGCCGACTCTGCTTCCCTCTGACTTGAGAGGGAGAACTGAGCGGCGAGTCCCACACACCCCCCCACTACGACCTTACCTGGGGTCGGGGGGACGGTGCGGAAAAGCATTCACCACTCCGTCAAAAAAAAACAAAAAAAAAAAAAAAAACAAAAAAAAAGGGGCTTCGGCCTCCAGGAGGGGACAGCTTCGGCTGTCGCAGCAGGCGGTGTTCGCGGTTGTGAGCCTAGGGCAATCCCGTGTCACCGTCACCAACGCTGCAAGATGGGCATACCGTGGATGGTTTAGTGGGTAGTGCGGGTCCGGACCTGCGAGTCCCACATACCCGTTCTAGTTCCCCGGCTAGGCGGGATGCCTAAATGCATTCCTCCACGTAAAAAAAAAAGGGGTCATGGTGTTTATAAACGCGATTAATCTGTTCTAAAGTGTTTAATTTCAATGAATAACAATCGCGGTAACAGAAGACAATATTAGGATTTAATGCATTATTTATCGACCCTGTACATTTAGGGAAATTTGCTGAAGCTTGGTAGACCAAACTGACACATAGCGGCTGTTTTTCTTAATTTAGTCTCGGTTTTTTAAATTACATTTGATTTTTAATGGGCTTTTCGGAGGCTACGGAATGGCACTATAATAGGTGAATGTACCAAATTTCATACAATATTATTGTTTTTATAAAATTGTTTTACACAAAAGCTGGCTGACATCGAGCGCAATACTCAACGCTTCATAAAAATACATACCTAGAACAATGTTTAATTTCGCATCATTCCATTCCATCATTAATAAATAAATACATTTATTTTCAAAATATCTACAGTAAGTGTAACTTACTTACTCGTAACTACCTACCTCTACCTACCTTAAATCTAAAATAGGTCCAAAACGACTCAAAGACCATTACCTATCTCTACCATAATTTTTTTGACTGCTTCTGTTCTTTTTATTATTATTATTTTTTTCTCTTATTGCTGTGTGGCTCTTGCATGAGAATTTATGTTGTTATTTTGTTTATTTAAGTATGTTTATTTATGTCTATTTGTTTATTATTATTTTGTATATATAAGTATGTTTATTGTTTTTCGTAGTTTTGTGTGTGTGTGTGCGTTTAGTTAATTTCATCTATATGTTTGTAACGCCTACTCTCGCTGATTAGTTCTCATTGTTTCCGCTACCCAAAGGTTGTCTGGAAGAGATCGCTTTTTAGCGATAAGACCGCCTATTGTTTGGCCTCAATCTTAAATCGACTGGTTGTATTTTCTTTTTCTTTTTTTGTTAGTTAAGCTTATATAGTTTTTTTGTTAGTTGTATTTAACTATCATTTCTTGTATCTAACTTAAACTTGAGGTGTGCAATAAAGAGTATTCTATCTATCTATCTATCTAAAATAGGTCCTTGAGGCATTGTACCTAGGATGCTGGCAGCATTTCCTCGTTGTATCGCAATGCTGATACATTGTGCGAGAAAGCCACCAGCTCTTCGGTCACCAGTAACATCAACCAGACGTTTCGCAATTTCTACGAAAAACTTGCGTGCGCTGGGACCCCATGGACCAAGAGTTTCGACTCCGAATGGTACAAAAAGGTACTCTCTGCCCAGGCTCTTATATTTATTACGTTTTAAAATTTCGGCGCATTCAGCGGCTCCGCCCGCTTTTACATTAGTTCGTTGGAGATGGGACGGTGCCAGCGTGTCTACGCAGGTAGCATCCGTCCCAAACTCCAAGGAAACAAGGACATCCCATCGGGTCTCTTGCCATCATCCCTGAAAATGCCAGTCGGCTCAAGGAGAGCAGGCAGCACGTTGATATTTGAAAGATATCGAGTGTTCCTATTTGCAAAAAAATATGGTCGATTCTGTATATGCTACGAGGACATTATTTCTGCCGAAAGGTGTCCACTACTGGACAAAGGCCTTCCTCCAGAATTTTCGTAATCAATGGTTTGCCACTACCTTTTAAAAGTTTCTCTTCTCCATCTATCCAGATCGATCGTCTGTTCAACTTCTTGGAAGTCTTCCCACGCAGTGTTTCTACGTAAGCAGTCACGGATAAAAACTTTTTTGCCGTAGCAGCCGTCAGGTCCACGAACAATATACCCAAATGTGATGTATTATGATGAACAATCGAATCAACTAAGGCCTACATGTTTAGGTACTTTGTTTTGCCTTTAAAGTTGAAGGTAAAAAGTCCCATGACTAAACCAGAATAGTCGTTTAAGCAACAGTGATTTGACGGCAATTATTTGTGTGTTTATCACGAATATTTGTTCCTGAGTTATGGATGTTTTCTATGTATTTGAGTATTTATATGTATCTGTCTATTATATATATCGTCGCCTAGTACCCATAACACAAGCCTTATTGAGCTTACCGTGGGACTAGGACGATTTGTGTAAGATTGTCCCGTAATATTTATTTATTATTTATTTATTTATTAGTGATAATATCACTGTTGAGTCGGGTTGTGTAAGGATCTATTATTACTAAACCCGACTACGTCTCGTTTTATAACGGCGACTTTTGAGTTTTACGAACCAATTATGAGCTGCTGCATACACTTGTATTTCTACAACAGCTAAAAACAAAGCCAAACAAACGTATGGCAACTACAAAAAAGAGAAAACAATGTATGTACACTATATTGTATGAAAATTCGTAAGAGCATCGCTTTACGGTGACTTTATGGAATACCACGGACAACGTTAAAATGTATACTTTTTTGATATCGCTGTTTGCCATTTAATAGAAGTGACAGGTAGAAAAACGCCATAAAAAGCATTCTTGTAGTATTGTTGTTTTCAGAAAATAGGCAAAACATAAATAGAAACGTAATGAGATCAAATTTACTGCATGCATAAAGAATTCTATGTCTATTTAGTGATTACTCAATAATACGACAGTCGATACGAGAAAAACTGAGCTCATTTGGCAGAGCTTATGATAATAGAATGAAACGTACTTATGTATTTACTTAATGGGTACCTACCAGACATATTAAGTAACTACATAGGTACGTTTCTTCCCCCGGGGAAAAATTCACGCGAAATTATTATCAAGGGCTATTATTCAGTTCCCTTGGGGTAACTTTCTTCTAGTTATCCTATTTTTGTGTTCACGCTAGTATAAAAACTTTTGCGAATTCTTGTCATTCATGTTATACGTTTTTAATGCTAAGAGATGATTCTGTACAAAACATATTCAATACAAAAATATCTAACAGGTAAAAAAGCGAGATAAGTTGGCTCCGTAGCCTATAGATGATTGCAACACCAGAAATGTTACATGCGCGTTGTCGACGGATACATACATTTACGCTGGTGGGTTGTTCTTGTCGTGAATTAAAATATACAGATTTTTTTATTGACCTTCTTTCTCACCCACGTCGACCTCTTTCTTCTTCTTAGAGACGTCCTGGCCTAAACCCACTATGCTATTTTTAGACTAAACTACCTGCTACTATGGAGCTCACAAACTATTAGAACTTATAACGAAAAGTTTTAGGGGTATTTTTCCGGAATCGTCACGGGACACAACATCCTCAACAGGCATCGAGGCGCGAGGCCCCTTTCATACTCGGTACTCAGTCTTGCTATAAGCATGTTCGTATATCATATGTACAACTTGTACAAGTAATCAAAGTTTTTTTTTGTTTACAAAGTATACAGGATGTCATTAGCCATTGGACATAAATGCATATGCGTTACGGTGTTTAAAACTAGTACACAAAGTGTCGTAACAATCGGTGTAGTAACTATTTGTTACTTTGGAGCAATCTGTATGCAAGTAAAACTCATGACGTAACAAATCCTCATAGAATAGTCTGAAACCTCCTTTGTCTGTTTGATTATATCATTTTTATTTATGTCACTTAGAACACCTTAATTGTTGACAAATGTAATTGGAGGAAATACATAGTTTCTATAATAGGCTACTGCTAAAAACACTGTCAATAATAAATACAGTCTGTTTTTTTTGCTGTTGATTATTGGAAATAACTTTTGTTAGAAAAAATATATTAATGTTTTTTTTTTAATTCAAAAAATATTTGAGTTAGAACTGAGGTACACCTACACATTATCTGAGATTTCAGGGAATGTCCAATGGCTGAGGTCACCCTAGATGACGCTCAATTAGCAACTCAACAACAATACAATACAATGCAATACAAATACTCTTTTTCTACTCCAGCACTTCTATATTTAAAAAGTATACATTTATAACGTTGTCTGTGGTATTCCATAAGACCACTGCTCCTATAGATTTTCATACAATATATGAGCACTGTTGTTTTTTTTTGTATTTCTATACTGGGCACAACATCTTCCCTATTCTGCCACGTTTCTAGATTTCGCTTTTTACGCTATTTTAGCTGTCGTAGAAAAACTAGGGTATGCAAAAGCTCATAATTGGTTCTTAAAACACTCGAGTCTATTGTTACAAAACGAGGCTTCGCCTCGTTTTGTAACGGCGAACCTCAAGTTTTAAGAACCCTTATTATATCACTGTTGCATAAACTACTATTATTGCACACCTCAAATGAACTCAATACAGAGAATACAGCGAACAAAAAAGAGGCGGTGTTATCGATCTCTTTAGGTAGCGGTTGCTAAGTTTAGCAAGATAAATGGCAATTTAGTATATCTCTTTGAATATCAAAAAGCCCTTTGAATATCAACCAACATCTAACACTTGCTATCTTGCCTTTATCTTTTTAACCTCAAACTCACCTCATCAGCCCATCAATACACAGCCAAGACAAGAGCACATTTTTGTTCTACCTCCCATTATTATGAACCACTTTGCCTATGCACTATTAGAGTTTCACTTCAGCTAGTCACCGTGTCACACAGTAACGTTTTTACTTCAAAATATTGCATTTATGAAAACTTGTGACGGATATGTAGGATATGTAAAGGATATATTGTCAAGTTTTATCCGTAGGAAGTCGCTTTTCAATTGCCGTGGAACGTTTACAATACTTCGTTGTTTAAAAGTGTAGAAACGTCTGTTTGTACTATACTAACAACAACACTTCCATACTTAGTTAGGTACGTTTGGTCTCCTGGCTCTTTAGTGACATTAAAACGCGATGATATCGGATAAAGTGTTGCCAACTGTGTATCAAGAGAATGGTCATTCTATTATAGGGACTCCCGACCAATGTCAACGTCTTGGAAAGTCGGGAGCCATGTTGACAACTTTCTAGAAGGCAATTGGGAAACGTTACAGACAATTGAACTTCCGTGCACTGAATGATGATTAATACGGGGTGCTCGGGAGAATACCAAAAGATTCTAACCAGACATTCCCGATCACATAGTACAAGTAGAATTAAAATTGGCAGTACCCAGAAGCAGCGACCGTGTGACGGCAGTCCGTAGCGTGCAAACATGCTCCGTGGTCCTGTTTGCGTCTGCGTTGTCGCCTGTTTGCGGAGCGTCTCTTATAACATGTTTTGTTTGCGTGCTTTTAGTATCCCGCTAAATTAGATGCCACATTTAGCGACATTTTATAATAGTTACAACTTTTTGAATATTTTTTTTAAATAACAGGGTAAAATCAGACAAAAAGTGGACAACTGGAAGAGAAAATGAGAGAAACAGAATCCCCGAGCCCAAAGGCTTGTATAATATAAACTATACGCCTATGAACGTATCACTAGCTGTAAATGTTATTGTGAATAATATTGTTATATATAATTGGAAGCTCTTACTTACTAAACTTTACTTACGCACGTGCAAATATTAGCGACTTTTTATAAGTAGGTACCTATAATCAAATATATAGAATCATTATACATTTACACAGTTCACGAATTATTTATGCAGCTAAATACTGCAGACAAAACTAATACCTAGAAAATGTAACAAGCCGGCCACTACACCATAAATTTGTAAAGCTGTCAGCAATCCTTAAACCTCTGTATAATTCAGTGGGAACCTTCACAGAACCACGAAATTTCAAGCGCGCATGAAATTTAAAACACACATGCCTTGAAATAAATGCTCGCGAAACAAATGTCGTCGGCGGTTCTTTCTCACGGGTTTGAGTGTTCTGCCTTCTTACGCAGCGCGAGTGGATTAAGGCATAAGTGATTTTTTAGTTTAAACAAAAATATAGGTCTATTTGATGAAACAAACCAAATTATCTTAATCCGCCGGCTTTCATTGAGACCAGGTGGTCTAGAGGTTATGGAGTCAGTCGCGTAAGCTGAAGACCCGGGATCGATCCTCGGTTTGTCCTCCGATAGAGTTGGTCTTTTGGTAAGTATTCATGAGGATTCAATTCTACGTCAAACGAGTATATCTAAACTCCATTAAGTGGTAAATCCAAAGTAAAACAAAACTGCGTACAATTTTTTTGACTTACAGAACGATTATTTTTCAAAATATTCGACTAAGCAAATTTTTGTTAAAAAACATCAAAGTTATTTTTAAAGACCTATTAGATAAGTAGTACAAAATTAAAAAAATTACATCTTCAATTTATATGCAAAAGTAAGTTTAACATATGCTTTATAGTTACTGAGTATAACCGCTGTGACATACAAACTTTAATTAAACCGTATGTCACAGCACTCTCTTTCTTTCTTCAGTACAAATCTGTCTTTAGTACAAATCATTTATTGGCATTACATGTGTCTAGGAAATCGGTTTTTTAGACTTACATTTTAAGAACAAATTTCAAACGGTACTTTATTAATATTTTTAAATATTGTTATACATTATTTTTGGACACGCTTCTGACAAAAGTTGTACATTATCAAAGTCAGTAAGTAATTATTTTAAACAAGTAAATACAACTCTAGTATATTGTTGTACGTGGGGGGAAAATTAAATATTGCAAACAAATTTTGTATAACTCATTGTGTGCAATTATTTTAAGAACTCGGGGGGTAAAATATTGCAAATGTTACAAACAATGTTTTTTATCAAACTTGTAGAGTAAACATAAAGTTTTTAGATACAATAACTCTAAATACGGTAATAAAGTAGTTAGAAACTCACCGCCGTTTTTGTTTGATATTGACATTAGCTATGAGGATTGCTACTGAGGGAAAGGTATTCAGAATACAAAATATAATGACAAAAAAATGAAACATGTAAATATTAAAATGTCTGTGCGAGTCGGACATATCCATCCGGTTTCTCCCAGACTCCGAGGCCGAGCGGGATCCATCACGGATTTTCCATGAGAAAAAAAAAGGTATCAATGTTCAAAATTAATATTTTCTGTTCATAAATAACATAAATATAAATGAACACACAAGTATTTTACCAGTAAATTAATTAAATAAATTGATATAAAATTATAACTTTCCATATTCCCTTATTCTATAGAAGTCATATATTTCCCACGGGAGGTAGGTAAAGTTTTTTTAATGAAAGAAAACTCCCGCGGGAAAATATAAACCTTACTTCAGTAAATCTGAATGCAATAACATCTTTTACGAGCAAATGTGATGAAGTTGTTTGTTTTAATCGTTATGGCTTACTTTTAAGGTTAAGTACATTTTAATTGAAAGTTTCTATAACCAGCTTCCACTTGAACACCCTTGACTATGAACGAGTTAGTTGAATGCTAATTAAGACAAGACTTTTAAAGCGTAGCTGAACCACAGAAAGTGTCAATATCAATGAAATAATGAGTATCTAGTTACTTACGTAGGTATTTCCAATGAAAAATGACATGGTTCGAAATCAGGAAAACAAATGATCTCATTAAAAAAGTATAGGCACTTAAAAATGGTACAGATCGGCACGAAAGCTGGCTAAGAAAATGCATGAAACTGACATTAACTTCATAGACATTCGATCCGTACGCTAACTAAACACTATCTAATCTCTATCAAATTTATATAAAGGAAAGTAGCTATCTTCAAATAGCTAAATATATTTTAAAGCTGCCACTGACTAATATCACAAGTAAGTAGAGTCAAACCACGTTATCTCTTCCAAGCAAAAATAACTGTCAAAGTGTAAAGTGTTATTTTAAACGTCAAACTTCTATGAAATTATACGTATACTTAACACTTTCACATTCTGTGCTATCAAAATCTAGAAAACCAGGCATAGTCGGACTCCATGTGATTTATGAAGATCGTACAAGATTGCAAAATTTGTCTTTAAGTTGACAAAAAAAGCACCTTGGTCGAAATCTTTTCATATGTATATGAAAGGATTTCGACCGCTGCCGCCGTGGCCCAAGTGGCCTAGTAATTATGGCGTCTGGTGAAAAAGCAGGTTCAATATCTGAGCACTGGATCACGCAGTCACTTTTCTTCTTTGTATATATTATTTATTTAAGTCAATAACCACAAGTCGTGACTTTACTTGTATTGGCGTTTTCAAATTCACTTCACCGTCTTGTCTCCGAACGCTTGCTCTCATAACTTGGCGTAATAAGGCTACGTCGCGTAAGAGTTGCTATTTTTCCCATCTTAAAGCCTTCTAATATCGTGTCTGCCTCGGGCCGGTTGTCATTTGTCTGCCGGCAGTACGCAAACTTTGCCTCACTGTTTGAAAGCACTACATTATATCCGTTCCTCTTTATCGTCTCCATGGCGGGTAGTTAAGGCATGTTGTCGATATGAATTTTGTTCATGTTCCTTTTGATAAAGCGCGTCTGTAATTATAACTATATTATTGTTATGAAGCAGTTTTTTTTTTCAGAATATTTTTCATGTTAGATTAATTTATTTTTTCATGTCGGTTATTGTTGTTTTAGTTGGGCATTAGGTGTACAATATAATACCTACGGCTTTTATACTATTCGTTCGTTAACACAGTTTCTTAATTTTACTAACATTATCTACGTAATGATTACTTTTTTACATTTAAATTATTAATTTGACTACCTTTTTATTGGCATCGCGTGTGTTATTTAACACATTATGAAATTAATACATCAGTACTTTTCATTGCACGTCATCTCCCTTTTTCAAAACAATTAATAGGTAATTAAGATTTAAGATGTTCGAGGAATGCTTGTTATTACAAGTACTTATTCATTAAAGAACCGAATTTATTTCATTTACCGTACAATTTTACCGTCTGGAAAGTTTAAAAGTCCTCCATGGAATAAGTGATCACAATAATCTGATTTTAAATTGGCATAATTAGTTGAAATAGATTGGAGTAATTCAGAACAACTCATTAAGATCCCGATAGTTAATCAACCAAAGTTTGTTAGGACTTTGGAGGTGGATTCGATGGGATAAAATTAATTACAAATTTGATTTATGACCTGAGATAACTATTTGGGAGTGACGTTTTATTGTTAGACATCACTCAATCAAGATGTCTTCGCTTGATTATTGGTAATTTTAGTGCAAATCTTACAGTTTTCGTTTAATAATATTAATAGTTTGACTTTTAGAATATAATACAGCTCTAAACATAGTCTCGATGATTTTTAAGCAACTCTAATTATGCAATATGAAATAGGCAAAAGGTAGTCCATGAAATAATAAGTTTTTATTCAAAAATTAAACTTCTGATACAAGATTTTATCTTTATTTTTATCCAAGTTCCGACTCATTAGAAAGACTTTGAGAGTATAGAGTTCATAAAAGGTACCGATCCGTTATATAAAAAAAAATATTTTTTTTAAGTAACTTGTATCGATATTGAGTCAGCACTCCACAACCCTACCGGCAAGTCTCCCCACTTCCTTACAGTTGGGATTTCTTTTTAATACCCACATTTAAACTCGGGGAGTGAGCACATGTCGCGTAACAAACTTCGCGTTCACCTACTGAATCCTGAACTCCTGGTTAATCAGAACGAAGTACACACCATTCAAATGTCTCTTTGTCGGTTTTCAATCGTAAGACTTGGAATAATTTTTGACTTCAGGTGACGTACAAAGTTCGTAAGATGGCATTGTATGCAAAATAATCAAGGTTAACTTTTAAGTAATATATTAAATCAGGCATCATTATCGCAATTAACGTTTTAATTTCGATTAAGATAATTTCAGATTATAACTTAGACATGTACTTACTCGTATTTAACATATAGTATTTTCGATAATTTAATACGGATGTTATCTGCTTCTAGGTATACTTGTCTGAAATTAACTTTTACTCCACTAGAAACCAGAGATTTAAGGTGGATTTGCACAAGCGCATTTTCATACTAAATTTATTGCAGGTTTTTAGGACGTTTACGAACCTTTCGAGTATTGGTGAATTCGTGAATTTATATTTATCACCAATAATATGATAATATTATGACCGATCGTGCTCGTTCATTTGCGCGAATGAACACAAAAACATGTGCGTTTTTGTTAGGGTTAAGAATGTAATTTCGTATTTTTAATTTTGTATAGAAATAAATACACAAAAATAAGGCACTTATCACGATAACTCTTCTAATTTTATCAACTTCCCGCAAATAACTTGCTACTAAATGAAACAATACTATAGTATTGCCTATGCCTATGGACGCCTGCAATTCCAGGGGTATTGTTTCATTATAATACCCCTGGAGTTGCAGGCGTCCATAGGCTACGGTAACCGCTTTTGACCAGGCGGGCTATACGCCTGTTTACCATCGACGTGGTATAAAAAAAAAACAAATACAAAAATATTTAGCGAATTCGTCTTACACCTGCAAACACTTTTATCACGAATATACTGAGTTAAGTTTTATATGTATATGTATGTGTTTATCTATATAAGTATGTTTATCGTCGTTTAGTACCCATATTACAAGCTATGCTTAGTTTGGGGCTAGGTCGATGTATGTGACATTGTCTCCAAATATGTAAGTATTTATTTAAAGCGATAATCTTATAAAATGATCACTTTACTGTTTCCAAGCTTTGGGTGTGAGTGTCACAAGCTTCCTCCTCTATATACCTACCAAACACCTACCAAATATTATAAAACCCTAGTTCCCTTAAACCTGTCGCCTCCGGCGGTGGGGCCCGAAACAATAAACTGTCATAAATCAAACAGTTTCATAAACCTGCACTTTCGCGGAACTTTACAGTTCTACAAATACGCTGCTTCCGTTTTATGGTTTATATCTCTGAAACGACGTCGCGTTAAGAACTTTTTTTCGTTTTATACCGTTATCACTGTATCATTGAACGTTTCTTATACAAATTAAATATTAAGAACGTAGTTATGTAATTGAAAATAATAAAAATTACTGATTTCTTCATTGTTTTATATAAAAAAATAGGACATTAGTAATTTTGATTAGGTATGTTTAATATTTCGACAACGCCTAATTGTTCCAGGATGGAAAAGAGATACACATACAATGTTATCGTGTTATTGAATTAACATACTACGTAGCCTTTGTTTGACAACAAAACATAACATTCGGTTTACCATTACTAAACAAATTACTATTAAGTAACTAAACAAAAAAAGTTGAATGCGATACACCTTTACTTCCTTATGACTGATATTTTGATATGAAGATCATGACGTTTGAAAATATAATAATAGACGAGCTAAAACAAAAGAACTTAATATAGAAACTTAGGTGGCTGGATCAAGGGTCAGATGCAGAAAGCGGTAGTCCTGGACACGGCGCCCATAGTGGCGCCATAGTGTCCGGCGGTTCCGTTCTCTGCGGCCCTAACCATCGGCAGCTTGGGCTAGTACCACGAAAATCGAACGATTGCGGATTTTTATCACCATCTCTATCACACTTGCATATTAGAGTGACAAAGAGGTTTTTCCGTCGATGCCAATTTTCGATGTTCGGGTAAGCGTGGCTGGGCCCTGCCCCGTTGCGGGCGGCACTCTACCTATAGGTAAAGTTTTTTTATAATCATACATCGGCGGCTCGTGACATTAAGGTAGCACTAGTGATGAGACACGTTTTTCAAGTGCCAAGATAAAATAACCGATGAATATTTAATAGGTTTCTTTCCACATGGTTTCAATATATCTGTGATGAAGTAGGTTTGATCGCTAATTAAAAACATCAATGTCAATTGTCAATATTAAATAGGTATGTCATTGTCATTAATTCAATAAATATATGGTTTAAGAAATTTATTTCTCTAAAATAATATTACAATTCACTTATATAGAGAAATACAAACAATTGTAGCATACATTATTTACAAGTGCATGAATAGCATAAAATATCATTTGTTCCAAATTTTAAACTAAAAAGCAGGCTATTATTATAATGCAAATTAATTATTACAAAAAAAGCAGTTGAAATCACATTGAACATGAACATCAATACGCTGCAACATTACAGAGGAATGCTTTTCTTACCTTTCACTTGAGTCGAAGTTGAACAATCATTTTCGTACACCAAATGGATTTTGACAGGTAGAAGACGTAGAATAACTTCGAACAATTTAGAAAAAGTATTAATTGCATATCACGAATATCATATAATAAATGGTTGAAAATATTTTTCTTATTGGTCTCATTTGCTCGACTTGTACCTAACTCGTGCCTACTCGTAAAAAAATCCGGTTACATCACTAGTCTGTCAGAAATGTCATGTTTATACGTATGTTTATTACATGTATTTTATAACCATTATTATAAAACCTAACCTAAAAAGAAAACTAAATACAGAGAATAATAAAAGACGAATCTGTCTTGTATATAACACGTATGTTCAACGGTGAGGCGTTCAAAGACCTCGAAATTCTTAGGAAAATATGTCGTTAAAAAGTTAATTTTCTTCAAAACTGAAATAGCATGGCAATGCCTCAAGGGTCCTCCCAAGGGCTCCAGACATGAGTAGGTATATTTGCCTGCCTATTCTGAGTTACAGTTACAGCTAAATTCATGAAAGAAAAATGCTTGCATGTTTCGTGAATGTTACTTTGGACTTCTTGAATACTTCAAGCGAAATATAATAATTAAGAAGTGATTGCTTACGAAATTTTAAAATAACAACATAAAAAATGACTTTCCAGCATTTGAAATTCAGTTCTTTATAAATTATTTGGTTTCGAAAACAAAATATGAAATGTATCATTTTTGTATAGTTTATTTTTGAAAAATGGCTACCACTTAGCACGTCTAATATCGCTACGTAGAGAATTCCATAAACTAATTACTTACCTGGAATAAACACATGTCCGTAAAAATTTGAGCTTAAAGAAGGTAGAGAAAAAAGCAGGTTTTCTGCACACCTAGCGGAGGTTACATAGGTAGTTGAAATCTTTGAGGTAGCGGGGAATTGCAGGATTGAGCGGTGGTGACCCAGAGTCCCGGGTTCAAACCCCGGGTCGCACTCGCACTATAATAAGTGTTTCGGAACTCATGTACGAAATATCATTTGCTATTTACCAATCGCTTTTCGGTGAAGGAAACATCGTGAGGAAACCGGACTAATCCCAATATCGCCTACTTTACTCTCTGAGTTTTAATGTATGGTAGTCGCTTTCGTTAAACTAGAGCGCTTACGCCAAATCTTGAGATTAGTTGCCAAAGCGGTACCCGAGGCTCTCTGAGTCGTGGCATAAGCCTGGAAAACTGTAGGAAGAAGAAGAGTAGCAGGATTGAAAAGAACGCCAAAATGAGGAGACAGAATGTGAATGTTACGTTTAAGCGTTGTTAGGGAGACACTCGAGTTGAGAGCGAAAGCAAGAACCATGGTCATATTTCCGAGGTAATTTACAAAATCTTGTAAATAATGTTTTTAAACTTGCTCACACGTACTTACTATAAAAATTTAATTTTTCAATAGGACTTTTTCTGTAGAAAAAGTGACCAAGGCATAAGGTGCGTTCCGCCAATCCTACAGCTCAGACTTATTACGTCTAGTGATTTAGTGCTGTGTGCTGTGAAAGAAGAGATATCATATACTACAGAAAATCTACATGACATATGTATATATATATTGAAGTGTGGCTCCTTAAAAACATGAATTAAAACATATATAGAGGTTTAAGTTACTCATATAGATAAGACAACAAAATCCACAAGATAATAATTTGTCATATGAATCTCAAGCACTGACCTCATCGACCCTCAATATAGCTCAAGGTCGGCATTTCAAAACCTCCAGCCGCCTGGGAAATCATCCACCTTACTGTAAGGCTTCGATGGATATTTATGGAAGCTGTCACGGGACTTGCGACGTGAAAGGGGACCTGACGGGACCTGTGGGGACCTGGGGGGAGGGGTCTGGGAAGGGCCCAAGCTCAAGGGAATGCTGTTCCGACAGGCGTACGCACGGTGAATTTTGAGTGGGTTACTAGGCTTTTTTAAGATTTGTAACCAGTTTGGAGCATTAGAGGGTTTAATGAGAACGGTTGTTGTATTTAATAGGTTTGTTATGAAATTCGGTGTTGTGATTTTTACACTGATGTTAATTGAGTAGGTATCTTTAACATTGCAACATGATTAATATTTGCGGTACACATTATAGTGGAAATGTTCTAAGAGACCACGTATGTGACACTTGTCTTGTCAGTGTGTGTCATGTTTGTAGTGACAATGCCACGACGTACAGTGGCGTTCAAAAGTGCATGGACAATTTATGAATGAATTCATTCATAAGTTGCCCATGCGCTTTTGATCGCACTGAAAAGCGCATAATAGCGATAGTACATATAGTTTTTCTTAGTAACGATTTTCCTTTAATGGTTAATACTTTATTCAATCGATTATACTCTAGTGAGTGCTTAATGTTATTTGTTATTTCCCTTTACGTTATATTATGTGTTAAATAACTATGTCATATTAACAAAATATACCTATACCACAATAATTGCCCATAAAATTTAAAAATATAATTTTTGACATATGTTTAGGTTCTATATCAATTTTTGTTTTCTTATCTTATTTACTATATTCCGTCAAGTAGACCCTAAACCACAGTAACTGATTACACAAATTTAATATACAATATACGTTTAAAACAAGATTACGTTCAGAAACCATATATTATTTAAATTGTACTATATAACATTTACACAACTCACGGTAGATCAACGTATCCAAATGTTGTCTCGCCCAACTTCTGCAACTTAATTAATTGACGAAAAGTTTGAACTATGTACTTAGCTCCGCTTCAAAAATTATGTTAGTAGTGAGTTTGCTGATATTCAAGTGGTTTTAGGGTTACGTACAGTCAGCCACACAGCTGTAAATACAGCCAAAGTGCCAAAAAAATGTATACAGGACTTTATTGCCTGAGCATTAAGGTCGCGTATACATATTTTTGGCACTTTGGCTGTATTAATAGCTGTGTGGCTGACTGTACCAAAATGGTAAAAAGGGAAACCTTATGGCGACGCTCTGTCTGTCTCTCTGTCTGCCACATCGTTAAATATCTCGGGAACTACTTGAGATATCGATGTAAATTTTTGAATAGTTACAAAGAGGGCTAACCCAGACGCATAAAAAGTAAAATGATTAAACACATATTATTATTTTCTATGAAAAATGCATGATACACTTATATCGGGTTACTCACGTCAATAAAGTCGAAAATAGCTCAACATATTTTGGAACGGTCCGTTTACCATAATCATGACTGAGATGCGCTCGCGGCAATTGCTCTGCGCACACTGCGCGCGACAGCACGCTGCGTCCGGCGACTGGCCGGGCCGGCGCATATTTTCAACTTTATTGACGTGAGTAACCCGATATAAGTATATTAATCATTATAATAAGGGTTCTTAAAAACTTGAGGATCGCCGAGACACAAAAACAGACGAAGTCGAGTTTTGTAATAATAGACCCGAGAGTTTTAAGAACCAATTATGAACTGTTGCATACGTTAGTTTTTCTACCAAAGCTAGCGAAAAAATATAATCTCGAAACATGGAAGACACAAAACAGTGTTAAAATATTAAATGAAAATCCATTAGAGCATCGCTTTACGATAGTTTTATAGAATACTACAGACAACGTCATAATGTACACCTTTTTAATATCGCTGTCAGTCATCTAATTGACAAATAGAAGTGCTGGAGTAGAAAATAGTATTTTTCCTACTCCAGCAATTAGATGACTGACAGCGATATTTAAAAAGTATACATTATAACGTTGTCTGTGGTATTCCATAAGAACACTGCTCCTATGGATTTTCATACAATATATTTGCACTGTTGTTGTTTTTTTTATTTCTATAGTGGGCACAACATCTTCCCTATTCTGCCACGTTTCTAGATTTTGCTTTTTACGCTATTTTAGCTGTCGTAGAAAAACTAGGGTATGCAACAGCTAATAATTGGTTCTTAAACTCTCTGGTCTATTATTACAAAACTCGGCTTCGCCTCGTTTTGTAACGGCGACCCTCAAGTTTTAAGAACCCTTATTATATCACTGTTGCATAAACTACTATTGTGCAACAGTGATGTAATAAGGGTTCTTTATAATAGTTATTTTATTTATGTTATAATTTTTAGGGTTCCGTAGTCAGCAAGGAACCCTTGTAATTTCGCCATGTCTGTCTGAACGTCCGTCCGTCCGTCCGTCGACAATTAAGCTCAGTGACCGTTAGGACAGGCTGTTCATAAATATCTGAAACTTTAACGCCTTGACAATTGAGGCATGTTCAGATATTTGTGAGCACTTCAGCCGCTCCGATATATCTGATGGCGCCTGTACTAGAAATCTGTAATTTGATGTGGTAAAATAAAAAGTCAAATATCTTTCAGTTTTAGGGTAGGTACCTCCCATATACCTAAAGTGGGCGATCTTTTTTTTCGTATCAACAACCCTCAAGTGTGGTGTAATGTTGGATATGGGTTTGCTATAATAGTATTTTATACAATCGTGATATAATGAAGAGGTTTTCAGTCGAGTACCGTGTTTAGGCCACGAAGCTTGCTGAGTGGCCTAAGTAAGGTACGAGATTGAAAAACTTAATTATATTACGATTGTATACAATACTTTTTCTACGAGTCATCATCATCATCATCTATGGAGGAACAATTTCATCATTCAATTTCATTGACTTAACAAGGATGTAACACAAAAAGATGGCCGGCGCGGTCGGCGCGGTCGGCGCAGGCGTGAGGCGCGCGCTCGGCAAAGTCTCAGGCGTCATCGCAAATAAGTATAAAATTTGTATGAAGTTCTATTATAGTTGCCTACAGCGTATCGAAATGAGATATTATAGTTGAGTTGGACTGTCTAATGTCGAAAAGTATGAGCTTATAGTTTTGTCTATGTACTCGTAATTGGCAGATTAAAGTCGGCGAGTAGAAAAACATTTTTTTGATAAAATGAACACTTTCGAAAGGATCACTCCGGAAGTTAAAAAAAATGTATCCCCACATCTCTAACTTATGAAACGCAAGTATGTTCATGAAGACTTTCAAGGAAAGATATTTTGAACTTGGTGACTTAATTTAACCAATTTCAGATTTTTTGATAAAAAAAACGTGTCTTTTCGGTTATAAGGACCAATCAGTAGTAAGAGCTGCGAATATACTCCCTTTTTTGAAATTTTACTAAAAAGGACTACATTTTAACGTCCCAAATTCAGTAGCACAGTCCGGCTAACGCTTTTTAATAGTCGTCCTAACTCAACATCACGCGCGTTGTCAAGTGTCACGTCTGTCGATAAAAGAGCTGCTTCCGTTTCCTACCTCCCAAGACGCGACAAAAATTAGTCGCCTACGTGATTAGGCGTGACAACGACATAATGGGATGCATGGGGGATATTTTTAACACGCTGACAAGGAATTTGATTGACTGGTTGACCTATGATTCAGATGACTAAATGTATTTTCACACTAAATAATAACACAAAAGTTTTACACACTTAAATATGAACGTGGAATTAAGTTAAAAGTGGCATTTCAAAAGTTTTCATAGAATAGGTGTTCTATAATATAGAGGCACCTACTTAACTGAAACCTTAATCAACAAAATAACGGGCTAAGTTCTCTCTAAAATGATAAAGTGGGACCTATTTTACAAAAATACTCTTACGAGTATATAACTAATTTTAGCGCCGTAAAATTAATTATTAAGTAAATAAAATAAGTTTAGGTCCAAAACCAGCCAAATTCAGCCAGGATTCAGCATGTCGGGTGATGCTCAGTGTTTCATTAGGGTTTCGTAGTTTACCGTCGATCACAATAGGTGAACTTAAATATGCTTTAATAGATACCATGCGCATAAGAACAAAAATGAGTATATAGAATAGAATAGAATAGAATATTGCACACCTCAGTACATGAGAAAGAAAAAAACATTTACAAGGTACAAACATTTGATTAACACAGAGGCAAACAACAGGCGGTCTTATCGCTAAAAAGCGATACAAAAGCGATATATTTATGTGTCTTAATTTCAAAAAGCTTTCAATATAAAATAACTGATAAATAAATAAGTATTCTATTTACAGAAGTCTTAGTGATTTCTACAATATGAACTATTGAACTTGATAGACCTAATTCTGCAGTAAACTCAAATAGCATTAAAAAGCAGCTATAAATTTAATTTACAGCTGTAATAAACGATCAAAAGTAGTCCAAAATGATCAATAATAATAATAATGTTACTCCCATCTTCCACACCCTGTTGACAGGTAGACACGATTCATGTCGTTACCCGTGTCTGAAAATAACCCATAGAAATAAATAACGAAAAAATCCCCAAGAACCAGAACCCCATAACTTCATAGTACCAAACTGTCCCCTATGCAGCCGCGGTCACGTATGTCGCACCGTGTTCGTTAATATGTCGGACGTGCACGGGCTGCCTTACGCTGTATAAAACGTGCGCAGACGTACCCCGACTTTATTCCTCTTTTGATTGTGACGACGTGCACGCCGTGACGTCACGGACTTTGTTTCCTATTTAATTTGGTGGATGAAAATTGTATACTTGGCATTAATGAGCGGCAGATGTGGTAACCGTGCGATCGTCACTTTACCATGCCAATGTAAAATCTCATACTATGCCAGAGATGGCATTACAATTGAACGCCATGGTCGTGACCATAATTATATTATTAGAAGACGTTGAGGGGTCGACGGCAATGCCGCCGTGGCAATAATAGCCTAAGCTAACGAGAAAATGCAGTTTCGTCAACTTTAACGAAGGAAGAATCATCTAAAGTGTAAGTCTAACTAAAGTGTGATTAAAATAATAACAAAGAACATTCGAAATACAAATATTTAAGTTATCAAAAACAATTTGAGTTATAAGGTTATCAAATGAAATGGAAAATTTGCTGCGCAACATCCACGATTTATGGCGGTGCGATAATAGCGTTATCGGCCATCTTGGATTCGAGGCTGTTACATTTAATATGGGGCATGTTCCGATTTTAAAATTATGATGTGAACACATGTTAACGGATGGTGACCTAGCATTAAGGTGTGTTACTTTCAATACGAAGGTCGCAAGTTCAAACTCCGGCTCGTAGCAGAGTTTTTCGTAATTTACCTATAGAATAGAATACTCTTTATTGCACACCTCAGTACATGAGAAAGAAAAAAACATTTACAAGGTACAAACATTTGATTAACACAGAGGCAAACAACAGGCGGTCTTATCGCTAAAAAGCGTTTTCTTCCAGACAACCTTTGGGTAGCGGAAACATTAAAAACGTATCCTTGAAGAGTAGGCGTTGCAAAAAAAGGATGAAATGCACTTAACAATCACACAAATCAAGCAAAACAATAAACATACACATATAAGAATAGTATAAATAGACATACATAAACTTACATAAATATATATACGAAATATATATACCTATGTACGAAATATCATTTTATATTTACTAGGCAATGCAAACCGGTTTTTATTTGCATGAAATTTCCGTTAATAACTGGTTAGTAACCGGTTTTCCATACAATCGTATCCGGGACATAGAGCTCTCAAAAGGGATCTTTACTGTTGTCACGGTTCTGTCCGGAATATTCCGGAATAGTCCGGCCAGGCTGATGCAGCCTCCTTCTCAACTGTGCGACACCGTGTGGTACGAGGTTGACCTTTTCTACTCTTTCCAGGGATTTGAAATACAAATAGCAATAAGTTATTCAAAGACACATAAAACTAATACAATTATCAGATAAAAATACATAAAGAAGTGCTAAAAATTGGACTCATCTCAGCATAATTAATGCTGATGGCTTCTAAAACCCTGATCTTCCGATGAGATACAACACAAAGGACGAAAGTGGAAAAAAAGGGAAATGATTTTCATTACATAACATGCTTTGATATATTTGAGGACCTTGGTCACTCCGATATATCTGATGAATACTTTTGACAATTGACGATTTGATTGACGCTTTTATTTACGTAATGTACCACATTATGACTAAGTAGTAACTAAGTAAGCCATGTTTTTATTATCATAAATAGGCGATTCAATATTGAAGGTTTGTAAACAGATTTTGAACGGTGCTTGTGATAGATCGCTATGCGATAAAATTAAATATTAATTAGTTAAGTGTTGGTTTTTTATATGGACATAATCAGAAAATACATAATTGTTGATTATGCTTTCAAGACTTTTGCTGTACTGTAAAATTCGGAAGCTGTATCCTAAAAGTAGGAAGGTAACTAAGTATAGTGTAGGTCTTTATATAGTCTTTCTATGCTAAGTTTCCTGGATTTTGGTAGCATACACTGTGACAGTGTTAAGTAAACGTAATAATTTCAACATTTTAAAATTTGACAGTTCATTTGCTTGGAAAAAAAAATAGGATAAAAGGGATAACGTGGTTTGACTCTAGTTGGTAAAATATGAGTATGAGTACATAAATGGAACCAGAGATGCACTGAATTGTACTTTTAGAGGCAGTAGGTGGGCCTTTGTAAAAATATATGTGTTGACATATCCATCTGATATATGGCAACAATCGCAATATTTTTCATTTTATACAAATAGGCTGGCTATGAAACGATGCCCAGTGCATCTCTAAAACGGTTTGTTATGATTTGGAGGTCCAAGGCCGTGGGATTTTCTCCGCATTAACAATGCGTCTGAAGTCCACCAAACTAGAGGGGAAACTGGGCATTTTAACTGATTTGAAAATCCGTTTATTTCTCAATGTTGTCTTTCACCAATTATAAAAAATAATAATATATAAAAAAATGAATTACCTATTCTAACTATGAAAAATAATTTTTTTTTTTTATAATAAATATTATTTTACAATCTTACACAAATCGACCCAGTCCCACGGTAAGCTCAATAAGGCTTGTGTTGTGGGTACTAGACGACGATATAATAATATATAATCGATAGTTACATATATGTAAATACGTAGGCAGGGTCACTACCGACTAGGCTAGGAGGCCGTTTAATTAGCGACCAATTAACTTGCGGTCAATCTTATTGTGTTTAGTGACTACATAATTATGTTATGTTTCGTAATACACTTACAGTCATAGGTACGTCAATGTCAGCAATACGGACCAAACTCTGAGCTTGATAAAATGGGTTTGATGTGCTTAAGTTCGTACAAACTGACAATTATTTATTTATTTAAACTTTTTTGGACAAAATACAAAAAATTAAGATGGCGGATTTAATGCCTAATGGCATTATCTACCAGTCAACCATAGGGCCAAACAGAGACGTGAATAAAATCAGAGAAGAGAATAGCAAAATAATCGTATTAACGCCACTTGCACCAACCGGGGTTAGCTAAATATTTAACCCGGAGTTAATCGTTTTTAGTATGGAATTTGGCAGCTAACGGGTTAGTTACTCTGGGTGGTGCTAAGTGGTTCTTAGTCAGACAAGATCTGTTGTATTTTGAATTGTATGTAATCTCATTTTATTAAAGTTGCTGAGTTATAAATAGACGTTTCCTGTGTATGTATATATGTATGTATTTATCAATATAAGTTTTTATATCATCGTCAAGGACCCATAGTACAAGCTTATACTATTAAGTATAATTGATCGAATTATTGACAGCGAACCCCAACACATTACGTGCACAAATATTAAATTCTCGTAAAAACGCCTTTTGAATTACAAAGTTTCTTGCTGATTTGGCGTTAAGACAAATTTTACTTCGTCTCATAACTTTTGAATACTTTCTTTGGGGTGAATATTTTATTTTTAGCTAACATTTACAAAAACTCTGGCGCATATTGGATTGTGCCAAATGTTTTTATTAGGGTCAAAGGATTTTTTAATGTGGAAAGAGAAATAAAATTTTATTTTATTTCCTAGAAAATAATGAATTTGTCAACTTTTGAAACTTCCACGGCTCAGGAAGCCTGGGGCCGCTTTGGCAACTAATCCCAAGATTTGGCGTAAAGCGACTGCCATCTGACCTTCCAACTCAAAGGGTAAACTAGGCTTAATTGGGATTAGTCCTGTTTCCTCACGATGTTTTCCTTGACTGAAAAGCGATTAGTAAATAACAAATAATTTTTCGTACATAGGTTCCGAAAAACTCATTGGTACGAGCCGGCAGGATTTGAACCCGCAACCTTCGGATTGAAAGTCACACCGCCTTAGCGCTGGGTCACCAACTCTTTTTATAACCACAACTCAAGATGTGAATATAGCTTAGTTGACACCGGAACCCCAAAAAACGATACTTTTAAACTTTTTGCAGCATTACCAAGTTAAGCTTATTCTCAATGAATCACGTGCCGTTGCCATAGCAACCGCAACAATTGAGGACGGAATTAGAAATAAATTACATTCGATATGCAGGGGTTTATGTTGAGGCATTTTATTGGCTCTCGACAGGTGCGGGGAACGGTGTCGGCTCGCCGATGATGAGTTTTTCTTACTGAGTAGGCGAGAATGAAGGAATGCGAGGAGGCAAAATGAGCCAGCATGCCTACCACGAATATCGAAAATGGGCAATGGCGGGAAAACCTCTTTGTCACTCCAATATACAAGTGTGACAGAGATGGAGATACAAATCCGCAATCGTTCGATTTTCGTGGTATAACTGGTCGCGCAATACGGTTGTATGACGGAAAATAGGCTTCGTGGTATTTGTTATAACATGGACTAGTTAAGTGTTTGCTAGATAGTTTGAATTTGAATTTTGAATTTTGGATAGCGGCATCCTTCTATTTTTCTCTAATTTTGGCCTAATTATTCAACTTGCCACGTATCTATGTTTGTTTGTTTATTAGGATCAAAACTCGCAAGCAGAAGTTGACTAACTTCCCGATATTCGAATAAGCTGAAACTTTACATGCTTATGTAGGTTGGATGAAAATACAATGTTATGGTACCAAAGTACAGTCAGCGATAAAAGGTTGTATCAAAAAATATTTTTATGACAAAAAACCCATTTAATCTCTAATTTGGCACTTGACAGTATTTCTGAAGTAGCTGAAGTTTTACACAAGCTTTTATTTTATGTTGTAGATAACTAGTTACGGGCTATTATTCAATAAAGTGTATGCAATACCAAAAGAGGAACCTTTATATTATTATAATACCGGAATTTTTTGTATTCGTGAATTTCGCAATTGACCATACAAAATGTTTCCGGAATAGCAAGCCCTACTTTATATTTGTTTCAAAGGAAAGTAAATTATTTATTCACAAAAAGATAGTGACAAACAGGAAAATAATACAAAAACACAGGTACCACGCATGCAACAAGACTGGGACGTTAGTGCAGTGAAGAGGAGGATGGATTGGGTAGGGCTGCGCCATCGTTTAAGCCGAAAAAGTTTAAGTTTGTTCAAACCCTACTTTATATTATGACATCTATGGTGTAATATGTATGTATGTATGTATAAGCTTTATTGTACAATAACACAAGAAATACAAGAAACACAGTAACATAGACAATTTGATACAACAAAGGCGAACTTATCCCTATGAGGGATCTCTTCCAGTTAACCTTAACTGTTACCTGTAACTGTTAACTGTTAACCGTAAAGGTTAACTGGAAGAGAATATGTATGTGTATATTATTGATAATAAATTTATTCTTATTCTTATATTGGCTACTTGTAACATGTGGCCTACAAATTTACCGCATCTAAACTAAGAAGAATGGGGTTCAGTTAGATCTATATCTTATTTGTATGAACCCCTGGTGGTTTCCATCAAAATCGCGACAGCTGCCGAGTACAGATAAATACACACTGATCATATTCACTTCACTATAAATATACCATTCATAATATCTATATTACAATTCATATTTCAGATACATAGAAGATACAAGTATGTCTACTCGAATTAACAAATTTGTAAATTCAAATAATAGTCGTATTTTCCGGATTTGTTAATAATCACTACTTGTACTTTGTTTAAGTATAGTCTTCTCGTTAATGTAAAATTACTGTACTAATAATAAATGAAGTTCATACTCGCATTCCAAATAAGTAGTTGAACAAACAAACGAAGCTCTAAAGACACATAAAACAAACATTTTTGAAAAGATATATAACAGAATTTAATAATGAGGAATCTTAATTTTGACAAAGCCATTAGGTATAAGTATTTGACATGAAAAAATATTCATTTTAATTTTATTTTATTTTATTAACAAACAATTGTATTGTATTTTATTGATTAATTTAAATAAATGAAATTTTGAATTTTTATAAATTGTACCTAAATGTGAATTATTTTTGAAAATTGTTATTTAATCTTATTTTTACTTTCTTTGACGTGTATTGTATGTGTGCATTTACGAAATAAATGAATATGAATATGAATATGCTCTAGCATAATTTAATCGAAATGGTTACAGCCTTCTTACTTTCTTTATACAAAAGATCGCCATGGTTAGGGACCCTTGGCCTTAAATAAGATAAGATACAGCCTTCTCTGATATTTCTGAAATTGATTGTTTAAAAATAGATAGATTTGAAGTTATTTGAAATAATTGCATTGCAGCGATATTATACATAAACCATATCAAATTATAACTTTATAAGACCATGGCAGAGTCTCTTTGTTGATCCACGGATGGACATACGTGTAGTGCCTTATAAGAGATGACTACAAGTTTTATTTATATCAACAATGCCTTTTCCGTCGAGCTTGAGAATAAAAATACTGCAGCTATGTATCAATTTCACTCATATTCATCTCACGTCTGATGGCAACATGACAACGAGTAAACAGGAGTTGCAAATAAACAAACAAAATCCGCTTGTCCGGAGACCGGGCAAATCTGGTCTACTACCGCGACAAACGAACGAACGAAAAGCATCGCTCTTCTCTATCGCAAACACATATTCGAGCGAAATAGATGGAGCTCGAAAATTTCAAACTTTTGATGTTCCCTCTAACAATGCGCGTGGCGTGACTTCGTGCATTGGACACAATCACAAAACTAACGTCATCAAAATGGGGACCGGCTAAACCGGCGTCCACGTTGTGATACTAGTTTATCTATTCCAAGTCCTTACGATGTTGATTAAATACATGCAATATCAAATTGTTTAAATACATGCAACGGTAAGACAACTTTTAGAATTTAATTTTTAATGATAAAACGTTGTTATGAAACCACGTCTCAAATTCTTATATAACACACAATAAAGATAAACCCACAGGCAGCGAAAACAAAATATTCTCAACAAAAGACGTCAAATAAAACAGCTGACTCGGTGTCCATTCAGACGGACTTCGCCCTTATACCAACACCCCTTGTTGACTGTCCTCCCGATTCACCCCTGTCATGGTGAATTTATTTTGTCACCCCCGTCCTAAACCTAATAAGGATCAGAGTAGTCACCGTCAAAATACCAAAATAACAGAAGGATTTAAAGCCCAGACTTTGCTTTGTGAAATCTTAATTTAATTCGCAAGGAAATAAAGGGGACACTGGTACAAGAAAATTTCATGAAAAGATAAATAATACTTAACGTTACGGTATTCCTTTGAGTCATTATTCACAACCTTGGCTTGTACGCATCTTTAGATTGTCGAAATAATGTACACCTTTTATCACATTGTGTTTTCAGAGTTTAATAGAAGGTATCATTTTGTATATTGTTATTAAGGTTCTTTATAAGGTAAGGTAATCTTTATGGCATAAGCGCCTCATCGACAAACGACACAGTGGTACCTTTAGACTAAAAACGTCACAATTGTTGCTTGACGGATGCTTAGCGCGTTGTCTTAATGAGCTTGAGCTACCCTGAATGCGAAATAAATAGGTTGTTGTAATCAAATATTTCTTTGATCTTTTTACTTTAAAACATTTTGCCGTCGTCTCCTAGATTAACATTAGAATTACGTATAAAATTTCTTGGCCCGTCTATACTCACTTTGGGTACAAAATTATCCAAATATCTTGCTGATAATTTGTCGAATATGTAAAAGGCGTCGTTTTTAATATTATTATTGTTTGTGTGAAAGCCAATACACGCTGTTGAATTTTGAATAGGTTTTTGAATAGTTTGAATAGGTACTCGTACGTAAAATAACCAAAACAATGTACGTGACACTTTCAAACACGAACCCTCCATTTTATTTTTAAATATCGCAACGCGTTTCTTAACAGACTGCGATTCAAGGATTTTTTTAAACTGATGATCAATATTTCTGCTACAGCTTGTTGTGATTAATACTGAGATCTAAACGGAGGGCCTACCATGAACCACTTCGTTCGTTAATTTGTCTATTTGCCTCTTTATCGCTCGAATATGCGAGAGCAATAGAGAGGGAAACAGACGAAAAAACATACGGAATTGTTCGTGGTAGGCCCTCTGGTATCATCGCATCATGGAAGTAAAAGCCATCTGGGGGTTAGGTAAATCTAATGAGCTGTAATCCTATTAAAACTCAGATGACAAAAAAACCGCCCAACCGTGTCAAAACCGGCAATATTTCTCGATCAAGTAATAATAGACCACGTTTGACACTTTGACGCTTCCATAAAAGCCCATATCGATATATATCACGCTCGCCTTCCAAGCAAATTTTAACTCTAGATGCTAAATAATAAAGTAGGATTTTGAGTGATTGCAATTTCGAACTTTGTCTTATTGGACCATTTGTAGATGAAATTATTTATGGGAGTTGTGCAGTTTTTGAGAGACGTGATAATAAATACGAGGCCTTACATAAGTATCAGTGTTGGTAAAGTTAGTTTTGTGGTTTTATCTATGTAGGCATCCATTCTTGCAACGATGGAGAATTCTATTACCTACATCTTATAGATATAAATTGTTGTGACAATAATGGTTTGAGTTCGTACGTAGGTAATGTAATAATAACTTTATTTTTATTCAATTCTGTAAGTAATTTACTTAAAAATTCAAGTAAATATATTTTCAAAATCCAAATCAGGATTGATCAGAGGTTTAAAGCCTTTGTGACAATATGCCAATCTTCAGGGTTTAATTTGTTCCATGCACTGTCTGTCAGGCAAGGGTCGCCTTTAAAACGCTACGCCAAGGTTATTACACCTTATAGATATTTTATCTCTTTATTCACCTTGAAGAATGGTTTATTTACCCGTACTCCATGCTTTTGTCTCTTTCTGCAGGTGATACTCTTAAAGTAGCAGCAACTTACAATTGGCTATAATCAGCTGTTGAACTACTTTTAGAACATGAATCAAAACATTAATTTTAAATAAAAAATGATTTAACCAACGCGCGACGTCATTTCAATTGTATTTCTGTATTCTGATTCAAGTTAGAAAATTAGCGTTTTTTCAATTTTTATTAAATGAAATCTTAAGTTTGGTTAAACTGGTATTTTATTTAGATTGTTAATATTTCCCGTTGTGTTTTCATTATTTTCTTAAGCAACTTATTTTCGAAAACCACTGAGTTTTGCATTGACGTATTTTGTTATTTAAAAAAAAAATATTGTTAGTAGGTAACTTATTTTAAAATACACTATCAGTAAACATCCCTTCAATGTCTATCGATAATGCATTTAAGTTTTATTTTCCAACGTTGGAAGTTTGTCTAGACACTCGCCGGTAAGGAAAGTTGATGTAATGAATAATAATGTAATAATAATAAAGTAAACCAAGATTCAGACAAACTTCGCGAGCTTTTCCTTAGTCGAATTTAATAAATATACTTTTTAATTTGATATAGTAGTTATAAAACAAAATATATCAGCGGGATATAGAGGTATAATAAGAGGTATATTGAAATATGAATGTATGTGTTTTATTGAAATATACATGAATTTGTTATCATAGGTAACACATTTTATTATGACCCTGTACCAAATAATCTTTCTGTTTAGCCCATTGGTTGACTGGTAGGGAATGCCTTGCGGCATTAAGTCCGCCATTTGTACTTGTCGTTACTGTGCAAGAAAGTTTAAATAAATATAACACAGAACATGCGCACTACAGGCAAACTTATCATTCTAATGCATATGGTCTAGTTAACTTTTGAGCAATTGAGAGAAAGCCTAAGTAAGATGCTTCAATTTACTGTTACATTATTTAAATAGATTCATGCGTTACATAAGATGGTTGAGTTTGACCTAAATCAAATAATGCGAATTGAGTGTAGGTAATTAAGCTTGCAGGAGTTGAATAAGTCTCTTACAGACTATGAAAACAGTGTCAGGTATAGAGACAGTGCTCAGTTTAGGTTCTTCGCGTTAAGACGTCATGGTAAGGCCCCAATTGTACGGCAGCGACTCAGTTCAGGTTCTAAACTGAATCGCGTTAAAGACGTCATGGTAAAGCCCCAGTTGTATGGCAACGATTCAGTTTAAGTTCTTAACTGTGCTCAGTTGTATGGTAGCGACTCAGCTTAGGTCCTAAAAATAATCGCATTTAAACGTCATGGTAAGGTCCCTCATCATAGTATTGATATCTGACATCACACCTAAATTGAAAAGCGCTAATTGTGTTCAAACGAGCTTTGTGCTTAATTGGAGGGTACGAATTAAACGGGATTAGTGTCTATTTTTGTTATTCTAATACATATTTCTCTTCTTCTTCTTCGTATTCTTCATTACTGAAGGTCGTGCCTGTCTTGAAATGCCTTTACCGAGACCTTGACGTGCTGCTGCCACTTCACCCTGTTTTCGGCTTGTCTAAGGGCTTGTTCTTTGTTTTAAGGTCCTCAAAATTCGGCTATTATCGACGTGCATCTTTATATTTTCAATACCAGTATATTTCGTATTAAGAATACCGGTTTTCCGTATCAAATATCGCGTAGGTATCTGAAAGTTAGACCATTAACTAAATCGAAGATAGCTCTCAATATCATAAAGTTCTTAAGCAAAGAACAGAGTAAGATAAACGCTATTTCAATCACGGGGCATATTAGCTTTCAATTTCTGAAATGAAGTCTGACTTTTATATTTTTCATTTTACTGGATTTACTCCTACATTATCTAGATTATTATACGTATGTTACTTTAGTTGTGATTCTCTCCTACAGGAGGAAGTGTTACTTCATTACTCGCGGGTTTTTGACCAAACGACTATTGAAAGTATTTAAAGATATTTTAAGTCAACTAGTTACTGTTCCGCACTATTCGATATACATATTTTTTAAACTTTATTGCACAGAAAACAAAAAACAAAACAATTTTTTATACTTTATTGCACAAAAAACAAAACAAATGGCAGACTTAATGCCTAATTGCATTCTATACCAGTTAACCATTAGGGTTAAACAGAGAACTGAATAAAATGGTGTAAATAGAATTAAGGTAATGTTGTCTAATTAATTGCAAAGCGAACTGAAGGACGTTTTACATATATTACACAATTAGAATATTATAATATACTATTACATATTTCCTACATACACACGCGTTCAAAAGCGCATGGGCAATTTATGAATGAATTCATAAACTACCCATGCAATTTTGAATGCGTGAGTGTGACGCGTGATAACCGTCCTATATCTACTCCATAGATAGATACAAGAACTGGATACCCAATCAGCCGAAAAAAAATACGCCGTAAAAAAGTGGCATTTCGACATTTGCGACTCTTTTTCATATAGTCTTGTAGAACGTGACGTTTCGTTACGTGAAAAACAGCCTAAAAACTTTCGAAGTGTATGAATTTGACACTTAAGCTCTTTTTCGTACGAAACATTGAAAGTTTGTATAATTATCAATGTCGAATTTTCGCTAATATCATTCTGATCCACATTTGTTGACATTTTTGATCTGCTTTGTGTATACTCGCAAGAAATTATTAGATGCCTACTTTAGAAGAAGAAAAAAAAGAATGATATACATTGTTTGCGTTGATTAAAATAAACAGACATAAATGAAAACAATATAAAAATTAAGTTGCACACACGCATCACAAAATGGACCCAACTTATTAGCATAGTGTCGTTTTCACGCTGAAGGTACCACATTGTCGCTTATCGATTCCGAGATATTGCTGGTTTTGTTAATCTAGTCGAAAATGACAAATTTTTGTTTTGTTTCTAAGTAACTTCTATACAGGATGATTCATGAGTCGTGAGCAGGATTAGCCACACGATATCAGTGGTTGATAAGCTATTGTTTCATGCTAGACTTACCGAAATTAAAGTTCAATTTAATTTCTTAACTATGAGTTAATTGATACTTAACTATCAATTAAGTATCAATTTTTTAGTTTATTAAGTTTTTGTATGTACCTTTTAGTACCGAATAAATTTTCCTTTAGTATCAATTACCTCATAATTAGGAGATTTTAATTAATTTAATTTAACGTTAATTTCGGTAAGTCTAGTATGAAATAATAGCTTATTAATCACTGAAATCGTCGGGTTAATCCTGCTCACGACTCAACCTCGAATCAGCCTGTATACTTGAAATAATGTTGTGTATTGTACAAAAGTAACACATTTCAACTACAATTAGGAAAAAATTGTACTCAAAGTTTAACGAGGGTACTTCATTGTCGCTCTTAGCTTATGAGTGAAATTCAGTTCTCAAGTCATTAAAATTTTTTGTTTAGAAAATGAAAGATATATGGAATTGAAACTATTGTGACACATATTATTATAATAACACGAACGGCCTCCTAGCCTAGTTGGCAGTGACCCTGCCTACGAAGCAGGAGGTCCCGGGTTCGATTTCTGGTCAGGGCATTTATTTCTGTGTTTATCACGAATATTTGTTCCTGAGTTATGGATGTTTTCTATGTATTTAAGTATTTATATGTATATATCTATTATATATACATATATCGTCGTCTAGTACCCACAGCACAAGCCTTATTGAGCTTACCGTGGGACTAGGTCGATTTGTGTAAAATTGTCCCACAAATATTTATTTATTTATTTATTTTAGTTAATAACAAATTACTGATAACACTCAAAGTATTTTTAGTCACTACGCGCGAGATGCTTCGGACATCTTCGGATGCCATTATCAAGCGTCGAGTACCGTGCACGACAACGCGGGAGGATGTACTGAGTTTTGCCTCATCGCGCGCAGCGCTCTCTGTTTTAAATCGACACGAGTTGCGAATTACCTACCTAATTGCACGTCCTTTGAATATTTGTCATAGGCACATAAAGTGCTCATTATCGCATTAGTGCAGTAATATAGCACTGTAATATCATTTTTCTACTCGCCTACTTTAATCTGTCAAATTCCTGAGGATGGTGGCGGAGCGCCTCGACTGTCCCATACTACTCGTAAAGTACTGGGTCAGTATCAGTAGGTATTGTGACGGGGCGCGCAAATTAATTAATTAACCTTTATGTATTCGTTTCTATATGTGTCGTTTATATGTGTAATATCTAGTTTGTAGAATATTTAAGAATAATAATCATAATTTAATATAATTTATAATAATTTTTAATTTATAATGTAAGTACTAGTTTATTAACCAAATATTGATTATGAATCTGAAATAAATATTTTTTTTTTAACCTACAACTGGATTTTTCAGGCTTTTAAACGTTAAACTCAAATATCTCAAAATAGTACGAGTACATTTGTATGTTGCAACTTCAAAAAATATTAAAAAAATAAATACTTAACTTAGCTTCCTGTTTTTTCTGCATATGGTAGATAATATTTTGGACTATAAGTAGGAAAGTAGGTACCAATAACTAAATATCGACAATAAGTTACCTTTAGCCTGAAAACGCCACAGGTATTGCCGGCTAAGAAGCCGGCGCTGGTTTTCCCATTCAGTGATGTCAAGTTATAAACGACAAAACAAAAAATCTTTCTCAGATAAAAAAAGCAATTACAGAAACAAAATACAAAGAATAAGATATATACAATTTACATACACAAATTTACGTAACACCATTTTGTTTGTTATCCATGAACGCGACCATATCCATGTCACTTCATTTTCAACCTTAAAACTGTTTTCATTAGCAAACAATATCCACCCGAATCATATAAACACTTTCGTACACCCGACACGTTCTGAAACCAGCATTTTGAACAAAAACCCCATCAGTTAATGGATTGCTTCTCCATTATTAGCGCCATGGAATTTAAACGTTCGAGCGTATATACTCTGGTAAGACCGGAGTTTTTCGTGCCAGTATAATGCCTTGGTTCTCTAAAATTTGAATGCTATTAGACTTGTCGGAGACTGGAAATATATTTAAGACCAGAATGTTTTCACATGAACTGCAATGATGAAAAAACCTTTAATTATTAAAATCTTAATTTGATAATCATGTTACTAATCTAAAAGCGAACGAGATGCTGTAAAAATTGCCCCATTGTAGTTTCATAGGGATGAGAAATTATTCAAGAGTTCTAAAATATTCTTTAAACTGAAGACCTTTATTTAGCATGTAAATGATTTCAGCCTAAATACAGCGGTTTTTCGGAGAAATGTGCCCGTGAAACCCATCCACATGTAGGTATGAGTAAGCTTTTCAGGCTTTTTTATGAATCTACATATGTAACACACGCGGTCAAAGTGATAGGGCAACTAATTAATTAATTCATTCATAAACTGCCTATGCAATTTTGAACGCGATAGTACAGCTAGGGTAAATTCGCGTTATTTGGTGATACTTCTACTTCGGTGATACTAACCAAAAATAGTAGATTACATACCAAGGCCGTTTTAGTGGGAAATGGCTCGGATCCCATGTAATTGTCGGCCGAGGCGAAGCCGAGGTCGACTAACATGTGATCCGAGGCTTTCCCATTTAACGGCCGAGGTTTGTATACTATTTTTCTGTCCGACGGAGCCGGCAGGCGGCAATTTAGTTTTGCGTAAAGTGGCGCTTACCGGCCGGAGGACTGAAAAAAAACTTAAATACGTTGCAAAAAGGTCAAAATTTTCAAATTTTTTTTTCGGGATTCAATTTACGTCCTCGCCGGAAATATATCATTTTGATCTCTTGTAACACAATCTACTATTTCTGACTTCCGGCCGGCAAGCAGCCAATTGCAGGTCGCTACGCTAAACAAATTCGCCGCTTGCCGACTGCGTCGAACAGAAAAATTGTGTACAGACCTTGGCCAGTAAATAAGAAAGTCTCAGATCACATGTTTGTCGACCTTACGAGTAGCTTCGGTTCGGACGACAATTACACGAGGTCTGAGACATTTCTTACTTTACAGGCCTCGGTACGTAGGTAATCTACTATTATACTAATGAGATAAATGGCACTCAAGGTCTGTCAACACATGATATATTGCTATATTATTTACTGTATATGCCTATTTGTTGCCTAAGAAACTAACGTGGACTCGCAAGTTCTACATCTCGGCAACTCCTTGACCGGTTTGGCTCTTTATATTCCATCTAAGCACCTGTCGAGAAACATGTCAAAATATGTATAAATTATTGGTTCTACAAGTTTCCAATTTCAATTACATTAGATTTTCCTAGTCAAGTGATACAACTACCTACGTCTTACCCTTTCTTTCTGTCTGCGTTTACTTTAGTTCCTAGTATTATCCACTTAGCATGAGCTCCATCTGATTCCTAACTTCTCTTCTTCCTAACTCTCTCTAAGTTTTCAACAGCATCACTAATTAACCAATTAAAAAAAACTTACACTTCAAAATCGTTTTGAACCTTCGCAAGCTCACATTAAAGTTGAAATTTTGTTGTTCTAACTTTTAAGTCTCGAGCAAGTTAGATAGCAAAACAAGCTAACGTCGCTGTCAACGGGAGTTATAAATGATGAAACCCTTTACCGAAAAGCTGGGCTTTTCCTCTAAAACGCGATTTCGGGAATATTCCGCCGGGATAGGTACCTATCTGAAAGGAATTTTGTGAGTCGGGATATCTTTTATGTTTACGTAAACATGTGCGAATGTCGAGGCAAGGATTTGTTGGGTGATGAATGAATGACTTGGAAGGTTTTGTAGGCTGTTCAGCTGTTGTTAACTTAATAGTCATTAACGTTATCAATAGGACCCATAATACCCATAATAGGATGGATGTAATTTTATCATCTATTGTGGCGTGTGTCACTTTCGCATTTACATACTTGTTAGAGCGGGTCAAGTAAGACAATAAAGCAACTATTTTAGACCAGTTTCGTTTGGTTTCAAGACCACTTTTAGATTAAGTCTATATCAAGTAGACTTAATCATGGTCGTGCGTTTTCAAAAAAGTGTACATTTTATCACAGACTACATATATCTAGACAACCCAACTCCATACATTAAAATGCGACCGCCTAAAATGTCCCGCACACCAGTTGGCGCTAGTAAAAATACACTGTTGATGAGTATCAGCTCTAGATGGCGTTAGGTGTCACAATCAAACCATAACATGTCTTATTATTTCTAATGTAACATTTCTACTCCTAGCGACATCTTTAGGTACCTTCTTATTGTATGTTACCGTGAGTTAAGTAACTACCGATATTATGTTTCGTCAATATATATCGTTTAGCAGTTGGTGTAATGAGAAAATTGATTTATTTTATATTATTGTTTTTTTTTGCATTTTTTAAGTAAAATTATATCATCTGTTCTCCCTACCCATACTAATTATAATTATTGTTCATTAAACCAACATAAATGGTACCATGTGTTACGATAAAAATTGATCCATATAAACATAAGACTAAAATAACTTAAAACATACCTACATTACATAGCGTTTTTCCTTGGCGTAGGCGCTAGTGTTATGAAAGCAACTTGCATCTGATCTTCCAAGTCTTCTAATCTGAAGGGCTAGATAGGCCTTATTGGGATTAGTCCGGTTTCCTCGTGATGGTTTTTTTCACCGAAAAGCAATTGGTAAATATCAAATGATTTCCGTTCCGAAAAACTCATTAGTGGGCATATTTTTATTTTGTTGTCGTTTTTTTTTTCTCGTCAGATTTGAATGAAATTTGATGGGTAGGTAGAGTTCCTTATTCTACGCTAGATAGATACAAAATCTCAATGTGCGACAAAAAAATTGTATGAAATTTTCCACTGAGTTACGAAAATTCCATGACGATTTCGTAACTCAGTGGAAAAAAATATGGGACATACTTTGAAATTGGGTCTATCTTGAAGAGAATAAGGAACTCTACCTACCCACCAAATTTCATTAAAATCTGACGCAAAAAAAAACACAAACAAAATAAAAATATGCCCTAGTACGAGCCGGGATTTGAACTCACGACCTTCGAATTGAAAGTTGCACGCTCTGACCGCTGAGCCACCAACGAGGCTAAAATATTAGTTATGAAAATATTGAGTCATCTGTTGACATGGAAGGCTAAACAAGGACACATCCAGGGTAGTCTGATTGGGCAACAGCTATCTCTATCAATGAACATAAATCCTATGGAGCTGACCGGCTAGCCATAAATCAAACTGTCGAGGTGCGAGTGACGTCACGCGCATTTATGTCTGCAATGTAACGTCATTGATACAACACGATACGTTTGAGCGTGTTATTGCGAGTTTTCTGGTTGTATGATTTGGAATAATGCATTGGGAACAGGTGTTTTTGGGTTTTGGAAAATCACAACCGGCCAAGTGCGAGTCGGATTCGCGCACGAAAGGTTCCGTACCACTTTTCATCTAAAAAACGGCAAAAAAACACGTTTTTTTGTACGGGAGCCCCCTTTTAATATTATTTTTTTATTTAATTTCATTATTTACTTTGAAGTTAATACCCATATAATTACATATTCTGTAAATATTTCAAACCTGTTACCGTTATCAATATCAAAAAATTAGCAAGCAAAATAGTTGTATGCGAGCTTCCTCAAATGTTTATTTTATTCTGTTTTTTCTTTGTATTTGATATTATAGCTACAACATAAATACATCACATGTGAAAATGCCTTCAGCCTGGTGAAAGAACGACTGATGGACAGACAAGCAGACAAAAAACGGAGTCTTAGTAATAGGGTCCTGTTTTACTCTTTGTGTACAGAACTCTAAAAATAAGGCATGGAGGACGTAAATCATAAAGAAAGTTGAAACCGTTTTCAAGTGTGTACTATCTGCACATGTGTAGATGTATAATGCATAGGCAATTTCATCATCTAGGGTAAACTCGGAAGACATGAATGTACAGGTAAGAAACACCCAATTACAAAAATATATTTTCTGTTAGATGTTTATGTTAGTTTATGGCGACAACGGCAAAGGTAAGTTTGTAAATCAATGTTCACAAGTTTTTGAAAGTGCCATTCGTATTCGCAAAAGTAATCTGGTGTATTTAGCTTTCTTCTCATATTTAATTCCATTATTTATTTAGTGAGCCATATAGCTAATCCGTAGGTCCAGTAAAGTAGTTCTAATAGTGTTTATTAGGGGTAGAATGTACTAAAACATTTAATTCAAACTATTCCACGCCACTAAACGCTATCAGCAGGTCATCCATCAAACCAAGCTCAATACATAGCATTATTCATAATTTGTCCCGCTTCAACTATAAATTACATGAAATGCAACGATCAATCAACTCCGAGACACGGTTTAAAACTAAGCTAGAGGGTCGCCATTTTGTTTCGGGGTAAAATATAAATAGGACTAACACTGAGTTTCGGTGATGACAGCCATTGTTTTTGAAAATAAAATACATCTTGCACGGCATACTTACTCGTATTCGTTATTCTAATACAAAAATCATAAAAATGTTAACTACCCATACTTAGGATAGTATTAATTAACAACGAGTAAATAAAACACGTGTAGATAATAAATATTTTTTCCCCTCACTAGCTCGGAAAGCGCTGTTTTGTCCTTTAAAACTAGCGTGGAAAAACGCATTTTATCCACATCCAAAGTAATCTAATTCCTATCACTTACCACCAGTCCAGTATAAGTGAGTCCTATATGCCCATAGTAAATATGCGCAATCGGAGGTCACACCTTAAATTGGTCATGTGATCATACCTTATCCCGCACTTGGTAAGCTGTTGGCAATATCTAAGTACCAGAAGCGTACCTACTCTATGACAAATTTTGAAATAGATTTTTGATGGTTTCTTCAAGATAACTTACATGTGGAAAAGATTTATAATCGTATTTAGTCTGTATTTTCCTCGCAATAGTGAGGGGAAAAATGTTGTATTACACTCGGCGGCAAAGTTTGTACAACTCTCGTGCCTTGAGACCCTCGTAAAGCTCAAGATTCCAGTTATTGAACCACTCGCTACGCTCGTGGCTCAATTTTGGAATCTTTCGCTTGCTCGGGTCTCAATATAAGCCCGAGAGTTAAACAAAAACTTTGCCCCCTTGTATAATAAATAACTATTTACCTTCATCAAAAATATTCTCACGTATTGAAAATATCCCCTTTTTAAATTATCAAATTGTTAATATGATAAGTCAAATTTATCGTTTACTGATTTTGTAAAATAAAATAATGTTCAGTAGCGCTACGATAATAACCAGTGATTGTACATTTTGTAGCAATATCGGTGCAGCATTGTGCATTGTCGCCCTATTCTGTTTATTACTGATATTTTTCCTGACTTATGGACGTTTTCTATGTATATATGTATTAATCTATATAAGTATGTATATCATCGCCTACGTAGTACCCATAGTACAAGCTTTGCTTCTACTAGGCCGATCTGTGTGATATTGTCCCGAAATATTAATTTTATTTATTTGTTCTAGCTGGGGTAGCTAATTAGAGTTAACAACAGTAATAAATAAGTACCTTATAGGTAATTGATCATCTACAATCATCAATACAGTTTATTATTCGATAGGTTATGTAAGTGTAAGTATATAAGTACGTGCATACTATACACATGTAAAATTTGAAATAAGCATAAGCGACTTATCCATCATTCTTATTAAAACTACATTTTTTCATTTTTCTTTTTACGTTACGTGTCATATAAAATATTAAAAAGCTTTTGAAACATAAGTCTAAACGTGTTCTAAATAAGAGACATGTCACATGGAAGGTAGGTGGTACTTATTGCACAGGTTATTCATATTTTAAGTATCAGCGAATTAATTCTAGACACAAACAAATTGTATTTTAGTCTTAAGTAAATTATTTGTTTGAAGTGTATATACCTTTTGAGCTTAATAAACTTATCTTAAACGCTTAAACGTAATCATCAGTACGGATATAGCAAAAGAAAACATGCACATTGTACTGGAAATTTACCAAAAGACACGTGGTGTGAAGAAACAGATTCCTCAAATACCGTATTTCACATACCTGTAACAAAAAGAGGAACATTAGTCGAACAGACCGACAGACGCACTGACCTCCGGTTCGGGGCAAAAAGAAACAATAAATTTTGTTAAACGTGAACAAAAACCGTTTGGCTTGCGCAAAGCGTGCTATTCATGAGCGTTTTGATGTTTTATACTTGTGACATTTATTAATATGACATTAGTACTAAGATAGTGTCACAAGTGTAGTAATGAAGATTGCTTAGATTGCCAAGGGCTGAAAGGTACGCATTCACGACGTAGTTTAGCGCTCGAACGAAGTAAGAGCGCCAATAGTGCAAATCGGAAATGGGCACCTTTTACCCGAGTTAAATATTAAAATAATAAATAACAATATTTTCCTTACAATCGAAGTGAAAAGCAGAGTGTATACGTCAGGCATAAATACTCATTTTATCCTCCACTACTATATTGGTCCTTGTTGCACTCAGACCAATAAATAGCCTCGTCTAAAATGTGTTACTTTATGCCCTTGAACCCTAATCTACTTTTATAAGTGCAGGGCTTTAACCGCTAGGTTCAAATAATATATGTTTGTAAGAAAATAATACAAAACATTTACTCA
This sequence comes from Lathronympha strigana, assembly GCA_949128165.1. Lineage (NCBI taxonomy): Eukaryota > Metazoa > Arthropoda > Insecta > Lepidoptera > Tortricidae > Lathronympha > Lathronympha strigana. The sequence goes on from OX421905.1 coordinate 18,901,383, forward strand.
TGGATTCTCCAAGTCTACTACAATCCGTCGTTTGTATGTTATCGTTGTTCGGATCGCCGTGAAATTTCGCAGATCGTTAAATGAGATGAATATATTTTTTAAGCTTAAATATGAGCCAAATCGCTCAAAGGGTTGCCGAGATATGTGGGTCGCAAGTTTACGCTCGAAGCGAACCACTATTTTTCATAATAAATACCTAGCCTGAATGCGCAAGAATTATAAAAAAAACACATCTTTTAAATGTCCAACCTGACTGCCCTACTTTGAATAACACCTTGTAAACCTTCAGGACATAACTCCTTGTCTGTCGTCGTCCCAGTCGTCCCGTGAATGTCCGTGTTTACGAGTAATTAACAATCGTTCCGGAACGTATAAATCGCGCGCCACTCTACATTCTTCTTCGTACCTGTCCCTTTGTACTTGCGTTTTTTATGCCGCATTTATGTACCTACGTCAGACACGTTAATATGGGGATTTGGTACGGCGCCTTATAAAAAGACGTAAGTAAGCTTTTTACGTAGGAATTCGAGAAGCCATAAATAGTTTTCGTGAAACTTACTGCATTATATGTAAAAAATAATACCCATTCTTTTTGCCGATTACATTTTGTTGTTGAACTGAAGTTGTTAGGTGTTTGATGAGTTTAACGTGCGAAAACATTTTTTGCTCCTGTTATGGGGCCCACTCGGTATTTGAGTGTAGAAAATTAAAAATAATCCGACCGCGTTGACATTTGCTATAGTCTAACCAGCCAACGATCGCAGTAACAATAGAAAAAACCGGCCAAGTGCGAGTCGGGCTCGCGCACAAAGGGTTCCGTAGCAGCAAATATAATAAACTTATTATGTCAATTTATACACCTGGTGAATGGAGCCTAAACTTATAAGGTTCAGCCATCGTTTTCAGTGTAAGCACAATAACTTAACCAAAATTACAGTTAAATCAACCTATCTCAAAAACTATAAGAGATACTTTGATCAAACCAAAAATCGTTGAAAGAGTTAATTAGCATGCATCACCTCTATTTTTTTTAGAATTTTATACCCCGTAGTTATAAAAATAGAGGGGGGGGGACATACTTTTTACGACTTTGAGAGCTGATATCTCAAAAACCGTTCACTTTAAGAAAAATGTTTTTTAGAAAACTTTATATCATTTTAAAAGACCTTTCCATTGATACCCCACACGGGTATGTACATCGAAAAAAAAATTTTCATCCCTCAGTTACATGTATGGGGGGCCCCACCCCCAATTCTTTTTTTTACTATTTAGTGTCATAATTTTGTAGCGGTTCATACAACACATATTCCCATCAAATTTCATCACTGTAGTACTTATAGTTTCCGAGTAAATCGGCTGTGACAGACGGACAGACGGACAGACGGACAGACGGACAGACGGACATGACGAAACTATAAGGGTTCCGTTTTTGCCATTTTGGCTACGGAACCCTAAAAAAAACTATATCCATCCCTTTTTTCGGGGTGATAATACTACCGTAAGAAAAAGACAGTATGATGCTCTCTAACCTACTGTTACTGCGCTCGATTGCTTGTCAGACTATAATTGCTATGCACACTGAGATTTGCCATGGACTCAAAAAGGTTGCCATTTTAGAAATCCATAATTGCGGTGATGCTGGTAGGCCAAAGATTGACTCCAACGGAGGCCAAAAGCTCCAAAAGCTAACACCTAACATACAAATATCGTACCATATACAACACGAATTGTAAAATATTGGAAATCACTACATTAATAGTAAGAAAAAGAGATTTTTTAGAAACATATAAGTTTTCTAAGTCTACCGAAACAATTATTCGTTTGTACGATTTTAAATATGTAAATTTCTACGTATTTTTGTTCGACCCCCAGTTCAGTCACTCTTAAATGTTGATCGTATATTATGAAAATTAAATCAAATATTAAATAAGTTTATTCCTCAAAAAGTTTATTTTTGTGAATTTAGATTTCTTTAAAATTAAAATTCATAAAATTACACAATGGATGAACGTCATTTTTTATCGATATCAACTAATAAAATTTGTTTAATGTGTCCTCGCACTATTCAACGTCAGTACAGATTTGCACCCGTCAATCTGGTGTTTGTTTACTTATTAGTATTCGATTCCGCGAATTCCATCTATATGCAGTCCAAAAAAATGATCGCTTGGTTTATAGTTTTTCAAATCTAGACATTGTAAGCGACTAAACAAAAATATGAAATTACGTATAATTCAAGTGAGCGTGAGAAGCATCCACTGTCAGCCACAAAGCGAGGACTTTGACACACTTTCATGCTTTGAACCCTTACTCTCGACTCCAGGCCGAAGCTGGCACACTTCTAACTTTAATGGGAAAACAAATACATATACGATTGCCACAGTTTTTATTTGAAAATAAAAACATACTTTTAGTAGGTTTCAAACAAACAGATAGATAGAATACTCTTTATTGCAGACCTCAATATACATGGAAAACATCATATCCAAAAATAAAACCAATTGATTTAAGATTGATGTAAAACAATACGCGGTGTTATCGCTAAAAGCAATCTCTTTCAGACAACCTTTGGTTAAAGGAAACAAAAAAAGCTTATCTGTGAGAGTAGTCGTTGCAAAAGTATTGATACGACATCACACTGCTGACAACGTAGCCATGATTCACTGACGTTTCGCCACATTCATACTTACTTGTATTAGTTTTTATATTAGAGGAAGCTACACTTAACAATAACAGAATAAAACCCACCCTCTTAACAATCAAATGAAGATAGAAATAAAAATAAAGTAGTGGCCCGTGGGCATCAAAAGGCGGCGTTAGTGCACCGTCCTCACGACCAATTAGCTCCAGCATCGCGCCACATAAATTGTATCAAACTGCCGCGCCGCCGGTTACTCTGATATGCTGGAAGGGAACAGGCTTACTAACATGAAAATCGAGCGTACGAAAATTGGTATATTCATCTCTAACGCTTTTACGTATTTGAGCGAAAGAGATGCAGAATTAACGTCCCTAACCTTAGACGTAAGTCTGAGCCGTAAGATGGCGGAACGCTCCATAAGCGTTTCAAAAATAAGAAAGGATTGCATATATTTTGAAAATTTCGGACTCTGGTCGGCGTGGTCGTCTGCCGCGAAAGCAAAAGGTTGCTGGTTCGATCCCAGCCCTGAGCATGGGGGGCCTTGGTCACTTTTTTCTGTAGTATATAATTATGATATCTCTTTCAATTTATAACACGTTCTTTCGCTTAGCCCTTTTTTTGAATTCTGATTAAAAGAATTGTGTTATAATTCATTTTTTGCATTCACTTTTTATATACAAACAAGACACAAATATAAAAAAAGACGAGAATTACAAATTTCATCCTGGTTTCGCTTTCGGAAAAAATCTTGCATGGAGTGGAGTTTTTTTATAAAATCAAACATGCAAAAACTTAGATAATTTAGCCGTTTTTGTTTTGTTAAATACATACTACGTTCCTACGTGTACTGTCCTTTCCTTCGCGATATGTTACTATTAACTCGTGAAACTTTTTAAATAAAACTGCCCTTCCATCATCTCTAACTCGTGGAGCACTCGACTCTCGCAAGAGTTCATTATCACAAATAAACTGAAGAGCCTCTCTCTTTTTATTGTCGTGCTTCCTACAACAATATGGCAAACTGTGTCAAGTGTCTCAGAACGGGTCGCTGGATAGTCTTTATACAACTTATTATGTATTTCAAAAGGATGCACTTGTCTTCTCCAGTGAAATATCTATAACAGTCTAAAAATCACATGTGGTCAGAAATTATTGTAGTACCTATTTATTTATAGTATCATTATCAACTTACGGAGCAACGTTGTTAATGATCCAAATGAAGAATAAAATATATCCTTTATTGCGTTTAAGACATCTCGTACATAAATCGCGATTTATATGATCACTGGTGTTTATCATTGTTAAACTATAGCAAATTATGATTATAACATTTGTAGCTATACTTAAATTAATATATTATACATATAGCTACGAGTTTCAGTCCTTCATTGTGTGTGAGCCCACATTAAATGGTGAATTTAGCTAAGCCACGCGCACAAGCCCTCCCGGATAACTAAGGCACCTCTTTACATATCTACATATTTTGAGAGTAAAAATATAACTGTACGTAATAAAACCTAACATCTCTTTCAAATCTAAGATCTCTTACAAACTCACAATTAATTATGAACTCATGGTACAAGGCATGACCGTCATGACGTCAGGCACTACTTTTGGTTGGACTAAGAACGAAATATATAATTATGGCATATGCGAACAGCTAACTAGCAGTGGCGTTATCTTTACGTGGAGTCACTACGGGACGGTCTAACCTTCTGTTTTTCCACTATGTGAAAACTTAAACAAACTCATGATAAACCATACATATCAATCATAAATTGAGGAAAACTTCTAACATTCTTATATTCCCTAACCTATTAGGTAATCTAAATTGAATTGATGAGCCACTTAACCATATTTCTAACTTTGCCGTGTAATGAAAATTGTTACGGTAAATGTCAACTATCATGTATTAGTAACATCGATCATTTATTACACAGCTAAATTACGAAAAGTGGCAAGTGGCTCAATAATTCTTTTCGTGACTGTGCCTACTTTACAACTATAAAACGTCACTAGTTATTAAACTCTCGTAATAGTATAACATCATCTAAAACTGGAAATCTGAAACTCAAACATCAATTACATTTAGATGTTCACCTTCCCCTAATTCTATAACTCCAACTTTCCTACACAGAAGTAACGTTAACATTGAGCCAAGTACTTAATCCACAAACGTCTCACGTATGAATGTGGTTACTACTATATAACACTCAGATTGTATTAAAACCACAGCTACTTTGAAGATCTCATCTGTCTGGGCTTCCAGCAAACCATTTCACACTTTAATATTACAACGTTCGAAGTCCATTTTCTCTGTCACGGGAAGATTTTAGTATCAAAATTTACGGAATTCTTCGCATATCTTTATGCAAATTACAATGTTTGTTTCACTTCTTGTTATTATAGTATCGTGCGAAGTTCAATTTAGGCTATTGCAGAAGGATTTAAAATTGTAGCTTTATTTACGTAAGTTATATTATATAATTTATTATTATATAATTAAACTATCGTGAGTCATACTGACATTAAATTACAACGGTTAAATTAAAACTCACGTAATTTATCTCAATGGGCGTGACATGTTTCGACTGCATCGGGCAGTCATCGTCGGACAGACATACGTTGTCACCTTCGCTCTTGGGCATCACATGTCACGCTTATTGTTGCAATGTAATGCTTACCAACTTGTTAAAGTATTTTAAGACTAGATTTGTTTATTTTAAAATTCCTCCTCCTCCTTAGTCGTTCACTCTTGAGAGAGTGGTCGTGGTTTCATGATGACGGGGCGACTGTGAATAATGTTGACCTCGCAATGCGCCTCCATTTGTTACGGTCTTCAGCGTTACGGGAACATTGGACTACGGTGGTTATTATCGCGGCTTTAATCAGGTATGTCCAGCGAGTAGGTGACCGTCCTCGAGGTCGTATGATTTTAATATTACCACGTACATAATTTATTTTAAGGATAAGTACTTCTTTTTGTAGCTTTAGAGATCCTATCAAACTTTAATGGTGAATAATCAAACTAGATATGCTTGAATAATATATCTAAACAAATATTTTTGGTTCTATAGTTCAAGCATAGTAAGGTGATGTACTAGGAACGAACGACGACGCGGACAGTGTGGTGACATTTCAACGCAACGCCTCGGGTCGAGTTGCATCAAGAAACAAACCGTTTATACCTATTGGAGCGTTCTAGGTGAGCGGCGCGCAGCGTTGCGACGCTTCGCTTTCGCGTAACGGTCGCCTACGTAGACAACTACCATAGGTATTAACAATTAGATTTCTCCGCGCCGAACCACACCGTCTCACCATCGCGTTAGTTCGCCCACGTAGAGCGCGACAAAAAAAGGTAAAAAAATAAAAATACGCGTCGACTTGAGAACCGCCTCCGTTTTTTTCGTCGGTTAAAAGGGTGGCAACATCTTAGTGTCGTCCCTTTCAAATAGATATATTATATTACACTACTATGTTGCCACTTTTTAATTTCTACCTTTTTCTGTCGCACTGTAGTGTCTGTAGTAAGTGCAGACACTACAGTGCGACAGAAAAAGGTAGAAATTAAAAGCAAAATACATACTAAATCAGTGGTTTTAGTGTGTCTTTTGCAGATGGTTGTGTTTGTGAATGATAATGGAAACGATGAAAATACATTTATTTTGGTAAGATATACATTTGTAGCTTAAACGAATATGATTTATTTAAACTGCCATAATACTGGTGATCTAACAATATGATGGATTATTATATTATGTCTGATAATACTTAAGTTATTTGATGATATTGCGTTCTTAGAAAGTTGCTTTATTAGAATAAAATATCGCAATCACAACAAAATCTGAACTACAATGTCGAATACCTAACATTTGATGAAAAATATCATAGTGATATCATATTTATTACGACTGCTGAAGACGATTTAAGTGTATGTATGTGTGTACTTTATCACGCCCTATAGCCTAAATTGCTTCTTACAATTCTGATAATACCTATCTTTAGACTTTCATAGATGGTGTTTCAAATTAAAAAAAAAACAAAATGAATTTGAAATGTGGGATTCGGGTTTTTATAATCTACTTACTTAAATCGACGTGTTAACGCTAAAACCGGGATAATGGCTGTAGCAGTATTTTATTCATCAACATGAAAAATATCTTTACCAGAGGGCATATCAATCGTGAAAATAACAAAAAAATAAGGATTTATGTTACCGACGGGCAACAATGTTTTGCGAGGTGGTTGATTTATACAATATTTTAACTTGAGTTTTTAATTTAATTTTTTGTACCACCTAATTAATTTTTGTAACACGTTAATTAGGTATACAATGAAGTACAGAATGCAGTGTTGTTAGGTACTGTAATAATTACATTATTATACACTTCCCTTCCTCTAGCCGCCATACTGATGTTGCAAAATTTTAGGAAGAAAATTATTTTGAACTGGTCAATCGGTTTTGGGTTTTTGCCAAAAACTGTTTATTACAAAGAGACGTAAGCACTTACGCCTTTTTGCTTGCATATTTTTTTCATCATATGACGGTACGAAACCCTCAATTATACGTGATTTGACACGTACTTGGCCGGTGTTTCACGTTTCTCTGGATAAAAAGGAGCGAGTTGGCGAAAAAATACGTTAAGTTTAGTACTATCTGGTATTTCTTAGAATGAAAAAAAGAGTGGCAAATTTCTTGACCTTGGACGTGACTCTAACCCGCGACTCTGACACACGCTCAATCGCTCTGCCTACTCAGCTACCAGGAACACATCCGAATGGTTTCGAATTTCTCCACCATATCCTTCGTAGGCGCCTTAAAGGGGAGGGGGACTTGATGATCTACTGTAAGAAAGTACTTCTTAATCGTCAAGTAAAGTCAAAAAAATATGTAGCAACTAGGTGGTGGCCACGACTTCGTCTACGGAATATCTTTATAAATTGTAGCCTATGTGTTTATTCTGATGTAGTTATAAGCTATATTATTGTAAAGTTTCATTAAAATCCACTCAGTAGTTTTTAAGTGAAAGAGAAACAAACATCCATACAAACTTTCGCGTTTATAATATTAGTAGGATATATAGTAGAATAGCATAAACTACTATTTCATTTTTTATAATTTATCGTTTCGGCAAACACCGGTCAGTCAAGAACGCGATTAATCCGTTCTAAAGTGTTTAATTTCAATGAACAACAATCGCGGAAGCAGAAGACAATATTACCTAATGTAACTTTATTAAATCTTAGTGGAGTTTCGAAACTTTTGGCAATGTTAATACCTAACTGCCCTAAACGCTTTCAATTGATCGTGTCAATACACCGTGTCAATAAATTGGTGATTTAATTAAACATATGGAGGATTAATGGGGTGACAATAATCTTATAGCATCACGTAGTATGGGGCATGGGATAATCCTGAATTTAATCAGTGGAATCCACCGCTACCCTACTCAAGACCTTCCATATGAGAGATTAATAGTACGTTCTTTGTCGAAATGCTTTCAAATTATGGATAGGCGGCTAGGATTAGAATTGATGATTTCATTTTTATATTTAAGTAAAGGATAAGATCGTGTAAGTATCAAAATCGGTTAAAGTGGCTCATGATTGTATCAAGTAATATTGATTAAATGACCACACATATGCTCCATTAAAATAAAAACTTAATACCTCTTCTCTCAGGATGTGAAATCGGGCTGGGTGGGATAAAATTGGAGACACGTATGTTCAACAGTGGTCGCATACACGCTTCAGAAAAAAAAGAGGGATTCCTTCTGAACCACGTGGTTGAGAGACCACAGTGATCAAATTGTTATCATTCGAATGTCTGATTCTCAATATTGATAACAACTAGGTACCTGATATTCATAAACATAAAATTTCAAAATACTCGTATTTTCTTCAAACTGGTTAACGTGAAAACATGATTTTTAACAAGATCTTCGACAGAACGTCGAAACCCTTGAATTTATAAACATGATTCTTAGTTAAATAGTTGAGTAATAACCAGTTCTTAAATCTGATAAAAGCTTTTATCCACAAAAATTGTAGTTTAGTTGTACAAACAGCAATTAGCTGATCACGCGGTTTATTTTGACGCTTTCGCGTACAATCGCATTTCATTTTTCGCGTGCTCTTGCAATTGGATGTATCCTGCACTCTTTTGCTCGAGCATGTGGACTCTTAACATTACAAATAGACTTTGTGTACGAGTTTAAAGAATCTACGTTTTGGCATCTAAATCTCTTATTCCAACCCTATAATAAATTGATAGCCATCGACACACGATCCAATATAACAAACAATGATTACAACCAAACGCTCAGCGAAATCATTAAAATTGTAACATTATAAATAAGGGGTCCAGCATAATAGGCCTCGAATGAAGGGGTCTCTTTGTAATACAACTCGCATAGGGTCGGCACATAAATAGTTACATTTCATTGTACGCAGCAAATTATTGTAATTTAGCAGATATGACACAAAGGAACGGAATGGAAGTAATGTACGTTAAAAATTGAAATTTGACGGTGACAGGAGTGGAACATTTAGAATTAAGATGTGACGCCGGTTGTTTTTTATTGCTTACTGTTTACTAACCCCAAAGTTGAAGACAAGTTTACTTGTATTTTGTGAGTGTAGTTTTAAAAAATATTAACAATTTGAGTATTAAAAATATTAATACAAGAGCCAGAGGTACCTACTACCTCAATGTTAAACCATGAATTTGTTGAGGTTAATTATAGGTACGTTGGGTATCACTAAGTAAGGACTTAGTAAAATTGAACCCTTAAGAAACACTTGCATTAGCCGAGGCTAGACAACTAACCCGGAGTTAAGGGTTTATTTTATATGATATTTGACAGTTAACGTCGGGTTAGCGACTAACCCTGGTTGGCGTATGTGGCGCTTAAGGAGTTAAAGCAACTCCACGCAAACGACCGTGAGGGAAATGGCTAGTGCCCAACTTTTCATAAAAAAGTGTACCATTTTAAAGAAAATAGATCCTCAACAAAAAAATGAGTCAGGTTCGTAACGGCTTATACAAAATGTATGAAAAAATGCGTTACGAACCTGACCAAAAACGAACACTATTTTACTTAAGTATAAGTAATTTAAACTTTCGTGAAAGTTTTTTTGTGATAAAAATACGCGAGTGTTATGTTAACCGTTGCAATTTAATACTATTTTTCTTTTTTTTAATCAATACTACTTGTGATTCTGGTTATAAAAAATCCAAAACTTCGTACATTAAAAAAAATGTACCTACACTTTTTTCTGAAAATATACGTAGGTATATTCGTTATGTCGCTTACGTACCTATATTAAAATAATAATTACGTATATGCGTTTAATTGTATATTTTATAATCGATTATAATATGATATTAACGTAGGTACTAAGGCAATGTGAGTCTGATTAGGTTTTCAATTTCCACGGGCAAACTATAAACGATAAGTAAAACGAATTTTTATTAATGTAATATTAACTATTGTGAAACAATTAATTTAATTTTCCTACTATGATCTTCAATAATATTATATTTAGGTACTGACAATTATGTCGGTACATCCTGTCGGTAATAATCACCACTCGTAGTGATGTCGTGATACAGATCCTTCTCTTCAATCTATTTTATTTCTTGATTAACACTAGAACAGTCGCGCTCTAGTTTCAGACAATTTTAGTCGCTACGGGGTCCAGTGGACCCAGTAATTCGTGAGGACACAAAATTAAAACTATTGAAGTAAGTCGGTTTTACGCACATACTTATTTCATAAATGAGAATATAAAACAGTTACAATAATATTTATGCTAGGAAAATGAAAAAAAAGAGAAAACCGTTTAAAATATTGTGAAATACAAGTCACGAATTTAGTTGCCACTGGGTCCAGTGGACTCAGAACTAATAAATTTTCGTTAGCGTAAATGATCACTACCTGTGATCCGTAGCTATGGGTCTACTAGACCCATAAGTAATCCAAACGTCTATCGTTTTTGAAGACAACACCTTAGCAGACAGGCGAATACCTACACGAATCGATGCGACGAACTTTTAGGTGAAGTTACTATTTATAAACGGCATTGTCGTACAATACCTAACAAATAAATTAAAGTTTTAAATCTAACCGAGTGGGTCCAGCAGATCCAGTAACGGCTGTTCTAGTCAGCAATAAATGATCAGCATCACGGCCATCACGGATCAGGGTTAAAACAAATTAACTAACCACCCAAAAAAGTAAAGTAGGTATTCCCAATTGAACAAATTGTAAAACCATGAATTACAATGCATTTGGTTATCTTTTTTTTATTGTCTGAAAGCGGTTAAGTCAGGTATATTGTACATATTCATGTAATTATGACATTAACGGCCTCCTAGTCTAGTTGGTAGTGACCCTGCCTACGAAGCAGGAGGTCCCGGGTTCGAATCCTGGTCAGGGCATTTATTTGTGTGTTTATCACGAATATTTGTTCCTGAGTTATGGATGTTTTCTATGTATTTAAGTATTTATATGTATATATCTATTATATATATCGTCGTCTAGTACCCACAGCACAAGCCTTATTGAGCTTACCGTGGGACTAGGTCGATTTGTGTAAAATTGTCCCACAAATATTTATTATTATTTATTTATTTATTATGCTTTCAGTAAATTAATAAAAAAAAATACTAGAAGCAGATGTTATCACCAAAAACCTAACTAAACACGGAATTATCACCCGACTCGACTGATTCTCGCTGGCATAAAGGCGCGGATGATGGATGGCGCGTCGTCGCTACAAATAGGGGTCGCCATTCAGGCCTTCGTTATTGTGTTAAAATCAATTTGGCTCATCCCTAGCTAGTGTAGGGAACGGAGATAATGGTGTCGATGTTCTGCATCATCAAATCGATATTTTGGTCAAAGCGATATCGTCTTTCATATTGTATACTAGTACTAGCATGAAGCTTATAATTTCCCTACTTTTGTATACTGAGACTCTCTCAGAAAAAATGGTAGAAGAGTATGTAACCCACATGTACCATTGCAAACAATTACTGAACTAAATAGGTATACACATAATATACAAAAATGTAAACCATGAATTTAATCATTTATTAATTATGATAAATATTTTGATGCATGATTTTAAGTCACACTACTATATATAAGTTATAAATTGAGAGACTTCTTCTGTAGTACCTATATGACATCTCTTTCAATTTATAATATACATACACATAATAAAACAACCACGAAGTTACCTGCGTACCTTCTATAAGATTTCAAAAATGGCTCAGATTGCTGTCAACGGAAAGGATGCCTAGAAAGCTGGCTATATTGCCTGATAAGGTAGCCAGCCTCTTATCGAATTACTACATTGGACAGTGCGTTAAAGCAGTATTTATAGAAATCAGGAATCCTAGTCTGAATTCTCACTCAGCGCACCAAACGCTCACATGGTAATTAACTTTAACTTCGGTGTGACATTGCAGCCAAGTTGCAACCGTCAGAATGGAGTTAGAAGAAAATTTGCATTTTGGTCCTGGGATAGGTATGCCGTCTGGATATGCAGTTGTTTGTCAGTATTATGTGTTGTTGACTTTTATTGCACACTTACACAATGTAACATTATGAGTTAGGTAAAGATATAACTAAGTAAAAATTGTAATAACTACCTATTAATATGATTCTTATTCTTATTCTTATTCTTATTATTCTTAATAAATAAAACTATATAAAAATTTTACAGTCTAAACCAGAACATTTTGTTTAGTTTGTCCTTGCAATGTTTTTCGTCTTTTAACCAGATGTCATGAAATTTACCATACACTGTGGTAAAATTGTTAGTGTTGGTTATGTTTCAATAGATAAAAAACGTATAAAAAATAAAAATGACGTCGCAAGCAACGGAAGTATATTATTATATGTATATTCATAGTCACAATAATTATATCAAAGATACACATCTATTTCTTGTAACAAGGACGTCCCAATTCTTTTAAATCAAAAATCGACACGCAGATATATTTCATCCATATCCCACCACTAGTTTCTAAAACTAAAAACGCCTATGTCCAGTTGCTAAATAATAGTTTTTGGGGGTGCAATCCCCCAAGCTAAACCGATACATTTAACAAAAGTCACATGTCCCCGAATTGTTAAGAACGAGCTGCTAATTTTTTTTGTGAAATGAGTGTTCGGTTGCAATTTAATGGGGTTTTTAACAGACGGGTTGCTCCATAAGGGCAATTTTCTATGTTAATTTGACACTTATTTTTTAGTTACTTTTTAGCTCGTACCTTTGAAGAGAGATATTCAATGAAAACTAAGTTTGTTTTGTACTAATAGTGCCATCCATTTTGAGACACAGTTTGAATGGATGGTAATGTAGCAACATACATATATTTATTATATAAGATACGAGTAACCCATGTCAGGTGTTGAACGTTGTAATATCATAACAATAACGACACGGTTTCAGTTTTTTATTTATTTGTGATCAGTTTGTTAGTCTTTTTTTTCCAGCAGGAGATCCCGGTTTGGAATCCTGGTCTGGCCATTTTCTGACTAATGATACTAATATTGATAATGCCGGTTATTGGCATAACGCCTTATTGACAACCAATAATACCTAGAGGTTAGTTCTTAAATAACACAAATGGTCTAAAAATCCGCCAACATTACCCTACCCATGCAATAGGCATTTTACCACCCCTAATATATCCAGGCGGGAACCGAACTTTAAACTAAATCACAGACACAATGAGAGAGCCGACCACTCACATCTGACATCCAATTCTCACTAGAGAACGACTCGAGTGGTCAACAGATGTGTCAATTTCTATGGGATGAGTCACATTTATATGGTCGGTTAGCACGCCACATTTTCCATAAAAGTTGACACATCGTGTCGTCCAGTTTCCTTCAAAAGTGAGTCTTCATCCCCCACGCAGTTGAAAATAATTTTGCCTTATTAAGTTAAATAACCCGAAACCATTACTGCACTTTTCTAATTCGGCTTACGAAGCAAATGGATTTGTGTTTATTCAGGACAAGCCTGCCTCAAATAAATAGACTGGGAAGATTTTTAAGTGACTAAATTAGAGTGCAAAGTGGTAAGTGCTCTTGATCTTGAATGGAAGATGTTATTGGAAAAATATTTAGTAAAACCGTTTTTTTTAGCTGTAAATTTTTTGATATACCTATATTTATTAATTAGAATACATACCGAAATAAACCAAAATAGATTCGATCCCCGGCTGAGCCCCCGATGGAGTTGGTCTTTTTTTTGTAGGTACATGACATATACACGTATTTCGGTATATAACTTACAACATAAGGTGTAGTTAGTAATTTCATAACAAATCAAAATGTTTAATTTTAACAATTTTATAAACATACATATTTTACATTAACAATGCTCCACAAAACTAATTATAATAAGTTTGACAGTGGAATCAAGGTGCAGTCTCAATTATTACTGGTAACATATATGTATGTTTCAATGAATTAGGTATGACCGGGATGGCCTATAATATTAAACATTGTGTATTAAGGGCGGTAAAACGGTAAACAATTATTACGAACTCGTGTTAATTAAACCCTCCGTAATGATTGTACCGCCCTTGATTCATACAATATTTTTCATCACATTTGCGAGGAAATAAATAAACTTACTAGACAGATAAATACTTAAACATTAATTACTAGTAGTGTGGTAGTGTGGTGGTGGGGTAGCGGCGTCGGCGCGACGCGCGATGTCCTCCGGGAGCTCCGGACGGGCGGTAAAATGTATGAAAATCCATTACGGCAATGGGCGTAATATAACTCATTTAGTCTAAAAATGTTTGCATACAATATCACCATTTACAAGCAAGCATGGTGAAAACTCTATTAATTATTACTTGGATTAGCGAGATTAGAGTGGTTGTGGTTAACGTGTGGTTAACCACAACCAACAATTAATATAGGTACTATGCTCGTACAATCAAAAGATTATCTACATTTTTATAGCAATTTAAATAGATGTACCTCCCTGTTATCATGACATGTCATTCGTGATATTGTCACAAATGTCACAATCTACATACTATGTACAATCGCGTTCAAATTTGCATGGGCAGTTTATAAATGAATTCATTCATAAATTGCTAGACTATGACAGCTGTCTTTCTCGACCGCATGGTCCACGAGATACTGCCGCGATATGTAGTATCTCACTGTTGTTAGGGCTACCGTAATGTAAAAGTAATACTTATTGTTTTAATAGTCCGCGGCGCATTGGCAACTTTAAAATTTTGTAACGGCGCCCCAACCTAGCTACTCTAATAGAAATAGATAGGGACCCTCTGTACTTGCACAGATTGGAATCCCCAGGTTTATTGGGTCAATTTGAAGTAAAATATCACAAAGTAATATCTTCGCCCTCAATTAAAATATTATTCAAGTCGTTCTTACTGTCTCCTGGTTCAAAACACAGATTAAAATAAATCAAAATCAAAATATTAATTTTTCAGGTAGGCATGTCACAGTGCACTTTTGAACGTCGAATGAAAAATAAATAAAGCTACACCGGCTCTAACCCTACACCATAGACCCTAGGAGATTTAACACTTTTGACCGGCAAGAAATTCGGCAGGACACATATTTTCAAAACATTAGATCCTCTATTTACCATGCATTAATTTAAAAAAAAAATTACAGTCAAACAATATTAAAATAATTTTGGTTTGAAATTTTACAAATTTAATCGTAAATTTCCAACAATGGGCACTCGACAGTTCTGACACCTATAGTATCAAATATCGGAAATTCCCTTTATATTCAGTTTCCATAGGAGCAAACTTAAGCTAGTCTTTGTCTAACTTTGCCCCTAAATGATATTTGTTAGTAGGAGCAATTTCACCTCTTTACAATTGTGTACAAAATTTATTTAAATAAAAACAATAAATATATTAAAGGGATACAATACATCTAGTTTTTTACTTTAATATTTGTTATATACTATCGAAAACTGCTCAATTATCTTATTTACATTGTGTGGCCTTCTGTAACTAAGCCTTTAAATTATTATGTGACGCTAGACGTGCAGTGGCCACATATGTACCACAAGAACCCGTCGCAAACGACCAGTGGGGCTAACAAAACGTCGGCAGTAAATATTTTTTTGGCGAACACAAGGTTGTTGAAAACAAGGATCGGATACCGGGATTTTTTCCATAAAAAATACCGTTTTGTTCTTACTACATACGGACTATGAGTATATAAAACTAAACCATATATCTATCCACACAGCAAAGTTATATGTTATATGAGATAATGCCTTAAAATATTGACGAGAACCAGATGTAAAAGTAATATAACATTACTTAAGAAAGGGGATCCTAAAATTTGTATGTAAGCAAAGACAGCGTGCGCGTTTCCACTGTCTACTCGTATTAGATAAATGCTAATCCAATAAAAAAATCGTGCATTTATGTATAGGTAGAGACTTTACCGATCGATATATGTCGTTTCCAAAAAAAAATCCAAACCAGCATCATTATTATCCCTAGTAAATTCCTAAAAGTCTGTGGTTCGGTAATATACCCATGTACGGATTTTAAAAAATTATAAATAATTTTCGTTTTGCATATAAATGTCAATAAACTACTTACCTACCGACATGCTTGGTAGATGGCCCATCATAAAAAGGAAATATCAACCATAATATATATATAATATTATATCTTTGGGGGAGGCCTATGTCCAGCAGTGGACGTCTTTCGGCTGGAATGATGATGATGATGATGATCAACCATAATGCCATACGCCCAGGAGACCGTAACTAGTGACAATAAATAGTTGATAATCCCATTAATTACTATTTTCACTATTTACAATGACATCGATTAATTCAATAAACACAAAAAAACAAAATTACTGGATCAAAAATTTTTTCAGAAATCCGAAGCCCATTTCAAATATGCATTTTATTAAAACAACATCGTCTGCATTCTCAACAAAGCGTTTTGTTGGCGTTTAGACCCAAATAGTCATAACCATCTTGGAATTTAGAGCACTTACGATTCATCCAACGCAGACCGATGTCGAGCAAAATTTCATTTGTATCCTGGTTCTAGGAAAATGGTAACAATCACTCATTCACTCATCAACAAAACAGGTGATGCATCTGATATTAGTAACTATAGACCCATCTCCTTGGCAAACATTATAGCGAAAATACTGGACGCTCTGCTTGACCAGCAGCTGGACAAGCACCTACGTCTACACGATGCTCAATTTGGCTTCAGGCCCGGCCTCTCAACTGAGAGTGCTATCCTCTGCCTTAAGCGTACCGCCCAGTATTACACGTCTAGAAAAACGCCAGTATTTGCATGTTTCCTGGACTTATCTAAGGCCTTCGACCTGGTATCTTATAAGGTTCTTTGGAAAAAAGTTGAAGAAATTCCCGGGCTACCGTCAGAAGTAATCTCTCTACTTAAATACTGGTACCATAGCCAGAGAAACTGTGTGAGATGGGGGGGTGTCCACTCTGAAGAGTACAGGTTGGAGTGCGGGGTGAGACAGGGGGGGCTTACGTCTCCCCGGCTCTTCAACCTGTATGTCAACGGTTTGATAGGGGAATTGAGCGGTGCCAACGTCGGATGCTCAGTTGATGGAGTCTGTATCAACAACATCAGCTATGCAGACGACATGGTACTGCTCACGCCTTCTGTCAGCTCGTTGCAAAACTTGCTTGGTATCTGTGAGAGGTATGCAGTGGACCATGGGCTCAGATACAATGCAAAGAAGAGTGAATTTTTAATCTTCAAGGCAGGTGCTAAAACATATGACGTTGTGCCACCGATTGTCCTATGTGGCACTCGGTTAAGCAGAGTTAAGCATTTTAAGTATCTGGGCCACTGGGTCACTGAGGACCTCTCCGACAATATGGATATTGAGAGGGAGAGGAGGGCGCTGTCCGTTCGTTGCAACATGTTGGCTCGGAGATTTGCGGGGTGTACTAGAGAGGTAAAGCTAACGCTTTTTAGGGCTTACTGCCAGTGCTTTTACACCTGCAATCTCTGGGTCAATTATACGCAGAGGACGTACAGCGCACTGCGTGTGCAGTATAATAATGCTTTTAGGGCATTGATGGGGCTTCCTCGGAGAAGCAGCGCTTCTGGCATGTTTACAGAGGCGGCAGTCGACAGTTTTCATGCGATTATCAGAAAACGCTGCGCCTCATTGATGGAGAGGATGCGAGGGAGCCCTAGCAGTCTACTAAGGGTGTTTGCCGGCAGGTGGGATTCGCCCATGTTAAAGAGATGGATAGCCCTTCACTCTACGTTTGTAAATTATGACCTTTGACATGTGTTTATTTTTTTTTTTTAATTTTTATGACTATAATATTTTTTTTTTATATATACCCTAATTAATTAATATTATTTATTCATTTATCTTCACAATGTTCGTTATTTTCAATTTTAATCAAATTTTACATAATTTTATATCTTAGCAAATTTATCATTTTAAAATTTACATTGACATTGTACTATTATATAAATTTAATGTTTAGGTGTTTAATGTTCTCATCCGGTCAGGTCTATCTGGGGTGCTTGTTATTAAATAGCTGTTTGTCATGTACATACCTACTGTGTAAGTTAATAACAATAGTTTTGTAAGTTATAATATTTTAAGCTAAGGAATACTAATAATTTTATGGGCTTTGCCTGAAATAAATTTTTTCATTCATTCATTCATTGAACATATTTCCGGAAGGCGTAAATTTCCGACACACAACACTTCTGACACTAGTTGGAACTGCAATGACCGCAAATACTATTATGCGGTTTCAAACCGATTTCGTAGAGGCCTGCAGAATTTTGGGATAGTGTTAAATAGTCCTACTTTCCTACCCAAAGAAGAGAAGCATTCGTTAGGGACATGCTTTTAGCCTAGTTCTTGCGTCACAGAAATCGGTCGACACTTGCTTAGGTCAAGAAGAAAAGGAAAGCTTTATTAGCTCATTATATTTTTAGTGTGCCGTCATTACATGTTGATAGTAGTGATCTGGCCTAGTTTGAAGTCTTGGATTCAGACCAAAAATGCTGATGCTGATACGAACCGATTTGAGTATTTCTAACTTGTCTGGCACAACACACATTTCTAATTACCTACCTACAAAGTTGCATCTCTATAATATTTGTGAGTTCTACGTACCTGGGCACTTACCATGACGTCTTAACGCGATTCAGTTTAAGTTCTTAACTGTGCTCAGGGGAAAGAAAGAAAGAAAGGGGATCCTAAAATTTGTATGTAAGACGAGACGTCTGAACGGAATTTATTTTAGGTTCTTCGCGTTAAGACGTCATGGTAAGGCCCTAATTGTATGGCAGCGACTCAGTTTAGGTCCTAAACTGAATCGCGTTAAGACATCATGGTAAGAGCCCTGATTTGCATAAACTGTAAACCTGCCTGCCCAATAAAAATGCACAATATGAAGTTTAATAATAAGAAAATGTTTTGTAGCGTAACAATGCGAACGCTTACCGTGCAGTCAGCCCTGGACAAATATTTGCGCGGCAGAATCACCCGGGGAGCTATCTCGCAATATCGTGATGGATGACTTAGTATCGCTGCCTATACATACAGCCTTTATAGCGTTCCTATACTCCTATTAAGCTCTGGTAGACAAATTGCAGTATACCATATTTAGTCGATAACGTCTGTTTCTAGTAGTTGCAGACATTTGATACAGTTGTCTTAATATTATTCGTGTTTCTAAGCGTTGGTGACCAGCCGTGAGGAGTGCGGCTTGCAATCCAAAGGTTCAAATCCTGCGGGCTCGTGCCAATGAGTTTTTCGGAACTCATGTACGAAATATCGTTTGATATTTATCAATTACTTTTCGGTAAAGGAAAAACATCGTGAGGAAACCGGACTAATCCCAATAAGGGATAGTTTACCCTCTGGGTCGGAAGGTCAGATGGCAGCCGCTTTCGTGAAATTAGCCCCTACGCCAAATCTTGAGATTAGTTTTCAGAGTGGACCCGGGACCCCAGGCATCCCTTAGCCGTAGCATTAGCCGGTAAAAACGCTAAGAAGTTAAGAAGGTTTTATAGTATTCGTATACCCGTAGAGTTTGCGTCAGCTACTATATTAGCCTAGTACATTTTAAATACGAATAACTGGAAATAGTCCTTACATCCTGGATCCCACTTATAGTGTATCACGGGCAGAGCAACCATATGCTTGTGGGACTCCTTAAATTTCATTTAAAATGTTACAAGGGTCGCAAAAACCATTGAAGGGAGAAGAACCTTGTTACCTGAGAAGACACAAACTTTTTGGTGGGACGGGAGTTCAAGTATCTTATAATTATTATAGTTCAATAGGTATTGGAATACAAAACTTTTACTTTATTATTTTATACAAAGTAAATGAACTAGGTATCAGTATACGATTTTAAGCTAACATGGTCATTTACATTATACACCTTGTACTATTTAAAAAAAAATAGTGACCCAAAGCTTTTGACTTTTGCTCTCGATATATGCCTTAAAATACTGTAAGTAAATACTCTTTAAAAACTATCATTCTCCTGATACATTTTTTTGAGGTTTTTAATAAGAATGAGGATAAGAATAAGAAACATTTATTCGTGACGATCACACACAACACATAATAAAAGAACAAAAACAGGAAGACAGAATTGTTGTGTGTAATAGACATACTGATACCTGTTAGTACTTATAAGACATTGTAATAGAATAATTTGTATGCAGACGGCCCTTTCTAAGGCTTCCTTGGCTTGCACGCTCTACGGCACATGCTGTTCAGTACCCCTACCATGACGTCATAACGCGATTCAATTTAGGACCTAAACTGAATAGCGTTAAGGCGTCATGGTAAGGGCTCAGGGCACCTACTTTGTTTTTCGAAAACACTTATTTAGGTAGTATATATCGATTTAGTGAATAATGATAATCGTATTTAGTCGGAATTGATCGTGTTTTCTTATGTATCTAGAACATTGTTCTAAGTCTAATGAAATAGAAGGATGCATCGATCATTTATGTCTTAATGCGATCGGTAAAACATCACTACATAAGTAAGTACATATCTGCGTACTATTTATTAACTCATATAGATGGCATATACTAAGAAATATATCACTCCATTAGAGGCCAAACCGGGGATCCAATATGGGTCTTCGACTTACGCGACTAACGCTAACCTCTAGGCCACCTTGTCTGTCTTAATAAAAGCCAGCAAATTTCTCGAGTAGGTACTCGTATGCAATATTTAATTTAATAATTTTATTTGTTTCAAGAAACAGTAGGCTTCGCGGAAATCAATGTTATGTACGACAATAATATTGCTTTGCTATTCCTTGAAGTAATAACGTGCTTGCCAATTAACTCCCCTTTGTATACGTACTTACTTGCGTAGGTACTGGCAATAATGGCATTATAGGATGTCCGAAACATGTCGCGCATAGTGACTAAAAATACCTGAGTGTTATCCGTAATTTTATTATAATATTAGTAGCATTTTTTATTAGCCTCGAGTAGCATTTTTTGATACGATCAAAGTGATGATGTGACGAACAGTTAACTGTTGCACCGTTGACGATAAGGAAAAGACTAGAAGGAAAGTTCTCGACTTACTGCAAAAAACATCAATCACCATGCATAGTTAAACTTATATACCAAATAAGGACGACCTTAGACATTATTTTAAACATTTTCTATAGATAGGAACTCATATCCCATATACCCATAACTAGAAAATGCTGTCAACCTTTAACACCACAGTTCTCAGACGAATGATTTATCCCGGAGCACAATCACCTGTCGATATACTCCATGACATGTCACTCCGTGCTATCGTACCGGCAGCATCGGCACCCGGCTCGCTGACCCAGATCTCCGTTCATCGTTATTCAGTATGGTAATGTGAGCGGAATGGAATCGCTGAATGATAGGGTTATCTGTTTAATTTAATGATTTGTTGCGTTGAAATGGACGTAGGCTAAATTGGACACATGCAAAAGACGAAGTCTTCAATTTGAATCACGAATGTTACTACAGCTAAATTAGGTGCTGTTCTTTCTCTATAATATCTGTAAGTATCTCTTGGTGTACGTTTTTTATTTATTTAGCAGAAATGAGCGCTATTAAACTGTATTACTGTAGTTAATTTAATAGGTATGTATATA
This sequence comes from Lathronympha strigana, assembly GCA_949128165.1. Lineage (NCBI taxonomy): Eukaryota > Metazoa > Arthropoda > Insecta > Lepidoptera > Tortricidae > Lathronympha > Lathronympha strigana. The sequence continues at coordinate 18,923,215 of OX421905.1, forward strand.
CAGGGTGCATTTAAAAATACTGGTCATTTGTTTCACGATGGTATGACATTGAGTACCGTAATCACGATTGTTTTGTATAAAGTGTATTCTTACTATAGATGACGTTTACAGTAACTGATTTATGAAAAACACAATTCAGGGCCTCTTTTTTCATTCGTAAAGTCAGCTAATTGAGATGACAACTAGCAAAACTGCCACCATTTTGCACTACAGTTCTAAAGCGAAATATTTATTCCAGAGCACAATCACCTGCCGATATAGTCCATGACATGTCACTCCGTGCTATCGCACCGGCAGCATCGGCACCGGCACGCTGACCTAGATTTCCGTTCATCGTTATTCAGTATGGTTTGTGAGAATGGATTCGCTGAATGCGATAGTTGTCTGTTTCATTGAATGATTTGTTGCATTGTAATAAAAAAAAATATGTCCGATTGTTAAAATAATAGTGCAGGCTTCAATAAAAAAGAAACTATTGAATCATAATATACAAGAACGTAGTTATGGATCAGCGCCCTACTACTAACAATTTTCCGATATGAAATCTATACAGGCTGTGCCTTTATTCAATTTATCTTCAAGCCTGTGAACTAGGGATGGACAATTGGATGTGATGCCACTTTCTAATTAGCTTTCGTTTGTATTGAGAACACAAAAAATACTAGAGATACACAATTTAAATTTTTGGTTAAAGTATGAACTGAGCTTCATAATTGCATATTCATTTATATTAAAAAAGTGACTGTTTGCCAGAAAAATTGGCTAATGTTCGTGTTCGTTCGCTCGTTTCTACCAAAATTGACTAAACTTAACATTTTTTGACTCAATCATTTTATGTGAAAATGTTTTAAAGTGTTTCATTTATTGCGTAAAAGAATATAGAACAAGAAAAAAAAATTTTTTAAGATTTAATAGCAATAAAGTCTAAAACCAGATAGATATTTGAAGTTTGCTGATCAAAAAATGGTAAAACAGCAGTTAGAAAATTGTTTTTTTTTTCAAAAGCTGATCACAATATTGACAAAGTTTTTCATTACCAATTCTGTTTAAATTAAAATGGCCATTTTATGAAAACCCAAAGCAAAAATTTGGTTTGGGCCATATTACTAAGACCCTTTTGTCCGTCCGTACATCACCAGGCATTTTTGTTTCTATACCAAATACTAAACAACAGGATAACATAAATATTTAACGGGGCTCCCATAACAACAATTCTTTTTTTGCTTGTTTTCGCTCGATATTAACAAGTACAACCGCTATACGCTTGAAATATTCACAGAATATTTAATTGTATATTCACTTTAATATATATATATATATATAATTAAATTAAAATAAAACAAATATCCCATACAACATACAACAAAGTTGATTTTTTTGCCGTTTTATAGATAATGGTACGGAACCCTTCGTTCGCGAGTCTGACTCGCACTTCGCCGGTTATTTTACTTTAAAATACCCATAGATATAGAATAAAAGAACTGAATACCCAATCGGCCGAAAAAAATGACGCCATAAAAGTGCAGCAGTTGCGACTCTTTTTCATAATTATAGTCTTGTTTGGAACGTGACGTTCCGTAAGTGCAAACAGCCTATATACTTTTAACAGTTTTGGTAGTTCTGTGTGTGACAATTTGACACTTAATGCTTACGTCAGTAAGCTCTTTTTCGTACGAAACATATATGGTTTTGTATCATCATCAATGCAAGTTCGCTAATGTCATTCAGACCCACATTTTTTGACGTTTTTGTTCTGCTTTGTGTATCTATTTCTTTTGATAAGTCAATGAAAATACCTATTAATGTAATTTTTTGCTATGAGATAGAGTTGACATATCGCGATATCTCAAAATGTTGTCCATGTAACTATTTTAGACATGTTGTGTGTACAGACACAAGATTTTTTTATTTTATATCTAGTTAAAAACATACGTTAGTTTCATGTTTATTAAATGGAATTTTCATCATAAATTATTAACCGGATCCCAATTCCAATAATCCATGAAATATATTTAAATAATCCCAATTCCAATAATCCACGAAATCTATTTAAATAAATTAAAATACTCATAGATGTGCACATAGGAGTATGAACAAACTAACTATATCGTAATTGCTAAATGAGAAATAATAGGTATTTCGCGACAAACGTTAAAATGTTATTTGGTAACGTTGTCTACGTGACAAAATAACGTAAAATACCTATTATGAACATCGTCTACGTGAACAAAATATTTTGTTGTTAATACTGATCTTAAATTGTCTCGATAATTATGTGATATGATATGTTTTTTTTTGACAAAAACAAAATTTAATCTTATTGATTTATAATTGGGTATTCTGTAAACGCTTATTTTTCTTCTTAAAGAAATAAATGTTTTTTATGTCCTTACAGCATATTGAGCTAGGCTAGATCTTTAAACGAAACACTTTTTTTTCTTAATACGTTGAGATATATTGATTTTAAGCAAATTTTCTTAATTTAATACCTAACGACTACCTAAGTCGTTAAAAATCAATCAATTCAACACATTTTAATTATGGCGGGGTATATAGTAAAAATACCAACATTGTATCACAATTCTTTTTTTAAATCCGCTTTAAAATATAGGCTATCAAATTAACAAACGAAATCTGGGAATCCAATCGTTATAAAAGCAAAAATAATATCGAAATGGCAAATCCTAAATATCACCGATACTGACGCAAAGTTCGTAATGCCCGTTGATACTGTTGATAGCTACCGCGCGCCTACCATGAGTTTACCGCAGTTGTATCGCTAGCGACAGTGTAAACTCGCTCGCCTTGCATTTGGTTCGTACTAATACAGTCACTTTTAGTTTAGTGTCACAATGCTTGGCAAAGGCCTTTTCTCTTTTTCTCCAATCGGTCCTTTATGGTCACGCTTTTACAAAATAAGATGGTGTCAGATATTTCCGTGGCCTTCATGTCGGAAGATACAGATGACTGTTAAAGCGAAATTCAGAATAGACGCGTTGGAAATAATAATACATATGTGTCGTTGGCGTAAAATGTTGGGAGTCATTTGGACGGCACATTCCACCAACATATTTATTTTGCAAGAGCTCAAAATTATAACTCTCCTCTTTGCTTAGAAGAATCTTAGGCTTTTATGGACATCTTGCTCGACGCGAGCCTGATAGTCTGGAGAAGACGTTGAAAGAGAGGGAGCGTACTCACTCGCTGGTTTAATGCGATCAAAGAGTTTACACGCGTCGAACATCAGGACTCCTTAGGAAGGAAAAAAATCGCCAAGGTTGCAAGGCACAACATATTGTACCAATTGTGATTGCCAAGACTCTCAGGCAAGAGGTTAGGTTAGTTAATATTAGCAGTAAATTTAGAGTAGTGTTAACTCATGGTAAGGGCACAGAGCTCTGTATCGAGTGCATTTTGATAGATCCCGGCGGAAACGCTCCATTACATGATTGAGATACCGCGCAGCCGTATTGTGAATAGAACTCGATCGAGTTGTACTAATAGCTGATTTATATAAGTTTCTAGTTGTTATTTTTATTCGTATAAAATATGTTAGGAAGAAAATAGTTTTATTTAAAAAAATCAACAACTACTGCTGTAGTACTTTCTTTCCTGTTTATTTTGATATTTGGAATTATTATTTTCATACTATGTTATGCTTCACTTCCGTTCGCGAATGCAGTAACATTCCTATTGCGACCTTGCGGGTTCAGCACGAAATGTGCGATTTCTTTAATCTTTAGTAAAGAAATTACAGGATCGTCGAGTTTGAAATTCGACACTGTCGGCGCTACAGAATAAGTCTGCATGCCGATACTTTTCATTACTTATAAATATTTGACGCATATCAAATCAATCCGCCGGCGCGGGTCGCCGGCTTTATTTATTTAAGAGCTGTGTGGTGCAGGCAGGGAGCTACAAAATGGTTCCATCAATATCATTGTGTCAGCTTGTAAGATTTTTAGCATCATCACTATTTCAACTGTTGCTAAAGAGTTTTCAAGGATATGAATAACATTCGATCGTTCTCTACCAGAACTAATATCGCAGTTTGACCAGATAGTTAGAGTTTCTGTACACGGCCGGCACTCGAGAACCCAATGTACATAGTTCACTGCCAATACAATACATTTTTTTCCTTGACGACAGTCCTCTGTCTCCCCAAAAAAAGGAGCTTGGGGTCCGCTTTGATTATCCGTCTAGAATATTCAAAGGCACTACAGTTCTTACAGAAGTGACTGCCAACTTTCTTTCCAATCCAAAAGGGAAATTTGGCATAGTTAGGTTGGTATTGGTCAGGTTTTGTCACGATGTTTTAATAAAAGCGTCTGGTGAATATCAAAACACTTCGTGTTTGTAACTAAATATTCTAAGAACGAGTCTGAGTGTAAACTTACGGCCTTCAGTTTAATAGCCAGTTCATAAGCCGACGAAACAAATTCGTTTGAAATTTCCTCTATATGTCTTCATTTATTTATTTAGATAAAAATTTACGGTCGCTGGATGGCCGTTAGCGGCCCTAATTCAAAGACAAATGACCTAGTGTTAACTTAGAAACGGCCAAACTACCTAACTGGCGTTTATTTGGCTCTTTCCGAACTAAACGTCTTAAGCAACTAAATTTTGTTATGGCAGTCCGTCCTTTTATTGAAACAGTGCCAAGACCTGCCGGACTTAAGTGAAGACAATTTAAACTTTATGCGGTTGCAAGAAGGATAGTTTTAGCATGAAGTTTGCTTCAGTATCTATAAAATTTACGTGAAACGTTAGACGAAAGCGTTTATGGGACATTTTCATGGCTATTGTTGATTACTTTTAGATGCTGAAGGTACTTTACACTTCATAGTAACTATGTGTAGTCAGCAGTCAGCTACAGAGATAATAGACCCCCTGCATAAAAACTTTCTGTGCAGAAGGGGGGGGGGGGGTATATGTATTAGTATCATGGCTACGCACGCTGGAGTCAGATCATTTGCGTCAAATCAACCAATTCGCAAAGAGAGAGAGAGAGACTTTGTTATACATACCTACTTACTTATCCGCTGAGCCTAATAAGCTAGAAAATATAATATATTTTAGCATTCACTGAGCGTAAAAAATAAAAAAATTTGAGAGACGTTAACCAAATTAGTGTCGGACTCGCGCACCGAGGGTTCCGTATAAACTTTATGTTGCAACCTTATCTAGAAGTATAAATTTGACGTCAGCCACATGTATCGACAGATTGGGTCAGTCGTTTGTACGGCATGGAGTTAGTATGCTAGTTTGTTTTTCCTTGATATTTTTTCATGACGTTGATGACGTTAACCATTTTTTTTACTTTAGTTAGAGGACAGTACATTTAGGGCCACTTGCACCAGCCGGGGTACCGACAGTACCGATTGGATTTCACTTATCTGTAATCAAACGATCCCGGGACTCCAAGACTGGACCACCCTGAACCGGCATCGAGAGCGCTACGGGCGGCGAAGCGAAACGCTGTGGTGGTGTGGCGTACACCTGCGAGCTTCGTCGTGCACGGTACTTGACGCTTGATAATGGCATCACAGGATGTCCAAAATGTGACGCATAGGTACCTACTGACTAAAAATACGTATGATCCGTTATTTTTTTATAATATTAGTTGGAAAATTCATCATTTGATGATCACAGAGTCTGTACGTAAAAAAACAAGAATTTTTAATAATACGCTACAAGTTCTTGGCTATGCCCACAAAGACGTCGTATTATTGAATACTCAACTCCTCAAGCTCCAATATTCCGATATGATCTGAAAACACCAATACGGACTCGGTGTTTGCCCACCGCATCTGAGCACACACGCTACCCAAATCTTGTTTGTGATATCTCGTATCGGAATTGACAATTTGGTAAAGACGTTCAGTTATGGCAGGGTAATTAAGTTGTTGTTGACTTCGTCGATTGGCGTTTCAAACATAAACATGTAATCGAAAATCTAAATCTATAAAAGCGGCTCTCCTTCGAAATTTCTACAACGTTTGTCCTAAAATCATGTCAGAACTATTTTGTCCTAATGATCATAATCCGTAATGATCAATTGAAAAACAATTCAAAATTTTAACGATTTTGAATAACTTTAGGGATATTACCTGCATGCTTTTATTAGATCTATATCGGAATTATAAAGTTTTTATCTAATTTTGCTAAGTTTGCATTCCTTAGTACTGTTTTGTCATAATAATCATTAGTTCTAAACTCATATACCTACCCTAATATTGTTTTCCCTGACATTGGTTTAACCTACTTCCATAGTAGCAATACGAACCGGTGTGAGGAGACACCTTGCCCGTCATTTTCAATACAAAATATTCTCATTGTGGACGTATCTGTTGTGGACTTATCCCAATAAGGCCTAGTTAACCTCTGGGTTGGAAGGTCAGATGTCAGTCACTTTTGTAAAACTAGCGCCAACGTCAAATCTTGGGTTTAGTTGCTAAAGCGGTCCCAAAGCTTCGTGCATGAGCCGTGGTATAATCTGGGGAAACGCTAGGAAGAAGGACGTATCTGTTGCTGACGTTTTCACAGTGTCAGTTTCAAAAACAATTGCAAAGTTCCAGTAACTTTTTAGTTCAAACGCAGAATAATTTTCGCACTCCCAGGGTTTTTCTGTAAGCAAACATTACTTTACAAAATCGGCATCCGATGTAATGTAAGTCGATCGAATCGAGCCTAGCCCGTAGGCTCGATTAAGGGTGCATTAGTCACTCGGCATGTGCCCGCGATTGTGATGGATCGATCGAAATTGCGACATTCGAATGCGATATATCGCGCCGGTGTGCCGAAGACGTTTGCATTGTTTACGGCCGTTTTGTTTTTAGATGGCTGTTCGACAGCCGAGATCGATGTAGGTTCTAAAAGTATAGTTACATATCTAAATTAGTGACATTTTCATAATCGAAGTACCGTGTCGTTGATAAGAATCGTGTCACACGACTCAGTGACGTCCCCGGCGGCTGCGGCAAATTGGATGGAAGAAACATTGTTTTTTTTTTTACTTACTTTAGATGTTTAGACGTACAACTTGTGTTGAAATGTAAATTTTATGCATCCTGGGCTGTAAAACGTTTTTCAACTGTAATTGTCTTATTTGTACAAAAATATAGACCTTCACATTTTAACATTCATTAGCGTCAAAAACACCCAAAATGAATAAATAAACCAACAAGCGTGTGACTTTTTTAATTCATAAATGGAAACATCATAATAACCTCAATGTTATCATATTTGTTTTCGAATTTCAAAATTGCATGCAGATGTGCAACGTTAGCGTGGTCGTACTCTATATCGTTATCCTTCATGACGTTTTAAGGCATTTTAATGTAAGCTTAAGTAATATGTTTTTAGATTCTGTATCACTAGCACAATTGGCTCTTTGTATTGCAAAACAACAAATATACTGTATATTCGAAAGTTAATTTTGACATGCTCTTCTGCTCTGCCGACATGTGAGCGACAAAGACAGATGCGATGAGATCTGATGACGGCAGGATGTGCAATCTCGATATTCCTGGGTTTTATTTACCTAGTGCAAATAACATTTCGCAGTCTGTTGCCAAATTTTTAATTTTTGTTTTAAATTTACTAGTGTTAGTTTTAAATAGAAGTATTGCTATAGTGGACTGGGTGTATTGCGTCAACAATTGCATCATCTTTGTTGATTCTTATTTTAAGATTTGATGGCCAAACGCTACACGCTGCGAGCGTAAAACGATTAGAGCGTTTTTCCTGCGCACATAAACTTGAATGGCCTACGGTTCACGATAAATAATAATCCCTAACTGAACTTATAAGGTTTAATTAATCCAGAAAACGGGCATGTGTCCCGGACGATTTATCGCCATAATTTACGGGACTCCCGGAAAAAAAGGGAATACAAAAACGGCATAATGTAGACCGAATTAACCCGCCGGAGACAATTACGCGGGTCAGACTCTACTTGTAAATAACAATATAAATGCCGAATTACTTAAACAATATAAAAATAAGATAGTAGGACCTCGGCGTGTTTTGCAGATACAAAACCCCACCCGCCACGACCACGACACCTTCCTGCGTCCCCCGACTACATGCAAAGGTGCCCGTCACGCTCTCCGTGTTTAACTGCGGAATAACCTCTGCTTCAGGAAAGGACTTGGAGTGGGGATTGAGATCTCTGAAAACATGTATCCTCGTTTCCTCAATAAACACAGCTAAGCACTAAACACTAGCCTCGGCACATACTTGCGATGCAAACAACCGGTTTGCATCGCCGCAAGTAGTGCAAACAAAATGGTTCTACTTCATAGATTTCTGTAAATTAAATCAAACAAAGTCGTCTCACAACCTAACATTTGCAAGTCATTTTGCTCTGTTAATTAAAAACAAAACCGAGCGCCATGCGCCAATGAGTGCATAAGTTAAAATCGTACGGCGAATAAATCAAACCAGCTGCGCCTGAACTGAGTCACCGGAACCGATGCTAAAATATCTCCTAAACACATAAATATCTTATGTTATCAGGAACTCTAGAGACATACGCCTGTTAGATTATATACTGTTGCTGAAGATTGCACGCTGCTCGTTTATAAATAACGTTTGTTAGTAGGAATTTCAAAGCACTTACATCCTTTTGGGTAAAGACCTAGATTGATGGGGCTGTTGATCACGCACATGTAGTTTAATTGAAGCAACTTGAAATGTGTTCAACAGCAAACATTTTACTTAGAAAGATAGGAAAAGTGGAAAAACTAAAGGCCTCAGGCGATGCTCGAACTTGCGACTCTGGTATACATGCCCCGATGGGCAATCTTTATCAAGTGAGTGTGTTCGGTAGCTTAGTTGGTAGAGCAATGGACATGTATCCCAGTGCCGCCAGTTCGAGTATCGACCAAAACCATGAGTAATCCCAATTTTCCTTTCTTTCCAAGAAATTATGTACCGTTCGCAGACGTTTCTGCTTAAATAATAATAAAAGTTATTTAGCGCACATTCCATTTCCAATCCAATCATTAATGCCGTTATTCATAAACGCTCATCAAACCTACGTTAATTAAGTTGTCGTTTATCCTTATCTGTCAGTTTGACATTTGCGTTTGTTAAAAAGCGACAAAACATATTTTATCTGATATGGGTCTGTTAAGTTTTTATGAAAGAGGCGGTAAGTCTTAGGCGGTATGAAAATGCAACCGGGGCAGGAAAAAGCTCGAAATTACGTGAAAAGTCCTGAAATATGGTAATGTTAATTGTTAAAATACTTAGTAGTTTATGCAACAGTGATAAAATAAGGGTTCTTAAAACTTGAGGGTCGCCGTTACAAAACGAGACGAAGTCGAGTTTTGTCATAATAGACCAGAGAGTTTTGAGAATCAATTATAAGCTGTTGCATACGCTAAATTTTCTATGACATCGACAGCTAGAGATAACGAAAAAAGCAAAATCTCAAAAGGTGGCAGAATCTGGAAGACGTATGCCAACTACAAAATTTAAAAAAAACAACAATGTTTATATATTGTATGAAAATCCCTTAGAGCATCGCGTTACGGTGGTCTTATGGAATACCACAGACAACGTCATAATATATACTTTTTAATATCGCTGTCAGTCATCTAATTGACGGATAGAAGTACAGGAGTAGAAAACGAGACTGTTAATAAACATAGTCCTTCGATTAACTATCGATAGTCCGTCAACAGTATAGTGACGCGGCATATGACCGACACCTCGTCATCTCTAATATAACATTTCTTTGCATACTATAGGTATATAATGCGAATGTTTAGTAAAATAACTGTTGTAAAAAAACTAATGCACATAATATGCAAGAGCTCATAATTGGTTCTCATAATTCTCGGGTCTAAAGAGCCTTGAATCCCATTCCAATTTTTGCAAGATCCCGGCATGATGACATTACGACAAATTCTTAAACTTTTCAAATAAAACCAAAAGGAATGGTTTAAAAACAAATACCCGCCTAATTGGACTTTCTTTGAGCCAGTTAAAAGCCGTTTTAAAAAATAAATTTTGACCGGTTGTCTACTTGTTTCAATTACATATTCATTCGTAAATTATTATGAAAAAATGTTTTTTGTCTTTTATTTCGTAAGAGTAGAATAAAGATAATGTGCGTCTAATAATGTGCGTCCTTATTTAAGAAAAAAGGGTCCCAAGATTTTTACTTATCCGTTATCATTTGTTCATAGATTTCTTATGAAGGTGACGAAATGGAAGATTTGAAAAATGTATGGAAAGTTGGGGACACTTTTTTCCTTTTAATACTTAAGATCGAAAAATGGCGGGTATTCTGAGTATAAATCACATGTCAAAAAAAAAGTCGAGGGAATTACTTTAAATAAAAACGCCCGAATGCGTCTCGTGTATAGAAATAAGTGTGATCTACTAGAATTTGCTCTTCTCTTATGCTGGTCATTAAATATAGTTTAAAACTCATGATGTAACTAAATCGTTTGCTACACATAGCGTACTAGTAATTAACGTTAATAGGTAATATTGCCGTTCATCTCGCCATTCCAATTTTTATATGACGGCTCTATTATCTCGTCCTGCGACGAATTTAATGCAAACTTACCTAACACATACGCAATCCACAACAACACAACACAATGACACTAACTGTCAAAGTCAGCTGTTCATTCAACTCTCGCTATTGCCCGGTTGGTAAACCGTCGGCGGCCGCCCGCCTACAAGTCTCGCCAGGCACTGCCGCGCGCCTTACGGATTCGCGAGTGACTGAAATTTTTAGGCGCGCTGAAATGTTCAGCCATAAGTTGTCTGTAGAAGTTGTAATTATTGTTTGTGACGTTGTTATCTATGGTAATGTGGCAAGTTTGCTTATCGTATTACGATGTTTTAGGCTAATGTGTGTAGGTATTTGCAATTCCCTAATAAGCTAAGTTTCGTGTATTTTGCGAAGCAGTGTATTTTGGATGTAAGTACACCCAAAGATTACAGACCTGCCTGTGAGGTCACGTGACCTGCTTTAAAACGAATATAAATGAATATATATTTTTTGGTTATAACTTAAGTAACGTGATTTTAAGTAACATAGCTGGGATTTTTCTTTAGGTATGTTTTTTTAGGTAAGTAGTTTTTTGGGTTCGCCTTTTATTTAGTTTTTAATTTAATTTAATTACTATGTTTTTATGTAGTTCATTTACCTTTTTAAATAAAGCACAGGTTTATATTCTAGTAAAACTTCTCATGCGGTTCATGAGTTTTACTAAATGTTGGTCTTTGAATTTCAAGCAATACAAGAAGTAGATGAAACGGGATGATTGCCGGTTTTATCATGTCACCGTGACTTTATCGTCAAATCAGTACTCCTTTTTGGCTGCGAAACGTGGATAGTAACTGGGCCTGCCGAACACACTACAAGTCTTCATCAACACTTGTTGATTCTTTAATTTTTGGCGGAGAAGTCTCCGAGTTCGATCTTTCGCGTTTTCTGGCCAAAAAATATTTGAAACGAAGCCCTGGAAAATGTTAATGCTAACAACACCCATTGGCGTATTAAGAGATCGCAACCAGAAATGGAAATGGATAAATCCATAGCATTCGTCGACAAGAAACAAACAATGCAAGCATCACTTACGTTTGGAGACCACCCGAAGAAAGACGTGGTTTAGGATGGCCTAAACTCATGGCGATGGTTTATTGAGGGAGAGCTACGTGCAGTTATAGGTAGACTGAACTGGAACGAGGCTAGGGTAGCTGAAGATAGAAAGGAATGACGCAAGCTTGTGACCTCTGGGGAGTCATAGAACAGCAAGAAAACAATCGCAACACAACGTTTCCCATAGTGTCCGGCTAAAACATGTTTTTTTTCCGAAACCGAAACTGAACCTTTGATCAATGTGATTAAAACGCTGAACAAAATGTCAGTGTACCTTTTTTTTTATGGTCCAATTTCACTTTTCACGAATTAAAATTTTAGCATTATCGTTATGATGTCATAAATTGCCAGCCAGCTCGGCACCACCAGATGTCTGTCGAACGCGACCCGAAAGTACGATATTGTAAGTTTCGGCGCGGCCAAAAGGGTTGGCTGGTTTTTGGCCGAAACCGAACCTTTGGCCGAAACCGAAACTTCGGTCGGACACTACTTTCTCACTAACTAACGATCATTAGCAATTGCAGCCATCTTTTTATTACGATTGTCCATCAGCGATGGTAATCGCTTAACATCAGGCTAATTTGACTGCTGCACGTTTACCTCCCATGTTATAAAAAAATGTCCATTGATATCTACATGATCAAGCTTCAAGGCAAATACAACGAAAATTACCCTCTTAACTCCCCCAAATTATAAATCATCACGTCACTTCCATTAAAAGTAAAACAAGTCGAAATAAACCAGTCATCTATCGTAGAAGTAATAGGAAGTATTGTAAGATTTATTGTTCCGAGCAAGATAACGATCCCCGCAAAAACTTGTAACATGAATTTAAAGTTTGCAAAGTTAAATGGCATTCCGAATGTCGTGTCCCCTTGTTTACATTTGTGGGTTGTGTATGGCTTTAGGGAGGAAGATAAAATCATGTACTTACATACGACTGAAGTTTAAAAGTAAACAAGTAAATGTATTTTTGTCAGTCGTAATGAAAGTTAAAATTAAATTTCATTTTAGAAGTCAGAAGTAGTTTTTATCAAAATTTTGCTGACCCTAATATACACTTTAGTGAGCATGCTGTCAAACGTCTTTGAATACCGATGGAAGAGATTAAAAGTAGTCTAAATATGGTATATTATTATAAATTTGACGGCAAATGCAATAAGTAACACGTCAAACGGTGTTAAATTACCCACGAAATCAAGTTCGGTACCGCTTATACGTATGGTTACAAACAATCAATGTGTAGATTTTAAGTCACATATGACTTAAAATCTACACAGCAACGTACAGAGCATATAGAAATAATTGTTTTGTGGCAGACGAGCCAGCAAAATGCTACCGGCATTTACGGGATGTCACACTATCGTACCGCACGCCGGTGTGCAAGGAGGATAGCGCTATACATGTGTATAGTGTTCCCTCGCTCACGCACCGGCGTGCGGTGCGATGCGAATCGCATCCATACTGCCTAAGAATTTAGTCGAAGAAGCAGAGCCATTCCCGCGCCCCAGGCCGCTTACGGGGATGTCACACTGGATGCGATTCGCACCGCACTCCGGCCTATGACTGAGACAACACTAGGCGCATGTATAGCACTATCCTACTTGCACACTGGCGTGCATCGAGCTACAATACAACGGGTATGTAGAAACTATACTAATATAATATACGTTCTATTATTGGAAAATATCTCCAAAAAAAATCTCCATACGGGTTAAATAAATAAAAAAGTAAACTAAGATGGTTTTCAATTTAAAGCAAAAAACCACCCACTTTCCAAAACAAGTCCCTAAGCTTAAAAACACAACTTAAAACTCTTAACTCAATTAATGACAGTCAATTAAGACAAATCGACCTCTCAAAATGGCGGTGGTCTCAAAAAAGAATTACTTGAACATCTAATTGTTATTCTAGCGAGTTGGTAACAATTTCTAGGCTTTATGCAAATGAGTGGTTGGAAAGTATTCACCCGCTTTATCTTAGTGATGGATAGATGGCGTTGTCGCACGCGAGCGTAGGCGAAATAGCTTTTAGATAACCGGTTTTTAGTTCTAGCTATTATAAATAGCTTGGACGTAACATAAGTATATTTTTGTAAAAATAATAGTTTCCACCATTTTTTAAATTCATCTCACAGGAGCTGTGGTGCGGTTTTCGACATTAGAATACTCTAAATCAACGAAAGGCAGACAACTAATTAACGCAAACAGAAAATACCTTACGAAATTAATAATTTGAACGCCCACGATTTAGTTTTATATCGGTTATATTTTACAAATGCAATTTCATCGTTTCTGAATGTGTTTTTATTGACAGATGCAAACGCTAGAATGATAAGATTGCCCCCCATTGGTTCGACTAGAGGGTTATGCAAGTACGAGGTCTAATAAAGGTTTGGTTGGAGTTTTTTGTTCTCAAACCGAGTTTGGTATCAAATGATATTTTTGATTTTTTATCAGAAACGTCTGTGAAAGATACCATACATCTTAGGAAGAAAGAAAAAGTTAATAAATTCACAGCCTCGGGCGAGACTCAAACTCGCGACTCTGGGATGCAAGCCAATCGTATTACCAACTGAGCTACCGAGACACAACCATTGACTGCGAATTTCTCAACTATATCCTTCGTCTTTGTGCCTTAGCGGCGCCTTGCGACATCTACCGACAGAAGATTGCACTTCATGGCAAAGAGGGTCATAAGTTATAATGTGAATATTCACTCCTAATAATGATGCGCTACCCCAAATTAAATGATTACACTTTTCCTTTGTTCCTAAGATGTATGATATCAAATGGTTTTTCTTTTATCTGTTATGCATTTTTAAGCAGAGTAATATACAAAATGAGCTAAATTATAGTTGATCCGTGTGTAACATTGGATTAAACATATGCATTCTGAAAACCGACATTTAAAACCACCAAACTCAACAGATCTGAATTGCTATTATACCACATTACGTCCAGGGCGCATTTTATCGAGTGACCTGTAAGTCGGGCACGGTATAATGCTGTTACGCTATTTGAATCCGTTAGTAGCTTTTTATCATGAAAGCTTACGTTTTACTATAAATCGAAGTTTCTTTAGCAAAACGTGAAATAATTGTTAGCTAACATTGCGTTGATACGCGATTGCACGGGACCCATACACTTATTTAGGGGATGGTAAATAGAATTTAAAGAATAGTTACGTAACAGCAGTAGAAAACTGACAGCATCAAAGCCAATTTCTTAATAAATTGAGTTGCTCTCATTACCGCATTGTGGTCGCGATTGAACAGTTTATCTCCGTCACTTATTTTATCAAATAATTGACAGGGGGTTGATAGTTTATTTACTTGGTAGATAGAACGTGGTTTGACTCTAGCCTGCGGAAGCCACTCATCATCCTACAATAAAAACGTGTATTGTGTTTAAAAATAGTTATAACTTTATCGTCTCTCGTGTCACAACGTGCGACTCCAAACGTGACCTTATAACCAATTGAAAATGTAGGTGGGCAGATCTCCTTTTTTACCGACAATGAAACACGATTTTCTAGAATTTGCAGATTTTGGATCACGTAACGTAACTTTAAAAATTATTTTAAAAAAACATTAGTGTTAGCAAAATACTTTATTCACAAATAAAACTAACAAAACATTTTGTACCATTTGGGGTCGAAACTTTTGGTCCATAGGGTATAGCTAAGTAATGCAAGTTTTTTGTAGAATTCGCTAAAGGTCTGGTTGATAACTGGTGACCGAAGAGCTGTGTGCTTACGAGTACCATGAGTTAGTTGCACACAACTGTATTCGATAGCGACTGCGGCGCTTGAAAATATGTACGTCTCGCTCCTACCATTACTCTGGCAGAGCGAGACGGACATACCCCGGAACGCCGCAGCCGCTATTGAATACGGCCACGTACAACTCATAGAAAGCACACTGATGGCTTCCTGATACAGCCAAGAAATGTCGCCAGCGTCTAGGTACAATTAAAATTAAATTAAAAGATTAGTTATACTTGTGAATAAAGTATTTAAGTAGCTATCAAAAAAGCATGTATTTGAATTTGACAACTCGCTAGTATTTTCAAGTACCTAACCATTCGTAGCTGTTTCTAGAAAACTCCGTGACAGAGTGGTCCTTTACAGCGGAGACAGCCTTCCGACTAACCACTCTGTCACGATGTTTTGAGTTAAATATGTAATGCTTACAGTCTAGTCTAGTCTTAGTACCAGGAAAGTAATAAGTATGCCTGCTGATAAGATAAATCAGACATTTTTCAGAACGATCATTGTCGCTAAAAAATAAGAACGGCCCAGGTCCCGCGTGATACTTGCCCTCGTTTTCAGTTTAAATAGGATGTTATTTCTGTAATTCTAATTTTGTAGTAGTAGTAGAACACTTTCATTTGCATATTTTTCATAGCGCTTATCGGAAACTTCATGAAATTTAGATAGGAGCCTACAAATAGGTTAAGTTATTCCAGCTTTCCATTAGGCACTGCAAATAAAGTGGCCTGTTCATGCGACCGCGGGCTTAATTTATGTCCGCCTTTACCCCATTTATAACACGCGTTCATGTGTTGGTCCCTTTACGTTGTGGATTACTGTGGATTAGGTATCTTTTAAAAGAATTTAGAAGGTTAATGGTAATGTGACATGTATATATGTATGTATGTATAAGCTTTATTGTACAATAACACAAGAAATACAAGAAACACAGTAACATAGACAATTTGATACAACAAAGGCGAACTTATCCCTATGAGGGATTTCTTCCAGTTAACCTTATATGATACACGCAATGCGTCCAGCCAAGTTTAAATGAAAAGCTGCAATGTGTAAATTTGCACGAACTCCATCGAGTAAGATTTTTCTCAGTACAATGAAGAGCATCATTGTTGAACACACTGTTTAATGATCTTAAAGTTATGTTAAAAATCAACGCTGTCATCTATACTAATATTTTAAGTGGAAAAGTCTGTCTGTTTGTTTGTCGGTCTTTCACGGCAAAACGGAGCGACAAATTGACGTGATTTTGTAAGTGGAGATAGTTGAAGGGATGAAGAGTCACATAGGCTACTTTTTGTCTCTTTCTAACGCGAGCGAAGCCGCAGACAAAAGCTAGTTATCCATGAATACAAAAGAAGAGGTTTTTGTAGTACATCAAGCACAAAATAATTAATATTCAAATTTACAATAGCAGTACGTGACGATTCGAGTAACCCGTTTGTAGGTAGGTAGATTTATTTTTAGGCGTCTGAATCAGAAGTTGAATAAAATAGCAATCTAAATCGTTCTTCAATAACTTTGTATAACGAAACCTAAACGCAAATAATTACTCGACGTATAATGTTAACAGCCAGTAACGCGTGCGTCGTCTTTATGGTCAGTCGACATCAGATATATCTAGACTCCCAAAATATTCAAAAATATCCTAACAAACACTCTAACGCTTTGAGAATAGAGTCGTGTTTAGATATTTATGAGCACCTTGGCTGCTATATTATATCCAACAGCGACTGGTTAATGAAAACTACTCGTTACACTGCCAGTCGGAAAACAAATGACATATAACACATTGGTTCTATGGGTGGTTACGGCGTTATAGCCCCGGGTACTTTTACAGCCGTTTATCTCAATAAAGTATGTAAAACGAGACCAGTGATAAGCTTAAGCAACAATAGCTGGCTATGAGATCATAAATTAAAGTAAAGGCTAGTGGCAAGCGGATTTTCTTGTATAACGTGATGCAATAAACTTTATTACATAGTAATAACAAATACATAGTAGTAACAAATACATAGTAATCCATCTTATTTTTGGTCTTTCATGAAGTCAAAATTTCCGAGTAATCACATACCTGACCAAATGTCTTATCTTAATGATACATCTAAGGATGGAAATACTATAAGTAACTATTTTAATAATTATTTCAACTCTGTCTTTGTTCCTGATTGTTCTGTCGCACCTTCGCCTTACAGTTTACCTGTGCCTGAGAACACAACTATTGACCTCAGTAGCATATATATTTCGGAGGATTGTGTTTTTAGGTTTTTAATGGAAGTAAATACGAGGAAAGGTAGCGGCACAGATATGATTCACCCTTATTTCATTTTTATGTGCGCTAAAGATTTAACTTTACCTCTAACTCACATCTATAGGAAATCATTGTCAGCTGGACTTTTTCCTAATGTATGGAAGAAAGCTCTGATAACACCGATTCACAAAAGTGGGGATACTCACCTGGTGACGAATTACAGACCTATAAGTAAACTTAATGTATTCGCAAAAATCCTGGAAAAAATTGTTTATTGTAAAATTACAGCTACTTTTTATCAACATTTTGCGCCCCGTCAGCATGGTTTTTGTCAAGGCCGCAGCGTTGACACTAATCTTCTTTCCTTCTCAGATTTTGTTATTGATAGGATATCTTCTGGTTGCCAGGTGGACGCCGTGTATACCGATTTCTCGAAATGTTTCGATAAAATTAATCATAACCATTTGCTCAAGAAACTCCTCGAACTCGGTATACACGGCGACCTCCTTAGGTGGATTAAATCATACTTGTCCAACCGTAGCCAGGCTGTGGCCTTAAAGGGATACACGTCATGTTTCCTCCCCATCCCATCTGGAGTACCGCAAGGGTCACACCTTGGTCCGTTACTTTTTATTTTGTATGTGAATGACATGGCGGCTTGTTTCCGTGGTGCTGAACATCTCGTTTACGCGGATGACACAAAAATTTATAAGGCCGTATCCTCGGAAGCTGACTGCCTTTCATTACAAGCTGATTTGGATAACTTTTTCTTATATTGCTCTGATAACCACCTGTTCTTAAATACTGATAAGTGTTTTGTTATAAGTTTCAATCGAAAAAACAACCCAATAATTTATAACTATAATTTCTCTGGTAAGAACATTACTAGGGTGTTCTCTATTCGAGACTTAGGTGTAACCTTGGATTCGCAATTAAACTTTAATGAGCATATTGATATGTTATGTAAGCGTGCTTACAAAAAGTTAGGTATGCTTCTTCGGGTTGGGCAGCCGTTCAAACGGCCTAATACCTACAAACTATTATTCTTTTCTTTCGTTAGGAGTATACTTGAATTTGGTTGCGTAATCTGGACACCTCAGTACCAAGTTCATATAGACCGTTTGGAAAGGATTCAAAACATTTTCCTAAAATCATTAAGTTACAGAACAGGTACTTACTTCGAACATTCTGCATTGGCGGCAAAACATTTTTGTATCCCTTCTTTACTTAATCGTAGGCAATACTTAGATGTCATGTTTTTGTTTAAAATTCTTAAAGGCGTCATCAATTGTCCAGATCTTTTAAAATTAGTTTCTTTTAGCTGTCTACATAGCTCCTTACGTCCTAGATCTTTGTTTCATATTAGTTTTTCTCGTAAGAATTATTCCAGACATACCTTTTTCAGACGAGTACCAAGTTACTATAATAAGCATCTTTTTGATATTGATCCCTTTCATAATTCGATGTTTAGTCTTAAAACGTTAGTTAAGCGTAAATTATTCTAGTATAACTTTTTGCTTTGTTTGATACTGTTTTGTTACTTACAACTACCTATACTTTCTTTGGTTAACAACTTTTGATATTCTTTTATGAACCTCCAGGTCTTTTTTTATTGTTGTGTTTCTATCTGTACACTATATGTACGTTATCTCATGTTTTTTTTATGACTGTTTGTGTTCTAAATAAATTAAAAAAAAAATTACGTACCGAGACCTGTAAAGTAAGAGATGTCTCAGATCTCGTGTAATTGTCGTCCGAAGCATGAGGCTGAGTAAAGCTGAGGTCGACAAATATGTGATCTGAGGGTTCCTTATTTACTGGCCAATGTCTGTACGTACATTATTTTTCTGTTCGAAGCAGTTGGCAAGCGGCAGTGAATTTGTTTAGTGTAGCGGCCTGCAATTGGCTGATTGCCGGCCGCTACACGCTACAGAAAACGAAAATTAATAAATAGTAAGTATTTCCGCTTTAATTAGCTGCTACGGTCCTAGAAGATACATCTAAAAGTCAATAGAAAAGTAAAACACCTAATAAATTCGAGTAAAATCACACATTTTTTATTTAAAAAAACATCTAAGTAGCAGAATATAATATTATGTATAACAAATCAGTTTCAACTGACTGACAAATCACAGATTTTAGACATAGACAAAATGTTATAGATAGGAACCGAAATTTAATTTAATTTTTAAGCAGACTTTCTTATAAAGAAAGGAAAATTGGAAAAACTTATGTCGTCTATGTCAGTTAGTATTCAGTAGAGCGATGGACGATACACGCCCATCGCTCTACTAACTGAGTATCGAGGCACTCCGATGGCCGCGATCAAGAAGTACTCGTAGGTAATTACGATAGATTGCTAAACGCCCTCTTCGGAACTCTTTTGCTTTTTCTATATTTTTGTTATTCTGCATTTTTTCAAACTAATATACCGATTAGAAAACGCAAAACAGTCCACTACAGATAATAGTAGATTACATACCAAGGCCGTTTAAGTGGGAAATGCCTCGGATCCCATGTAATTGTCGGCCGAGGCGAAGCCGAGGTCGACTAACATGTGATCCGAGGCTTTCCCATTTACCGGCCGAGGTTTGTATACTATTTTTCTGCCCGACGGAGCCGGTAGGCGGCAATTTAGTTTTGCGTAAAGTGGCGCTTACCGGCCCGAGGACTGAAATAATAATTTAACTATCAGTTTTGATAAAAAATATTGCTCTATAGTCTGTACTTTAAGATATTAAAAAAATGTAAACAAACCAAACCCCGTGACTCAGGTGTTGGGCCAATCACATAACTCCATTATAATGACGGATACGAAATATTGTAACTTCATTGGCTGAATTACTAAGTTACGTGGTTTTTCTTGTTAACATTTTTTTTAATAAGTACCTAAAAGTACAGACTATAGTTTTAAAATCCAAAGAAAAAACAGACGAGTATGTTTACTATGTTTTGCATAACCCTGTCCCGTTGCCTCTTAACATGCGGAATTGACTATTTTAACCGTGTACCTACTGTAAGCGGGAACCCTGCGTGTATTGGACATACTTGTTGGAAGTATTGCCCATGGACGCGGCATAAAGAATTACTGCATGGGCCCCCTGGGGAATTATCTACTTCAAATGCGTTTACAATGCGTACTAGTTTCAAATTTTCGAAAGATAACATTATTTTATTTTTCTCAAGAAAAAAATCCATTGATATTCTTGGCAAATATGACTTAATAATAATGATAATGACGACCCTTTCGTCCACTGTTTTCGACCAGTGCAATCAGTCAACGCAGGGTACCTTGTGGCGAGTTGTTGGGGAGTAGCGACCCCACTTACCTGTGCACTCCTGGGGGTGCGGTCATCCGACCGAGTCCTACGCCTCTGGCTTGCCGTAGCCGGCCGTCCAGAGTGGGGTCGTGAGAGCTACAGACCTACCAAGAACATTGAAAATTGGCATGACGGAAAACTTCTTTATCACGCCAGTAAGCAAGTGTGATAGACTAGAGAGGGAGATACAAATTTTCGAACGTTCGATTTTCGTGGTCTAATTTAGGCCTGTAGGGTAGGTGTGGAAACCTAAGTGGTGAGTTGGCTATATGTTTAAAGCCCAGTGACACCCCTCTACCCGCAGCCCTCATACCGATGTTGCCTTTGAGCCATCAGTCTTAGATTTCACTTTGTGTGAGGCCCCATCTTATATGGGCGAGTCACCATCTGCCAGAAATAAAATTGCTTGTCATTTTATCAGAATATAACCGGACGATTGCATCCGATTATATTCTCTATAACCCAGTATTTAGTCTACTACATTCACCTAATAGTCCAGTATATTTTAGATTCCATTAACTCTCAATAGTTCACTTGTCGGACGCCAGTACGACAAGATCTCCTGTGTCTTCTGAAGATGCCTCGTAGAGAGGCGAAACACGTGTCGAGTTTTGTGTTATTGGTGGTGGTGTGTTGTATCTATTTGCGTATTTATTTTTTGCGGAGGGAGGGTGGGAACATTAATTGCATGCAAAAAATACGCAAGTAGGTATAACGGGTTGGCACTAATAGACTAGCACGTTTGGCGGAATAGCAAAGTAATATTATTTTCGTTCTCAATAGTTCATACACCCTGGTGGGTGCTGCCTCTGTGTGCGTCTCATGATTTGGGCAGGTCGATGTACCCCTTACATTTCATTAAATTGTAGAAAGGGCATCTGCGTGTTGGCTTCGGCTCCGCGTACGTCTCCCATCCCAAAGACATACAAATGATAATCTGGCTAGAAATTGTAGGAACGTTCCACTGCTGGACACATGCCTCGTCTCAAGAACAAGAAGACAATTCCTCGCAACAGTAGTTTAACTGTAAAAAAAATGTGTTTTTTTTCTAGCATGTTGTCGCGTGCCGTATCCGATTCTCGTAGCTCCACGATCATTTATTGTCAAATCCAGACCAGCTGTTGCTTTGTTTATGACCAATGCAGCTTTTATACTTTTTTTGCTTTTGGCTACACGAATTAATATACAAGTCATTAATTCAATCGAAATATACTCGCCGCGTCGAATAAGAGTTTAAGCTGTTTCACCAAAATGTTTGTAAAATTTCTTGGTGTAAATTTTCCTAATTTAAAGCTGTAACATTTAAGTTATAAAAAACCTTTCCGTTAAGTCTGCTGGATCAGCCGCGGAGTATGCGGCCAAATTGAAACACGCCAAGTACTCTGCCATGGAGCCAATGTACGACTTTGTGCCCGTTGCAGTGGAGACTGCGGGACCTTGGGCTTTGGAGGCCAAGGAATTTGTGAGGGATTTGGGTCGGCGACTGAGGGAAAGGGGGGGCGATCCTCGTTCCGGGTCGTACTTGGTCCAACAGATCTCATTGGCCATTCAGCGCGGTAACGCGGCCAGTGTGATGGGTACATTTGGGCCGGGTACGATTGGGGGGTTGTAATTAGTTAAGTATTAGTAAGTAAGAATGACAAAGCCTGTTTTTAATGTGACGATGTACTGTGTAATTATTTAAGGATAGGATAGGATTTTAGGCGATACCTAGTTCGATTAATAGATTATGGATAGAACTGTAATAAGTGCCATCCTAATCCATCAAGTTGTGCATATTCAGTATTTTTTTGCCTTTTAAGTAAAGTAATCATAGTTATAAAAACATGTATTTTTCCATAATGAACTTATATAAAAGGAACTTGAAGGAACCGTTGTGGATCAAACTTATGGGTACCTATTATTAAATTTTCTCAAAATAATATGAGCTAAAAGATAGTGACCGCAGTTGAATATTTTAATGAAGACAACCTT
Organism: Lathronympha strigana; assembly: GCA_949128165.1. Lineage (NCBI taxonomy): Eukaryota > Metazoa > Arthropoda > Insecta > Lepidoptera > Tortricidae > Lathronympha > Lathronympha strigana. The sequence goes on from OX421905.1 coordinate 18,946,160, forward strand.
TACTCCAGGGCCAAGTCCGGAATCATTAATCACACCATTTACTCGGAAAGCGTTTGTTCCCCATGCTAGGAGTAATCAAAGTGGCATCTTTCTCCTCTTCTGTGCATTTTCGTGGACAATTTTTGCACACAAATTTCCTACTAAAGAGCATATTTATTAAATAAATTATATTTTAAGTATATCAAAGATATTTCGGTAACACTGTCTAAGTCCATCGTTACAAGTTTGTAGGCCTATTAACGTTCGTTAAAATGTTCCCATTAATTATTAGAAGAGGGCACTGATTCCTCATCTGCTTACCTTAATTGGGTTGCCAAATTTCAAATGAAGTTCAATATAATTAAACAAAGTTATTAAAGGCAATAAAGACTCCGTACTAGCCCTCTACAGTTCCTTGGGGTAAGGGGGTAATGAACTTCTAAACAATTGATAATAGACAATTAGGCCGAACTATTTTTTCTTCATACCATTTTAGTTTTGAGCCAGTCCCTTGTAACTTTAAAATATCTTATGATTTACAATGGGTCAAGCCGCGGCAAGAGTAACGTGAGCCACGATCGTGAGTCACGATGATGCAAATTCAAGTGATAATTTGATCTCTAAATAAGTGTTACTTTCCATAGATGCATCTGTAATTCAAATTAACACGCAATGCAGTCGTGACTCGCGTTACTTTTTCGTGGATTGGCCCAAATGATAAATAACTGAGCACAGTCTAGCTAAAATAAAATGGCAATAATTTGCTTTTACTTATACGATATTGTACTAAGGACTTGTTATTTTGCTTGACACTTTGGTGTTACACAAAACCCACCTGGTGGAGCAGGATTTCGTATATTCGCTGTGTGAAATGACGAGTGCGCTGTGCGGCTGGTAGCTATAACTAAACATCGCTATCAACGTTCGAATTTCATGGCAATGAATGGTTCGCAGAAAAACAAATACAAACAAATACACTTAGTATTTTTAACCTTTATTTATAAAAAATGACTGAAAATGTTTTAAGGGTTAGATTAGGTTACTTCAATTTTTTTATGGATTTTGCTGTCACTCTTTGACGTCTGCAAGAATGTATCAATTATGAATGACTAAAAGACTAATAATCAGTTATGAATGTTTTAATTAAATATAAAATACAATACAATACTCTTTATTGCACACGACGATTAAACATACATACATACATACATAAACATACATACATAATATATAGGTACATAACGATGAGTGAAGAAGAGATACGACAGTGTCAAAGAAGAAAAGCTAAGGAAGAGACAGATAGTATTCCTTGAGTTTCAACTTAAAGGCTGTTATAGTTTGAGCACATCTTACGTCAAGGGGAAGAGAGTTCCACAGTTGAACAGCCTGGAAAGTAAACGAAGAATTGAAAAACTTAGTAGAAGAGAAGGAACAAATATTATTTGACTTTACAAAATTGTTTGCATGACACTTAAATTGACATTCGTTAAAAAAAATTGCATGTATTATTTTTTTAATGCGAAATGAGTATTAAGTTTTTTGACATATATTATTTAAAATATGACTCTCGAGTATATGACCAGTTTACAGCAATATAATTGAGTATAAAAACAAAAATAAATTAAACATAATTACTAAAAAATTCGAACGTTGATAGCGATATTAGCGATGTTTAGCTATAACATTTGTATGGTATGTATGTAAGTACCTGAAATAAAACAAACAAAACAATTTAGCTTGACAGTGTTTAAACTCTCACGATTTTCACACATTATAAGCACTAGAGCGGGCTCATTCTGACTTCTGATATAGGTATATCGTATAGATCCCAGACATCGAATTAACAGATGTTGCCAACGAGTTTTATGTCCCCTCTGACCTCACCCACCCCCACAATTATTATAAATATTATTAGTAAATTACAAAGATGATATTATAATCAGCGATGTATTTTAAATGCCAATGCTCAGTTTTGCATATTAATTGCGAAAAAAATTTTTATACATGTAGGTAACTAAATGTAAGAAAAATGTTTTCGCATATATATATATATATAGATAGGTAAGTTTTTGGTTTTCTGATCAATAATTTGATTAGTCGAATATTTTCAGAAATAATCGCTCAGCAAGTCTAAAAAGGTGTATATGAACGGGCGGGGTGGACCAAAAATCTGGAGAATTTCAGAAAGATAGGACATAGTGCGAACGCATGACGTCAACGTCACGAGCGCGCGCAGCGAGTCTGACTGAATGACAGGACAGGACAGGTAGACGAATCACAAAATATTTCGCGGCCCGCTATTTTTGAAATAAAATAATAAATAATATTTTTTGCAAACGAACATCCCTTTGGAGTCTGCTCTACAACAATCAAAACGGTGCTTAATCGCATTTTTTTATGTCTGAAGTTTCGGGTACCAATAAAATTAATGGCGAGTAGGTAGTTGTTGGTCGATAATCGAAAAAAAATGATTATTTTAAATGAGTTTGTTTTTGCACACAGACAGAAATTTGGTCGGCTTCCCAGACATTTCTGCTGAAAAAAAAACTTTGCAATAAGGTTCATGAATAGGACAATAAAAAGAGCGCTAATTGGCGTCCCAGGTTCAAGCTATTTCAAGCAATCCAGAGAACAAACTAACAACATATAGCTCTTGACCTAGCTCTTTGAATGAATACGAATACGATGTGTGAATTATTGTACTATACCTACTATTAAACAATAGTAGTTTATGCAACAGTGATATAATAATGTTCTTAAAACTTGAGGGTCGCCGTTACAAAACGAGACGAAGTCGAGTTTTGTAATAATAGACCCGAGAAAAAAAATCAACAGTGCTAATATATTGTATGACAACGTTATAATGTAAGTATACTTTTTTAATATCGCTGTCAGTCATCTAATTGACAGATAGAAGTGCTGGAGTAGAAAAAATAACACATTGTATTGTTTAAAATTATTTAGAGTACGAATTGTACTACCGTCAATACCATTAACTGATCATTTGTATTACACAAGAATTTACATTCCAATAGCCGGCCATATACGTTCGGGCATATCCGCCGGATCTGCTATGAAGATCCGACGGATTGGCCGAACGTAGGTATATGACGGGCTGATGTCTACCGATAGCCAAATGGTATTTTGTTGCTGTTTCTACAACAACTCGAGTTTCATTACATTATGGTGTGTATCTATATAGGTACATAAAATACGCTGTTTCAACATCTAAATAAATAAGCCCTTGATTATTTTGATGTACTGCGTCTGATATCGCTGATTGGAGATGGTGTCGATATCGTGTTGTAATGTGTTGATTTCCACCTGATCATTTGTTTCTGTCAAGCGTACATTTAGAGGATACGTCACGATTCCGACACTATACGAGTACGATGTGTTTCTGCAAATCATGAAGAACGTCTTCTAATTTATGTAGGCTTACAATAAACAAGTGTGAAAAAAACAAGTCTAAACAAAATAGTGCTGGGATGACAGGCACCAGTGATTGACAATTCATTCTTAATTCAAATATCATATGGTTGTCGATTGATTGACACAAAATAAAAGCATGAACCTTATTTCCTCATAATAAGAATGAATGTAGGTATATTACTGAATCCTTTGTCCAATTCTGGTGCTGCCACCCTACTTCTAGATACAAAGGCGCCCATCAGGCTTCTTGCGTTGCTGCGTTGCTTTTAATTATTTGCCTACTTCCAATTATTTCTAAAAATGTTACTACGATGACGACCGAAAAACATTTATATTTATTTAAATTTTTACGTATTAGGATTTAATATTTTTGCTTGTTAATAAAATAAAGTGATAATTTTATTATTATTCCGTTTATTCATTTTCCATTCTCATGTTATTTATGAGTAAAATACGAAAATAACACATACAAAAACAATACAAAATACATATAAACATACTTATAACAAAAAACCTAACCTAGAGTGCGGCTGGCAATGGGGCAGGGCCCAGGCTGCCGGCGATGGTTAGGGCCGCGGAGAAAGAAACCTAGACTGTGCTGTGTCCAGGATTACCGCCTTCTGCATCTACTCGTATTAAATAAATAAATAAATATTTTGGGACAATATTACACAAATCGACCTAGTCCCACAGTAAGCTCAATAAGGCTTGTGTTGTGGGTACTAGGCGACGATATATATAATAGACAGATACGTATAAATACTTAAATACATAGGAAACATCCATAACTCAGGAACAAATATTCGTGATAAACACACAAATAAATGCCCTGACCAGGATTCGAACTCGGGACCTACTGCTTCGTAGGCAGGGTCACTACCAACTGGGCTAGGAGGCCGTCATCTATTATTCCGTATTATTAAGTCCATACCATTTTATATTTGGAAATAGATTTATGAACCCTTTTATAGGTGGCGATGATATTATCATCGCCACCTATAAAAGGGTTCATAACGGTTATTCTGTAATCGAGCGATATTTTAGTGACCGATGAGTAAGACATGAAGTCTTGTCCGTCGATAAGATTCCAGCGCGGCTGATAAGCTAATAGAAAAGGTGAAAAAATCTTTAACCAAGATGAAGTCTTATGTCAACGCCGGAAGGGTTTTTGAGCTCTTCTTACTATCAATACTTACAAGTTCTGATAAGGCTTATAGGCGGTTCAATCAATGTTGTATCGTCGGGAAAGTAATTGACCCCTAGAGATCGTGCGGTGATTATAGAGCGCAGTGTTTTATCTGCCTTGATCGGGTGAAACTCGGTTCCGTGATAACATTCTTGTTTATGTGAACCTTTTGTTTTTAAGTGTAATCATTGCTTTATAATTCTACTGGCAGTATATTAACATGGACTTAGGTTATAGAAATTGGTTGGGTAAAACGGGAAGGTAATAGTTACCTAACGTGACATTGCTAACGATAGTCCATAATGTGTGTGTGTGTGTATGTGTGTGTGTGTGTGTGTGTGTGTGTGTGTGTGTATTTGATGCGTGTTACTTAAGTATATGTTTTTATTACATAACTATTTGCGAGTTCCTGTAATTGGCTCTATATATCTATTTAAGATTCCATTGTCATTTAGTTAGCTGTTGGATCTCCTTATGTAAATAAATAAATAAATATCTAAGAAAAAATACTTCAATGGGTAATATTAGTGGTTTACGAAGATTAATGCTTTACTTGCTGACAATGCTTTTCAAACTCAAACTCAAAGATATTTATTAAAATAGGCTCAATAAATATATTTTAAAAACACACATTTTAAATAATAACATGGTCAAATTTCAAAATCGTATTTTGATTTGTCCCTAACGTATTTCCATTTCCTGTGGAAAGAAAAAGGAGCCGTGGAAGATCACCAACCTGATGGACAGAAGCTTGCCAGGAAACTTTACGGGCGTCGAAGTCGGAAAACCGTAGGGAGTGATGAGCTTTTATGCACAAATACCATCCCAAGTAGCTCCGACTCTCAGTCAAAAGAAGCGAGGAACAAAAAGATTTCATCATCAGCTCAAAACCAAAAATGTAATTATCGACATCGATTCAGAAATTATTTGTCTAATCGGATAGGTAGGCAATAAACAAATAAAAAATAAACTTGCAGTGAAATGGAAATGGAGAACCTCTTGAAGTCGGTTGAAATTAATGAGCATCATCCAAGTAATATGACATAAACGATTTGTTTAATCTAAGATCTATGACGTATAAGGCGCTCGCTCCGACAAGGCGCGTGCGCGGTGCTGACTACTACGTAGGAAGCGTAATAATAAGGATAAGGATACACTGAGAAGTATGATAGTTATATACAGGTTGTTACAAAAGTCTAAAACGATACTTCAATAGCTGATAAGATCAATGACCCTGAGTGCAATGCAAGTGAAAAAAAAAAACACTTTGTACGGAACTGCTGATCAAAAATGCACTTATCTCCATTCAAAGTGTTTTTTTTTTGAATTTCTAAATTTTTACACTTGCATCGCACTCAGGGTCATTGGCCTTACTAGGGTGTTGAAGTATTGTTTGGGACTTTTATAATATCTTGTACATTATTATAGCGGGCAGTACGATAAATATAGATATCAATCACATGATTAATCACGATCGTCAATCTGATGTCACGTACCTACATCAGATTTATACGTTCATGCAAGTTCATTCTGTTCGGTTAGATGTTATTGGGTTTCCACGATATACCGATATGGTCAGATCAACCGAAGTAGTTGACAGTAAGACACACAACAAATTAAAAAGCGTGACCACTTTTGAGTTTCTGTATAAACAACATATATCCGCTATTTAACAGACATGAAAATAGGAAAAACTCAGAAAATGTATGTCATAGAATATAAGTAATATTACAAAAGGTGGGTAATAAGTCACGATCTGTAATGTTTTCACATAAAATTTAGTAATTATATACCTAATCAAAAGAATTGGTGGGCGACTGGTAAGGTATTCGATTTTTAATTCGAAGGTCGCGAGCTCAGACCGGTACCAATGAGTTGTTTAGATCTGTCCAGCAGTAGTGCTCAGCAGTAGGGTGTAAATAGACTGGAATATAAATATACTCAGCGCTAACCTGAACATGTTGTCAGTCACGAACACCTTGATAAGTCGTAGTGCAGCTTTATGCTATTGCAGCAGCAAGTGAGTGAGTGTACAAAATTGGCGAAAATATACTCAATATTTTAATTACATTTCACCTTATTCATTAATTCCAAACTAGTTATTTATCAAATTTATCAAACAAGTGTAGAAAGTAAGCTTTTTCCCGACGAGTGTTGGTTACTATAAAAGCCGAACGAAGTGGGTGTTTTAAACCGACACGAGTTGGAAAAAAGCCTAAAACACGTATATCATACAACATTTTACAATGCATTAACTTGGAAAGCCGCTATATTTTTCAAAATGAAAGGTCCGTATCTTAATTTATCAGACTAAATATTACAAGTACTTTAACACCATCGACAAGCTTTCTATTATTTAAAATCTTCATAGATATTACAAACAGTACCCAAAAGTAAAATTATAATAATTAAATGTCGGTCGGTTGTAATGAAATATAAGTACTTACAATAAGTAAACAATCAACTAAAATATTGTTATTTCAATCAGCTTATATGTAAAATAATCTTACCACTTGCGCCTCGTTACGAATTTTCGGGCGTCATATGATATCACTATTTAATTCCACTGCGATATAAAAACTCCAAGCCAAATTATCCAAAATTAGAACGAAATACTTTTAACAAATTTACATGTGAAAATGAACTATTAATAAACTAGCCAAAGCGCGCCCAAACAATCGTTAGCTCGGTCCAAATTGAGCATTCGTGTGTCACAAAATGAAATTATTTAGGACTTATAGAAAACAAAAACTTTATTAATTAATACAGAGACCAACATTTTATTATAATAATCTTACTTTTAGTTTCTGTTTTTAATGTTTATAAAATTTAAAATAATATAAAGATTTTCAATGGAGTTATAAAACTGATAATGTTTAGGCTGGTAAGATACGGACCTTTCATTCTGAAAAATTACCCAATTAGGAACAAAACAACCAATTAATGTGCTGTATTATACGCATGCTCACTGTTTGCAATTGGGCCCGAAATGGACAAAATTTAAAATATGTAGGATATTTTCTTTTGAAAAAACTTAAAAAAAGGCAATATGTTACTAAATACATATTAAAATTTCTGTTTCGATGTTATTTAAATAATCCCTTGGTTTGGACAATGCAATATTATTCGATTATTTAGTTTTTTTTTTTAATTAATAAGGTACTTTTTCGCACGTGTGCGACAAAGAGCCACTTTCTATGCATAAGTTTACCCTTGAAAATAGCAATTTCCGAGCTAATGCATTGTAAACATTTTTATTAGGGTGTAGCAGCAAAAATCCGATGTAACCTTAAAGGATTGAGAGTTTGTAATTATTAAACATTTGAAATATTATAGGTTTGCGTGAGAGGGGTCTCGATCCCCGCTCCGTTGCGTGAGAGGGGTCTCGATCCCCGCTCCGGGTCTTTCCTTTTGCAGAGGCTGTCCATTGCAGTTCAACGTGGTAACGCGGCGAGTGTAATGGGCACCTTTGCACCTGGAGGGCTACGGAGCGATTTTAATTTTAATATTTAGTTTGTTTTTGTAGGACATTTTTATTATATTTGTATTTTATTTGTAATTTGTTTTAGTTTAGTCATACTTATGGATTTTTGTTGCTGTAAAATTAATTGTATATATTGTAAATTTATTTAAGTTAAAAATTAATAATTGTTATAGATTTGTATAGTAGTTTTTTAGTAAAAAAAAACCGACTAAATAAACAAACGTACGTGCACAAGGTTAACTGCCGTCAGAAACCACGTTAAATGCGCTTGATGTATCTCGGACAATCCTGCTAATGTCAGCCTCATACTTCTTCCCTTATAAAGAACACAACCCAGCTTGCAAACTTACATTTACCGTCATCACTATACACAGATACAACACAATATGCATATACTTTTCATCATCATTGCCCGCAAAACATAGATTTGTAACTTGTTTTTTTCTGCACTACATCCTATTTGTGTATCGTTTTTACGATATTTTAATAAGGTGCATTAATTCTAGTAATATCATTAAGTCCGTATAACTGTGTTTGCATTTAATCGCTTACTTAGTATGAATATAACGGCAATACCTAATTAAGTCGGTGGGAACATTTTTTTTTCAAAACAGGTATGATGCATGCAAGATATTGAATAATAATATAACGGTCGAGGACTTACGAGTAATCTAAAACTATATCAAAATAGACTAAACAATTGTAGTTTAGAAGCTTAGGGTAGTATTTAAATTATTGTAGGTATGTATACATGTAGGTATTTGAAATATATATTCAGCGGTTGTGGGACGAAGTTGGAGTAAAGCGGGTATTTGGGGACTTGTTGGGAAGAGCGGTCGGGGTTGACAGGGCAAGACTCCTCGCGGGATCGAGTTCAGAGTCGGGTGCGTGGCTGCATGCGCTGCCTTCCCCGCATTTGGGTACTCTTCTCGACAACGATTCGTTGCGGGTGGCAGTGGCTCTCCGGTTGGGTTGCGATGTGTGTGTACCTCACTTATGCATCTGCGGCACAATGGTAGAGAGTAACGGCCACCACTCGTTAAGTTGTCGGCGGTGTGCGGGAAGGTTTCCACGCCATCACGCTTTAAACGACGTAATTCGCAGGGCGCTTGTCTCTGCGGGTGTGCCGTGTTTGCTCGAGCCCCCTGGGCTTAGCCGGTCGGATGGTAAGAGGCCGGACGGTATGACGTTAGTGCCATGGCAGAAGGGAAAGTGCCTTCTTTGGGACGCTACATGCGTTAGCACTTTTGCTGCATCGCACATCGGTCGTACCTCAGTATTGGCCGCGGCCGCTGCTGAGATCGCTGCTTTAAGAAAGCGGGAAAAGTATGCGTGTTTGGGTGGCTTTTTGTTTGTTCCGCTGGCTGTAGAGACGTCTGGTAGTTGGTGCACAGAGGCAAAGGCGTTCCTCAAAGAAATTGGAGGTCGCTTGAGAGAGAAAGGATATGATCCCCGCTCCGGATCATTCCTGGTGCAAAGGTTATCCATCGCAGTTCAACGCGGAAACGCAGCGAGTGTGTTGGGCACTTTTGCGCCCGGAATGGTACGGGGCGGGCTATTTGATTAGGTTTGTAGCTTAGGAATTTAAATTTATATGTAGTTTAAGTCTAATTTTAATTTTGTTGTTATTTAAAAAAAAAAAAAAAAAAAAAAAAATTCGTATTTCGTATTTATATTTTAAATATGTACGCTTATGATTTAGATTATTTGAGTATTGTTTTTTATTCAGCCCAGCTTGAAATAGTAGTTTATGCAACCGTTTTAAGAACCAATTTATGAGCTGTTGCATACGCTAGTTTTTCTGAGACAGCTAAATAGCGTAAAATGCAAAATCTAGAAAAGTGGCAGAATAGGGAAGAATAGATGTTGTTGTGCCTACTATAGAAAGTAAAAAAAAAAACAACACCAGTGCTCATACTATTGTATGGAAATCCATAGGATCAGTGTTCTTATGGATTACCAAAGAAAACGTTATAATGTATACTTCTTTAATATCGCTGTCAGTCATCTAATTGACAGATACAAGTGCTGGAGTAGAAAAACTATAATGTATCTTCAAACGTAGTTTTCAAAACTATATCGTAACGAAATATTTTTTTAACTGAATTAAAAAAAAATCTTTCCTTAGAATATCTAAATTTCTTCTGCAATCATTAAACTTGTAGCCATTATTCTTCCTAGCGTTTACTAGGCTTATGCCATGGCTCAGGGAGCCTGAAGGCCTACCACGAACTATTTCGGTTATTCCTTTGTCCATTTCCCTCTCTATTTGCTCTCGCATATTCGAGCGATAAAGAGGCACATAAACGAACGAACGAACGAAGTGGTTCGTGGTACGCCCTCTGGGATCCACTGTGGAAAATAATTCTAATAGAACAAATACAATAAATCTCTTTAAAGGAACTAGACTTTTACTCCGTGTAGTATTGCAATATATTATACAATATAATAAATGTAAGATTCTGTGGGTTCTGTGCGTGAAGTAATTTCAAAATAGGTCTTTTATATATTTTCAAAATATAGCATAAAACTTTATTCATAAACATAACTACTTTACAATACAAATAAAAAAAATATTTAAAAAAATTCGTCTATCATATTGTTGGTTACCTGTCCCACACTTATCGTAAGGGTGGTTTTAACTGGCATTGCACAAAGCTAATTCATAATTATTAGCATTTTGAACTAACTATTGACAAGTAAGTTTACTTTATTATTATAGAGACATTTAAACCTCGAGTGAAAAAACTACCGATTGCCATTCTATATAAATTCATGTACCAATAATAGTATAACATGTGTCAGACCAAGCTTACTTTGCATCGATTTTGATATCACAAGACAACTGCACAAGTGTTACTATAAACGTCGAACTTCAATGAAATAATGACGTTCACTTAACACTTTCATAGTCTGTGCTCTCAAAATCGATGCAAACTTAGTTGAACTCTAGCTATTTCTTTGTTTTCTACCACCCTTGTGACATAGTTTATAGACAAACCCGGATCCATTATTTTAAGTACAAACGTGCGTGTTTCAAAACGGAAAACATCGCCTCTGTACCTTTTTGCAATCAGCAGCGCAATGCCACTCCAGCGGCGAGCACGCGAACTATCATTTGTTGCTACTCACCGACAGATGGCAGTGACCCTAGCAAATGCATTTAATAGTAAGAGCATTTATTTTTCAGTTTGTAACTTCTAGCTAATTCTTAGATTTATTAAGTCCATACCATTTTATATTTGGAAATAGATTTATGAACCCTTTTATAGGTGGCGATGATATTATCATCGCCACCTATAAAAGGGTTCATAACGGTTATTCTGTAATCGAGCGATATTTTAGTGACCGATGAGTAAGACATGAAGTCTTGTCCGTCGATAAGATTCCAGCGCGGCTGATAAGCTAATAGAAAAGGTGAAAAAATCTTTAACCAAGATGAAGTCTTATGTCAACGCCGGAAGGGTTTTTGAGCTCTTCTTACTATCAATACTTACAAGTTCTGATAAGGCTTATAGGCGGTTCAATCAATGTTGTATCGTCGGGAAAGTAATTGACCCCTAGAGATCGTGCGGTGATTATAGAGCGCAGTGTTTTATCTGCCTTGATCGGGTGAAACTCGGTTCCGTGATAACATTCTTGTTTATGTGAACCTTTTGTTTTTAAGTGTAATCATTGCTTTATAATTCTACTGGCAGTATATTAACATGGACTTAGGTTATAGAAATTGGTTGGGTAAAACGGGAAGGTAATAGTTACCTAACGTGACATTGCTAACGATAGTCCATAATGTGTGTGTGTGTGTATGTGTGTGTGTGTGTGTGTGTGTGTGTGTGTGTGTATTTGATGCGTGTTACTTAAGTATATGTTTTTATTACATAACTATTTGCGAGTTCCTGTAATTGGCTCTATATATCTATTTAAGATTCCATTGTCATTTAGTTAGCTGTTGGATCTCCTTATGTAAATAAATAAATAAATATCTAAGAAAAAATACTTCAATGGGTAATATTAGTGGTTTACGAAGATTAATGCTTTACTTGCTGACAATGCTTTTCAAACTCAAACTCAAAGATATTTATTAAAATAGGCTCAATAAATATATTTTAAAAACACACATTTTAAATAATAACATGGTCAAATTTCAAAATCGTATTTTGATTTGTCCCTAACGTATTTCCATTTCCTGTGGAAAGAAAAAGGAGCCGTGGAAGATCACCAACCTGATGGACAGAAGCTTGCCAGGAAACTTTACGGGCGTCGAAGTCGGAAAACCGTAGGGAGTGATGAGCTTTTATGCACAAATACCATCCCAAGTAGCTCCGACTCTCAGTCAAAAGAAGCGAGGAACAAAAAGATTTCATCATCAGCTCAAAACCAAAAATGTAATTATCGACATCGATTCAGAAATTATTTGTCTAATCGGATAGGTAGGCAATAAACAAATAAAAAATAAACTTGCAGTGAAATGGAAATGGAGAACCTCTTGAAGTCGGTTGAAATTAATGAGCATCATCCAAGTAATATGACATAAACGATTTGTTTAATCTAAGATCTATGACGTATAAGGCGCTCGCTCCGACAAGGCGCGTGCGCGGTGCTGACTACTACGTAGGAAGCGTAATAATAAGGATAAGGATACACTGAGAAGTATGATAGTTATATACAGGTTGTTACAAAAGTCTAAAACGATACTTCAATAGCTGATAAGATCAATGACCCTGAGTGCAATGCAAGTGAAAAAAAAAAACACTTTGTACGGAACTGCTGATCAAAAATGCACTTATCTCCATTCAAAGTGTTTTTTTTTTGAATTTCTAAATTTTTACACTTGCATCGCACTCAGGGTCATTGGCCTTACTAGGGTGTTGAAGTATTGTTTGGGACTTTTATAATATCTTGTACATTATTATAGCGGGCAGTACGATAAATATAGATATCAATCACATGATTAATCACGATCGTCAATCTGATGTCACGTACCTACATCAGATTTATACGTTCATGCAAGTTCATTCTGTTCGGTTAGATGTTATTGGGTTTCCACGATATACCGATATGGTCAGATCAACCGAAGTAGTTGACAGTAAGACACACAACAAATTAAAAAGCGTGACCACTTTTGAGTTTCTGTATAAACAACATATATCCGCTATTTAACAGACATGAAAATAGGAAAAACTCAGAAAATGTATGTCATAGAATATAAGTAATATTACAAAAGGTGGGTAATAAGTCACGATCTGTAATGTTTTCACATAAAATTTAGTAATTATATACCTAATCAAAAGAATTGGTGGGCGACTGGTAAGGTATTCGATTTTTAATTCGAAGGTCGCGAGCTCAGACCGGTACCAATGAGTTGTTTAGATCTGTCCAGCAGTAGTGCTCAGCAGTAGGGTGTAAATAGACTGGAATATAAATATACTCAGCGCTAACCTGAACATGTTGTCAGTCACGAACACCTTGATAAGTCGTAGTGCAGCTTTATGCTATTGCAGCAGCAAGTGAGTGAGTGTACAAAATTGGCGAAAATATACTCAATATTTTAATTACATTTCACCTTATTCATTAATTCCAAACTAGTTATTTATCAAATTTATCAAACAAGTGTAGAAAGTAAGCTTTTTCCCGACGAGTGTTGGTTACTATAAAAGCCGAACGAAGTGGGTGTTTTAAACCGACACGAGTTGGAAAAAAGCCTAAAACACGTATATCATACAACATTTTACAATGCATTAACTTGGAAAGCCGCTATATTTTTCAAAATGAAAGGTCCGTATCTTAATTTATCAGACTAAATATTACAAGTACTTTAACACCATCGACAAGCTTTCTATTATTTAAAATCTTCATAGATATTACAAACAGTACCCAAAAGTAAAATTATAATAATTAAATGTCGGTCGGTTGTAATGAAATATAAGTACTTACAATAAGTAAACAATCAACTAAAATATTGTTATTTCAATCAGCTTATATGTAAAATAATCTTACCACTTGCGCCTCGTTACGAATTTTCGGGCGTCATATGATATCACTATTTAATTCCACTGCGATATAAAAACTCCAAGCCAAATTATCCAAAATTAGAACGAAATACTTTTAACAAATTTACATGTGAAAATGAACTATTAATAAACTAGCCAAAGCGCGCCCAAACAATCGTTAGCTCGGTCCAAATTGAGCATTCGTGTGTCACAAAATGAAATTATTTAGGACTTATAGAAAACAAAAACTTTATTAATTAATACAGAGACCAACATTTTATTATAATAATCTTACTTTTAGTTTCTGTTTTTAATGTTTATAAAATTTAAAATAATATAAAGATTTTCAATGGAGTTATAAAACTGATAATGTTTAGGCTGGTAAGATACGGACCTTTCATTCTGAAAAATTACCCAATTAGGAACAAAACAACCAATTAATGTGCTGTATTATACGCATGCTCACTGTTTGCAATTGGGCCCGAAATGGACAAAATTTAAAATATGTAGGATATTTTCTTTTGAAAAAACTTAAAAAAAGGCAATATGTTACTAAATACATATTAAAATTTCTGTTTCGATGTTATTTAAATAATCCCTTGGTTTGGACAATGCAATATTATTCGATTATTTAGTTTTTTTTTTTAATTAATAAGGTACTTTTTCGCACGTGTGCGACAAAGAGCCACTTTCTATGCATAAGTTTACCCTTGAAAATAGCAATTTCCGAGCTAATGCATTGTAAACATTTTTATTAGGGTGTAGCAGCAAAAATCCGATGTAACCTTAAAGGATTGAGAGTTTGTAATTATTAAACATTTGAAATATTATAGGTTTGCGTGAGAGGGGTCTCGATCCCCGCTCCGTTGCGTGAGAGGGGTCTCGATCCCCGCTCCGGGTCTTTCCTTTTGCAGAGGCTGTCCATTGCAGTTCAACGTGGTAACGCGGCGAGTGTAATGGGCACCTTTGCACCTGGAGGGCTACGGAGCGATTTTAATTTTAATATTTAGTTTGTTTTTGTAGGACATTTTTATTATATTTGTATTTTATTTGTAATTTGTTTTAGTTTAGTCATACTTATGGATTTTTGTTGCTGTAAAATTAATTGTATATATTGTAAATTTATTTAAGTTAAAAATTAATAATTGTTATAGATTTGTATAGTAGTTTTTTAGTAAAAAAAAACCGACTAAATAAACAAACGTACGTGCACAAGGTTAACTGCCGTCAGAAACCACGTTAAATGCGCTTGATGTATCTCGGACAATCCTGCTAATGTCAGCCTCATACTTCTTCCCTTATAAAGAACACAACCCAGCTTGCAAACTTACATTTACCGTCATCACTATACACAGATACAACACAATATGCATATACTTTTCATCATCATTGCCCGCAAAACATAGATTTGTAACTTGTTTTTTTCTGCACTACATCCTATTTGTGTATCGTTTTTACGATATTTTAATAAGGTGCATTAATTCTAGTAATATCATTAAGTCCGTATAACTGTGTTTGCATTTAATCGCTTACTTAGTATGAATATAACGGCAATACCTAATTAAGTCGGTGGGAACATTTTTTTTTCAAAACAGGTATGATGCATGCAAGATATTGAATAATAATATAACGGTCGAGGACTTACGAGTAATCTAAAACTATATCAAAATAGACTAAACAATTGTAGTTTAGAAGCTTAGGGTAGTATTTAAATTATTGTAGGTATGTATACATGTAGGTATTTGAAATATATATTCAGCGGTTGTGGGACGAAGTTGGAGTAAAGCGGGTATTTGGGGACTTGTTGGGAAGAGCGGTCGGGGTTGACAGGGCAAGACTCCTCGCGGGATCGAGTTCAGAGTCGGGTGCGTGGCTGCATGCGCTGCCTTCCCCGCATTTGGGTACTCTTCTCGACAACGATTCGTTGCGGGTGGCAGTGGCTCTCCGGTTGGGTTGCGATGTGTGTGTACCTCACTTATGCATCTGCGGCACAATGGTAGAGAGTAACGGCCACCACTCGTTAAGTTGTCGGCGGTGTGCGGGAAGGTTTCCACGCCATCACGCTTTAAACGACGTAATTCGCAGGGCGCTTGTCTCTGCGGGTGTGCCGTGTTTGCTCGAGCCCCCTGGGCTTAGCCGGTCGGATGGTAAGAGGCCGGACGGTATGACGTTAGTGCCATGGCAGAAGGGAAAGTGCCTTCTTTGGGACGCTACATGCGTTAGCACTTTTGCTGCATCGCACATCGGTCGTACCTCAGTATTGGCCGCGGCCGCTGCTGAGATCGCTGCTTTAAGAAAGCGGGAAAAGTATGCGTGTTTGGGTGGCTTTTTGTTTGTTCCGCTGGCTGTAGAGACGTCTGGTAGTTGGTGCACAGAGGCAAAGGCGTTCCTCAAAGAAATTGGAGGTCGCTTGAGAGAGAAAGGATATGATCCCCGCTCCGGATCATTCCTGGTGCAAAGGTTATCCATCGCAGTTCAACGCGGAAACGCAGCGAGTGTGTTGGGCACTTTTGCGCCCGGAATGGTACGGGGCGGGCTATTTGATTAGGTTTGTAGCTTAGGAATTTAAATTTATATGTAGTTTAAGTCTAATTTTAATTTTGTTGTTATTTAAAAAAAAAAAAAAAAAAAAAAAAATTCGTATTTCGTATTTATATTTTAAATATGTACGCTTATGATTTAGATTATTTGAGTATTGTTTTTTATTCAGCCCAGCTTGAAATAGTAGTTTATGCAACCGTTTTAAGAACCAATTTATGAGCTGTTGCATACGCTAGTTTTTCTGAGACAGCTAAATAGCGTAAAATGCAAAATCTAGAAAAGTGGCAGAATAGGGAAGAATAGATGTTGTTGTGCCTACTATAGAAAGTAAAAAAAAAAACAACACCAGTGCTCATACTATTGTATGGAAATCCATAGGATCAGTGTTCTTATGGATTACCAAAGAAAACGTTATAATGTATACTTCTTTAATATCGCTGTCAGTCATCTAATTGACAGATACAAGTGCTGGAGTAGAAAAACTATAATGTATCTTCAAACGTAGTTTTCAAAACTATATCGTAACGAAATATTTTTTTAACTGAATTAAAAAAAAATCTTTCCTTAGAATATCTAAATTTCTTCTGCAATCATTAAACTTGTAGCCATTATTCTTCCTAGCGTTTACTAGGCTTATGCCATGGCTCAGGGAGCCTGAAGGCCTACCACGAACTATTTCGGTTATTCCTTTGTCCATTTCCCTCTCTATTTGCTCTCGCATATTCGAGCGATAAAGAGGCACATAAACGAACGAACGAACGAAGTGGTTCGTGGTACGCCCTCTGGGATCCACTGTGGAAAATAATTCTAATAGAACAAATACAATAAATCTCTTTAAAGGAACTAGACTTTTACTCCGTGTAGTATTGCAATATATTATACAATATAATAAATGTAAGATTCTGTGGGTTCTGTGCGTGAAGTAATTTCAAAATAGGTCTTTTATATATTTTCAAAATATAGCATAAAACTTTATTCATAAACATAACTACTTTACAATACAAATAAAAAAAATATTTAAAAAAATTCGTCTATCATATTGTTGGTTACCTGTCCCACACTTATCGTAAGGGTGGTTTTAACTGGCATTGCACAAAGCTAATTCATAATTATTAGCATTTTGAACTAACTATTGACAAGTAAGTTTACTTTATTATTATAGAGACATTTAAACCTCGAGTGAAAAAACTACCGATTGCCATTCTATATAAATTCATGTACCAATAATAGTATAACATGTGTCAGACCAAGCTTACTTTGCATCGATTTTGATATCACAAGACAACTGCACAAGTGTTACTATAAACGTCGAACTTCAATGAAATAATGACGTTCACTTAACACTTTCATAGTCTGTGCTCTCAAAATCGATGCAAACTTAGTTGAACTCTAGCTATTTCTTTGTTTTCTACCACCCTTGTGACATAGTTTATAGACAAACCCGGATCCATTATTTTAAGTACAAACGTGCGTGTTTCAAAACGGAAAACATCGCCTCTGTACCTTTTTGCAATCAGCAGCGCAATGCCACTCCAGCGGCGAGCACGCGAACTATCATTTGTTGCTACTCACCGACAGATGGCAGTGACCCTAGCAAATGCATTTAATAGTAAGAGCATTTATTTTTCAGTTTGTAACTTCTAGCTAATTCTTAGATTTATAGGGGTTTGTAAATCTGTCTGTCACAGTCAATTTGCTCAACTGAGTTCAATCTAGGTTTCCTGGCTCTAACAAGTAATACTAATAACAGTTTGCATTGCCATATTTTTTATCAAACAAAACCCTCTGAATTTCTTTTTGAATTAACAAATAAATATATTATGCATTCGTTTTATTTGCAGGTATATAATGCAGTTAACAATGGTGCGAATATGTCAGGTTTTTTTTAAATTATGTCATTAGTCCTTATATAATGTTTCATATTATTTCATTTTGCCAAAGACTCTTTCAACCCAATAGGCTACGAGTAAGATAAGGAGATAAAAAGATGAGGGTTATTTTTTATTAGAATAGTTATGTCGGTTCATTATATATCTATCGATTTTTCTTAATTTTAGTTCCTTTTTGTCAAGAAAACTGCAAAAAAATGTGTGGAATTCAAAACGGCTAAAACGCAATATCAATATCATTGGTCGAGTGTGACGTTATAGTCGGATGCCGGCTGTACACCAAACATTCAAGAAGCCCAGAAGGCGAATCAACAATTTGAAGTTTTTAAAAGAAGATTTATATACTACAATTTAGTTTTTTGCGCTGAAAATTATTTTACATTGTAATATAACGATAAAAGCTATCACCCAACAGTTTAAAAACAAATCCCGGAAAACGTCAAAAACTTGTCATAAATCGACTTCTAGTACCCAATAGCGATGTGTAATTTTAAATTCCGTCTTTATCTCTGCATCCATGTAAACAACGTAATAATATATATATTATTACCAGTAAGTAAAACAATTTCCCCAACTTCGGGAACATTCTTACTTCAGAACTTGTGCCTAGCATGAATATGTATAACATTTTGAAGCATCGCAGCTGCGTTTCGTCTTTACCGATTAAAATTCAAATGCTTAATTACTTTTTTCGCTAGATGCTTCAATCAGGCAATATGTAAATGTATTAATGAAATAATAAAGTGACCTACTTAAGACTAAATTAATATTATATTTTATCTACGCACATAATATCATTAGTGCTTTTTATATTTTGAGTTAGTGTTCTACTTATAAATAAGATAAAAAAAAATAGTTCAGACCCCATTGATCCATATTGCGTTAGTAACAAAAAATTTAAAGCCTATAATCAAAATCCCTTAGCATGCCGTTACTGCTGCCGCGAACACGTCTTAACAATGTCAGCTTCACTTGCGTATTACATCGTGCGAATTTGCGGGCAAGCTCTCCCTTTCGATATCTAAGTCCTCCCTTAACTCGTTGTCAATTACATGTCCCAGATATTTGAACTTATCTACTACATTGAGAGACACGCCTCCCAGCACGATCCTGGGCACACAATAGGATAGAACTGTAAGTTTTAGCTATGACAGTACCCATTCGGGGTATGACATAGCTTCATACTCATTGTACGGACTGACGTTTATCTGACACAGCTATTTGTACGTACGAATAGCTGTAGGTACCTACATTTAACGTGCGTTCCCCTGCAAAAATGCCAGACTTTTTTGTATAGGAAACGACAGATTTTGCCAGTCCGGTTGGTTAAAAAGTCAAAGCCAGGTTTGTAAAGTGATAAGCTAAGGTAAAGTCTGGGCAGTATAGTGAACTTGTGAGTTGTAGTCATAATACGTCAGCTTCATTTGTCACTCCTGCGGGTGCCAAGTCTGGCGCGCTGTTAATAACCAACGTGGCACCGCTCCAGGTCCTAGCTTTTGGGTGTGGCGCAAGGCAAAAACTTGAATGTATGAGGATGTACACTGAAAAGTCTTGGGTTATTAAAACAATAGTTACAAGGTACGGAGTTTTACATGGAACATTGATCTGCGGTAAAGGAATTAGATTCGCTTGTCACGGTGACAATAATATGGATATTATATTGATTGTCACTGCAACAAAGTATGAAGTAGGTAATAAATAAATCAAATTCCAATCAAGTGCGGAAGTGATGAATAAACAGGTGAAATTACAAACATTTTATGAAAAACATTGCACTTCCAAATTGAATTTATTGTTAGTCAAAACTGTCAAAAGTACAAATAAAAAAAATCGCTCTTCTTTTATGGCTTCCTACCTAGCACCATTTGTGTGCAGCACAAGTGATGGGGTCAATTCTGTAGCCTTAGTACCTAAAGCTTTTTAGGTTTTAAATTGTAACTAGGCGAAAGTATTAACTTGCGGCTAATTATTTACAATTGAAAACCCGTTAAACTTAAAAGTAGTTCCTTCTACCAATGCTCCTTGCTATAGTCTTACCCAGTTCATTTTGTAAATTATTAACCACGATCTGAATCTTATTAACTTAAGACGAATCCCACTTTTCTTCGTAGTCAGTTTTTTTATTTATTTCTCAGAAAGAAAAAAAAAATGGAAAAATCCATGACCTATGGCGGGACTCAAACCCGCGACTCCGAGACACCAGCCCATCGCTCCTCCAACCGAGCTACCGAAACCACACCCTTGGCCCCGCATTTCTCCACCATATCCCTCGTATGCGCATTAAGAGTGCGCCCAGCAACATCTACCGTAAGAAACCACCGCTCCGCTTTGGCACCTGTATTATGCTTTAACGTTAAGGCTGATAAGAAAAAAAACATATTTTTACCATAATAGGTAGGGCTAAAGGGTGACACGAAGTTGGTGATAGGTAGATTAGAACCGTCTAATAGTAAATTATTTATAAATTGAAAGAGATGTCATATATTAAAGAAAAAGTGACCAAGGTCCCCGGTGAGCAGGGCTGGGATCGAACCAGCGACCTCCTGCTTTCGCGGATTTATAATTTATATATAGTAGTGTGACTACTTAAAAAAAAAACACAAAAACATGAATCAAAACATTTATTACATTTAATAAATGATTTGATTCGTGCTTTAAAAATTGTATAGTAAATTATTTATCAATTAACAATACATGTTACCGAATTTAAACTATCGTGAGACGTATTAATATTATAATAAAATTACGGATAACACTCACGTATTTTTTGTCACTATGCGCGACATGTTGGACATCCTATGATGTCATTATCAAGCGCCGAATGCCGTGCGCGACGACGTAAGCGGGCGTCTAAAGCATTTCGCGTCGCCGCCCGAAGCGCTCTCGATGATAACACCAGTTCGGGGGGATCCCGGTATCTGCAGTCATTTGCAGTCAAACAATCTCGAGACGTGAGTGTTATTCGTAATTTTATTATAATATGAACAATATTAAATATTATTTATCGTTTACGATTATACTTTTATTTTATCGTAGTATGAAAAAGGATTCCAAGGTATTTATTAGATAAACTATTTACCTGTCAACTAAACTTTGAATTATAAAAGTAAATGACCTGCTCTTCTTTTGGATGAGTGACAATGAGTGTGGTAAAAACTCTACAGAAGCAATTTAAGTTTGACAGCTGGCCGTGCCATTAACATTGAGGTAATAAGTAAACTAGAGGAGACGACGAGAACAAAATAATATGTTCACCATGCTACCAATATCTGACAGTCGGTGAGTCAATGTAGCTTCGCTAACTAAGAGACAAGCCAGCGGTTCAAGGCACTGCACTGGTAAAACATGTTTTTTGGGATGGCTTGTCTAGTAAGTATTGACTTACTAGACAAGCATCTCAAGATCTTGTTGTAAGTACTCGTAAATTACCATTGGGTAATTTACGAGTAGGTACCTACTTATGACAAGATTTGCTCCCTTAAAATCGAACTATAAAGGTTACATCCAATCGCGACTGCAGTAGCATTATTGTTGTGGCATTATGACCTTATGACTGCAGGGATTCCCCTGTGAGCATATTCATGTGAGATGACACCAGCCAATTTCCTTCCCAATTTGAGCAGAAAAATCACGAGACCAGTGCCGCGACAACAGCTCAATTTATCACGGGCTTCTATTGAATAAATTATAATCTTGAAACTACGTATGCTTATAATAATATAATAAATAGCTGACTCAAAAGCTCGTAACGAGATAGTGAGAGCTGTTTTGCAGTTCGCCACACATTACATCTTAACTGCAGGATTAGAGCCGGGCTCACCGGCCGCCGTTTCAGGGCCTCTGAGCCATTGCCTGTTGTTTATAGCCCATTAGCGACCAATGTCACAGAGTAAATGGCGGCAGTAGAGAATAATGACGATAAACGGAGATGGCGCTGCAAACTTACCACTTTCCGTCGTGTGAATGCAGGTCTCGAATTTTAAAAGGGAAGTTAATGATACCGACAACGAACTGTTGCAGCTGTTTTTATACTAATGTTTTTACAATAAACTTACCATACATAAAGAAAACAATATGTAGGTATGGTGCTCAGTATAATGGACGTTTATGAATAACGGAATAAGTCTTATAGTTGTATAATTTTGTAATAACCTAATAACTAAAACATACTTGACGATCATAATATTTAATAGGTACTTGTTTTGCAAAATTAGACAAATTAACATTCTGTTTTGAATTTACTTTGTGGTTGTAGCGACCAAGTGTCGGTGCCTCAACTTGCCATAGTTTGGAGTTGATTAAACTGCTGTTTCGGAGTTACAACGACCAATGAAAGGATTAAGGCTGCTTTTGTGCTAAATATAAATACAGCGTTGATAATGACGCTGTTATGGATGAAAAATTCATGAATATAAAGTTTTGTTACGTAAGAACAAATATAACAAAATAATTATCGTAGTAAGAAGACAAAGGACACGGACACTAATAAATTTACTGTCAATCAATCAATTAACCATATATTTAATTGTTAACAACGTGAACGTGTGTGTACATAGGTCTTACAATTGTAATAGTGTATCACCATGTCTTGCCAGTAGGCATACAAATATTTATTTCAGATGGAGCATGCTTGCATGCTTGACATGCCATGCATACATTTTATATGTACAAACTATTGCAATTTTAAATTAGGTATACATTAATTACTTAATATTTATTGTCGTAATTTAAATTGTTTATGGTTTCTGCCAAAACTTCATGAGCCGTGGCCGTGGCATAAGCCGGGAAAACGCTAGGAAGAAGAACATGCTTTCTGCCAACACGTTTGTAAATACATTATATTTACATACAGTATTTATTTATTTAAGTACCTGCTCTTAGCCATGAAGCCATGGAGCGCAGCATGCTTGGAGTGAAAAGGATTGACCGGATCCGTAACACTACCCTGCGTTCCAAAACACGCATTGTTGACGTTGGGGCCAAAACCGCCAGGCTGAAATGGGACTGGGCTGGCCACGTTTGCCGTATGCATCCACAGAGGTGGGCTAAAGTAGCTACGGAGTGGATGCCAAACCGGAAACGGCGAATTGGCCGACCCAGGAGGAGATGGCGGGATGACTTGGACGCATATCTAAAAAACTGGCCAGAAATTGCCTTGAACCGAGCAGTTTGGAGCTCTAGGGGGGAGGCCTTTGCCCAGCAGTGGGACACATTACAGGCTACATAAAAAAAAAAAAAGTACCTGCATTGTATTCCACCAGGTTTTTCGTAATGATTCTTCAAATAACTAGTTTGCCTAAACTAACTTACTAACTACGCTGGCTCAGCGACCCAAAATGAGTCTTGGCCTCCGACACAAGTGCACGCCACTCTACCCGATCCTGTGCAATCTCTCGCCAATTTTTGATTCCGAGATCACACAGATCCCTCTCCACCAGATCTATCCAGCGGTACTTTGGCAGACCGACCGGACGGCGTCCAGTCGGTCAACCAAGGTATGCTCTCTTCACCTGGCAATCCTCTCCCATTCGCTCAAGATGGCCGAGCCAGTGAAGACGATGGGCCTTAGTCTCACCAATGATAATTGGTTCGGCTACCAGTTCTTGTATTTCGGCATTTTTGAGGATCCTCCAATTACCATCGTCCGTTCTTACAGGTCCCAGGATTTTTCTGAGCACCTTATGCTACGCTACTAAAAGGCTATGCTCCTCCTTAAGTGTTAGCGTCCAAGTCTCACACCCATACATTAAAATGGGAAATACTGGTCGACACTGCCACTGCTTCACGGTTTTCCCCTAGTAGAGCTAAGTCGTCAGCGTACCCTATCAACCTGTCTTCCATTCAGACCACATATTTCAGAACTAAATTGAAGAGCATAGGGGACAGAGCATCGCCTTGCTTCAGTCCACTACTCACCGTGAACTCTACTGTCAGCTCATTGCCTACTTTAACCCGCATCCGGCTTTCGCTCATAGCAACTTGGATCAACTAGTTTTGCCTGGAGCCTTGTATTTTTTGGATATTCGTGTAGCTAAAGGTCTCATTCTAATTATTGCTACAATACTGTATATGACTACGTTTGACGCAGCACCCAGAGGCTTTAATAAAACATAGAGTTTAGTGAGTATTTGAACAAAACAAAACGTTAGCCTATACAAACACTTTCAAATGAAACTACATAATTCATATGTATAAACTCAACTGGAAACTAAATCCAAACTTTGGATTCCAAAGTCAACATTAGTTCAACGAATTAAGGTAACTCCCGTAATTATATATTACAACGGGCCTAAGACACCAACGACGAAAGGTAATGTTTCGGAGTAAAATTAGCACGATTATACCGGAAAACTTACTTTATGGGTCCCGATGTGTACCCGAGCCAATGAGAACTGGATCGGACTAGATTTAATTTAAATTACTTAACTTAAAAGTAGAATAATAGTAGAACATTTTTTGTTAACCTTTTTCGGATACGGAGAGGCCTTACTACCTTCAAATCTAGATATAAATAAAAATATGGTCGCATAACTTCCAATGGAATAAACCGATTTAGCTTATTTTGGCTTTAATTTCTTTTAATCTAGGGAAATCGAACGAAGTTCACCAGGTCAATTAATCTTAAATGATATTTCATATTTTCGTAGCACTAGTTCATAAGAATAGCTTAAAGTTCATTGCTAGTTTTCTTTGACTTTGGGAATAATTTTTATCTCGTAATGTATTTAGCGATATAGGCAATACGTCTCATGTTTCATCGCAATAATCGTAGTTAGTACCTAACTGAAGCTTTATAAATGAAAACAGACAAGGCCACTCCGGTTGGTGAAATGTTTTAAGTTAAGTATTTACGAACTTCAAAGATAATTCCTTCATTCCTGGCCTGGCCTGGTTCGGGCCTGGGCCTTGTTACCAACAGAAGCAGTGGATCTTCTTAGTTCTAGTGCAAATTAGTAAGAAGTAGTAATAAAGAAGAATATTTAAACTAAAAATAGACATACAATTATATAACATCTGTTTGCATACATACACATTAAAACTCGAAACTAACACCAAACATAATAAAAATATATCTTAATGTAGTAAAAAAATATATGGAGCTCAAACGTGACTTCCAGTTCTGACTGTTTGGACGCTACTGACAAAATTGCGGCGCGTGCGAAGCAAAGTGTATTTGCCAGCTCATTGAATCTGTTACTTGTATGTGTGCCTGATGTGTTGACCGATTAGCACTATTACAACTGGTATTCCTTAATACTGGGCCTTATTACTTGCTGGGCTTTCTATGCCTCATTTACCCTATTTTCATTTCAATATATGATGTAAATGTATAATGTTTTATTGACTTATGAAAATGCCTTTGAGGCCTGCCTGCTAGCAAAAACATTTTATAAAGTTTATTTAGTACGTTATTTACACTATGTGCTATTGAGGCCGTTGCTGTGATACATATGTAAAAATAGCATACCTTTAAATACTATATTTAAAATAAATACTCGACGCCAAAACAAACTTTTTTCTCTTTGTATTACGTATTGCTTTTTACAATACCTATACAAAAAATGGCATGTACGTTTTACAGTCAACATATAGGACGACTCACACTAGCACGGGACGGGCGGGACGGGAAAAGCTGTCAATTTCTATAAAAAGGATCACGTGATGGCTCGGAGCCCTCGGATGTCACGTGACACTTTCTATAGAAATTGATAGATTTTCCAGTCCCGCCCCGTCTCGTCCCGTCCCGTTCTAGTGTGAGTCATCCTTAAAACAGTATTTTTTTAAATAAACACATTGAAATCATGTACAACGTGTGAAGATTACGTTTGGCGGTTTGGCGATCAACGATCTGATTAAGGTCGCGGGAGATAGTTGGTTAAGGGCGGTGAATGACCGTTCGTTGTGGAGGCCTTTGTACAACAGTGGACGTCTTTTGGCTGATCATGATCATAATGCAATAACCACATTAAACATTCATACAGCCACATCCAGCCATTCGTTCAAGAATAGGATGTGTAACTACCCCTATTTGCGGCCATGTTTATCGCCCATTAGACCAAGAAAACCCCGCGCAGTAATGAAAACAGAGTGGACGGCTCATTATTACTAGATAATCTGAGGCAACTTCCAAGGGCTTTAGGTCTGATTTGTGAGAGACGTATAAAGTTGGTTTAAAGTGCTAAAGTTGGCTTATCGTTGCAAGGGACGCGAAATACTATTTGGCTTTACGCAAAATAGTTATATTTAAGTGTTTTATAGATGTAGGTAATAACTTGAGGTAAAACTGGACATGACCATTTTTGGTAAAAAATAATACAAATATACCTATTTGATTCATAGTGGCAAGTGTTATAGAAAGAAGAATAATTTAATTGGAGTAAAGTATTACTTCATAATATGGATTAAATTCAGACGAATAATTGGCCAAAAGGGATGGGAATCGAAATGAGCAACCGTCTTTGTTATTGTAAAACCTTTAGATAATATAAGTAAGTGACTGTTTTTAGTAAAGGTATTTAAGTACCACTTTGTCGTTTGCCGATTAGGCGCTAATGCCATAATAAAGATTAATGAAAGAAATGAAATGAACTTACCGACATCTTTTAACTGAAAACACCGTGACAGAGTGGTAAATCGGAAGGCCCAGCTGAAAAAGGCCACCCTATCACTGTGTTTTCTAGAAAACCACTGAAAAGAAAAATAACTTACCGACATGTAAAAAACTATCGAATAGTCTACGTCTAATACATGTGTTAATTTTTTAAATAATTTCTACCATTATCACTTTACACGTGATCAAAGATAAGATAGATATTTATTGAAATAATTATATTTGATACATCATTGTACATTAACGATATCCACTCAATCAATTCAATAAGCTTTAATCCTCAACTCAACCACATAGAGCCTTGGATGCCAAACAAAAAGCTGAAATAAACTAAGACTTCACTTAGCCAAACTTATCTACAATAATCCGGTCTAAATGCTAGGTCTAACTCTGAATTGCGAGTCGGCTAAGCCTGGCTTTAGTGTTTGCAAGCGTTTGTTTCTATTGCTAAATGGTAATTATAACAGTTGGGTGGAAACGTGTGCTAAATTATTGGATCCTAGCCATCGCCCGTGGCCCCAGCGAGTAAGAGTTTTATTGAACTACTTTATAGGTTAAGCCACAAAAAAATTAAAGTGCATTACACGGGAATGACAAACATATAATACCACTATACCTAATACCACTATAGAGTCTAATCTTCGAGCTACCGAGGCTTCCAAAATGTTGGAAGGGAGACATCTTACCGTACAAATTTTTCTGTCAGATTTAGCCGGGGGAAACGTGCCCACGGACGCACTTCTCACACATACAGAAAGAAATCTGTAATGATAATTACACATAGAGGATAATACAACTACAGTGACAAATCTTGCACACTTCGATCTATTTTTGTGTACGGACTAGTCACAATATAGACCAGCGTGTGCCCATTTGGGCTTGTATGTACTTCGGTAGAGGGGAAACGGTACGTATGCCGACTCCCCTCCCTGTGTTGTTGAAGGGTCTAATCCGTCTAATGCCTGCGTTGAATGTAACTACAGTACGCAGCGCTGCCTTAGTCGATGAGCAGCAAGCTATTCTGAGATAATTGACTGAGTCGGCAGCTATGTAACTGTCAACCAATTGGAACCCTAGGCCACTCTACAACCATGTCTAAATGACAAGCAGTTAGAGATTTCTTACAATCTCATTTATAGCATCAATATGACATAGTCCTACAGTGGCCTAGGGTTCCAATAGACTACTTGATCCTATGTTAGTTTTATATTATTAATGAACAACCAATTAAGGGAAAAAAATGTATCCATATTTTATTATGCCCTGGAAAACTGCAAAAATATTTTTTAAATTTACTTTTACGTAATCCGGCGAAAACGATGTCAGCCCTGGTAGTCCATGATTATCTGTGGTATGACGTTACGAGTACTATGCAGAAAAACAACATTTGTCAATGTCACAGCAAAGGTTACGTAACGACCTTCACTTGTATAAGATTCAAAATGAAGTTACTAAGTTAGCTTCGACGAGTATAATGACGTCACTACATGGATGGCCGACAGCGTTTTCAGTTCAAAATAAAAAAATATATGAATACATTATTTAAAAATACGTAGCCATTGTACACTTTCAATACCCGAAATCAACCAATATTGGGTTCTTAAGTCAAATACTGTAGAAAATAATGATGTATTGTGCCAAATTGTAATAAATAAAAGTCTAGTAGCATATTGGTTGACTGTATTGGGCTTATATTCAACACTAGATGGAATATTTTCCTTATAACTAATATTCAAAACGGGATAATTACCATGTATGTTTGTTTTATTGAGCAACCGATATTTCGACACTGTTGCAAGCGCCATGTTCCCGGAGTAATCTGACGAGCTGCGAGTTTTTAGTTACGAACTCCCCACACGCCATAGCGATTTACCCTCTTACGGGTTCGCTTATTTTGTGTGTTGTCACTGGCACTACTACCGTCCGCTTTCGACATATCGGGTGCTCAATAAAACAAACATACATGGTAATTATCCCATTTTGAATATTAATTATAATGCAAATGACCATGTTTGCTTAAAAATTGGAATCTTTTCCTTCTAATAGTCATTCCGCCATAGGGCCTAATTAGCCAAATTCACGTTACATAGACATCCAAATAGATTAAGAATGCTTATGCTTATGCACCCATTGCACATCACGGATATGAACTCATTATGCCTAAATCCTTTATTTAACTAAGTCAGTCCTAACCCTTTAACCCTCAAAGGCTTTGAATGCCGAACAAAAAGCTAAAATAAACTGAAACCTTACTTAGTCAAACCTTCTACAATTATCCGGTCGAATTGCGAGTCGTCTAAGCCTGGCCTAAGCGTTGTTTGCAAGCGTAAGTTTCTATTTATATAAAAAAATGTGGATAATATAACGGGTCCTTGTGGACTATGGAAGTACACGTGAAAAACAGATGCGGTGCATATATCCAATTTCATTATGTATGTATTTGTTATGTTTTTTTTAGTCTGCTTCAGCATCTAGGAAGACATCATAAAGGTAATGTTTATTCTCTAAGTCGTAATTTACATGCTAACTGTACTTAAGAACAGAGATAAACAATTATAAAAGTCGTATTGATACCTGTCACAATTGCGTTCGAGAGTTACCTACTTCCTTAAAAGAGACGACTTTAAGTATATAAAATTAATAGATAAATAGGTAGAGAGTTTATGAGTTATCACAACAAAATTCGATGGACCTGATTTTGATTTCAATAGGGTATTCATTTTCAAACGCGGTGCCACTTTAAAAGACCAGAAATGTATTCAAAATTATACACCAAAATTTAATAAGCCCGCAACTTTGTGTGTTTGTTTCTTCGGCCGGTGGTGCCATCTGGCGTGCTGCACCGAGTTGTTGCGACTTTATAATTCGCCGTGTTCAGTACCTCCCTGGGGCTAAAGTTCCCGCAAAATAGGCAAAACGACTTGAAGACAAATTTTGGGAAAAGTTATAATCAAATCAAAGCCTGCATATTGTTAATAATATTGCCTACCTTGTAAAATATTAAACATTATAATAATTATACAATGTTAGTTTTGTACTCCAGAACTTATATCTGTCAATTAGATTAGTGACAGAGATATTTAAAAAAAATCAGAAAAAAAAGACAGCGGAGTCTTAGAAATAGGGTCTCGTTTTACTCCTTGGGTACGGAACCCTAAAAAGCAGTAAGTAAAGTAACCTCTCTACAAATCAAATGTAGGTCATACGTCG
Source organism: Lathronympha strigana (assembly GCA_949128165.1). Classification (NCBI taxonomy): domain Eukaryota; kingdom Metazoa; phylum Arthropoda; class Insecta; order Lepidoptera; family Tortricidae; genus Lathronympha; species Lathronympha strigana. The sequence goes on from OX421905.1 coordinate 18,976,482, forward strand.
CTCGTTAATTTGCAGTTTTAACGTAATTAGTGGCACAAACTCAGCTTTGAAACCGCCAACCACTGCGTTGGCTGCACTTCCTGAACTAAAAAATATTTCAATAAGATTAGGCTATACTTGTTCGGAAAACGAGATTTATAGAGGGAGGCGATTTTAACCTTTCTTTATGCCAGTTTCTACAATTTCAAACATTAAAAAAAAGCGATACGACAAGAAATGAATGAATATAGAATGACAGAACTTACAAATAACTACAAAAATCTGTTGAAAAATACTTACAGTTTCTAGAGAAGAACAACCGGTACGAAAGCATTTTTGCTCTTCGCTTACGATCGATCAATTACTTACTAACTAAGCAGCAATTCAAATGTATTAAGAAGTATAAAATTATTAACTGTAAGTGTTTCTACAAGTGAACTTTTCATTTACTTATAGGTATGTACAGATCGATTCACGAAAGCTGAGTCGGAATGTCTATGAAACTAATGTCAGCTTCATACATTCTCCGCGCCAGCTTACGTGAATCGATCTGTACCTTAGTAACCTAACACTAACAGGTGTTGTATGTGTCACAGCGTCTGTTAATTATAATTAAATCTGTCTTATTAGCGTGTGACGTCAACCGACATCATAATAATAGGCTAATTTAATTACTGCGGTTGCAGGCAACGATAGTGTTAATGTACGTATATGGAGCCAATAAATGCGTCATGGTTTATTTTCCCTGTTTCTGTCAAATAAGGCGCACGAATGAACCAACATTTTATTCTACTCCAGCACTTCTATCTGTCAATTAGATAAAGAACTGAAAGCGATATTTAAAAAGTATACAATATAACGTTGTCAATCATATTCCATAAGAACACTGCTAAACGATGCTCCTATGGATTTTTATACAATATATAAGCACTGTTGATTAAAAATCAACAGGGTTCCGTACCAAAATGGTAAAAAAGGAACCCTTAGGGTGCGACTCTGTCTGTCTGTCACATCGTTACATATCTCGGGAACTACTTAAGCTACCGATTTGAAATTTGGAATACTTATAAACAAAGTTAATCCAGACACAAAATGCCCGAAAAAAGAGGGGGCAAAAATTATTTTTTATAGTTTGTGGGTCATGGTGGGGTATCATTTGAAAGGGCTAGATTTGCACATTCTAAAACATTTTTTTATATTTTTTTTACAATAAAAATATATATTTATAAACGAAAATGTTGAAAAAGAAACCATTTACAATCGAAGGTTATGGACGGAAAAATATGTTTTTTACACAACCTTGATATTATCCTAAATATCACAGGAAAAATATAACATTGACCCTAACTTCATAATTAAATTTTTTTTAATAAAAAAACTTATCTGAAGTAAATTTGTAATTTAAGGTACGATTGATTTTTTTTTCTTTCAATTTATATGATATCATCCCGTAATTACCGTACATACCGTCTTATAAATTAAGTTAAAAATATTGGTTTACGTGATAAAAAAAATCATGTCAGAACAAACTCGCATACTTACTAACTCATGCCGTGCAAACGAGTGACCCAATATGTCGATACATACATGTAGCTGACTTCAAATTTCTACTTGTAGGTGAAGTTGCAACATAAAATGTGTACGGAACCCTCGGTGCGCGAGTCCGACTCGCACTTGGCCGGTTTATGCCATCTTTTCGAGATTTTGCTTTTCTCGTTATTATAGCTGTCGTAGAAAAACTAGCATATGCAACAGCTCATAATTGGTTCTTCAAACTTTCGGGTCTAATATTACAATACTCGACTTTGTCTCGTTTTGTAACGGTGACCCTCAAGTTTTAAGAACCCTTATTATAGTTATTATATCACTGTTGCATCAACTGCTATTACAAGTCACTCGTGGGTTGAAAGAAGAAAAATAATTATATACCTAACCTAGGTACTTGACATGTCGTGTTTAAATTCTTTTGGATATTTATTTATTAAAGCTTTATTGCACAAAACATAAATGTGCCTAAAGAAGAGGACTAAATGTAATCATTTACTTTAGTGCAAGAAATCAATAATTTTATGGAAACAGTGTTGATTGGTAAATGTTATAAGGTTTACACACTAGACATACGATTACATATTATTGCTTAAGTACATAATAAACAAAATAAGTACATCTTTGTGGTTTGTATGGTTAATGGTACAGCAGCCGCTTCGGAATCCGGCTTGTTCGGAAGGCTGGAAGTCATCAAGTCTGTGTTCGAGACGATTCGTTGTAACCCTTGAAAACAGTTTATAAACATGGCTCAGAAGCGTGATGGGTCTGTAGTTATTCAAAAGGCTGCTGTCACCTTTTATGCAGAATAGCACCACCTCTCCTCTGTTCCATGCTTCAGGCGTTTTGCCCTCGGACGAGACGGACTTAAAGAACTTCTGGAGGACTTTAAGTACCGGTGTTCCACCAGCTCTCAGAAGCTTTGTCGTGATTCCATTGCCCGACGCCTTGTTGTTCCTAAGCTGATTTAGGGCCATCCTAATCTCGTACAAACTGATGTCCGGGATATCTTCGGTGTAACGTCGGGTCAGCCTCGCTCTTGGATCTCTCTTGGTTACTAATTTATACAAACTGGTTATGTATGTTGGGTTTTCGGGGTTAACTTTTGATCGCGTGAATCGATTTCATTCTTTTTTTATTTGAAGGAAGATACGTGCGGAATGATAAATTACGTTACTCAAGATAAAAAAAAATGTTTGCATATACGGGTAAATGACAAACTTAATTCAGAATATTGTCTTCTGTTACCGCGATTGTTATTCATTGAAATTAAACACTTTAGAACGGATTAATCGCGTTTATAACTTGTATGTTTGTAACGTTTATGTTTGTAACTTTTTTTTTGATTGACGGGGAGAATTCGCATTCTCTCAGTCATCATCTTAACCCTGTGAAAACGAGTGCTGTAAAGGGCTCGAAACGTAGGATCATGGTGTTAATAAACGCGATTTATCCGCTCTAAAGTGTTTAATTCAGAAATTATTTTGTACAATTTTTTCAAAAACCGTTCAATCAAGTTTAAAATAAATTTCTAATAAAGTTCTTATTAAGTTCTACTTTTGTATTTTTTTTCATATTGTTTGAACTCATAGTTCAAAAGTTAGAGGGAGGGAAACACATTTTTTTAAACTTCTGGAGCGATTATTTCCGAAAATATTAACTTTATCAAAAACTGTTGTTAGAAAACCTTTATTATTTTTCAAATACCTATACAATGATATATCACACTGTCTCTAGGGTTGAAACGAAAAAAAAAAACACCCCCACTTTACGTGTTACACGCCCTTGAAAAAGAAATTATAACCATTTTTTATTTTACCACTTTGTTGGCGTGACCGACATACATATTCGTACAAAATTACAGCTTTCTAGTACTTACAGTCACTGAGATTATACGCGGACTGACGGACAGACACAGACAGATATCATAGTAGACTTCGCAAAACCATAAGGGTTAGTTGACTACGGAACCCTAAAAACACGGTTATTCATCAGAAATTATTCTTCAGTGAACCATGATATCAAAATATAAGTGCTCTTTTAAAGTAAAATTTTATACGGAGCACTAACAATAATAATAAAATATCAGTACGGGTGCTTAATGCATGTACTCCATATTTATTTTAAGCCCGAATGCGCATAGTAATAAAACGTCATCAAAAATTCAAACAGACCTCGAAACCCGAAGGAATTCCTCATTACGTCCGAGACCCGTTTTAAGCCATTTTCTTTTTAATCAATCGTAACTTGCAAAGACACGTCGCTTTTCAGTCGGGACGCAATTAAAAATTGCTTTGTACGTGCGCCGCGCGTGTGCCCAGCCTTTACAAGATTATCACGCGAAACCGAGTGCAGGAGCGTCGCCTTAATTAAATTTTAAATTTCGAACATTCACGCTGGCGACGCAATAGGATTGTGACGTCAACGTTTTCCTTTTTTTTAGTGTAAAGAGGAATTGTTAAATAGTGCTGTGAACGTCAATGTAGAAATACGTATTAGTGTTGCGATACAGCGTGCAGCAAAGAGCTTAATTTATCTAGTACGTACGTAGGTACATTTATTCATTCATATCATATGGAAAATTGTAAATTGTATATCAAGGGCATAAAGTAACCCATCTTATCACAAGACTATTATATGTAGTAGTCGAGTATAATGTCGAGTAATGGGTATTCATGCCTAAGGTATTATACACTCTGCTTTTCACTTCGATTGTAAGAAAAATATTAAAGGGAAATGAAAAAGTCGATTTACACTTTAAGTTTAGAGTGTTTCCGTGTGAATGTTTAGAGAATTCAAAGATGTCGTTTCGTCAATTAAATAATTCCATTGAAATAACACCCCTCAAAGAAAAACTGTAGACTCAACAATAAAAGCTTGTACTTAAAAAAAGCTGTCAGAATACCTATTTTTAGACTATCAACAGAGTGTAACATTAAGCATAATACTCCACACGAATACGTGCATAGTTTGTATGTAATATTAAGTTCTCGCAGCCAAGGGAGCAGCAATGTTATATGATAACAATGACATTATTAAGCGGGTGACCTCCACCTGTCTCCTGGCAACAGTTTTGTGGTATATACATTGTTTCTATTTTTGAATGTCCCCCAGTAATCCTGGTATTTCGGGATAGAAGTGAACGCGAAATTTCCGTTCGCATTTAATTATTTTATCGTGTACCAGAATGTGAATTTAGAGCTAAGTTGTTTGAATTAGAAAACTCCCGCGAGTATCAGATATATTAAAATTCTAATAGCGTGTTACTCACGTCAATAAAGTCGAAAATAGCTCGACATGTTTCGGAACAGTCCGTGTCCCTTATTCATGAGTCATGCGTCTAGCCGCGGCGGCTGCTCTACGCACACTGCGAGCCCCAGCGCGGTCAGCTCTCGACTCTTAAGTTGTTTTGTTTTGATTTTGTTGAAGAAAAATAAAGTACCTACTACTACTTTTTAATAACGAATATAGTAGGGGTAGGTACTTCACTTTATTACTTTAGTACGAATAATATCCCCATACTTGATATGAGCAACGCTTGTCGCATTCATTTACAGAAAAACTAATATGTAATATTTGTTATATTTGTTACATATTTCACTCACAAATCAATGTCCATAATATGAGAATAATGTGTTATATAAGTAGAACAATGTTTTCGCATTATTTTACATTATTTCCCATTTATATCTAACACCACTTTGTCAACGTGTGCTTGAAATCTACCCGTGCGACTTTTAATTCGAAAGTCGCGGGTTCGAACTCCGGCTCGTACGAATAAGTTTTTCGGAACTTATGTACGAAATATCATTTGATATTTACCAATCGCTCTCCGGTGAAGGAAAACATCTTGAGGAAACCGGACTTTTCCCAATAAGACCTAGTTTACCTTCTGGGTTGGAAGGCTGTGGCTTTAGCCGGGGAAATGCTAGAAAGAAGAAGAGTAGAGTTGTGATAGAAATAACTTGTGAAAAAGCATATCAATAACAGATTTTAAAACTTTGAAAAACCTGTTTATTATAATTGAAATTAAACACTTTAGAACGGATTAATCGCGTTTATTAACAGCATGACCCTACATTTTGAGCCCTTTACAGCACTCGTTTTCACAGGGTTAAGATGATGATGTGAAAACGAGTGCTGTAAAGGGCTCCAAACATAGAGTCATGGTGTTATTATACGCGATTAATCAGTTCTAAAGTGTTTAATTTCAATGAATAACAATCGACAGCGGTAACAGAAGACAATAGTCTGTTTATTATAATACATTTGCCCGATGAACACGAGTAAAAATGGTCAATTTTGCCGACTAAGCATTTATCACGACAAATCAAAAGCTGGCGTAATGATAGTGTACGTGGAACAATGAGACAATGCAAAGCAATACAATGCAAAGTTTGATTGGATTTTTTAAGAAAGGGTTCAGTATACTCTATGTTCCTGTGATACTCTATGTTCTATGTTCAGTAACATTCATTATAAAATAATGTTACTGAACTTGTGTATACAATTTTAGAAGCTAATAAGGCATATAAACTGTAGATATGTATGGATTTTGTACGAAGGGTTCGGTAACATCTCTCTTCTTCTTGGTCGGGCGCTCTTGGCAGAGTGGTCGTGGTTATGTCTCGGGATAAGACGGCATGTAGCTCTAGATCAGTAACATATTATCAAATAATGTTACTGAACTTGTGTATCCAATCTTGGAAGATAATAAGACATATGTGGTCCTGATAAATATTTAAAGGGGTTTATGGGGACGAACATTTGGTTTTAAAAAATGTTTTTGAGTTTTCCTATCTTTGTTCAGTCGTTTAGTTATTACTCATTTAAATTTTAGTCCATAATAGCTTTTTGTAAACAAAAAGACAAGGCATTTATTTAATTATTTATTTTAAATATCTAACACTACTTTATAAATTTTAGCAAATCACTCTTTATGGTCTCTTTTAAACAAACACAAATGCCAAAATGGTGAATAGGGTATCAACGGTTATCAACGGCATTTTTGATTTCATAATCCTTTTATAAGTAGTAACACCATTAGAATTTTAAGGACTTAAGCGTTTTATCTCTTTAAAGCATTTTTGATTTGACAGCAGTTTAAACAGAGCGCGGTATTTTAAATTTTAAATAAAATTTTAAAACTGGCCAAATGCAAGGCGGACTCGTGCACGAAAAGCGGCAAAACAATCACGTTTCTTGTATGGGAGCCCCTCAAATAACTCTTTTTTTACAGTGAATATATAACTATATATTTTTTGACTACCTGTTGTTGTTATCAATATAGAGCAAAAAACAAGCAAAACACGTTTGTTGTATAAATATTAATTAAATATTAATCCCCCTTAAACATTAATTTTATTATGTTTTTTAGTATTTTTTGTTATAGCGGCAACAGAAATACATCATCTGTGAAAATTTCAACTGTTTACAGTATGAGATACAGCCTAGTGACAGACAGATAGACGGATAGCGGAGCAGCGGGCACGGAAAATAGTTCATTATTTTAATTTTATTTTTTCAACGTCTACTTTTATAGTCGTTATTTTTATTTTCTACTTTAATTTGTTTTTTACATTTTCTTAAAATGTATTTTGTTTCCACGGAACCCTCCTGCGAGTCATGGGCGGTGGTCGGCGGCCTACAATTTGCGACGACTTATTTTAATGCGGCAACAATCGCACGCCGTTCATTCCGCTCAGAGATTATTGTATACGTGTCTGTATTGCTGAGTATCATCAAGACTAAGTTAGATCCTGCGAGTTTGCTTGCGGTCAAATAATATAGCGCGTGCCCTGGGTACTTGGGTCGTGGAAGACTAGTATGTATCGGAACATACCTAATTACCGCTCTAAACGTGAATCTATCTTAATACAAAGATGCAGATGGTGCCGAACTGAGTTTGGATAACAAGCAAAATTTTACTATGATTTTACGTAGGTCTTAATAAGTGAGGTGTGAATATTAGACTGGTAAACTAGAAAAAAATAGGGGTTTTAAGGCGTAGAAAGTAATAGAAAGCATTTTTAAACGCCTTTTGTTGGCGTTATCAGTTTATATTATAACTCTATGTCCGTGGCTTGGTATAATAATTTTCTTTCATAAAAGGTCTCAAGGATTTCCAGAATATTCAATCGTGCAGCCCACGTGATCTTGCTATATGAGTTAAAAAACTGGCTATACTCAAATGTAACTAAATGTAATTTGATTTGTACGTTTAACATAAATTTTAAAAGAACAATCGAATTAATCATTCCTAAACATGTGTTGACGTTTTATGCCTCGGGCATCTATCCCAGCACGCCTACCACGTACATCGAAAATTGGCATTGACGGGAAAACCTCTTTGTCACTCCAATATGCAAGTGTGACAGAGATGGCGATACAAATCCGCAATCGTTATATTTTCGTGGTATAAGCCCTGTATTGGTCTGGGTAAGTCTTAACAAATAAAAAAATGATTAAATGTTTAAAATGTTTCAAAATAGTACATTACTGCAGAGGCCGTAAGGTAAGGGGTTGCTGGACGAGTTCGGGGTAGATACCTGTTCCGGCCAAGGATTGTATAGTGCTTTTCTCAAACAGTGTGAGGAAATAATAATATTAAAATATTTGAACAAGCTATTCGAGCATCATGTTTAACCACACATGAATATGGAACCACAGATTGTTTTTTTTCGCAACTCGCAATGTAGTATCTAAATAAATATGTAAATAATTATTGCTTTGTCAGTTTAATGTTAGTAAGGCAATTTAAAAAGTTAGAGGCGTTAGAGCAGTGGACAATAATGTATTGGTAATACTTACGGTGTAGGAGCTATAAAGCAAAACGATTGTCCAATAGTTTTTTTTTCTGGTAGTTAGGTACCACACGTGCTCTCTTGATATTTTTCAGCAACACCTTGTTTGTTACATGTTTGGCGAACAAAAAAAAATCACCGCAGCGTGTTTTTCAAACAACAAGCTAACTGTATATTTACACTCTATGGGTGTTTTTTGTGATTGTTAGGCTGGATTTGACCAAACTTTTATTCCGAGAATAACGCTTACTCTCAGATAGTAACGTCAAATTACTATGGGATTTCGACATTAGTATCCAAGAGTAAGCGTTATTCTCGGAATAAAAATTTGGTAAAACGCAGCCTTAGTCAAATTGAGCTGCATTCACATTCATTAATCTTATCGTGATTGTGATTTGGAAATCAAAGTACCTAATGATATATGCCTAATATATTATTGTTTTCGGTTCCCCCGATTGTTATTTAATGAAATTAAACATGTTAGACCAGATTAATTGCGTAAATTAACATCATGATCCTACACTTTGTGCCCTGTCAAAACGAGTGCTGCAAAGGGTATTAAAAAACGCAAATCTGTTTTATGAGGTTAATATTTATCAAAATTAAACATTTTACTATAATAAGGTAAATGCGGGAGGCTTTTAGGCAGAGGTCTGCTGCGAAAAAAATCATGCATAAGATCCCTACAAGCCTTTTATTCTTCAGAGCCTTACTTTTTCTTAAACAGCGACGTGACTGGTGGTCCAATTATGAACAAGAGGCAATTTTTGCACACTTTCATGAAAGTTCCCGGTGTATACTTGTTTTAATTCTAATTTAGTGATTTGAATTTTAAACTACCTATAAACTTGGTTAGCTATTACTTGTATAAAGGATACTCTTACGAGTATGTTATAAGTTATACGCGATTTTGAACTTACCCAACAATAATTGAAGCTTCGTCTGCCAACCGCATTGTGGTTTGGCAGAAGAAAATGTATATAATATTAAGTTCTGTGGTAAATAAATACGTTTTTAATTTTCATTTAATTTCACTACGTATTTGTTTTATCTATTTCCCATCGCTGACCGCTTTCTGCCCAGAAGTTTGCAGAATTCAGTTCCATTCCTGGAGCATTCAATGAACTCAATGAAGACTACCTAAAGCCAAGAGTTCAAAAGGTTTTCTTTGGGGTCCACTCCGACCGACGACGACACGCCGGAGACGGAGACCCTTAACGACTATCTGACGCACCCCGAGTGCGTGCTAGATTTTGAACTACGATATATTATCATATTGTATATCAAAGGCATAAAGTAAACCATCTTAGCCAAGGCTATTTATTGGTCCGAGTACATTGAGGACCAATATAGTAATTGAGGATAAAATGGTATTTATACCTTATCCATACTCTCTCCTTTTCACTTCGAATGTAAGGAAAATATAATTTTTATTTCACTTTAAATCGAGGACTTAATGTCGAACTTTTCGAGAAAGAGAAGCGAAATTATAATTTGTGAAAACAAGTTTAGTAAAACGTTTAGGAATAATAATTTTAGTAATGAGAGCTATTAAGTTTTCATGACTAAAATTAGGTTACGTTTGCCCACTACGCCTGCGTCCAACATCACTCGTTATGAGCGAGAAAAACATCGCTGTATCTCTTAACTAGCACCGCAGCTCGCAGTGACGTTACTATCTCAAAGTACGGCAGACGCTGAGAGGCAATCAATGTCTGAGTGCCGAGAAAAGATATTGCACTAGCTGAGATTTGCCTGTTTGTATGCGTTAATGTAGTAGTATTCACCTTGGAGGATAGAATACACCGACCTCTGCATATAATGAAGATTTGAAATAATCTTACACAGATCACCCTATCCCCAAACTAAGCAACACTTGTACTATTGGGTGCTAGGCGATGATATACCTACATAAATATATACATACCTATATAGGAACAAATATACGTAATAAACACACGAATAAATGTCCTTACCAGGATTTGAACCCGGGCCCTCCAGCTTCATAGGCAGAGTCACTACCAACTGGGCTAGGAAGGCCGTTAACAGGTTATTAGATACAAAATGACTGTAATAAATTTATTTATGTTGTAAGTATACCTATTTCCTAAAGATCAAAACGATTCCAATCGTACACATTCTTAGATAATCTACACTTCTCTATCTTTGTTCTTGTCAGGTACTTCCAAACAAGGCGCCCCTTAAAAGTTGTCCCTCATTTGTGATAAGTAACTTCCGGCAGTGATTGCGACGCATTGATTTATCGCCGAAAACTCCAAACTTCCGATCCGTAGGGCCTGGAGCTGAATAAAATGCCTATTAGTTGGAGTTATTGGATCACTTTAAATTAAGTTTCAGCATTTTCAAATGTTCGAGTTTATGGTAAGTTTGGATTTAAAAGGGTACAGTTTAGCTTTAGGATGAATAAAGGAATAAAAGGTTTGACGAACAGCTTTCAAGTCAAATTTTGCTTCGGCATTCAATATCAAAAGGGACAAAAGGAATGGATGGGATAAAAAAAGCCTGAATATATCTCGTGTAGGTCGCAGGGAACTATAAGAATTGATAGATGGATGCAGTGCACGATGGGTAATTGCAAAAAGAAAGATGTAAACCAGCCAGCAGTTTATATATTTTGGTTTATAATGAAAATGATAATGATAATTTATTACATAGGGATACACAACGTCTTAATAGTGTATGATTATTTTTCTGATATACTAATACATTATACATTCATAATACATAATACATTCTTATTCTTCTATTGCCGTCTAATTCACTTTTTAGCAATTATAATGAATAGAAACAAGTAGGTATAACTAACAACCCACTGCACACAAAACTATAAAGGTTTAGCACTTGACGGAATCTCTTGGATAGAAGGTGTTGTGGGGTAGAAGCGGGGTGTAACTATATACAATAAACAAAATTTTCTAATATCTTATAAATGAATTACAAAACTTCCATAGCCGATGCCGAGTAATCTGCGATAGGCCACGTTCCCGATTCACACCTTTGTTCCAACTAATATTGTGACACGGAACTTTTTTCTTGTTAGAAATAGTTCCCTAACAAGAGATACGATCGCGGAATGTCAAAACTTGTTTATTATTATTATATGTATTGTTTATTTGCAGCTACTGATAGGTGTGTATCACTGTACTTCTTTTATTGGGATAGTTAGGAATTTCAAATGTTTATCAAGTCCATCTTTGAAATTATTCACCGCTGGGGTGTTTTCCAGTCATATAGACGGGGTTTGATAAAAAGATATGAAGAAAAAGGTAACTAACGCTTAGATTAAGTCGACACTAAACCATTCTTAGCTTAGAGGTCGTAACCCAACAAGGAAGTCAGATAAAGTCCGATCCACCCTGAACGTCCAGCTGTACAAATGGCGGAATACTGGCTGTAGAAAGTCGTTTTAACGGGGACTTTACGACCCCAATGAGGAATGCGACGCGACCTTTATTAAAAGTGAAAACCCTCTGCCATATGCCTAAATTGTCCTGTAGATCAGGCAAAAAATCTCTATTGAATGAATAATTAATCAATAAACTTCGAGTTCCTTTACGATTATTATACAAACAAAAAGAACTGCTTTTTATCACACTTAGTCATAAAAATACCATCAGAACTGCATAAAAGGTAACAGATAACATCCTGGGTTGCACCCACTACCAACACAATGGCTGCTGAAAAACGCCACACCCACATATGGGATACAGGGCTAAAAACAATTAAACGACACGACATCTTATATTAACGGGATGCGACGTTTATCGCGGAAAATTACGATGCACATAGTAAGTAACCAAGAAACAATATCGTATCGTGATGCGACAATCTTAAGACGACTCGTGTCGGTGTCGTCAGACCTAAATGTGACAGTATCTTGTTGCGACAGCAGTTGCAAACGGGCGATTTCACTGTCAATGTCTGTCATAAATTCATAATTAGCAAAGACATGGAATATTAAAACTGGGGATTATTCCGAGAATCCAATTTTTTTTCCTACTCAGAATCACGAGCTTTTTCTATCTTGTAGCAGAGAAACCGGCCAAGTGCAAGTCGGACTCGCCCACCGAGGATTCCGCACAAAGGTAGCACGCAACTCTCAGTGTGTGGGAATTATACGGTTTTCAGATTTTATCCTGTACTTGTGCTAAAAGTTCTTGCTTTTTGCCAAATTTTATGGTTGTAGGTCAACGAGAAGTAACCTACAATAATGTATGGGATATGCGACACAAACCGCCGTATCTTTTGATTGCGTTGACGTAGAGGTTTGGTTTTTTCGCAGCTCTAAGGGATCGCAGACTTGTGTATGTTGTATTAATTTTAAATTGCTACCTTTACGCGTTCCTTGGCAGACAGACGAACGGACGGATGGACGGACAACAAAGTGATCCTATAATGGTTCTCTTTTGCTCACTTAATTAATCTTACAGCGCTAGCGACAAATGGTTATCAAAATTAAATATCCTTATTGAGGGACAAAGCAAAAAACGATAACGATGCCAAATATACTAAACAACATCGTTCCGTACCCATGTCGTAGTCGGAGCGTGTAATAAAATTTTATTTTAAAACAATATGTTATTCAAAGAGCCATATTACTATTTAGGGTTCCTTAAAATGATTTTTCTTTTATCGCAGACTGAACTTTCCTTTCCACGGTTACCTTATACTCGTCGAGGCAATGCTGAGAAACCCAAACACAATGGGGTTTGATTGTTTTATCACAGAGTCTCTATAGCTACCTCCGGTCTCCATCATCCGATCAGCTCGATGGTACCATAATATTGTATTGTCATCTTACCTGCATTAACATGTGAAGTTTCAGCTTTTTCGAATAAAGGGAAGTTACTCGTAGTCAAATTCAGCTTGCAAAATATGACCCTAACAAACACACAAAAATATAAATATAAATATTACAGGACATTCTTACACAAATTGACTAAGTCCCGCAGTAAGCTCAAGAAGACTTGTTATAGGTACGCAGACAACGGTATATATATATCTTAGTCTAGTTAGGGTAGTGCGGGTATATATATATATATATTTACTATACAAATAAAAACATAGAAAACATCCATGACTCAGGAACAAATATCTGTATTCATCACACAAATAAATGCCCTTACCGGGATTCGAACCCAGGACCATCGACATAGCAGGCAGGGTCACTACCAACTACGCCAACCGGTCGTCAAAGCGCAGCACGTTTGTTAATTTGGTAGCAATTTATTTCGCAGAAAAGTTGTATTTGCACTTGATAAGGTCGTGCTAGGTACTTCGCAGAACTATTACTTGGGGAATTGATGAAATTAGGAAAAAAATATAACTTACTAAATAAAATCAAAATTATAGAAAAGTTGTAAGAAAGTGCAATCAAACGCAATGGTGTATCCACGGAACCACCACTTTTCGCAGCGGTTCCGAAAAACGCGTTTCAATATTTCTTATTCAAAGCTCCATTGTTGACTGACAAAAAGTTAACGTTACCAATTTCGGATTTTAGTTATTTTATTGTACTTAAAACACAAAGGACCCCAAAAGCCTTTTAAAGGCGTAAAAATGTGCAAATGCTCAAGATAAGCTGTCGCTCGTGAGAACCGCGAACGTGTTATCTAAAAACATACGCATTATTATAATACTTTAGTCTCCGTTTATTTTTCCGTAGCCTACTTATGTTACAGCTAGTTTAAAAAAAATATATGTTAAATAAAAAAAACTGTGCAGAGTTTGCACGATGTTACAAGAGCTGTGGGTCTGAATTTCGTAAATATTTTAGGGTATATTTTTTACGTACGTATGGCAAAGCGAATCGCTTGATAATGGCGTCACAGGATGTCCGAAACATGTCGCACATAGCGACTAAATACGTGTTTTTTTTTTAAACCCCAAACGATTTTACTATACATTTTTTTATTGTCATAAAGGACGACTCACGTTAGACCGGGTCGGGACGGGATAGTATGCCAATTTCTATAGAATATTCAATATTCACACCTTTAACCGATAAATAATTCCGAAATGATCCTACAAGTGCTCCATGAGCAGTTTTGTTCGGAACACTAAGAATAGCGATGAGGCGACGAGCCGGTAAGCTCCATGAAAGTGAATTATGACTCCGCGTCCGTAATTAGTGAGTCGCCACGGCAATTACTTACCTGAAGCCTAACTAAGCGCTCTTACAAAGTTTTACAAGCTGGTAAGGTAGAAATTCTAAGATAAATAAACAAAGTTGGACCACGCCATGCCTCTTGTGATTGACTTAAGGTTGACACACGCTAAACCGGACCGGAACGGGCCGGAGCGGGCCCGATCGGGACAATGTGTCGATTTCTATAGAAAAAGCCCGGCCCAGTTATCCTTATTAATCCGCATGTTTAATTTTTTGCGTCCGTTGATTTGCAGGTCCATTTTCTACTTAAAGCTACTGTGTGCTTACGTAACCGTAGTCAATAGCGACTGCGAGAATCGATAGTTTTTCCATCTTGCTCGTTCTTAACTGGTGGGAGACGCTATCGACTACGGTTACGTATAACTCATGGTAAGCACACTGTGTCTATACCATGAGTTGCTATAGATGTCGAAGGATAGATTTCGACACGTTATCTACAGTTTGCATCCCGCTTCCACCCGCAAGTGCAAGCAAGATGCACTGACAGTGCGTTGACACCATTTTTAGTATTTTGCAGCTTGTGGTAGGTACACAATTCGTACCTTCACTCGTCCAAATCAATGCGGATCCCAAAATGCATGAAATATCCGTTGGATCCGGATACAAATCCGGATACTTGCACACATTTCGGGTCCGGATTGGAAACCCTACTCGAATCCCTTTCGCTCTTGGCTTTTAGGGTTTCGGAACCCTTATAGGATCACTTTGTTGTCCGTCCGTCCGTCCGTCTGTCTGTCAAGACCCTTTATCTCGGAAACGCGTAAAGGTAACAAGTTGAAATTAATACTTCATATACGAGTCTGCAGTCCCTTGAAGCTGTAACAAAAATCAAACCTCTACGTCAACGCAATCAAAAGATACGGCCTTTTATGTCGCATTTCCCATACATTTGCATTGGGAATCAAAATGTATAGGGTACTTCCCGTTGACCTAGAATCACGAAATTTGGCAAAAAGCAAGAGCTTGCACAAATACAGGAAAAAATCCGAAAACCGTATAATTACCGCACACTGAGAGTTTCGTGCCACCAGTATTTTTGTACATAAGGTCATAAATGGGGAGGAGCTTCCTTTCTGCGGAACCCTCGGCGGGCGAGTCCGACTCGCACTTGGCCGCTTTAAAATATAAACCAAATGTAAGTGTAGGCAAGCAGTTATTCATCGAACGGCAAGTAGTATGAGACAGCGGCGTCAGTTAACCCTGCCGCCGCTCGTAAATCCAGCGCGATATAATTTAACACTGCGCGGCTCGTGTGACTTGTTATGAACGCTGTGATTTAGCGTGACAGCGCGATACTGAAATAAAGATCAAATGAGATAAAAAATAGTTTTAGATATGTTTTTTTTAATAGTACAGTTTAGTTGTATTAGTTCCGTTGTGGTGACTATTTCTACCTAGACAGCTTGTTTTTAAACAACGCCACAGCTCTGTGTGAAATGAATAACTATGTAAGTCACAGCAAAACAAAGTTTACTATGGAACAAGCTCGTAAATACCAAAAATTATCTTACCCATTGAGGACGGTGAAATCTGAACTAGCAAAATGTATAAAACATATTTTTTGCGATTTGAAGTTAGTTCCCCCCAGAGGAACCAACAGGTCTGGTGGTTGGTTTGAGGGCTATGCTCGGAGTTTTTCTACGTGATCGAAGCAGAAATGAGGAGATCCGTAGACGAACTAAAGTCACCGACATAGCCCTTCGGATTAGCAAGCTGAAGTGGCAATGCGCAGGCCACATTGCACGCAGAGCAGATGGCCGATGGGGTCAAAAAGTGCTTGGGTGGATACCACGGCTTGGCAAACGCAGCGTAGGACGTCCACCCACAAGATGGACAGATGACCTTATGAAAGTCGCCGAGAGACGCTGGATGCAGGTCGCTTCCAACCGGTACATATGGAGGTCAAAAGGGGAGGCCTATGTTCAGCAGTGGACGTCTTATGGCTGATATGATGAAGTTGGTTCCCTAGTAAAAGTTGTTAAGTATGACATATTTACTTCTAATTTTTTTAAGAAGTTACTATTAAACTTAGCTATTGTGAAAAAATAATAAAAAATACTTAGGTACATAAATAAATAAATAAATATTATGGGACATTCTTACACAAATGACTAAGTCCCACAGTAAGCACAAGAAGGCTTGTGTTACGGGTACTGAGACAACGATATATATAACCAATGACTCGGGAACAAATATCTGAATCCATCACACAAAAAAAACTTACCGGGATTCGAACCCAGGACCACGGGCTTAGCAGGCAGGGTCACTATCAACTACGCCAACCGGTCGTCAAATTTCAATTAGATTTAAGCAGACACTAGCTCCCTTATTGATAAAAAAGTTAACTTCTCCCTTTCTAACAAAAGCAAATGTCAAACTTCCAGATAAGGACAAACAATGACTATATGGTCACCTACACCTGTGACCATTATAACACGTTTATAACAAAAGCTTATAATTCAAAGTTCTTATTCGAGCAATAAAACAAAACTGTGACGAAAATAACGCAAACCCTTAACTAAATTCATAAGTAAAAACGAAAACACAATCTGTTTTTACAGTTGTCCAAATAAATAAAAGGTTGAAATGAACGCCGACATGATGGATAAGACAGCCTGTTATGCGTTAAATTATCCTCCAAATAAGTAACTTGTAGATATATTTCACGTCTTATTTTAAATGATCTATTTGGTAAGGTGACACTTTCTTGATTTTGTATTGGACATTCAGCGAACAAGGGTGTTGATATTTGGTGTTAAGTATCATCCAGTAAGTGTCTACTATCTTTAATCTTTATAGGGTTGTCAACTAGGAGACCTTATCGAAGCTTTAGTGGCCCAGCGGTAAGTGCGTGCGATTTTCAATCCGAAGGTCGCGGGTTCATATCCTACCGGCTCGTACCAATGACTTTTTCGAAACTTATGTGCGAAATATCATTTGATATTTACACCAGTTTTTCGGTGAAGGAAAACATCGTGAAGAATCCGAACTAATCCCAATAATGCCTGGTTTACCCTCTGGGTTGGAAGGTCAGATGGCATCTTGGGATTAGTTGCCAAAGCGGACCCCAGGCTCTCTGCATAAGCCGCGGCGTAATCCGGGGAAACGCTAGAAAGTAGATAAATTAGGAGTCCTTATACTTTGTCATAGTAGCTACGGAATCCTACTGTGAGAACAGACCGACGTGCTTATATAGTGCTTATAGGTTATTGGGAGTAGGTATTACCGTGAAAAAGGATATTTCAACTAATACACTTTTAAGGGTGCCAGATCAGTGTTTTTCATTATAATGACACTGTCAAACATGCGGCCAATCTCTGTCTCCTAGAAGTCTCGTTAGTGTCGCTAATATCGCTGGTCAGCAGTTAAATTATATATACTGCGGTAAAATAGCTATTCTGCCATTCACAAGAAATACTCACGTAATCGTAAGGTTAATGCGGCTAATTCCGTCACAGTGGCTATTATTTCCTTCATAGACTATCCTGAGTTCATTGGCTGAGCTGGCAGCTGCATACTGTGTTCAAAAATCATAGGGTTATGATGGAATCAGCCACATTTACCTTAATTAAATTGCTAATTATGATACATTTTCTGTATAAAATTAAATCATAAATTATATAACACGCGCGTTGAAATAATTCATCTCGTCAGCTTCTTTGTAAATAAAATTAATATGAATTTTACTCCATTTATTAAGTTGCACCTACATCAATAGAATGGTCTATAACAATAAATCCCACGTCAGTCCGTCAAGCCACGGGCCGCAATATCCTGCCACAACGCCATTGTTAACTGGCCTCAAAGGCACAGCCCTAGCTGACTGAACTCATTAACGAAGCAAGGTTTTGAACTAAAAATTGTTTCGTTTTTGAATATGCAAGAAATAGTAACATTTCCATTTAAAAGTTTTTTGACTTTATTTATTTTATTTGAGTCAAACTACGATCTCTTTTGAGCAAATTAACTGTCAAACTTGTATGAAATTATGACGTTTTAACACTTTCACAGTCTGTGCTACCGAAATCTATTAAATTTAGCAAAGAAGGACTCTAGTAGACACGGGTTTAATATAAAAACGACCATAAAATATAGTATCAATTCCCGTATACACGTATAACAACATAACATACAACAAACCTAGTCTCACGCTGGGGCCGGGAAGTGACGCTTTCTATTGAAATTGATACATTGTCCCGTTCGTTTTATAGAGTTTCATTTTACGGCTCCTATCGTAGTCGACACTGACTGCCTACGAAGCTGGAGGTCCCGGGTGCGAATTCTGATCAGTGCATTTATTTGTGTGTTTATCACGAATATTTGTTCCTAAGTTATGGATGTTTTCTATGTATTTAAGCATTTATATATACCTATCTATTATTGTTTTTTTTGTCACTGACCAAACTCTATAAGTGAATATATAAGTCACACTGAGCAAATTTTATAATGGGGCCAATGTCAAAGTTGTTAAACAAAATTGGGCTGTCCCATACAAATTGGCGGAATCACACCAGCCGAAATGTATGAAACAGCATACTTTTTTCGCGATTTTGGCATTTGCCTCATAATAAAAGTTGTTCAGGAGGCTTAGTATGCATTTTTACTAGTCATATTTGACATTTACTTCTGGACCGCGTTAGGGTATCGTGAGGTCAAAATATGAAAGTAGCCGGATGATTTATATAAACGGCAAACATACTTTGAACTCTCGATACGCTAACGCGATCGAAAAGTAAATGTCAAATACAACAAGTAAAAATGTATACTAGGCTTTCAGCTCACTACCTACAAAGTTTTGCCAGTGACTAAAACTCATTCTGTATATCGTCGTTTAGTACCCGCAACACAAGCCTTATTGAGTTTACTGTGAGACTAGAGTCTATTAATTTGTGTAAGTATATTATTATCGTGTTAGGTACTCTTTTCGTAGCTTATATTTGATCATGAAGACGGAATTATATGTTACAAAGAGCCGCTAGAGACAATTTATTACATAAAATAAATTCCGCAACTAAATAAAATTTTAATCAAAACCAAAAACTACATGGCAAGTTATTTAAAAAGCAAATAAGCAAGACGGGCCACAACTTTGCTGTTTCCCGGCCTCGAGCAATCCAGAACTATTGTGCAACACAATTGTATACTTTGTATTCGTTGGTGAGTTTCGACACGTATTTTATAACTGTCCTTAGTGAAAATGGACGATGGCCTAATCTTCTCAGTTATCACATAGGTAGGTAAGACATACCTATATACTCGATAATTACACAGTATTAATATTAAATTGCAACGGTTAACACTCACGTATTTACACATGTCACGCCTATTGTGATAAAAATACGTGAGTGTTAACCGTTGCAATTTAATGTCAGTATGACTCATGAAAGTTTAAATTATATAATTACAAAGTACAAAAATTTATTTCACGCGAAATTATTTTTTTTGCTAATTTGCCATCAGATTTATTTATTGGAGCGACCGAGGTGGCTAAAAATACCTGAACATGACTCTAACGTCTTCAAAATAGAACCTAGTTCAGATATTTATGAGAACCTTGGCCGCCATATATCGGGTACGGGGCAGGTTGTCGAATCCTCCATACAATATTTTTACAGGGGACTCTAGGTTGATTAGTTGTACATCAAATAGAAATTACAATCACTTCGCTCCGGTGTATTCTCCGAGCGAGAGAGCGCACTTATAGCGACATCCCGCTCGCATACCAGAGGGCCAACCACGAACATCGAATTTTATCATTGACGGAATAACCTCTTAATATCTCGAATATACAAGTGTGACAGAGAGTAATATACAAATTTTCGATCGTTCGATTTTTGTGGTGTTAATTCTGAGCGTGCGGATTCTATGTGAATCCCGTTTTTTACTAAAATATGTTCTGAGATTAATTACCAGTGAGGCATATTGAGCTAAAATAAGACTTAGCTATAAGTACAAGTATATTATGATCGGTTTTAGTGATAAGTACCACTTTGTTAATTGTTGATAATGTTAATTTCTACATTAATCTTTATGACATCAGCGCCGAATCGGATAGCAGAAAAGTGGTACTTTTTACTAAAAACGTTCACACATGTTTCGATGAGTAATATAAATGTATTAGAATTCTCACCACCCAATAAGTCTCGTGTTCCAAATACGTTCGCGACGCAAAATGCTTGTATTTATCACGCCTGAAGCCATCGGCAAATTATCACCCAATCTAATGTGTTAACGGCCACCGATGACAACCCAGTACTGGTTTATTCCTGTAGGAGAAATTACGAGTCGATTTTCCCGAGTACCAGGGCCCGACAAAATGGCCGCCCTAAACTAATTTTTTTATACCACGTCGGTGGCAAACACGCATACGACTCTCCTGACAGAAAGCGGTCACCGTAGCCTGCAACTTCAAGGGTGTCACATGCGCGTTACCGACCGGTTAAAAATTTGTACACTCTTTGTTTGATGAACCCTATACTTTAGTTCTTCAGGAAAACCTCGGCGGGGAGGTCATTCCAGCCGGAGCATCCGCTATTTAGGTTGCAAGGTGTGTGGATTGAGGCGTGGATAAATAAAAAATAGCTTGACTGACAATGTCGATAATAAGACGCGTTCCTTGAATTCTGTCTAGAACCCTAGCGCTAGCATTGGTATCAGCTAAGTGCGTTATCACAAATGGGCGATTTGAAAACCACTTGCGCCAACCAGTAGCGTTAGTACAAGAGGAAAGACAACTGTCATCGTCAGGTTTGGATTTTAGGGTACTTGCCGTGATTCTAGAATCCACGGAGTCACCGTTATGTCAAAATTTTTTTTCGAAGTCAAAGTCAAAGTGTAGAAATACGGTACAGTAATAAACACGTTAGAGTGTAATTAATTACTGCCGCGAGGTACTGTCACAGCGCGCTTGTCCTAGATCTCAATCCATATGATATAAACGCTTAACTCCGGGTTAGTTGGCTAACCCCGGTTGGTGCAACTGACCATAAGAGACACCCATTTTTGATTAATTCAACAGCTGTCAAACAGATGGCGCCGCTTACATTCAATATTCAGACTAATGTCATCGCTATCGTTAAGAGGCAACAGTGGTCAAATTGTTATCATTCAGACGTCTAGATCTCAATATTGATAACAACTAGGTACCTGATATTCACATACATAAAACCTTTACGTATTTTCATCAAACTGGTAAACGTGAAAATATGATTTGTAACAAAAGCCTCGTTAGTTTTATTTTCCAAACATAGGACCTTGTTTACATGATTTTGGTTGAAAGAATCTTAATTAAATTAAATAGTTGAGTAATAACTAGTTCTTAAATCTGGTAAAGGCTTTCATCTACAAAAGTTGCCGTCTGGTTGTAAACAGAAATTATTTGATTACGCGGTTTAATAATAACATAATGGACGAGCTCGGCTTAGCTGCTACTTACACCTTCGTTTTCGGAGAGGGGAATGTTTTCCGTCTGGGAGTTATCCTTTTATTTATAGTTTTGAAATAAATAAAATAATAAAAATGCTTTGCATATCAAGCTTGTTAAAATATGCAATGCTTTGAATAGAACATAAGGTCTCTGAATATCAGCACAGTACACAGCACTGCCGACTTAGTCGATAAGCAGCAAGCCATACTGGGCTAGTACCACGAAAATCGAACGATTGCGGATTTGTATCTCCATCTCTGTCACACTTGCTTATTAGAGTGACAAAGAGGTTTTTCCGTCAATGCCGGTTTTCGATGTTCGTGGTAGGCATGCTGAGCTAGTAAATGAGCCAACATCTGCGTACTGTGCTTATATTCTAAGCAAACAAGCATCAGATGAAATAGCCTCTATGACATTACACATTGTCCTGAATAAATTGACCTGAAATAGTACATTTCGATGCTAGTGCGGAAAGTCGCCTCGCCTGCGGCTCGTGGCAAGATACCTCGGGACCAGGGACCGGAACCGGTTACCATAACCCGGGTTTTTCATAAGGTTATTTTAAAGGTTGTTTTCAAAACACCTCCAATATGGTTAACTCATGATACGGAAACCTTAATCATTCGGAAACCTTATCGGTCCAGTTAACCCCAATTAACCTCTAACCAGTAACTAACCGCAATGAATTCTGTTAGTGTTTTAATCTGTTTTGAACAGTTCAAACGAAAGTAATCTTTATACGCCCAGGAATTAGACTTAATATTGAATGACCATGGCTAGGAGTTAGGACGTTGTCGCTCGCTGTGGAACCAGGTTTGTTTTGCTCTTAGTGTGGCATCGTTTCTTTATTTCCTTACTATATTTAGGCTAGCCTAACATTTTTATTATCATACATAGAAATGAAAGCGGCGTGAGCGTTTGTTTCTACTACGCTCAAGTTTATTTATTTTTCTTGTAGTTAATCAGTCAAATATAGGTAGTCGTAAATAATCATCATACATGGGTAACTTAGCGCAATTATTCTGATATTATTTAAAAACAAAACATAACTATTAGTCTCAGATTACGAAGCGATAAAATTCAGCAAATAGTGCTATTTTGTGAGTACATCTTGTGACGGCTGTCGGTAAAGTTAAAACTTTTTAAAATCTCGACATTGTTATCCTTTGTAAAACCAACAGCTAATTACCTGCACGAAATAGTACCATAAAGAACAAGAGATATTTTATTAATAACAACAGTATTCCTTTGGCAATAAAGTTCAAATTGTTATAGCATGCACTCAACGTATAACCTTTTGAAATTAAGAACCGAGGCGTGGTCAACCAGGTGTCTGTTTATTTTTCATAATTAAAAGTTGATTTGATTATTGTAGCTTGTGTTAAATTTTGCAACTTACGTAGGTAGATATTAAAAAAAGTGGGAACAGATTTCTTATCGATTTGAGGATATTGTGCAAGCTTCAGTCGCTATGCTACCAAGTACCGGCAACGTTAGCTACACTGTATTCTATTCCCGATATTTCTTACAATCGACAACTGGCCTACTTTTTGGATTTTTAATGCATTTGGATTCTTGAATTTTTAATCCATGCTTAGTTCATACACTACTCAACTACAGCAAAAATAATATAATAAATACCACCCTCTAACTAAGACTTGCAAAACACGCTACCGGAGGCCTATTGCATAATCAGTTGTAGCTTGTAATATTAGCGGAAGTCTCTTTTCAATCCCTTTTATTAGAAAGAGAGTTCCGCTAATATTTTAAGTTACAAAATAAATTATACAATTGTATCCAGGTGGTCAGATCATATTTCATTTCTAAAAGGTTTTATGTGAAATGCGTCCTATTCCAATTTGACCCTTATTCTTAAGACAGTAAATTTGTAATTTATATTTCAGGTTTTTGTATTACTGCATTTCATTTTCTGCAGGTAATTAGCGATTGGGTTTAACAAAAGACACTACAATACTATTCATAGCAGATAAGTTTCAAGTGGAAATCGTGATTTTAAAATGTTTACATTATAAAACGGTGAATAGTTTTTATCTTTCCTTAATTTCTCACATATGCGTCAAGAGTGATAATGCGACAATAAAAGTCTTGTTTATTACGGATCTTAATACGATTTTGCCGGCAATTACTTTCTTTTCTTACCTGGGTGCGTAGCCAAGATGCCAACCGCTCACGCTCACTCGCTAATGAAATGCAACTGTCATTGTCACGCTAATAAGAAAGAGAGATAGAGAGAGGTAGCTACGATACATTATTAAGCGTGAGCGATTGGCATCTTGGCTACGCACGCTGACGTCTGACGTGTTTTCACTTGAGACCGCTATTTGCTACCATTGGCAAAACAAAAGTATGTATTTGAGTTAATTGTAAGCAAGTGCAGCAAGCGGTGCTCCAAATGATTATGACATACTTTGATATTGGATACTTATTATTATATTATTTTTTCGTATCTCGTATTATCGTAGTAATGAGCAAAATTTGTATAATCGTACGAGTTTGAGATTAGGGCTCCCGATTACAAGAGTACACGCTGACACGTGGCTCCGTGTACACGAGTCGTGTCTTAATTACACGTGGCCTAATGGCATGTTCCAAACAGGGCAGAAAACCGGTATCGTGTGTGACAACGACATTTACAAGACGCTTCTGTAATGTGTTTAAATTAATTTGAAAATGTACCGACAATAAATGAGTAATTAAACATCTATAATTTATTTTATTACATTACAATATCGCATCTCGAGATACTCTGGGTATAACTTTTTTAAGTAGGTATATTCACGGAAATACTACTAAAATTACAGTCTTTCTCCGGGACCACGGGGGCAATGTCGCCCTTGAAACGTCGGAGGTTTGTTTTCAAAGTTTATACACGATTAAGCCCCGTTTTCGTAAATTTATAATACTAAAATTATAATAACAATATCTAATTATATACAAAATCTAACAATGAACAAGAGTTTTCTACTGATTTTATTTCCTTTAAGAACTCTCATATGTACAGGAAGAATAATTATAATATAATTTGATGGCCATAGATTTACAATTTTTTTTAAGCTATTGCATAGCTTCTATCGCGGGCCTTGAGCGCGGGGACCGAATCCAGAAATTCCGTAACGAAAAAAAACCTGACGCTCCCCACTCCGACGGACCGAAACCGACTTTATTCACTTTGTTACAAAGTTCTTTATCGAGGAAAGGATATATCTCCAAACGAATGTCGCTAAGTGTCATATTCTATACAAAATATTGAGGACAGTAGCTCTTATTACCAGAGATACGGCGATGTCAAACGTCAAAATAAACACTATTATTATAGTCCCGCCAAAATCAAATATGTTAGTCGCAAACTTATGTTTCTTATTTCAGTTATCATAAACCTATAGTTTCAATGATAAATATTCCTGAATAACCAACAGCTACTGTAAGATAATAAAACCCACATATATTGTAAAATAATGTTGACAACTTTTCTATCAAAAACATTGAATTTGAAAATGAATAATGATCCACAAGAGTCTACAACAAAATATGGGACCACCATTGACGCGGTATTTTCTAGGTATTTAGAGGATATTAAGTCGCAAACTTATGTTTCTTATTTCAGTTATCATAAGTTTCAATGATAAATATTCCTGAATAACCAACAGCTACTGTAAGATAATAAAACCCACATGTATTGTAAAATAATAAAAACATTTTAAACAATATTAACTTTTTATTTGTTAAATAATAGAAAAAAACTCTACGAGGGTGGAACAGCTTCAGTGCGGACGGATGACCTCCTCTCGGGTAGTTTCCACCCAAGTGCGGGGGTGCGACAAGGATGCATAGTATCACCTTTGCTTTTTAATATCTACACGGAGCTTATAATGCGAATTACTCTCGAAGACTGGACAGATGGTGTCACCATCGGGGGATACAAAATTGCGAACTTGCGGTATGCAGATGACACTACCTTATTTGCGAGATTTACTTCTCAAAATGGAGCGCGTAAGCCTTAAGTTTGGATTGAGCATTAACAGATCAAAGACCAAGATTATGATCGTGGACCGCGCCAATGACAACTCGCCGGAAGTGACTAAGATTGCGAACTGCGACGTAGTTAAGAGCTACGTATACCTTGGAGCTTTAATCTCAAACAACGGTAGCTGCGTAGACGAAGTAAAACGTCGTATGGCACTGACAAGAACTGCGATGGACAAGTTAGAGAAAGTTTGGAGAAATGGTAACATTACAAAAACCACCAAATTCAGACTGGTGCGAACACTAGTATTCCCTATCTTTCTTTACGCGGCAGAGACGTGGACCGTGCGCGAGTTGGAAAAGGGGAAGATAGATGCTCTGGAAATGTGGTGCTGGAGAAAGATGCTAAGAATATCGTGGACGGAATTTCGCACCAACGTGTCCATCCTCCAAGAACTCGGCATCACGCAGCGTCTATCGGCCGTAGTACAGTCGCGCATACTGCAGTACTTTGGTCATGTCTGTAGGCGAGACAACAACTCCATTGAGCGGTTGGTGGTTCAAGGAAAAGTGGAGGGAACAAGACCGCGCGGCAGGTCACCCATGCGTTGGACCGACCAAATAAAATCAACGATAGGCAACTGCGTAACTGACTGCGCCAGACAGTCTGCCAATAGGGAGAAATGGTGGGAGATCGTGCGGAGAGCTGTATCCGCATCCGACATTGATGCCTCAACGTGACCACGACCGCTCTGTCAAGAGCGAAACGACAAAGAAGAGAAGAGAAAAATTTGTTTTCTTATCGGTCACCACGCTCAAAAAGTGTAACTTGAATTAATATCAAAGAAAAAGAAATACTGCATGAATAAAATAAATAAATAATTATAATTGCATAAGTTGATACAAAATGATATGCAATAGCTTTACCGCGGCAGTCCCCGAGTGCCACACGTATTTTTTGAAATAGTTTTAATGTCTGATGTGTCGGTATTTAGATCGTGTTTATATCGTTTTTCCCTTCCTTTCATTTTAAACAATTCTATATTATGTTTTACGAATATACACATAACAAATACATATAAGGATGGCAAGGGTAGTATACTTTTTTAAATAATGGCTTGCAACTATCTAGGTAATATGCTCCACACAAAGATCTTACTCGTAAACACTTTCTTTGGGCTAAGAAAACCTTATCAGCATCTGATGAGTTGCCCCATATTATTATTCCGTAACAGATTTGCGACGATACATAACCGTTATAGGCTGCCGTTGCTGCCGCCTCAGAGACGGTTGCTCGCAGACGATACAAAATATAATCTACTGGGTACAAAGGGTATTAATATGGGCTTTCCAATTACAAAACTTATCATTCTTAATTCCTAGAAAAACTGCACTTTCCGTTTCATTAAGTTGTACTTACACCATTAAAATCGGCAGATAATCTAATTGATTTGCTATTATAAGTTTGAAATTAAACCAGTTGTGTTTTGGTTAAGTTAACTTTGAGATTATTATTTTCTAACCAATTTGTTACATTTGTTAATGTAGGTACATGTAATAATATTTCATAGAGAACCATCTGTATTTTCTTTAATTACTATGGTTGTGTCATCTGCAAATAGTATAGTGTCATTTTGTGTGGCGCCAGGTAAATCGGTGATGTAAAGTAAAAACAAATACGGCCCTAGTATACTACCCGATGGCACGCCGCATGTGTTAATGATGAACGGCGAATTATACGTTTTGTTAAGGTTTTTAACTATTTTTGTAACTTCTACACATTGTCGCTGTCCATTGAGATAGCTTTTTAGCCAACAGTACGCTTGCCCTCTTATACCGTATTTAACTATTTATATTACTTTAATAGCAATGTTTCATGGCACCCTAGATCCATAAAGCCATCCAGGATCTAGATTTCTGCTCATTCTATGCATTCGTGTACATACACACAGAAAACATAGAAAAGCGGAAGTGTTTACCGTGACACCAATTAGTAGGTATAGGTATCGGGATACAAAGTATCAACTCAAAATATGTGTAATAATAATTTGACTGGATTACGTAAATTGTAAGAATATTAATGTAAAATACCAGACCAAGATAATATAACGCATCGCGGCTTAGACATTGCCGAGATTCATTGTTTATGTGGAACCGATAAGGGCAATAACAATAAGCCTGCACTCGGTCGGTATTCATCTTTGTGCACTTAAATGTCATTGTCTCATGAGAGTAATTAGTAAAAACAATGCAAGTAAAGTTTTTGAAGCAGGAATTTCTAGAGCTGCTTTCAATATTATCATTTTAAATTGCCATAATTTTTATAACGATACCGTCCGTAGTCTGCACGTGCAAGGCCATTTTTTTGTTTTATAAACGAGCCTTTGTTAATATGAGCACGTCGGCTCCAAAAGCTAATCCTAATAATTACCTAACTACTAGATGTGGAAACTTAAGTGGCGAGTTGGCTATATGTTCAAAGTTTAGTGACACCTCTCTACCCCCAGCCCTCATACTGGTGTTGCTCTCGAGCTCTCTTAGATGTCGCTTTTTGTGGGGGCCCATCTTATGTGGGCGAGTCACCGTTTGCCGTAAATTAAATTTATTACCATTTTGTTAGGCAGACGTCTGATTTTATTCTCTATAATACAGTATTTAGTCAACCACCTTCACCTAATAGACCAGTATATTTTAGTTTCCATTAAATCTCAATAGTCTATACACCCTGGCGGTGCTGCCTCTGCATCCCATAACTCGGGCAGGTGCATCATTCGCTCGGTGTACCCCTTACATTTCATTAAATTGTCGAAAGGGTCTCAGCGTGTTGGCTTCGGCTCCGCGTACGCCTCCCAAAGATCCGGAACACAATTGTTCCGTGATGGGAAGACCTACCTATTATGAAGATTTAAGACAAAAGTGCGATATTATTTTTTACTATCGTTGTAGAATTGTTTTTGCTGAATATTTTGTATTTTGATTGTTGTTCACATTGATCATAATATGTACTACGAGTATGTCTAATTTTTTGTTTGTATCCCTACTTTTTATTTTAATTATCATGCACTGTTACTTTACACGCCAAGGGGCCTTACCATGACGTCTTAACGTGATTCAGTTTAGGGCCTAAACTGAGTCGCTGCCATACAACTCAACACAGGTTCCTTACCTGAACCTGAACCTTAACTGAAATGCGTTAAAGGGCATTTTCAGAAAAAAGTGCACCCTTTTAATGAAAATGGGTCCTCAATTTTCCATAAAAAAAAAATTTTGTCAGGTTTGTAACGGCCCATACGAAATGTATGAAAAAAATGCGTTACAAAGCTGACAAAAAAAACGGGACACTATTTTTCTTGTTTCCAATAGTAATCGTGATTCTGGTTACAAAAAACCCAAAACTTCCTATATTCAAAAAGAAATGAAAATGGTACCCTATTTTTGAAAATGCCCTAAAACGTTATGGTAACGGATAAGGATGGGTTAGGTCCGCGTGTATTTAAGATCTGTTTCTACGAGTACCACGGATACTCGGATCTAAATTACACGCGAGCCCGACTTGTAAACTTGGCTACCTAAGTTGTTTAATTATCATTGCACGTGCAGTATTAGACCTATTCGTTCCTACTACAATGGTTTTGAATGTTTTGATTAAATAACTTAACAAAAAATAACCGACGTTAGTCGTAAGACTCGTAAGAGATATTCACTAAATTCGTTGAACAAGTTAAATCCGTCAAAATAAACACTACGAATAACTTTAAATCACAACATGCAAGCAAACGTAATGATGTTGCAGTTTCATTAATTGCAATTTTGTTTAGTACTACACTTTTAATTTTCGAAAGCTTAAGAAATTCACGTAATTAATAGAAGTATATTTATTTATTATAACGTGAATTGAAGTTGTAAGGTATGACATTTTATTTGATGAAATAAGCTAGTTCAATCTAACGGGTTGTTGTGTATTTGAAGAAAAATAAGAAATTATTAACACGTGCCGTCGCGTTGCCGTCTTCGCTTTAATTTGAAAGTGTAAGACGTAGAAACCGCTTGTTATTATTAATACAACTCTAGTGTAACGGCTTATAGTTCAAAATTGATTGAAGTGACAACTATGAAACAAACCTGGGTTATTCTACCTGTTGGACCCAAAAAACAGTGCAAGATACAAATGTCCTAAGTACGAGGTTTTTATATGTCCTTTACGACATTTCTATCGTTCACTGTTGACACGGAATTGTCTTTGCCGATGCCAGCCTCTACTGTTATTAGATATTGAATCTAATTTACTTACACGTAAAGAGTATAATCGTTTGTTATCGTTAATCGTATATAATAAGGTTAACAGTAACCTAAAGAAAACCCCAAACAAAAACCCTATCGGGATTGGGTTTTGCAGTTAACCGGGTTATGGTTACTGTTACAGCAACATTTCGCTTACCGTTTGTATTCGGTTACTGAATGTTGCTGTTACAGTATCATTGGGTAACAGATATGATTAGGTAACCAACTCGATAGGCTTAAGCCTAAAGAGGGGTTTTCCGGTCCCTGCTCGGGACTCGTGAAGTAATGACATATCCGCACGTGAATCGAACGACGTTTTTCAATACAGATGCGAAAAAAATTAAAATATATAAGAACGAATTAAGTTTTTTTATTATTTCCGTGACACGATTGTAATACAGTTGATATATTAAGAACATCTTCAAAATGTTTATCTCATCTTCTTTACTTTCTCATTTTCAATCTCATAATAATTATTTCTCATAAACAAAATAATAAATCGCATGTGACAAATCGTATCGTCATATCTTAGAGGCCCTTCGAAGTTCGAACATGTTCGAAGTTCGAACATGTTTACCTGATTGAAAAACGCCTCTACTTTGACTGACGTTTCGTAGGCTCTGTTCCGTTTCATACACACAAATTTATAAGACCTGTTTTCATTGTTAATATTTTTAATGAATGATCATTAGTATGATGAAGAAGTAATTATTGAACTATGAAATATCAATATCTTTAATATTATTGCGTTAATAGTAGGTATTTAGTTTTATTACGGCTCGGTAAAGTTAACGAACAATAATAATACTCTTCGGTAAGCAGTCATGAATTGGAACACAACTAAATTTAAAAAGATTGGAAAAGTAAAAAGCACTAGTTCGCAAAAACAAACTTTGCGCACGCAAAACAGCCAAAAAAGGGCACTTTTTGAGCAACTGTATTGAAAAACCATTTACTGAACTTTTCCACCATTTTTACTACTAACTAAAACATGTCGCATACTGACACTGTTGATACTGTTGTAGTGTCTATACAGGGTGCGTAGCCAAGATGCCAATCGCTCACGCTCAGCCGCTAACGGAACGCAACTGTCATTGTCACACTAATAAGGATGAGTGATAAAGAGAGGTAGCTACGATACGTTAGTAAGCGTGAGCGATTGGCATCTTGGCTACGCACGCAGATCTAGGAATGCAAATACATGCAAACCTATATAAAACTGAAAGACTGTTAAACACATTACCCTTCTTTGCCTACCGCAAATGGGGTAAAAAAATGATCAAACACATTGAGAATATCGTTGAAA
Source organism: Lathronympha strigana (assembly GCA_949128165.1). Taxonomy (NCBI): domain Eukaryota; kingdom Metazoa; phylum Arthropoda; class Insecta; order Lepidoptera; family Tortricidae; genus Lathronympha; species Lathronympha strigana. The sequence goes on from OX421905.1 coordinate 19,007,996, forward strand.
TATTTGACTCATAAAGCGATATTCTCGGTAACGCGTAATTATATCTCATACACAACGCAATAAATCTCATATTATCTTGATTGGTAGATAGGTACTTATTTAACATCAATCACGTAAAGCAATTTCCAAGAACAGCAGGCGAATAAGTATCATTAGGCTTCTCTATTAATTATTTTTGTTATTGGGTGCTGATATATGATTATATGAAAATTGTAATTTGGAATCCTTATGTTTGCAGTTATCTAGTGTAATATCATCATACACGCGGCATAACGTTGGCGTAATTTCGTGGCTTAAGGTATTTAAATTCCTTATTACAACAATAGTACATTACCTAACTAGTGCGGTAAAACAAAGAAAGGCCGAGATCGCCGATGTTTGCGACTCGAGCTGCAAGCGAGGGACGTAAATATGCGATCAAGAGCTTTATTTATTACCTCACGTGTTAGGTACATCATTTTATGCCTACACATGGGCAGAAATCGGCAGAAAAAGGCACTTTATGGCCAGGTGTGGCATAAAACTATTCATTTAAAGGTGTGCTATTATGTTCCATTTTAGTACATTTATAATGGTGTTTCGTAAAAAAATTGGCCAGGATAATGATGCAAATATCATTTTAAAAATCCACTCACAAAAAAGGCCTTATTCCAAAACACAAACAGTTGGTGCTTACCTCATTAGCATAAGCTATAAAACCTGTCGTTAAACTTTAGGTTCAATCATGCCCATAACCGGCCACCTATAATTATGCGTCCTCCTATAATCTGTGATGATAATGCTTTGCGGATAATTTCTATAATCACTATTATTATAACCGTCGGAATTAGGCATTGTTGAGGAACGCGATTTGCGTCCATTTTGATAATGATTATTATTATTAAGTACCTAATAAGCAGTCTAAAATGAGATAGTGGTAAAATTTTTGGCACGCCTTGTGTCTTAATTTGCATTTAATTTGACAGATTGCATTGACGGATCGTATTTTATCTCTGTTTGTTTAAAATTGTATAAGTACTTTACTAACTCCTCGCCTGGCGCCTCGACCCAAACCGAGACCACGAGTTGCTGTAGTTGACGATATCTCGTTAATGTACCATTATGTACAGTTGCATCTCGCGTCCACCAGCAAGTGCGAGCAACATGCGGACAGTGCGTTGACGTTGACGTATCTGTGTACAAAAACTGTATTTAGATTGCTTTTTTTTAATTTAAAACGATTTATTATAACAAAGGACCAAACGAGCAGAAGAATCGCCTGATGGTAAGCGATTACCGTCGCCTAGGGACACTCGCAATCCAACCTGAATTACACAATTTGATGCTTGTTATTTAACTCGAACGTTTAACTAGTTTTTTTTTATACCACGACGGTGGCACACAAGCATACGACCTGCCTGATGGAAAGCGGTCACCGTATCCTATAGACGCCTGCAACTCCAGGGGGGTCACATGCGTCTTGCCAACCCATTACAATCATGTACACTCCTTTTTCGAAGAACCCGTACCTTTCGGGAAAACCTCGTAGTGGATATGGATCAATATTTGCGTAATTTTGGATCCCAAATGGATGCCGGACAAATGGATTAAATCATTTTAATGTAAGTATTTTAAATGCGGCTATACGCCAAGTAACAACGTAGATAATATTACCAGAATCAACCGAGGCAGTATTTTAAATCTTTTATTCTTAACGCTTTATAACTAATATTCAGTCCGCCTTTGCACAACTGTATTTTTTGTGCAAAAAAGGCCAAATAAATAAAATACGCGCGCGTAGTATTGTTATTGTAACGTTATTGTTTGTCCTTGTTTACTTACTGCTAGAGTCAAAAGACGTCAAAAGTCCAAGCGGTAGGCGTTCATGGTCCTCACAAGAAAGTTAAAAGTAAGTCTAAGGTCTACCATGAACCACTTTCGTCTATTTTCCTCTCTATTGCTCTCGCATATTCGAGCGATAAAGATGCAAATAGACGAATGAACAAAGTGGTTCGCGGTGGGCTTTCAGAGAACTATCGAGCTAGCTTAGTTTTCCGAAATTAGAACATATGAGATTCAACCATCGACATAACTCAGAGACTTGCAGCCATTTTTTCCACGACATGCATTATTTACTTCCTCATATAATGCCTGCATTACACATAGACAGACGCGCCTGCAGACGTCGACAGGCGCGTCCATGGACGTCAGCAGATGTGTGGGCAGGACGCCGAACGCTGGTGCCAAATCCCTGTAGTCTGTGTTACTTATTCTTCTTTTAAATAATGGCTTCTGTCCGAGAGTTGGACAATTTTGCCAATGTCAAGTACTATCACAATCTCAGTATATTATATAAATAGAGTAGTCAGGGTGACGTTATTCGGTAATTGGCCTTGCTATATAAATAAATAAAATAAAAATAAAAATTCTTTATTTTCAGACAATTACAAGTCCATAGTTTGGTGCTATATGTTAATTTTATAGCTATAAGACTTAATATATAGTTTATTAGGGGGCCGAGATGCTGGTACTGCCGCTTGATGACTAAAGGAGTGATTGAATTCGTTTCAGGATTAATTCTTCATTAGCTGCATACTGTTTCGTTAGTTTACCGTACAATGAGCTATCAATATTACACATCAAACAACATTTAGCAAACATAAACAAAAAAATAACTATTCCAGAGACGCCATCGCCATAATGAGTATCAAACGGAAGTCTGATCTGTGATAAATGCATCTGCAGACGTATATACCTACCAAAGATTATCAAATTTCCCCGTGCACACATCCGCGGATGGCCATCTGTCGATGAATAATCCGTCTATTTGTAGTGGAGGCATAACACAATGCCTGCATGTGAGCAAATCAAACGTCACTTATCGAAGCATGTCTCTCCGTCCGTTGCTCGCGCTGAGCGGCCGTCAGCCGTCCGCGTCAAGTCGGCCAGCATCGGACAAGTGACAGCCCGTAAATCTCGCAATGCTTGATCAGGATTGAGGGTTGTAGGTGTTACATGGAAATTATGGGCTATTAATTGATAAACATTGTATGTGTGTAGGCAGTGATGATATATGACCTTGAAACATGGTCGCTCTCAATGGGCCTCATAATAAAGGTCAAAATAATTCAGAGGAGAACAAAACGAGCTATGCTCCAAGTTTTCCGAAGTTAGAAAGGAGGAAATCCTTAGGAGAACCAAAGATGTCGACAAAGTTAGCAGCAGCTAGCAGATAGTTCTGGCACACGATCACATTTTACCACGTCATGCATTCATCACTTGCCCATACAACACAATGCCTACATGTGAACAAATCAAACGTCACTTGTCGAAGCATGTGTCAGCAGCTCAGACCGTTTGCTCAGCGCTCTGATTAAAATCGAATGGGTAAATTCTTCATTCAAATATGGCGGCTATAGAACAAAGGCTTTTTATCAATATAATATACATATATATTATTTCTTCCTGGTATTTGTGCCTATTAGTCGCCACACCTTCGCGGAATCGACAATACCTAACTACAAAAACATACACTTAATAAAAATGTGCAAAAACACACTACAAAGATATTATCAAATTTAACAAATTCGTTTTAAATTTCATATCTCGAAATATGCTCAGCGATGTCGGGCATCACAATCCAGAATTTGTAAAAATATTTATATTCAATCGAACAGACGATTCCACGAAATATATTTTTAAATTTTTGCATAAGAGTCGGCGGTCCCGATACATCTGTAAACGGATTTAAGATTATGGTTATGTATGATTCAGAAGTATGAAATTCACAACTGTAAACCGATTGTTTTGATCCAGTATATATCACACAACAACAACATTTTTGTTATTTAAACAATAAATGATTGAATTCGTGGCTTACAATTGCATAGTTTGGTGGCGCCATCTCTCACTTCTAGTTAAAACTAATCTGTAAAGATTATTCTGGAGGGCAGGACTAGACGAAAACTTGGACCCTAGGATTGGCGGAACGCACCTTAAGTGATTAATAAGAGTAGATTGCATATACTTAGGAAACTGAGCGGGTGGCATAGGTGATTAATTTAGGGCGTCTGCCGCGAATCACCACAGCTGCAGGCGGACTCTGGTGCAATCCCAGCCTTGAGTACTGGAGGCCTTGGTCACTTTTTCTGCAGTATATATTATTATATGACATCTCTTTCAATTTATAAATATGTTATTTCATTACACACACCATTTTAAATCATTTGGCGGTATGGAACTTATATAAAAACCGCAATTGATGTATATTAAACGGTGCAGGTTTAATCACAGGTAACAAACAGGGATTTCCATGTCCCTTCAGTACCCTGATTGAACCTACGGGTCGACGATATATTGATTTGTGTAAACCAACAAGTTAACACAAAAAGCTTTGCACACATAATACTGTGTCCGTTCCGTCGTTTAAGCCCGTGCCAGACGGTTGACAACGACAGTTTCTGCAAGATGACCTTGGCAGAAAAACAGCGGTTTTCAGCCGTGTAGCAAGTGGTTGAAACCAAAATCTGCATGACCTTTAAACGCCCTTGGCAGACGGGCGTGCTCTGCCAACCAAACGGCAGAAGCAGTGGTTGACAATCGTCTAGCCGCTTGTTGTCAGCCACTCGAAGGACAGTCGCGTAGCCGCACGCTGCGAGTGCAGACGCGTCGCGCGCGCACACATTATTACAGGATGGCGAACGAATGCGATGTTATTACTGAACTGCTTGAGTTATATTAATCCAGTCATTGAACTGACAGCTTGTATGGAAATTTTGACACTTTGGGAAATAATTAATAATAGGTAATTTTTTTAGCGTAACGGATATTAAGTAGGCAACAAAATCCAACAAAATATCGTTACACGCTAATCGTCACAAATATGTACACACATGTTAGAAACATTTTTGTTGTAAGATTTATATGTACATATGTTTTTTAAGCCGTTTAAAATGGGTCAGGACCAGTTTCTACCTATTAACATTTGTTTCTAGCGAAATAACACATCTACATCTATCACCCGTGCCGTACATTTTGTAGATTTAATTGTTTTACTCTAATAAGTTGTCTTCGGTTTCTCTTTTAACAGATAGAAGACAAATATGTCGTCATGTTCACATACAAGAAAACTATTTGCTATCGTTCAGTTAAAAAAATCGATTTAGTTTATTATTATTTTTTTACTATTTACCTACTTCCGGAAGAAAAGTTTGTAGGATTTTTGCATATATCATATATAAATATCCCATTTTAACGTAATTTGAAAAAATCAGTCTATTATAATTTAATGTCTGTCAAAATCGTACATATCTTTCCTGGGTTATATAGAGACCTGCCGTGCCTCTGGGACTTGTCTTGTGAGGCGTACAAGGACCCAGTGCAAAAAAATAATGCATGGGAAATTTTAGTTTTAGTTTCCAAATACAAAGAATTAGAGCCTGAAATTTCGATAAACAAGGAGCCATGGCGTTGTTGTAGGAGTTAGTTGCACGTTAGCCCAGCACAAGCGCTTCAAACACACTGAAGTTTTGGGCTTGTTGTAAACCATGTAGACAGCCGCGCTTCTACATCGCTTCTGCCAAGGTCGTCTTGCAGAAACTGTCGTTGTCAACCGTCTGGCACGGGCTTTATTTCCTTTCAACTCCAATTACTTTACTAAGCTAAAAAATAAAATTTCAAACAAAACAAACTTGTAAAATAAAACAAAACTTCGCCCAAGTCCTTCGAAAGTTACCTAGTTTAAGGAAAATGTTATCTCGAGTTTTTTAGATACCGTTTTGATTTACTGCCGAGAGAGGGCGCTGCGGCCGAAATGTGCGTCACGATGATTAATTACCTAGTTATCTTTGAGGATTGTGTAATTTGAGGAACACACGACATCCCTGTAAGGACTCTTTTAAATTATGCCAAAGATTACGAGCCCCGATACATGGATAAATCAGGTATTTATAATTTGGTGTAGTTTTTTAAATAAATAAAAATATGATTTATATTATACGCAACACTTATTTCGTAAGTTGGACAAAGTGTTAAATGTACCCACACAAACAAATCAGAAAAAAATACTAGGTTTAATTACCACTAACATTAGGACAAGATTACATTTTAACATTAGGTACACTTTGTAAGACTAAATTATAAGACATTTTAATATTTGTATGGAACTGCTGACATTTATATGATAATATCGAGTTCTATATGGATATACAAATATAATATTTTTGTGTAAATTGTTCGTACTCTATTCTCTCATTCATTAAAAAAGCCATATTCAAAAACTTCAAGCTAACCATGAACTAATTTATTGTTTATTCTTACCTGTCAGTATTGATTGTATTGATACAATAACTCGCGTTTGTTGAAAAACGAGAAATCATAAATGAATTCATATATCTAGTTGTTAAATGAATACTTGAATTGAATTTATTAATACCTACTTACATAAAAACACGAAAAAAAAGTTACACCTAATCTCAGAAATTGCGAACACAATACAATAACTCGCTAATTCAATTTTTGTGTATTGTCAATTTACGTCGCCGTTGGCCCAATAAATAGGCGTGGCACGTGACCGGTCCGGCCGGCCCGGTCGCCGGTTCGTCCGGCGACGAATTGGCATGCATTGCGACCGGCCTTTTTACGGGACTATTCTGGGATTCGACCAGCTCAAATCATGAGCGCTTGGCGATAACTATAGAAGACTACGTTGGGTTACCCTCCAGTGGCAAATTTGTGACGGCATCATGTCGCTAATTAGAAACAATCGTTACTACTAGCTCCATTACTGAACAATAGTAACTATATCGATATTGTAATAATAATAATTAGTATTGATGTCATTTTTTATACTGCGTACTATTATTCATTTGTATTATTTGACTTTTTCTCAATTTTCAATAGAAGTTACATTGACATTGAATATTATTTTGACATTAATTGACTCTAATTTTATATAGGTGCTTAATGTAAAATATTTAGATGAAAGCATGTGAAATAACGCCTCGTCCGCCTTTTGTACATCAAGTTTTTTTCTTTTGTGCAATAAAGATGAAATAAATAAATAAATGGGTTAATAAATAAAAATTAATAAATTTTATAGGAAAATCTTACACAAATCGACCTAGTCCCACAGTAAGCTCAATAAGGCTTTTGTTGTGGGTACTAGACGACGATATATATAATAAATAGATACATATAAATCCTCAAACTCATAGAAACCATCCATAACTGAAGAACAAATATTTGTGATAAACACACAAATAAATGCCCTGACCAGGATTCGAACCTGGGGCCTCCTCCTCCTGGAATAAGTGAAACGAAATAAAAATATTATATTATTCGTCAGAAATACACTACGCATGACAAGTAGGTATCGCAGAAAAACTTTTAGTTGAATGATACTTTCACGGCAATACATACTTGCCATAATAGTCATTTGGGTATCCTGCCTTTTTTTTCAAATTTCATTTTGCCGAATATCACTTGCCAGCCAACTTTTCGCCGATAATTCACTTGGCTAACATTTATCGAATTATTATTTGCCAATTTTCATTTAAATTAAACACTTTAGAACGGATTAATCGCGTTTATTAACACCATGACCCTACGTTTCGAGCCCTTTACAGTACTCGTTTTCACAGGGTTAAGATGATGATGGTAGTCATCATAGGGTCACGTAGGGTCATGGTGTTAATAAACGCGATTAATCCGTTCTAAAGTGTTTAATTTCAATGAATAACAATCGCGGTAACAGAAGACAATTTTCATTTGCCAACAAGGTTTTTAGGCTAACTGAGATTTCGGCGAAATGGAATTCTGTGATAAGTCTTTTCGCTTAGTATTAATTCAGAATGCAGAAAGTGGGTTAGGCTGGGGTTTTCTGCCAGATAACATTATGCGAAACGATAAATTCTGTGAAGTAATATTTTGGGAAAAGCAATATGCCAAAAGTATTTTTGTATGTTATTCAATAAAAAAATTGTGAAAAATATTCTGCCACATATTAATAAACTCAATCAATACTCAATGTTGCTTTCAAACATTAATAACCGACTTACAAGGTAAGTATCAAAATATACGTTTTAATATAATGTTGCTTACTTTTAACGTCATAAAATAAACGAAATCCTTTTTATACACATACTTTTAGTTGTAAAATTTGCGCTTGCAATTTATTTAAATATTTTAACGTAGCCCTAGATAGTGTTTCTCAAAAAACTTAATAAATAGGATAACAATAATTATGTGCCTACCTTATTTGGGAATTAAAAAATTGCGACACATAAACTATACTCAGATTCAACATTTTATTATTCACATTAATTTGTCATTAGTTTTTCCAATTAAGTTAATCAACTTTCAATTGAAGAGTTTAGGGCAATTTCAAGTCTTACCTACATTTTCTTACAACTTACACCAGATCCGACCAAAACGGTTGCTCCTAGTAAGCACGTCGCCCGAAAACGATATGACTGCCTCATCTGTGTATATTCAATTATTTGTTGGCGTCCATACGCCGTCAAATATAATCGAAGCGGCCAAGGTATTCACAAATATTTGGATCCGACTCTATTGTCAGCGCATTTGAGCCTATGTTCAGATATTTCTGAGCACCGTGGTCGCTCCGATGATTCTGACAGCCGTCAAATAGCGAATGGATCTTCCACAACCTAAACGTCGGATAAAGCTAAGATTTTGGAGATACGCCGTTTTTGCTAAACATATTTGTGTCAGTCCAATTTTATATGCACGAAGAGGATATTTCTAATAATTAGCGATAGTTGTTATTATCAGTTACTACTGACTATAAATAATTTTAGGAAATTAAACTTGAGTTTGAGTTTATAATAATATCACTTGAGTGTATAATTTCTAGTTATTGTCAGTTATGTGCATACGTAGGTCACAAATATGCGACTATTTATTTAATCCCCACCTTTTTTAACTCTTTCTGACAACTTGTACAAATTTTAAGTAGGTACAAACGAACAACCCTGAGAAGCTGACGGCCCATTCTTCCTAGGTGATTTTTTGTATCTAAATTTTGAGGTCTCAGTCGTTTGTATGTGAGATTTGGGGAGTCCATTGAGATTATAATTATTTGAGAAAATGTGTTTTAAGATTTTCTTTTGATTCATTTAGATACTTGAGGTTGTCTGAATTTGTTGATAGGCAACTTTTTGTAATTAATTAATTATCCATTATATACCGCATAAATACGATTTGAAATGAAGTATTAACTGTTGAAACACGTGCATGTAAATACTCATCTATAAGAAAAAAATGTAAATAATGAATTGTGTAATATCTTCTACAAATAGTCCAGCTAGAAGTAAACTTTATTACAAAATCATGATCTAAGCCCTTTGTTGCTTTATTTAAGTAATAAAAAGTTATTTGTAATGAAGTAAAAATAGGAAAAACGCACGACATAATTTTTTTAAATGAATTTTATAATAAAACTTGAGTGATAAGTCTTTTTCGTAATTAATAATTTAACACACAAACTTTACCATATAAAATAACACTTTTATCAAAGAAAAAAAACATACAGTCTGCAACCAAAGTCTCACAGTAGATTTTTAAAAATCCTATCTCTTTTCTTTTTATACCTCATTTTTTTTGGAGTGAAAAACAAAATGGTAGGCAAATAAATAAATACAAATACCCGACTGTGGTTGTAAGACTATAGTACCTACCTTCAAACCGGCTGTGAAACGGACGAGAGGATATAGTAAAAAAACATTTAAGTATTGACTTTCCTCCAAGTAAAAGACAAAATAAGAAACTCCGCGTAACCGGGACAATAACAACACATAGCTGTAAATCATGGGAAAGTAACAAACATGTAACAAGGTGCAGTAATAACGTATGTGTTACCATAATATCGCACCGCAATAACATTAACTCATAGTACTAACTCCCCATAGCTCATAAAGTTAGGGCGTTGCTCCATTACAGTGGGAATACAGCTTGTGCGCAGCGGCTTAAACCTTCATAATTATATGTGAAACAGTAAGATTATGTAAAGACGGACCACAACACAGCCTAAACTGTTCCAGATTATAATATTACAATTTTAAATATGATAACAAGTGTTCTGGGCCCTTACCATGACGTCTTAACGCGATTCAGTTTAGGACCTAAACTGAGTCGCGTACAACTCGTGATACAACTGAGCACACTAGGTACCTAAAGAACCTAAACTGAATCCCGTTAAGACGTCATGGCAAGGCTCCTGATCTACGTCATTCATTAACACTAAACACAAATCTAAATTTAAGTCCGTCAGTCACATTCTGTTTTATTTCTAGATGTCAAAAAATATTTATACATTGTAAATTCGACTGCTTCATTATACATACGTTTATGAAACGCCATCGGCGCTATAAGCGCGGTTAAGAACCTAAACTGAATCGCGTTAAGACGTCATGGTAAGGCCTCTAGTAAATCAACCTAAAAAGCGGTATAAAGGGGTTTTTATTTTTTGTGGTCAAAAAACTTTTATTTTCTAAATTGGAAATTCTCATTTTTTTTATGCTATAGGGGGCAAACGAGCATACGAATCGCCTGATGGCAGGCGATTAACGTCGTCCATGGACAACCGCAACACCGGAGGTGTCGCAAGTGCGTTGCCGGCCTTTAAGGTGGGAGTACGCTCTTTTCTTGAAGGTTTGAAGGTCGTATCGGTCCGGAAACACCGCTGGCGACAGTTCGTTCCACAGTTTAGCTGTGCGAGGCAGGAAGTTTCGGGAAAAGCGCACAGTTGAGGACTGCCAACCATCTAAATGGTGAGAGTGGAAATTTTGTCGCGTAGGGCGATGGCGGAAAGAAGCGGCAGGGATTAATCCAAACAATTCCTCGGAACACTCCCCATAATACATGCGATAGAAAATGCAGAGTGAGGCCACATCTCTACGCAGCGCCAAGGGATCAAGCCGATCAGAAATACGTTGGCAGTTGACAATTCGAGCTGCTCTCCGTTGGATGCGGTCTAGAGGAAGAAGCTGGTACTTAGGTGCCCCTGCCCAAAGATGAGAGCAGTATTCCATATGCGGGCGAATGTATTTTCTATTTAGAATCACGAGCTCTTACAATCCTAACAGGAGAATAAAGTGTCCAAAGATTTTTTTCCCATTTCATCACCATTATTTTACAGATTTAGTACCTATAGCGGTAGTGTAATGAAAAGTTAGGAAAATGTAGCTACTAATGGAAATTTTAGAATACTTTTATTCTTCTACTATGATTGAAAGAACTCGCGATTGTGAGTTGAGATAAAAACAATCAATTTAGCAAAAAAAATTTTTTGTACACCCAAAAACTAAAATTGCTTAAAAATGGGTTTAAAAAATTAGGTTTTATTTCGGAGGCTAGTAATGAAATAAACAATACATAGTTTTTCAATATCATATTGTCACAAGCATATAATTTAAACTTTCGTGAGACATACTGATATTAAATTGCAACGGTTAACACTCATCATCATCATCATCATCATCATTTCAGCCGAAAGACGTCCACTGCTGGACATAGGCCTCCCCCAAAGATTTCCACAATGACCGGGCCTGCGCCACCCGCATCCAGCGGACTCCTGCGACCTGACACCTGATCCTGGTTAACACTCACGTATTTTTATCACAATAGGCGTGACATGTTTCGTCTGCGTCGGGCAGACATCGTCGGACAAACAAAGTGGTGTTATCACCTTAATGTATATTGTCACAAGGTTTTTTTTTCGCCTTCTAGTTGCAATGGCCGAGGACCTTAAGTCAGCCAGAACCCGCCAAAGCTAAATAACGGGCCGCTTGTAAAAACCTCGCAGTCGAGTCGGCGGCTGTAATAATTTCACGACAAGCTATTTTGGCCAACTTTACATGAAGCTTAAAATCAGTAATATTTACCTTTTACCTATGTGAGTTTGATGTCTATAGTCGCTATCGTCTACGTCAACACACTGTCAGTGCATCTTGCTCGCACTTGCGGGTGGAAGAGGGATGCAACTATAGCTATCGTGTCGAAATCTATAACAACTTATGATAGTCATGATAAAATTATGAATAACCATTGCTGCAGTTTTTTTTTGCTATAGGTACATAATGGAATTGCTAAATATACGCCGTCTTTTCTTATTTCCGTTAACTTTAAGGGGAGATTCTTCAGGTTCACTCGAGTTAATTTTTCTAAGAAACTAGTGTTAATTACAGTTTTTGACATAACCAGTAAATGAATGTACATATTTGCTGAACTAGTGTAAAAGCTTAATTACTATACCATCTACTCGTAACACTAAGCTGCGTTTTGGCATGTGATGTCATGATTAAAGTTAAGCTTTGTAACGCTTGACACATAATTTTGTATAACTCTAAAGGACATTTAACAAATCATGTATTTTGTATGAAAAACGTTTATTTTATTTTATTAAAGTACAAAGCTACGTAACGAATTTAACGGAAAAAAAAACACGGTGTAGCGTGTTAATTCGTTACTTTGGGGCATTGTTTGATAAGCAAGTAAAGTAACTGTATAAGTGTTTACGATAAAATAGAGGAATTATAGAAGTGGTACTGATTATAATGTAATGATCAACGGATCTCCGTAATTATATTAAGCTCTGTTTTCTATCGTATTTAGATCTAAAATCAAACTGCTATATTTTTATTTGCCCATATTTTTATTTGTAATGTAAATACAGCTATATACAATACAATACTCTTTATTGCACACCTCACACAGATGAAAATAATAATACAGAACAGTAACAGTAAGGGGTAACAACAGGCGGTCTTATAGCGATCTCTTCCAGACAACCTATACCACCTATATTTTGTCAATACCTATTTATGTAGCTACTATAGAATTCATTCATAAATTGCCCATGCAATTCTGAACGCGTGGTGTACATAGTAATTTTTTTCAAACAAAACGGTTTTTATTACAATTAGTTTTAATGTACAAAGAGAGTAAATACAATTTTCACATAAAGTTATCTACAAGATATGAAAATGGTTAAAAAATATTGGAACTTACATACTTACATTAGAGGTACTCTTTTTACTTTCAAGTTCGTTTTTTAAGTTTTTTGCTTATTGAGTTATGAAAACTTACCTAAATTAATTTAAAATAAATTTCAATAAATATTCTTATAAATATGAATTGCGTAAAGAGTCAGTTATATTTTAAATATAGGATTCTATTTACACAGGGTGAGTGTTCCAATGAATGAAATCTCAATAAAAATTTTAACTTCAAAAAATTATATGTTAATTAATTATACTATATACCTAAGACTATTTAGCGGGAAAATGGGAAATCACCCACTGTTAATTTCTCGTTTTACCTCTAAATAGTCCTGAATAAACACCATTTTCCAGTCAATAAATAGGTCAGTTCCAATGAATGAACTAATACTTAATACAAAATATGATTTAATGGGTTTTACCGACCGATTCAGATAACTAAAATTTCGGACATTTACCTTCTATAAAAATGCTAATAATTAAATTCTAAGTCAGGCCTCCACATCGTTCAGCAGAAAGTGGTATAAATTATACTATCAAACCGCGCTGGGTCCCGAACTCCTCTTAATGCCATTATGAGCGCAAATACCATATCCAAACAACTTACCAGCTCCACAACCAGTTCTCTTAGCAAAAGGTTCTTCATTACCGCCCAGACGAGGTAATAGCGAGGCCGACACACGAGCATAACCTCTTAATTTATAGAACGAAACTAATGAAATTCCTGAGCAAAGTTTATTGCTCGCGACAGCCCTACCTAACAATTTTCGGGTGAGCAGGGTTCAGACACTCTAATCGTTTCTTTAATTATTTCTAAATTAATGTTTTGTCGTTGGTACGGTAATTCTGCCGGATATCCGCGAGAATGAAATACCTCGCTAACAAGTGCGTTCCGCCAATTTGACGCAGAATTTCTTGTTAGAAAATTGAATTAAATTCACCCGTTTTGGCGAGAGGGAAAATATTATCTGTTTAACAAGAGCCTTCGTTAACCTTCTCAACGATGTTTTACGCAAGCCGAAGATGTTTGGATGTTTGTAACTCAATAAAGCAAAAACGACGCAATCAAACTTGAAATTGGCTGTACAAATAGTTTTTAACTTGAATTTATACAATATTATATTGCCAACGTACTATTATAGGCATTTTGTAGGAATTTTTAGGTTTTTGTATGAAAATTACTTGTAATTTACCGGTTAAACGGTAATCTCTATACCTAATTTTTTTTACCGGTTTGCATTGCATAATTACACGCCATGAGCGTAACCGATAACCTATATAGCAAAAAACGCCTACAAACAGAGAACGTAATCGGTGTTTTGACCCTGAATATGTTAATGAAAAAACTATTTCAGATTCAAATATTACAAAAACTTGACTAGCTAAAAAACCGGCCAAGTGCGAGTGGGACTCGCGCACGAAGGTAACGTACCATTTTTTTTTAAACGGCAAAAAGATCAGGTTGTTTTGTATGGCAGCCCCCTTAAATATTTATTTTATTCTGCTTGTTAGTACTTGTAATACATAATCTGTGAAAATGTCAACTATAACGGTTCTTGAAAACAACCTGGTGACAGACGAACGGCCGGACAGACGGATGGCGGATCTCATTTTACCCTTTGGGTACGGAACCCTAAAAATGTACCTATAATAATCTTAATATAAGAGTATTCCTATATCGTGCGAAATACAAACAATAGTATATATTTTAAACTTCAAACAACATGAGAAAAGCACTAAAAGTGGCAGACAAACCCAAAGAGACCTCATGAGAATATACCTGATAACATGCAACGTTATACGTTGGTATAGTTACCTACTTCGAATAGATATTGGCAACAATGGCAACTGAACAGAATAAGGCGAATTTCTAGCAAGTTTAATATTCATGCAGTCAAAAATACTCAATATCATAAACTAGTGATTGAGAAATAACTTTTGATAAGTATTAAATATACTTGAAGATCAGAACACACACTAATATTTTTTTTATAATTTTAACCAACATGCCATGTAAACAAATTTTGAAATTCGCAAAATAATAATTCGTATCTCTATTTATTAAAAATGCAATAAATACAAAAGCTTTTCATACTAAATAATTAGCAAAAGTTTCAACAAAAATCAAAAGAGCTGTTAATTACTTTGTGAAAAATAAACAGATGCTTAATGATTGTTAAAATGTTTGAATTGCCATTAAAATAAAGCAACTTCCGACACTCCGAGCCGGCTTTATAAGAAAACAAAGAAACATTTCTTGCTGAGTGTCTACAAATCTGCCGTGATCACCATAAATGTAGTAACAAACTTTGAAAAGTCATTCAAATTTAAACTTTATTCTATAACAGTACAGTGCACAATCGAATGAGTTTTAAACATCTGATAAGGCGCTATTACTGAGCGTCTGCGATTCAGGGCTTTATTAGAATTTCGTCTAACAATGATGTCTGAAAACGCCGACTAATGCGAAAGGGTAACTGACAGATATCTTAAGGTATTCTAAGTCATTGCATGAGAGCGGGCAAAGGTAAATTGATGAAGAGAATAATGTTCATGAGTTTTTTTTTTCTATTAAGTGAGTGCTATCCGTAATTTTATTACGTATTATATTAATAAGTCTCACCATAGCTTAAATTCGGTAGCCTTTCTACCCAAGTAATTGCAACTATCATGAGTATTTTTTTAAATTAATTAATTGATAATTTTGAATTCGCTTCGAATAAAGTACCACGGTGGCATACAAGTACACGGCCCGCCTGATGGAAAGCTGTCACCGTAGCCTCCATACGTCTCCATATGCCTGTAGCTCCAGGGGGGTTACATGCGCGTTGCCGACCCATTAAAATTGAATAAAGTAAATTTCCTAAAAATATACATTATGAGACAATCTAACTTAAGTCAACCTTATCTTGAGACAGTAAGTTCAATAAGACTTGAAATGTGAGTAACAGACCACAAAGATACCTATAAAGATAATGTAGTTTGTATTTTCTGTGTGTTTCGTACTATTTTACGTATGTTAGTTGTTTCATCAATTTTTTTTTAAGCAGAAACGTCTGCGAACGATATGTTATTTGTTATGGCGTTAGCTACGTAACGTAACGTGTAGGTCTTTTTCTTTAGTATATGACATCTATTTCAATTTATAATATGTAATTCCTTAGAAAAAAAAAGGAAAAGTGGAGAAGCTCATAGCCTCCGGCAAGGCTCGTACCCGAGAATCTAAGATACATGCCCATTGCTTTTTAAATCGCTACCGCTCATGCATTAAACAAGCAATCACCAAAAAGTTTTAAAGAAACAAACAGTAAATTTTGATGATGAATCATTGAAAGAATTAAAAGGATTGCTATCAGGGTGAAACTTGCAGCGCAAATCATTTGGAGTAATGGATGAGATTGAAGATTAAAATGGTTCGGGGCTATATCAAATTTTAATTGGAAATGTCCCCTCTTTTATGTCAAAAATTACAGAAAATACTATTCAATAAGTATTTAATACAAATAATTAGCAAAAAAACAAGTGATATTCGGAGAGGAAGGTGCTCGAGTAGCAACAGCGTAGATACCGAGAGACGCTGTGTGGAAAGGCCGCCGATTAGGTGCACCGATGATCTATAATATTTTAAATAGTAATTTTTTAAATAAATCATCCCTCGAAATTAAGAAATTCGAGATTCCTTTTTACTAGTGTTTCACTGCTTTTCATGTACATATACAGCAGTGTTCCGTTTTGTGTCTCATTCTCTTGTCAGTAGGTAAATAAAAATCGCCACTGATATTTCTTTCTTTAGAAGAAAAAAATAACGGGATTAGTTACAAAACAGTTTTTTCGGAACTAATGTCCATAATGGGCTTTGGTGTAATTCTGCCTGCATAAAATTTGTAGGGAGCAATATTAAATTATAATAAGGGGTAAAATTGCTCCATCTAACAAATTGCATAAAGGGAAAAATGTATTCAAAAATTGGGTAAAGATTGCTCGTAAGTTCAAATTTATAATGACTATTTGTCTCAAAACAGAACTATTTTATTTGCAAGTGTTGCAAATTGAAGGAATAATTGTTCTACTTACCAGTTATCTACGTATCAACATACTAGTATTGTTTTATATCAAATTTTAAACCAATTTATGGATTTCAAAAATTGGAGCGAGTTTTGGAGCAACGGTATACAATTTACAGAAACTTGACAAAAGCCAACACTAATTAATAAATATGGCAGATATGATATAAAGTATAACAAAATACGTATGTTAAGAATACCTACTTACATATATTTTCATGTTATTTACAAGCACAGCTATATTGTTATCGCAGTAATAAATTAAATGTCTTTCAACAAAAGTCTAAAATTTATTAGATTTTCGTCGAGTATTCAAAGGCATCTAAATTGAAAACTTACAAAGTCAAGTAAAAATTTTCAAGTGCCATTATAACTTTAATATACTTTTCAACCGACTTCAATATTTCAAAAGGAGGAGGTTCTCAATTCGACTGAATTTTTTTTTTTATTTTTTTTTTTAATGGATGTTCACTCATAACTCCGTCATTACTGAACCGATTTGAATTTTTTTTTTGTTTTCTAAAAGTAGACGGTTCCTGGTTGGTCCCGTTTTTTTCAAAATCCATTTCTGATGATGGGATCCATGAGGAACTGAGGGAACTCCTCAAATTTGAAAGGCACATGCATGCTGATTTGGGTGATTTCTTAAGAAACTCGAGCATTTCTTTACGAAAATCATCAATTTGGTGGAGTGGACCTGATGATGAAGACCAGGGATGGCAAAGTGGAACTGCTTCGTAATTCTCAGGACTATGATCCGATTTTAAAAAATATTTTTTTGTCTGTATATAGATGGTTTCAGGATTGTCCCGTTTTTTTCAAAATCAATTTCTGATGATGGGATCCATGAGGAACTGAGGGAACTCCTCAAATTTGAAAGGCACATGCATGATGATTTGGGTAGTTTCTTAAGACACTCGAGCATTTCTTTACGAACATCATCAATTTGGTGGAGTGGACCTGATGATGAAGACCAGGGATGTCAAAGTGGAACTGCTTGGTAATTCCCAGGACTATAGTCCGATTTTAAAAAATATTTTTTTTCTGAAAATAGATGGTTCCAGATTTGTTCCGTTTTTTTCAAAATCAATTTCTGATGATGGGATCCATGAGGAACTGAGGGAACTCCTCAAATTTGAAAGGCACATGCATGATGATTTGGGTAGTTTCTTAAGACACTCGAGCATTTCTTTACGAACATCATCAATTTGGTGGAGTGGACCTGATGATGAAGACCAGGGATGGCAAAGTGGAACTGCTTGTTAATTCCCAGCTCTATCATCCGATTTGAGACATTCATCTTTTCTTTGTAAAGAAATACCTTCAAGATAGTCCTATTTGATTATAGTTCTATTTTGATGATGGGCTTCATGAGGGATTGAGAGAACTCCTCAAATTTTAACGGCACATGCATTCTGATTTGAGGGTTTCCTTAAGTAACTAAAACAGTGTTTTGGCGGAGCCAAAATTTTGATGAACTTGATCTGATGATGAAGACCAGGGATCGCAAAGTGGAACTGGTTAATAAACCTAGCTCTACTTATTATCCTAGTTGTGACATTCATCTTTTTGATTTGATTTATATTCTGATGATGGAGTTCTAGAAGAATTCAGAGAACTCTTCAAATTTGAACGGCAGGTTAATTGTGATTAGAGGGTGTTCATAATTAGCTTAGGCATTTTCTTACTGTGGCCATCATTTTGCTGGAGTGGACCTGATGTTGATAACCAGGGATGGCATAATGAATATGCTCGTTAATTTACAGTCTGTCATCCAATTTAACACATTGTTATTTTGTTTGTTTAAAGGTCTACAAGGGAGTTCCGTTTGATTATACTTCAAATGTAATGATGGAAGCCCTAGGACATTAAGAAAGCTCCTCAATTTTCAATCGTACACGTGCGGTGTATTGGATATTTGAAAAGTAAACTGGCTAACTCAAACAAATTCTTAATTTCACTTTTACCGGGAACCAAATGAAGTCGGTTTTTTTTTCTTAAAAATTATACCTGTAAGGGTTGACGACAGAATCTCACAGAATATAGGTATTGTGTATTAATTAGATTGTATTAAGTAGGTGGGCATTTAAAAAAAAGTGTACCATGTCCATTTACATCGTAACTAGTGTAAAAACGCATTTTTGACTGCAGTGTTACCACTGTGAGTTTTAGTTTTGATATACTTATTGACTAATATTAGAAAACACTTCGTGAAAAATCTCTACCTCAAAAAAATAACAACAAAAAAACTTTGAGAAAAATAACAAAAGTCATAAAACATTTATTGCTTATTTTAATGTTAAGAATACCTGTTTAAAATCTTTCGGGTTATTAACGCCCACAGTGTATACGTACATATACTATATAAGTCATTTAAAATTCAATGTTAGTGGACAATTTGAATACATCAATACGTCTGTTTCTTAGTCTAGACCGATTCAATTCTCTAGCGATTGAATACAAATGAAGTTGAATAGTTTGTGGCAGATTTTGTACGTTTCAAATTGATTGAAACAGCATTAATATTTAAAATCTCATTTGATTTGTCATTTTGTAGCACGCATTGGATTTACAGTCCCGTAATCTGGGGTTACTTTAACGCCTAATTGTAGAAGGTAGAGAAGTTTTAACTTTAAAATTGATCAATGTAACCCCAGTTAACGGTACAAACTAAATGAGATCCAGCTGTCAAAATATAATGTTATAAATTATTTGTATTTAGTACATAATTAATGGTAAAACAAAAAGTGATACATCAATGTCGGATTATAAACTTAATTTAATATTTTATAATGTTGATTAATCTAAAACAATGTATCAAAACACGGAGAAAACTAATTTTACATAAAAAAGTGACCAATCACCAGTCCAGAAGGAAGACCATAGACAAATTCTATTTTGGTTAAATTTGAAGCAAGCGGAATAAGTGCGGTTGCAGCCAGCAGTCTAAAATGGAAGTTCACCTTTATTAAATCCACAATCGTTAGCTGTCGCTACAGATGATGAATTAACTGGAAGCTACATTAAGCGGCTATTAATCTCAATTAACAATAATCGCTTCAACTAACCTCGTTACTAACTTCCTATCTCCACTTTTCTATTGAAAAAGTTGAGTGGTTTACTCAACTTTTGATTTGACTCCTTTCATTACGCTTACGCGCTTTTACTTTATTATAACTTTATTCTAAGGTAAAAAACTTGTAGGTACTTACTCGTAGTTATATTTTACAGTTAATTTACAGTTACAGTTAGTTTTTTGGAATATGAAAAAACACAAAAATTGGTGCCTGAATATTTACACGTATACTATTATTGCTCAACAATGCATTCAGAAACCGTAAGAAATTACCAGCATTACTAGGTACCTACAGCAAATATTACTATAACAGCAGCAGGACCCTCGGTGGGCCCCAGGGCGCCGGCGCGGCGCCCTCTATTACTGTAATGTCATAAACGTATAAATTTTAGTAGTGTAATGAGTCTCAAAGGCTATACTCGTAGCTGTGTAAGCCAGGTATCACCCAATGAGTACTTATATCCTATGCATTGGTCATAACGCTAGTTATTAATCGGCCAAGTATTCTGTTATAATTATTGACAGTTTCTTACAAATGTCACTTAAAAGTTTTTTTACTTTCCTAAATATCTTCAAAACTACTGGTCCCATTCTTTTGTGATAAAATATGTTGTTAATGGCTTGAAAAAATATCTTTAGATAGCGTCAGGAGCATATTTTGTTCCCTTACACGGCTATAGCCTTTAAAACAATTGTCAAAACCAAATTGACATTGTCAATTGATTGATTTTGATTGATTGAAATTGTCAATTCAAGTGAGTCTCTATTTTAGAATCCTTAGGCATAATAGTTAGAGAATAGTCTGATACAAGCGTTACTTCGGTATGTTATTTGATATAAAACTTATGACATTTGAACTAGAGTGACATGAAAATTAGGGTTTCATTCGTTTCGTTCGTTCAGGTTGTTGTAATGGTGCCATCGCTATTGACGTGAGTCTTAGTACCGTCGTCGTTTGAACCCATTTTAATTTAGTAATAATATGTGTTTAGATAAATGCATGCAACTGTACATAGTTAGGCCTAAAGACATGGGTGTGGTTTTTTGAAAGGAGTCTCAAGAGAACATCAATACTCTAAATAAAGATACATAAAAAGAAGAAGCATACGCCTTAATAAGATTAAATAATTCAATCGAATACGAAGCCAAGGTGCTACAAGATCACAGACCATAACATAATGAAAGCGCTGCCGGACGACTGGACTAGTACCACGATTTGTATCTGCATCTTTGTCACGCTTGCATATAAGAGTGACAAAGAGGTTTTTCCGTCAATGGCAATTTTTCGATGTTCGTGGCAGACGTGCTGTTAACTGTCAAAGGGCCATATTGAGTGTAACGTTCAGAACAAAGAATAATATTATTATAACTATTGTTGTGCCAATTGTAAGGAATAGGTGGAAGATATAATTGTTGGTAAAACAGCTCTAATTCCTTGTTCTGAACGTTAGGTACACTTGTTTTCACTTGAATTCGTTTGTTGTATTCTTTCAATAGATATCTATTGAAATGCATATTGCTTGATTTGTAAATATTTAAAAAAGTTTTTGAAGGGAAAATAATTAAAGTAAGAGTGTATTTCTCTTTTATTAGTACTCCAAGGTATTAATTTGCACTTTTACATGTGTGATTTTTTATAGGCAATGAAGTGCATCGGTTTTATGAAGACGAATAAATATTTTTTTTGGCACATAAAAATTAAAAAATTACCATCAAGAGAAAACCACTCATGTTGATTGACATAAAATCGTTATCTCTATGACTAGAATTCTGGATATATTATGCGAGAACGTATTTAAGGTGTATGTGAAGTCTTGAACTTATTTTGCCTCATAGTGGGAACTATTATTGATTTACATGCGAGAACATATTTTAAGATGTAAGTATGTGAAGTCTTGGGGTCAAATTTTGTGGGGCGTAGTTAGATATAGGTACATATAGGCTGCAGTGGTGGTCTATTTCAAGTTATGATCTGCCTTACTGGATTTCTATTTGAACTTTTCTGCAACTTTCAGGAGAGCGCAAAGGGTATTATGAAAACAAATTGCTTTGACTTTGCTAACTTTAAAATCGCACTGGAAAACAAAGCTAAGCAATGAAACTAACTTAAAACTAAACTTGTTCACGTAACGAGTAAAACTTTGGGGAATGAAATTCAGATAATACACCTAAATAAATATTATGGGCTAATTTTACCTAACCACCAGATCTGTTCCCACAGTGAGCTCAGTATGACTTGTGTTGTGGGTACTAAATAGACGATGATAAGTCATTCAAATGTCTCACTGTGATACTGTGATATAATATACCGTGTACAATAATAATGTTTAAGATATTACTTTTACCATTGAATGCACTGCACCATTTTTCAATAAATAAATTCAATTCAATTCATCTTTCTGTAGAAGGCACCCGTGAAATAGGACGATTTAGGAAACTCCATTTGCGAAAATTTGACAAGAAAACTATTTCATACGGAAATGTTTGCCTCCTGATATTCCAACCCAAGATAATATTCTCCTGCAAAAAAGCCCCATAGCTTTTATTCCTAGCCATTGAGAGTGCCACTGCTGTGCAAATGCCGCTTGCGTCTCCACTTCTCCCTATGTCGCGTCTGATCAGGCCAGTTGTTAAGGAAGGTGTCCATGTCGTCCCGCCATCTCCGCCTGGGTCTGCCTCATCAACGCCTACCTTGCGGCATCCAATTGGGGGATATATTAGCCCACCTATCCGGATGCTTGCGATGGACGTGGATGGCCCAGTCCCACTTAAGCTTACATCTTCTCGCCTACATCGGTTAAGCGTGTTTTGGAGCGCAGCGCGGTGTTCCGTGTGCGATCCATCCTCGAGACACCTAGTATGCTGGGCTCCATTATTCGTTAGTAAACCTTCACTTTGGACTTTTGACCTTTTGATTTATATGTAGGTTACTTAGTTATTACAAAAATAATTGCAGAGACCTCAAAAAACCCCTCAGTATACACACAACCCCAAATCGGAGACTTTAAACTCAAAGTTGTAGACGATTATATATACCTAGGACAAACTGTCCAGTTAAGTAGGTCAATTGAGAAAGAGGTTAGTCGTCGAATCCGACTCGGTTGGGCAGCGTTCGGGAAGCTGCGACACATCTTTTCGTCCAATATTCCGCAGTGCCTGAAGACGAAAGTCTTCGATCAGTGTGTGTTGCCAGTGATGACATACGGTACTGAAACGTGGTCGCTTACAATGGGCCTCATAAGAAGGCTCAAAGTCACCCAAAGGAGAGGCGATGGAGAGGGCTATGCTAGGAGAAATTATAAGACCATCCGCAGCAGAACCAAAGTAACCGATATAGCTCTCCGAATCGCTAAACTTAAGTGACAGTGGGCGGAGCACATTGCACGTAGAACCGATGGCCTTTGGGGCGGAAAGGTTCTCGAGTGGCGACCGCGTACCGGAAGGCGCAGCGTGTGTAGGCCCCAACAAGGTGGACTGATGACCTGGTGAAGGTCGCAGGAGTACCGGTCATTGTGGAAATCTTTGAGGGAAGCCTATGTCCAGCAGTGGACGTCTTTCGGCTGACAACCCAGCGCACTACCCAGTTGTGCGCTGTGCATGTCCAACACTTTCTTATGAGACCTTTACCCTCGCCACAGTGAATATGAGCCAGCCACGGCAGTTATTGTTTGTTTGCGTAAACCCACTCGCAGTGCATCCACCCTCGAAAGCCCATATAACATTATCATATATCTTTAATTATAGGTCTATATGCCTCCCTTTTTCTCTAACAGGAGGAAAATGATCATAGATATTATAATCATATGGTATAGTGCAATATGGGCCGAACCTGACAAGGTGACGGTAGCGTGATGGTGCACTGTTTACAGACAATTACCTACCGTCGAGGCCACTTGCGCCAACCAGGGTTAGCAAACTAACCCGGTGCTAGTTGTCAAATTACATACTAAAAAGCGCTTAACTCCGGGTTAGTTAACAAACCCCGGATTGTGTAACTCAAACAAACAAACATGGTAAAGATGTCCATCTAGGACGTTTATATGTAGGTGCTTTTTGTTTTGTTTTTCACTAATAATGCCTGCAGTTACCCTAACACAGTGTAAACCTACATAAAATCCCAGTTTTCACTCGAGCCTGGAATTATTCAATACACACACTACTAACAATCGTTGGGAGCACGTGCGTTGCAAATTTACTATGTCTTATACAATAAGGTGTCCTCAAATGCCAGGGAGAACAACAATTTCACTTGCAAAAAGAAATAATAAAGGAAGTTGATCGTGTATTTTTGTCCTGTATTTTTTATATTAAAATGACTTTGTATTTGAACATTTAGTTAATGCTTTCAAATTATTCAAATATGTATGCTTGCTGTATAATATTGAAAGTCTGAGCAAGTTCAGACTTTAAAGTGTGTTTTGTAAGCTGTTAAATATATAATTTAGTTAGAACATCTAGAAATCTTATGGTTAGGTATTTAATAATATATAAATATGAGATTTCTAAAACATCTGTAGATTGCTTTAAAAATTAATTAGAATAAAAAAGCATAGTATTATCAAAATGCTTTTGACCGGTTATCCATTTTTTTATTGGATAAAAAGAAATAAGGCCAAATAAGGCCAAATTGGCCTCGAAGAAGCTCGGTGTGCTCAATAGATCGAGGCAGTATTTCACGCCGGCCCATCGCCTACAGCTTTATAAGGCGCAGGTTCGCCCGCATATGGAATACTGCTCTCATCTTTGGGCAGGGGCACCTAAGTACCAGCTTCTTCCTCTAGACCGCATCCAACGGAGAGCAGCTCGAATTGTCAACTGCCAACGTATTTCTGATCGGCTTGATCCCTTGGCGCTGCGTAGAGATGTGGCCTCACTCTGTATTTTCTATCGCATGTATTATGGGGAGTGTTCCGAGGAATTGTTCGGATTAATCCCTGCCGCTTCTTTCCGCCATCGCCCTACGCGACAATATTTCCACTCTCACCATTTAGATGGTTGGCAGTCCTCAACTGTGCGCTTTTCCCGAAACTTCCTGCCTCGCACAGCTAAACTGTGGAACGAACTGTCGCCAGCGGTGTTTCCGGACCGATACGACCTTCAAACCTTCAAGAAAAGAGCGTACTCCCACCTTAAAGGCCGGCAACGCACTTGCGACACCTCTGGTGTTGCGGGTGTCCATGGACGACGTTAATCGCTTACCATCAGGTGATTCGTTTGCTCGTTTGCCCCCTATAGCATAAAAAAAAAAAAAAAAAAATCGCGAACAACAGGTGCACTATGGCGAGTGTGGTATAACTAATTTCCTTTGGCAGACTAAACGACATAATAATGTTGTATACCGGCCGGCTAATCGGCTAACATAAACAAATTTTCGTCACACTTGCTCGTAAATGGTGATATTGTATGCAAGCATACTTGGACGTATTGAGATGTATAATTCCATGCCCATGGGGTTAATGTATTTTCATAGTACTTTACGCACACCTGGCCCTCGAAGGGCCCCGCGCCCTATGCACACGCAGCCGCTGCTCATCCGCTGGTCATAATATTGTCTGCCTAGTAAGTTTACTTATTTCCTCGCAAATGTGGATCACGAGTGACCAAATAATTACAAATTCGAGTCATTAAAGCCCCCCGCCTGCGACGTAGCGTCAGGCTTATAATAGTGTGTTTACCATGAGTTGTACGTATCTGTAGGCGTTAGCGACTGCGCGTTTCTGAAGTATGTCCATCTCGGCCCTGTCAAAATAGTGATAGAAGCGAGACGGACATGGTAAGCACACTGACTCTTGTTTGTAATAATTTATGTACTTACCCCCTTTGGTACGCAATGTAGGTACTTATTAACATTATCTACACATTGAACACAAGTCAGGTTGTTGGCCATAAATAATGAAAACAAACACGCGGTTCAATAATTTTTGACTAGGCTGCCCTTTCCAACACAAGGTGTCCCCGACAGGCGGTAAATTATGTATTTTACAGTGTTCCGAACCAATTTCATAAGCCGAAGATTGCGACGAGGCGATCTGTGGTTTATTTATTTATTAAGCCTTAGATATTTGATTTGGGAGAGTGTATTTGCATGCGACAAGAGCATTCTGCTAATATCATAAACGTTTGTTGCTCTTTACCAAGATTATATTTATCTGAGACTTTCAATTAGTTACTTACTTACAAATACCGTTTGTGAATTTGATTTCCAAACAGTTCATTGCAATATATTATTGTTTAGATACACATATTATTACTCGTAATTATTAGTAGACGATGGTAAAAGATCGTGATGAGGGCCACTAGATATTAATGACGCCATGACGAACCTGCCGTCAAGCCTATAGTCCGACTATAAAAGTGAAAATAATACTGTGAAAGTGTTAGTTAAATAAATGTCATAATTTTAAAGAAGTTTGACGTTTAAAATAACACTTAAGTTTTACAGTTCATTTACTTGAAGAGATAACGTGGTTTGACTCTATCACGAATATTTTTGTCATAGGCTAACGCCTAAACCAAACCGGTTTCTCTCTAAGGAAAAATAAACTTAACCGCCGGACGACATTAGTACATGAGTGTCGTGATAGATGGCGCTGCTTGTTGAGGAATTCACTTGACTAGTCTTTAAGAAGGCGCAGACCGTCC
Source organism: Lathronympha strigana (assembly GCA_949128165.1). NCBI lineage: Eukaryota > Metazoa > Arthropoda > Insecta > Lepidoptera > Tortricidae > Lathronympha > Lathronympha strigana. The sequence continues at coordinate 19,034,776 of OX421905.1, forward strand.
AATGACGCCCTTTTCGTGGGCCTATGTTTTCTTATAAACCTTTCCATTTCTCTTTATTCCATGGTATCATCGTTGTAGTCATCTAGTTTCTCAACTTTTCGTCTATGACTTATAATTTCGACTTACTTTTTTTTTGCTTTATCACCTAAACGGCGAAAAGTGGTCGCTTTTTTTTCGTTATGATGATAAAGCTAAAAGTAAGTAGGTAATATAAAACTATAATAATGCTATAGACGAAAAGTTGGAGAATTAGTAGGACTGCAACAATGACGCCATGGATTATATTATAAAGAAATGAAAAGGTTTATTAGAAAACACAATCCCCCAATAAGGGCGTCCCTTGTACGATCTGCGCCCTCTTAACAGAAAACTAAACTTTGGTTGGGTGGGTTTTACACATTCGGAGGCAAACGCTTCTATTACTTAAACTAGCGAACCAGTTAAAGAAAAACTTAAGTTTGCCTAGAAAAATACCCACCCTCATATATTTAGCTACATGGTCACCCATTTCTAAATAAGCTTAAATACAACTAAAGCTATAAGGCTTTCCTCAGGATATTGTCGATAAAATATTTTTTTCTCCCTCCTCACTCACAACGGCTTGAAAATACCTCTTTTATTCTGGTAAGAACGGTAAGAATAAACACTTTAAAAAATGTTTTAACTCACCATGATTTGTCACTTAAATTCTTATAGGGATTTTTAGCCCTTTCGTTTTTAAATTTGAGAGTTGGAACTTCCGAAAACTTATCAAGTGTAAAATTAATTTCGCGACTTCGCATAGTTCATGGGCGGCGCCGGGCGAGCATGAAATAAGAACCAAGAACTTGAAGAATACTTCACTTACTTTGGGAAGTTTTATAGAGAACAAAGTTAGGAGGCGTTTTTATAATGTAGAAAAGGGTAAATGAATCATTATAGATAACTGAACACCTTATTTTTAAGTTTAATTTAAATTTTTAGTTTTAATATATTAACAACCAACTTTAAAATCTGAAAATAATAATAATAATAATTAATTAATGGCGTAGGGATGTGACGACCCCATCGCCCACTGGTTTCGACCGGTGCAATCAGTCAACGCAGGGCAGCTTGTGGCGAGTTGTTCGGGAGTAGCGACCCCACGTACCTGAGCGCTCCTGGGGGACTCCGTCGTCCGACCGAGTCCTCCGCCTCTGGCTTGCCTTAACCGGCCGTCCAGAGTGGGGTCGCGAGAGCTGTGTTCTCGAGCGTAGAAGTGGAAACCTAAGTGGCGAGTTGGCTATATGTTTAAAGTCCAGTGACACCTCTCTACCCCCAGCCCTCATACCGGTGTTGCCCTCGAGCCATCCTAGATGTCGCTTTTTGTGGGGGCCCATCTTATGTGGGCGAGTCACCGTCTGCCGGAAATAAAATTGATTACCATTTTGTTAGGCAGACGTCCGATTTTCTTCTTATCTCCATAACCCAGTATTTAGTCCACCACTTTCACCTAATAGTCCAGTATATTTTAGATTCCATTAAATCTCAATAGTCTATACACCCTGGCGGGTGCTGCCTCTGCGTGCGTCCCATGACTCGGGCAGGTGCAACATCCGCTCGATGTACCCCTTACATTTCATTAAATTGTCGAAAGGGCCTCTGCGTGTTGGCTTCGGCCCCGCGTACGCCTCCCAAAGGTCCGGAACACCATGGTTCCGTGATGGGAAAGACATACAAAGAATAATTAATAATTATAAAATTAGCTTTCGGTTGTTTGTTAATCACATAATGTCTCTCTGACGAATGGCGTCGATGACCCATCTTAATCTGTGTACCTAAGGCTTGTCCACGGGAAAAAGTTACAAATGCCATATAAGAGCATTTCTTTTTTTTTCATTTTTTACAGTGATATTTCCTGGAAATTTTATATTATTTCAACTCAATATCAGAAGTAAGAAGGAGATTGTTTCCTTCCCAATAGGAGAAAAAGGTGTCCAGAATTTTCCACACATTTTTGTTACTTTCCTTTTTTGTTATATGGAATACAGTCATATGGAAAATGCTAACACATAAAAAAATGCTTCAGAACACTCTTTTTCTCCTAATGGGATAGAAAGAGCTCGTGATTCCGAGTCAAACATAAAACAACCCAATACATTAACAGTCCCATGGCTGTTTGAACTACATGGAACTGTCGAATAACAGTGGAGACATTTTTTAAAGTGACTACTTTTTTTCTTGGACATACCTTAGTGACTCCTCGGAGCATTTGTAAATCTAGCGACTGATCAATGGATACTCGCTGAGGGGTTTCATGGCAACCAGAACGGTTCATCAGTAAAAATGAAGAGTTTAAAATATGAAATTCAAATGTACTTAAATCAAAGCTGTCATTTAACATTTGAGTTTAGAAGAGAGATACATTTTACTTGAATCTTATATTTGAATTTAAAAATCGCTCATCATACGAGTACAAACAAACGTTTCATCACGAGCCTGCCGAGTGGAAACCGGGCGCTTCCATAGCTTTGCTAATGAATGCTCAGTGCAATTCACCAACGTCTCGGCGGCGGCGGCTCGTCTCACGTCCACTTGAAAATAATATACAGGTCTTATAAAAATCGTTCATGATGCAAGTACAAACAAACGTTTTATCACGAGCCTCCCAAATGGAAACCGGGCGATTCCATAGCTTTGCTTTTGAATGTTCGGTGCGATTCACTAACGTCTCGGCTGCAGCTCGCCTCAAATGTCCTCTTGAATATACTAGATACAGGTCTTATTAAACATCGCTCGTCATGGGAGTGCCAAAAAACGTTTTATCACCAGCTTCCCAAGTGGAAACCAGGCGCTTTCATAGCTTTGCTAATTAATGCTCAGTATGATTCTTCAGCGTCTCAGTGGTGGCTCGTTTCACGCCCACTTGAATATTCTTGTATACAGGTCTTATTAAAATTCGCTCGTCATGCGAGTAAAAACAAACTTTTCATCACGAGCCTCCCGAGTATAATAGCGCTTCTCAACGATATGTATACACCGAATGCTTCAGTATTTTAGCCATGCCGCTCGCAGAAATTGCTGACAATTTGGAAATCTGATGGTGATAGGCATAGTTGAGGAAGAGACCCAGTCGCAGCTCTAAACAATGGGTAAACCAGGTGTCGGAGTGCTTTGACATGTCGTTAATGCAGCCCTGCAACATGCAACTGACCGAGTTTCAGGGAGACGTATACCTGCTAGACTACGTCGGCAAAATCACGATTAGAGATTAGCATTGAGGGACCATTTGAGGAGTGGGATATTTGTCATGATTTTTATTTGTGCAATTTAACCACTACTGATTGCATATGCTCCCCTGCAGTATGTACTTGAATTAAGTGACCATCAGTCACAAAAGCGATGCTAGTAAAGTCTGACCACCGAACAGGCGCAGTAACAGTGGGTAAGAGAGTATCATACTGTCTTTTTCTTACGCTTTACCACTCTGAAAAAAGGGATGGATATAGTTTTTTTGTCCTACTGTTACTGTGTTCGTTCGCTGGTCAGACTATAGCTACAGTGCTACAGAAAAAGGTAGAAATTAAAAAGTGGCAACATAGTAGTGTCGTCCCATTTGTTACATATACATTTGAAAGGGATTGATTCGTATTGAAGTTACCGGTTATTGCTAAAAATGTAGGTTATGCTATATAGTATGTCACCTAGCAAGGTAACCTTAATAGACATTGAGCATAAGCTTTTAATTTGCCAAGTTATATAGTTTGTGATATCTACTCGTAATTTAATCATACGGTCGGCTTCATAAATATATATGCACCTGTATTCTATTTTGAACCTTCATCCCTTGTAATAAGTTCCGAAGTGTATATATAGATATTTATAGACGTGACTGTACCTATACGTAAAATTTTGTGAGTCATACTGACATTATTATTTTTGAGTCATACTGACATTATTATTGTAAAGAAACGTTAAAACTCACGTATGTTTATCACAATTAGGCGTGACATGTTTCAACTGCATCCGGCAGCCAACGTCGGGCAGAGTAATGTTGTCAACTCCGCGGCTCTGACATGACTCTATATGAAACCATCTGTAGACCTACCGATGTGTAATCACGCGGACGTGCCATCACTATCAGTGATGCTCAGGCGAAGATCATGTTATCCTGGCTCTTAACAAATGTGTCGATAAGCATTGCGAATACCCAGCTTTTAAACCAATTTACACGTCTGGCCGAAAACTCGCGTTTTTCGCTAAATCGCTTTGCGCTGTCGAGTGTGAAACGCTTATTAATTTTGACGCCAAAGGCGGGAACACTACAAAGTGACCGCTGTTATGTTCGTTTGTTTATACCTTACACGGAGTATAATGAGAGCTTTTAGGCCAGTAAAGGAACTTTGAACTTTTTCAATTCACCTTCTTAATTTAAATCTCGGTAAGTGAATTTTCACTTCTGTAACAACAGCCCTATACATAATTTCATCATCCTCATAATTTCCCCAAAGATTTCCACAATATATCTTGACTAGTTTGTTCGTCTACCTTGTAGAAAGCATTCCTACGAAGCTTCTTCCGGTAAGCGGTTGTCACTCGAAAACTTTTCTGCCAGATCTACATCGAAATCATGGCTAATTGTGCACTCAAGTACAGTCCTTATTGTCATTCATGGGACTCTCATTATCTTTGTTCAAAGTTGGAGTATGCTTTGTAATCACACAAACATATGAATAATATAAAAAAGGATTAAGACAACTATTAAAACCCGACGTATTGGCATGCGATGTGAACCGAGCATTTTACAAGCATGCGATACCAGAAAATGATTGGGATTATACTCCTCTTCTTGTCTGAGATGTTCTTACAATGTAGCTATATTGCCGTACGGCGCCATTTGAAAGCCATTAAATAAAAAAACACCTCTCCTTTTGACAAGTCTATGTTAGCTCATTACGTTCATAGTGCATGCGCATATTACTTTGTATATTCTGTGTTAATTTTATATCTTACAGGTTGATACTTAAATCTCGCTGACCGACCTCTTGTCGGACAACAAATAAACATAGCCAGTTTAGGCTTTTTGCATAAACATGAAAGCTTATAAATTACCTATCTTCTTCTTTCTAAAGCATTCCCGGCTTATGCCACGACATAGGGAGCCTGCGGTCCGCTTTGATAACTTATCCCAAGATTTGGCTAAGGCGCTAGTTTAGACGAAAGCGATTGCCTTCAGACCTAACCCAGCGGGTAAACTAGGACTTATCGGGATTAGCCCGGTTTCCTCGCGATGTTTTCCTTGACCAAAAAGCAATTGAAACGTAAATTATAATCAAATGATATTTCGTACATCCGAAAAGTTCATTGGTACGAGCTGGCAGGATTTGCACCCGCGACCTTCGTATTGAAAGTCGCACGCCTTACCGCTGGGCTACCAATGCTCAACTGAGCATTGGTAGCCCAACTGCATTGGTCGATAAGGCCCACAAGCGCATGTCCTACGGCGTTATAGAAATCTCCCGCCCCCGTATGCGGGACCTGTCGGCCAAATGAAACTATTTTCTCAATTGCATAATTTTTTTACCTAAACTCGGCCCTAGCCTACCATCCAAGATTTATCAAGCAATCTCGCTTTAATCAAGAAAATTAATTCCAAATGAAGGGCGCGCGAACAATAAACAGCCTGGTAATTAGACGACGGAATGCCGATAAATTCGCGCCTCGCTGGAGTTTCAACTTTTGCTCCGAATAGATTTTTGTATTTTAATCGAATTTCATTAAATCCTAATGTAATAAAAATGTGAAAAAAAATGCCAAGATCGAATAGTCGGTGTCTGAGCTCAATATTATGGGCGAAACGAAATCCCACCGACTTTGCTGGCTCGGTCACTTACTCAGAATGGGGGAGGATCGGGCAGACAAAGGAGCATACTTTTTTTTTAAATAATTAAGGTAACTACGGATAAGCCCGTCTACAAGGCAAGCCCGTCAATACGTTGTAACTCTTAAGTTTTAAAGCGTAACCCGCTTTGGCGTTCGGTTGGTAAAGCAAATTGCTGATCTAGTACCAACGCACTCTAATAGATGTCACTCTGACCACGAATTTCGGCGCAATCCGCCTAAACAAGTCAGTTCGTGTTTGAAACTTGAAGTGATAGTGCGTCGATGGTTAGAAAAAAAAGTTAAAAATAGTTTTTGAAGAGATAGCCTGGCAGAAACTAACTACGTAAGTAATATAAGAACCAGCCATCTTTATTATGTGTATAAACTAACAAAATCTTGTTTAATTTTTAACGTTTACATTTTGAAAGTCCGTCATGTTTGTACAAGACAAGTCGCTGTTTATACATTATCACGCCTTCACGATTTGATTCGTGCTTTAAAAAAAATTGTTTACTTACTATATTTTTTTAGCCAAAAAAGTTTACTACCCCTTATACATAACATTATTTCTTCTAACAATATTCCTTGCCTTGCAATTTGAAAAATAGCATTTACTCCGAATTTAAACTCTATATCTACAAGTGTATGATACATTTTTGATCGTCTCGTGTCACTCCCTTGGAACATTGGTGTAGAAACGCATTGGCACGTAAATTGTAGGTAAAATCATTACTACGGACTTGCCTTAAACTACACGGGAAAACCGTCTCCACGCCAAGTTTTAAAAAAATACAATTTTTTCAATTAACTTGTGGTTAAAATTATTTGCCTCCTTAAGAAACCTGTAATTTGCAAAATTCCTCAACGAATGTTGAAGAATAATAACCTAGGAGAATAATTAACGTAAGAGTTATATTATTTCAAAGTATAAAAAAAGGTATTATTAAATTAAGTACTTACCAGTAGTGACCTTAATAAACAGACCCCGTTATCAGTGGTGAAAATTTATTGAAACTAGGGTTGCCAAAATTACATGAAGTCTGAAATCCTTAATTCGCCTGTAGTATATAACTTCGCCTTAGTAAAATATTTAAATTGTAATCTATGTAAAACACATTACAAATAATATATTTCTAGATAAATGTAAAGAAACAAGCAGTTTTAATATTAAAAAATAAAAACCGTCATATTATGTCCTTATTTCGCCTTTGTTTCCAAATTTCGCCTACTGTAATAAAATATGACCAAGAAAATTGTGTATATACTTATTTCAAATTGTACGCGTGAATAACATTACTTGAATTTTACAATTTATGTTAAAAAAGTTATTAAGTAAACATTTGTTAAGGCGAAGTTATGTACCGAAGGCGACTTTAGGATAGGTAGTTTTGCCAACTCTTAGTTTCAATGAGTTTTCACCACTGAGAACGGGGTCTGTTAATAAATATTGTGGGATAATATTACACAAATCGGCCTAAACAGTCCCAGAGTAAGCTCAATAAGGCTTGTGTTGTAGGTACTAGAAGACGATATATATAATAGATAGATACATATAAATACTTAAATACATAGAAAACAGCCATAACTCAGGAACAAATATTCGTGATAAACACACAAATAAATGCCCTGATCAGGATTCGAAACCGGGACCTCCTGCTTCGTACTTGGGACAACCAACCGGACGTCAACCGGTTGGGCGTCCCAGGTCCCAGGTACCGTTGGTGCTACGTCGTGGAGGCGGATCTGCGTCAGCCTGATGCCGATTCATGGGAAACTGCGCTGATCGAAGATCGGGAAATGTGCAGGTGGGGGGCTCTCGATTTGGGGTCCAAGATTATTTTTGTATCACTGAGCCAAAAAAGGTAGTAAGTAAGTAGGTATATCAAAAGTTTAATAGTACCTAGTGTGACATTTTACTTCAATTCCAGCAAGAAGTAAGGAAAGGATGATTGAGGTTTTCAACGACGACACTGACTTACCTTTAACTCAGGAGATGTGGCCTGAAACAAACAATGAGTTATTTAGTAACCAGTCAAAACGAATGTCAATACGTACCTTCTTACATAAAAAGTGTATAGTTATGAGGTGTGATTGTATAGTAAGTACTGCAAACGTATGATCCATAACACGCCGGATCACACCAATATGTTAAATGATTAATAAAATTGTCTAACTAAATCTACATAAAATAACTCGCGTCTACGTATCACCAAACCCAATAAATCAACCAGACAAGCTGTTCCAAAATCAAACTTAAACCGAATCCAAGAACCCATTTATTTCATTCACTCGCCTCCATTCAGTTCCTTATTTAAAAAGAAATTTCTAGACTCGCACGCTTTGAACATGAGCTCATTATTGACTCATTTCTTTAGCTTGAATACGGTGCTCACTAATGAATGCGAATGTGCGAGAGGTGCAAAGGAATTTTTCATTTCAAGTTTCATTGAGGGAGCATTGAGTTAAGAATTAATGTTTGCCGCGTAAAGCTACATGATTAAATGCCCAAGAAGATTGCATTGCAGTGTAAAACGATGTGAGTCATTTCTTAGTTACATTACATACAAAGGAAGGCATTGTACAATAAAATGCCGTATGGGTTAAAAATATTTAAAAAACTGCACTATCGAACTAGATGCTAACGCCATAGACACTTGTAACAATTGAAAGCCAACAACACTAGTTCTACTTTACCGTAGTCGATAGCTACGGCGCGACACGATAGTATTTACATCTTGCTCGTTGTTTGTGCTTAACATGAGTTGCTGTAGAAAACGAATCTTTCGTTTACGTCACGTTATGTACAGTTGCATCTCGCTTCGACCCGCAAGTACGAGCAAGATGACGCTAGTGACTATATATTTCGACAGTGTGTCCCACAATATTTATTTATTATTTATTGTACGAGAATATTATTTTGTTACAGCGACCTTTGAATTTTTTAGAACCCTTATTATATCAATGTTACATAAACTACTATTTGCTAACCTATCACACTGTTCATAGGTACGTAGCGTCATGTTTTCTTATGTTTCTCTTCGAATTCTAATACTAATGATTTTTTTATATCTCATGCTTTGAATGGGGGTCTTTGATAACGTTTGCGTTGGCGTTTTACTTTCCAAATGTATTTTTTACATTTTCCTAATAAATCAATAATGCCGCTGTTCGAGAGCTTTGGTGGCAAAGGTCGCGGGATCAAACCCCGGCTCGTACCTATATTAGTATACCTATACCTATTTACTATGAGTTTTTTGAAACTTATGTACGAAATATAATTTGATATTCACCAATCGCTTTTCGGTGAAGGAGAACATCGTGAGGAAACCGGACTAATAATTTATCCTCTGGGTTGGATGGTAAAATGGCAGTCGCTTTCGTAAAACTAGCGCCAACGCCAGATCTGGGATTAGTTGCTAAAGCAGACCCCACACTCCTTGAGCATAAGCCGGGGAAACGCTAGAACGAAGAAGAATGTCGCTGATCGAGTAAAAAGGAAAGAACTACGAATAAAGTTACAAATCCGATTATTAATTAATTTCTTACCTTCTCTTGCACCGCCAATTTGAAGCGAAATCGAGTACCCATATTACTAAGACAAAGTCCTACCTAATTACACGCCTCAAAGTTAGTTAGGCCCTTGTTCCACCACAGCTACTATTTGTTACGCTAAGGCGTGTTTATTGGCGTCTAAGCACCGCTTGAATTATGGCTTTAATAAAATTAATGAGATTCAGAACGGCCTATCTGTTGATAAGGGTGCGTTGAGGTGAGATAATCGAGAAAATTACTAGGTAGTTAATGAGATAAAAAATATAAATGATTTTTTTTACACCTCATATTCATAACAGGGTATTTTCTGCTCAAGCTCTGAATCAAAGTGGCACTTTTCTGTTCAAGGACTACACATTTTTACGTTTTCGGGCATTAAGTAGTGAAATCGTGGTGTTGGTATGATTCTGTTCGGTTTTCTTTATTTCACCTTAGTTGGTGTGAAAAGCAGTATGTGTCACACAGTATCAAAATTATTTTTGTCTTGGGCGTTAACGCTTAAGTCCCTCATTACAGTAATTACGCTCAGGATTCTACTTTGGATTCTATTGTAGAATCCATCGCTTCAGTCGGAATTCAATGTACGCCCTCGCTGAAAATATATCACAATCTACTTGTAACACAATCTACTATTTCACACCCCTGTTAGGGGGGAATCAAAGTGGGGCTTTTATGTTCAAGGACCACAAAGTTTTACTTTTTCAGGCATTTTCTGGTGGCGTGGTGTAAATGAAATCAGGAGACGTCTTGGCGTGGCTAAAAACGCAATGGCACAGCTACAGAGAGTATGGAAAGACCGTAATAGATATATCTCTGATGACAAAGAAGAGACTGGTCATCTCTTTAGTGTTTGCAATTTTCAGCTACGGCGCCGAAACATGGACATTGAGGAAAACTGACCGTGATCGCATTGACACCTTTCAAATTGTATGGATTGCATTTTGAACAAATAAGTGTATTCTGGAAGAACTGAGCATCGAAGAAAGACTTTTCTAGCCTGCCTACGAAAGATCCTGGAAATATTTGGCCACATTACCCAAAAAACCAGACACAACCGCGAATTGGTTCTTGGGGAGGTTAACGGAAGAACGTCATATGGTCTAAACCTTATCTGGTAGTCCGACAAAGTTTTTTGGACGCTGAACACCAAGCTGCATGATGCCCTCCATAAAGCCAAAGACAGTTACTGATGGAGGAGAATAATTATATAAAATGTTATCTCTTTCCGCGGGAATCACGACCCTCTGTAATGAGGAATACGACGCGAGGAGGGAGGATTTGGTAGCATCGTGGTATTCAAATTCAAATTCAAAAATATTCTGCAAGTAGGCCTAAAGGGCACTTTGACAAGTCAAGAAACATTACATTAAAGCATTTGCATGTATAAACATTTACAATATATAGTGACAAAAAAGTTATCTAAATACTGATAATTCAACAGCCAATACCTGGGTAAACAATATTAAAATAAATGTACCAAGTAATATTGCAAGAGATCTCTAAAGTTTATAATAAATTAAGTTTGGAGATGTTAAAGGTCCCCAATGTCTTGGTATTGGTGTGATCTGTTTTTGTTATTTCAGGTTTTGTTTATTTTCCTTACAGGGAGCATTGGTGGCCCAGCGGTATGAAGTGAGACTTTCAATCCGAAGGTCTCGGGTTCAAATCCTGCCGGCTCGTACCAATGAGTTTTTCGGAACTTGTGTTCGAGTTATCATTTGATATTTACCAATCGCTTTTCGGTGAAGGAAAACATCGTGAGGAAACCGGGCTAATCCCAATAAGGCCTAGTTTACCCTCTCGGTTGGAAGGTCAGATGGCAGTCGCTTTTGTAAAACTAGCGCCTATGCCAAATCTTGGGATTAGTTGTCAAAGCGGACCCCAGGCTCCATGAGCCATGGCACAAGCCGGGAAAACGCTAGGGAGAAGGAGAAGTTTATTTTTCTTACAGTTGGTGTGAAAAGCAGTATTAAACTTATTTATGCCACACCTGGCCATAAAGTGCCTTTTTCCGCACGCTACGCGTACGGAAAAAGCCGATTTCTGCCCACGTGTAGGCATAAAATGATGTACCTAACACGTGAGGTAAAAAATAAAGCCCTTGATCGCATATTTACGTCCCTCGCTTGCAGCTCGGGTCGCAAACATCTGCGATCTCGGCCTTTCTTTGTTGTACCACACTAGTTAGGTAATGTACTATTTCAATACAGTTGCTCAAAAAGTGCCGTTTTTTTGGCTGTTTTGCGTGCGCAAAGTTTGTTTTTGCGAACTAGTGCTTTTTACTTTTCCAATCTTTTTAAATTTAGTTTTGTTCCAATTCATGACTGCTTACCGAAGAGTATTATTGTTCGTTAACTTTACCGAGCCGTAATAAAACTAAATACCTACTATTAACGCAATAATATTAAAGATATTGATATTTCATATTTCAATAATTACTTCTTCATCATACTAATGACCATTAATTAAAAATATTAACATTGAAAACAGTTCTTATAAATCTGTGTGTATGAAACGGAACAGAGCCTACGAAACGTCAGTCAAAGTAGAGGCGTTTTTCAATCAGGTAAACATGTTCGAAGGGCCTCTAAGACATGACGATACAATTTGTCACATGCGATTTATTATTTTGTTTATGAGAAATAATAATAATGTTTATGGTGAGGGGCTGCACTCTCCCACCAGTGCTATAAAATGGTAGGTTTGTTTGTATAATGTAGAATATATAGGTTTAATATTTCTTTTTTTTTTTTTTTTTATATGTGATGAGTACTTGTAAAATATGTGTCCAGTTACACGAAATAAATAATTTTGATTTTTTGATTTGATAATTATTATGAGATTGAAAATGAGAAAGTAAAGAAGATAAGAAGGTAAACATTTTGAAGATGTTCTTAATATATCAACTGTATTACAATCGTGTCACGGAAATAATAAAAAAACTTTAAATTCGTTCTTATGTTATTTTTTTTTCGCATCTGTATTGAAAAACGTCGTTCGATTCACGTGCGGATATGTCATTAATTCAATCAATTAATGACATACTTTCCGCACTAGTATCGAAATGTACTATTACACGATATCAAAATATTTTTTTTCTACTCGCCGACTTTAATCTGCCAATTACGAGTACATAGACAAAACTATAAGCTCATACTTTTCGATATTAGACAGTCCAACTCAACTATAATATTTCATTTCGATACGCTGTAGGCAACTATAATAGAACTTCATACAAATTTTATACTTATTTGCGATGACGCCTGAGACTTTGCCGAGCGCGCGCCTCACGCCTGCGCCGACCGCGCCGGCCTGCCGGCCATCTTTTTGTGTTACATCCTTGTTAAGTCAATGAAATTGAATGATGAAATTGTTCCTCCATAGATGATGATGATGATGACTCGTAGAAAAAGTATTGTATACAATCGTAATATAATTAAGTTTTTCAATCTCGTACCTTACTTAACGGTACTCGACTGAAAAACTCTTCATTATATCACGATTGTATAAAATACTATTGTGTGAGCGTTAACGCTTGAATCCTTCATTACGCTCACGATTCAACTTGAGAACTCCTAGAAGAAGTAGAATAGTGTATTCAAGAGTCGTGAGTTCGCGTCGCCTGAGGCCATGAGTATTTTCCAATTTTTCTTTATTTCTAAGTAGCTTGGTATTGTTAGCAGACGTTTCTGCTTAAAGGATGACTTACGCTAGACCGGGCGGCGATGTGACCGGACCGGGTCGGTCTATTTATTTCTTTCGAAAGCATCACATCAGGTCCGCGCTATCACGTAACTCTTTATTTAATTTCTACCTTTGTCTCTCTCTTTAAATCACAACATGGCTTTCATTCTGCATCACTGTATTCCCCAAATATTCACCAGGAATATGCCATTCATATGTCACACGTCTTCTAACACAAGTAATGTTACACAGATGATCTTCCCACTAGATGAATCATTTACAGATTATTTAGGTATTTTCATTTAGGTAATAAATACCATATACACCATTTCGTGCGCAACCAGGACCTCTTAGAAGGAACAGACAAATTTTAAAATCCGTTATGGTTTTAATGTCGACAATTGATTACTCTCAATTCATCTTTTCTCTAATGTTTAGCATAAGCGAGATTTACAAGTCAGTGCAATGAAAAGGATATGAATTTGAACATGTGGTACATTAAATACCTGCGTGATCGGAGGTAAGTATATTCATAATGTCTTGTAAAAGTTATAAAATGGTCAGATAAACAAATAATATCGAAAGTCTTTTCCAGTTTAAAAATGCGTATGCCGTACTTTTATACAGGTTTTAATTGTAAATATTAGTTTTATATGGTATTTGACATCGTTTGATACCCGAATATCAGAATTGTTGATATAATCACACACGATGCCATCATTACACTACAAATGTTAAAAACAATTTCTATTGCAATAAACGATTTTAAACTTACATGGTCATTTGCATTATAACTAATATTTAAAACGGGATAATTACCATGTATGTTTGTTTTATTGAGCACCCGATATTTCGACACTGTTGCAAGCGTCATGTTCACAGAGTAAACTAAGTATCGGGTGCTCAATAAAACAAACATACATGGTAATTATCCCGTTTTAAATATTAGTTATATTGCAATAAAGTCTATGCGGAATCTACGAGGGTAATCTACGCACGACTGGGCTAGGCACATACCTCTGAACAATACTGCACCTGCGCTTCATTTCAACTCGTGTGCGCATTGCTTTGTGTAGCGGTAGCAAGCTTTCAATACAAGTTTCTGGTAATTTTTAGTTTCGGATGCGTTTTTATTATGAGTCGATGAACAATTGCCTATATCATATTTAACATTATTGTTTAAAATGTTCAGATTAACTATATAAATAAACCTTTTATAATTTATGCTTAAATATTGATGCGAATGTAACTCTTTTTGTTACCTTCTCATGATAAAACCGCTGAATGGATGAATGAAATTTGGTTTGGAGATAGTATGACTCCTGAGGAAGGACATAGGATAGTTTTTGTTTTACTTCCAAGCAAACGAAGTCGCGGGCAAAAACTAGTAGCTTATAAAAAACACAAGTGTCTGCAATCAACTAATGATACTGAAATATTTTTCGTTTATGACATTAGTCTGTATAATTATGTTATAAGATTAGCGAATTATCGAAAGTACTCCTGATTTCTATACAGAAACAAATACTCCACGTACTTTTTTGAATTTACCAAATTAAAACGAACTTCTATCCTATCCGTACCTCGGCGAGACCACTCGGCTTTGTCCCGCTACTAATTGACGCCGGCCTGATCGGCTGCGCCTCATTCAACACATTTCTAGAATTTCATTAAGACTTGTCGATTTAATAGTTGGGAACTGATTTATAGTTTCACATGTATTTTTTACTGATTTTAATTTAACTTAACATACTTTTTATACATACGGACATTTTATTAACTTTAATGTAGGAAAACAATTCGTCCTACTTACTATACATAAATAACATCTTACTGATAACTATTTTTCTGCAAATATATGACTCGTCAATTATTATCTTAAGATTTGGATCCCTTGATTAAAATTATTAGGGTAAAATTATGCCTTTTCTTGCTCTACATACGTAATTGAAATTATTTGAAACGTCTCTCCTATCTGTACCTACCTCGACTGGACTACTCGGCTTTGTCCCGCTACTAATTGAAGCCTACCCGATCGGCTGCGTTTCATTCAACACATTTCAAGAATTTGATTAAACATGGCCAAATTCTTGGGAACTGATCTATAATTTCACGAGGTCACTGTTTTTACTTATTAAGTGAAAATTTTATAAATCTAATTTAACGTGTCATAGAAAACTTTCTTAATATAAATTTACGAATATTTGAATTAAATACCAGATGATTTTATATAGTTAATGCAATAGCACGAAAACGGTTTTTAAATACACTTCGCATGAAATGGAAAGTGATCGAGAGGAAATTGATATACCTACCTGAGATAAAGATTCCGAATAGTTAGAGTCAGTCTATGCTAAGTTTCCTAGATTTTGATAGCACAGAATGTGAAAGTGTTAAGTAAACGTCATGATTTCATAGAAGTTTGATGTTTAAAATAACACTTTAAAGTTTGACAGTTCATTGGTCGGAAGAGATAACGTGGTTTGACTCTAGGTATTGATTACAAGTATTACAACCAATAATTTCAATGAAAACTTGCTACCTACTGTACAAAACGTAAAAAAAATACTAGCGAATATTCAAAAGGCGTGATTAATATCGAGGTTTGATTGGGATAAAGTAAAAAAAAAATTGTTATTTTTTATTTTCCTTTTTGGGCAGGTCGTTTTAAACCAACCGTCGATCGCGTCAAAAATATTTTTTTTCTTATTAGAATACAGGTAACCTTTTTAAACGGATCACAATTGTATTTGTTAGAACCTGCATAATTTAATTTTCACTAGCTGTCCATAATGTCACCTAACTCAGATTTGGGAAACAGTATACCATAACGGGAAGGAAGTGTAATCGCGTATAAATCATGGTAAACTGCAGATAATTTCACTAAGCCCGCATTTCACACTCCACTCGGCAATTACCCGTGATCTGTCTGATTAACATGCGTTGAGCGCGGGCCGAGCGGGCGGGGCCGAATGACGGCGATTTCTGTTACACAGTGCTAGAGTAGAGATAAACTACTTTTACAAAGCATGTGTTCGAAAAGTGCGTTTTGTGATGTAGCCAAATCGAGTGGAAAGTAGTACTTTTCCTTAATAGTGCGGGAATGGATTTCATCGTATTTTCCACATGACCGGGAAGACACGCTGCCCCAGCTGGCGCACACCCTGGTGTACTGGGGACACTGTACTGTGAACATATGACTACTACACTACCGCTAATAATTATTGTTTATTTACTCGCACCATAAATGGTAAAACATTGTATGAAACACGTTCATAAAGATTTCCGACTCGATTCCGAAATATTACACTCGTCGCAAATCACCTACATTCCGCACATGTTCCATTATTAAAGTGCATGATCCTGCTATATGTTTAAATCAACGTCCGCGTCTAAATTAATGACAATATATACTCGTATACATAATCCCCATGTAAAACCTGAACGCATGTTATAGGCAAATCAAGACAAAAGAGGCAAATCTCTAACCAGCGACACTATTTTGCCGCGGTTGCGATGGAAAATAGGGACAGAAGTTACTGAAGTTGAGATCGTGAAGCGCAGGAACATAGGAAGACATCATGCTATGCAAGGTATAAATATAAAGAGTGACCTATTCATACGAGTATGTTCATCGCCAGTGCGATTTTTTTGCGAATATCATGCAAGCAAATCATATAAACAACAACAAAGTCCTCTTTGATGATGATTTGGCCACACCGATTGCTACTTTTGAAATTACTGATAATGATAATTTGCAGTCATAATTTTAAGTCAATAAAGATTATTCTAAATAAAAAGAGACGACAATTTCCCCGATAAAACAAGAGACTGTCACAATTTAGCTAGTGTTGGAAACATTTTTTATCGTAACCGGATCGCTCGACGCTCGACATTGATTTATTCCCCGCTCCCCGCTAGGTAATTAGGCTCATAGTGTTGTGTTTCTGTCGGTGAGTAAGGTTGCCAGAGCTCCAAGAGGATTCACTGTGTTGACAGCTGGGGAGTGGGGTGTACCCACGGAGCTAAGCTTGCCCCTTTAGCTGTCAACACAGCGAATCCTCCTTTTTTTTTTAAGGGTCGACAACGCGCGTGTAACTCCCCTGGAGTTGCAGGCGTCCATAGGCTACGGTGACCGCTTACCATCATGCGGGCCGTATGCTTGTTTGTCACCGTCGTAGTATTAAAAAAAAAAAAAAAAAAGGTAAATCGCCCCGCTGCCCGCGCCCAATGGCGCCACCGATCGACTAATTGTCGGCATGGTCGTTGCCGACACGTGATCCTTCAGGTGTTGGAACTGTTGATTAATACCATCTGACAAGGTGAATTATTGCGGCGAACAACGATCGGATTATACCATTTAACTACTGTAGTTATACAGATGATATGTTATTAAGAAATCTATTGTTTAATACTCGTAAATATTTCTTTTTCTACTCCAGGACTTCTATTTGTCAATCAGATGACTGACAGCGATATTAAAAAAGTATACATTATAGCGTTGTCTATGGTATTCCATAAGAACACTGCTCCTATGGATTTTCATACAATATATTAGAATAGTATTTTTTTTTTATAATGTGCATATGACATCTTCCACATTCTGCCACCTTTCTATTTAGATTTTGCTTTTTTCACTATTTTAGCTGTCGTAGACTAGGTTATGCAACAGCTCATAATTGGTTCTTAAAACTTGAGGGTTGCCGTTACGAAAAGAGACGAAGTCGAGCCCTTATTATATCACTGTTGTATAAACTACTATACTTACACAAATTTAAACATGGTAGATAGTGTGTGATGTTATGATCTAGGTATCATCAATGTTTTGCCTATAGGCCATGCCAGAGACCCCTACATTAAACTAGATGCAGCAAACTACTTTGCAATACTTCATAACGTAGTCCAAGACTGCTAACTGCTACCAAACCTAACAGACCAATACTCCATTTTTTCTCTCTTATTATTTAATATTTCCCAATCAGAATACGATGCTACCGGTTTACCTAGCCTAGTGGTAGTGACCGTGCCTACAAAGCTGGAGGTCTCAGATTCGAATATTTGTAAATGTTTGCCTGAGTTATAAATGTTTGCTCTGTCAGATAAGTATATGTATACATATCGTCGTCTAGTACCCATAGTACAAGCTTTGCTTAGTTTGGAATTAGGTTGATCTGTGTAAGATTGGTTCCAAATAATTATTTTTATTTTATTTATTTACTCATCTGAACGGATACCAAAGACAGTTATAAACCCTCTTTAATACGAATACAAAATAGGTTTTATCTTTATCATTTATTGATACAAATATGTTTACCTACGTTTCAATTGATAATAAATAATTAGGTTTAACCAATTTAAATAAACTCATTCATTGCGCTAACCAATCAGCAATTGAAATGGACATACGAACCCACCATCCAACCAACCATTTGAAATGTAAAATCAGTAGGTATCGAATTTAAACTATCGTGAGATATATTAATATTATGACACGCGCCACAGTACGCCCGTCTGCGTAATCGCGCATGGTACTCGACGCTTAATAATGGAATCCTAAGATCACCGAAACATGTCGCGCGTAGTGACTAATAATAAGTGAGTGTTATTCGTAATTTATTAAAAAAGTAATTATTAAATTTCTGTATTTAATCGTTAACAGCTAATATAGGAGAATTAAACATGGCGATGAATACTCACCTTAATTAGGTACCTACGTTTTCACTAAACATCCCAAATCATCCAAGAACTAACTTAAACCGATCTCAGTTTCTGTTTTCCAGGAATATTGCTCGTCTTATTTAATAAGTTACGCTTTCCGAGCGGAGCTTAAGAAGTACGAGTGTCCATTTACGAAAGGTCATAAGCGACTGCTTATTTGTATAGACATGGAGCGTTTCGTATCGATGGCATCAGAATGCACCGTCGATTGTACCCGCGCGGGTATTCAAAGCAATCTGTGCATCCAGGGATCACGTCCTGCATAGTTGGGACCCAAGCGAGAAGAAAACTCGATGAAATAGATTTTGTTAAAAACTTCGTGGTTTGAGAATAACAGCTTGATCTGTTCTTTCAAGTGATACTTACCCAATTAAGTGACACACAATTTAGTTTGTTTAGATGGGTGTCGCTATTAAATACGGTTCGTTCACATTGAGTGCCAGAAGAGATCCAATCAACTATTTTTCTAAGGTAGGTAAATTTAATATTTTTCCTACTCATAATGTCCCAAAATACAAGGTTTTGTTCGCAATCCGCACTGTGACGAAGAGGGGTTTACGAGAAATTAATTAATTATTTTCAATATCAGCGCGGCGCGGTCGCCGCAAACGAATGGACGCGTTAAGTATCTCTGGACAGAGGCAACCTATGAACGATCTGCTCGCTTTGCTGCAACAGAAGCTGCTGCTGAAAGGAGATATGGACGTGGCGACACCTGTCCAGATGAGTTCGCAGGCACGAACTTCACCGTCAAACACATCTGTGAAGCCAAGCAGATACTGTGTCATACCCTCGGGATTACCGGCACATACTTTCCTCATCGAAGAGGGGATATTAAATTAAATTAAATTAAATAATTATTTATTTCAGAAAAAAATTTTTCCATAAATTATTAGCATCTTATTATTAGTCTTAACCTATGTTAGTGTATGCGTAATTATATTTTAACTATTTTTTTTATATATCTGGGAAGAAGACCCCTCAGGATATGAAGATTTGGAGGGAGAATAAGGACCGGGTTCCGGAATTTGTGGCGATGGGTGCCTCTAGCCTGCCGTCTGATGCTTCGGACCTATTATCGGATTAAAAACAATAAAAATTTTGGACACTTTTTTTTTCTCCTAGTAGGATCAAAAGACAGATCTGAAGAAAATCTGACAGATCTGAAAGAGAGATCTGAGTAGTAAAAACTTTAAATTTACCTATATTAGAAAAAAAGTTATGGGATCTCTTCTCACCAAAATGTCCGCCAGCGATAGCTAAGCGTTACGCTCCTAGCCAATTCCGTGGTTATTGCGTTATGTAGCGAAAAGCGCCAATGAACAGTCAAGTGAACCTGACGGTGTTCATAATAATTTTGGAATATGAATAAAACGTTACGTAGATGTAATAAATAGTCTTTGGTAAAATGATTTCCAGCATGGTTGCGAGCGCCAGAATTTCGGTCGCATCAATTCTGCTGCATTCGGTTTCGTACAAAGAACCTGTTCCGGCGGGCAACTGATTTTGCGTCCATGTGAACCGAAACACGACAAAAAAAAACACTCGTGTTTCGCTACTTGTTTCCTTTTAAAACTTTAACAGTTATTACGCCTTTGACTCTACTTATGACGAAACCATAGGTAATTTTAAGTAACTGTCTAATATAGGATATGATTTTAATTTTTTGGTAATAAAAGAGCCACATCTTGTTAAAAGACCTACAATGTCGTATATGTCGAGAATTCTTAATAAAAAATCACATGCATACAAATAGTATGCTATTAGACCACAAAACAACTGTTTAAGATAGCAAAAGTCAGAAATTATTATTATTTGCATTAAATCATCCGAAAAAGCGTGAAGTCATGAGCGTTCTTAAAGAATAAGGACTTTAATCACATGCATATTTTTTTGCTGTATTCAAAAACCCCGAACTATTATATGATCGTCAGCCTTAAGGAACAACTTGAAAATGAGCCAGGTTGAAAAGAAAATTGTGAAACGGTGCCTTGCACCTCACAGCAGAATGGAATCGGCGACAGAAAAAATACCTGTCTACGAGCTAACAATGGCTGAGCCAGGAGACGGTTCAAAGATTTTTTACGCTTTTATCTGATACTGTGTACTTAAAAAATTGTTACAATTCACTCGTACTCCTTTGAAAAGTCTTGCCAATAGATTGTGAAAGTTGAAGGAATTTGAAATGCATTTCCTTTAGACGTATTTTTAAAGGAATTGTTCTGAAGATAGGCGGGGACGGTTTCTTGGTACGAGCCTCGCAATTCGAAAATGTATTAGGAAGACGAGAATATTGATAAGCTAGGTACCTACTTTGAATCTTTGTGAGACATAATGGATATGTAGTGATACTCTGCTTACAATTTTGTAAGTATTAGTTACAAAATATTGTCTTCTGTTACCGCGATTGTTATTCATTGAAATTAAACACTTTAGAACGGATTAATCGCGTTTATTAACACCATGATCCTACGTTTCGAGCCCTTTACAGCACTCGTTTTCACAGGGTTAAGATGATGACTGAGAGAATGCGAATTCTCCCCGTCAATCAAAAAAGTTACTTGTGCAAACTAACTACATACAAAAATATAAAAAAATATAAAAAAAATAAAAACAAAGGTTAGTCTACAATGCCCAGAGGAGCTTATAAAGCTAGTAATACATAGCCTGAAGGGCATTCTATAATTGAAATAAAAAAAATTTAAACCCTGTAAGGATTAACATACATACAACTTACGAACGCTTCCCTAACTGGCTTATGGAGCAGGAAGAAGCGACAAGAAAACTACCCCATTTTGCCTCTTTTATCCGTTTTCAATCTTTTCAAACAAAGTCCACACTAAGGTCTTCCAGTTCTGTGTCGTGCTTGATCCTTGATGAGATGTAAAATAGGATCCCAAGCTGGTGGTACCGAAAAGCCATCCTCTCTATTGAAATTAGGGACCTTCTTGATTTCAATAGCCTCGCGCAGTATCCTGGGAATGTAACGCTTCTCCTTGGCGAGGACGAGAAGTTTGTCAAATAGCGTTAACAAAAAGGAATAAATACAAAGGCGAGCTTATCCATACAAGGGATCTCTTCCAGTTTACTTAGGTAACTAATAATATATAAGTGTATTGAAATTAAACACTTTAGAGCGGATTAATCGCGTTTATTAACACCATGACCCTACGTTTGGAGCCCTTTACAGCACTCGTTTTCACAGGGTTAAGATGATGACTGAGAGAATGCGAACTCTCCCCGTCAATCAAAAAAGTGATTTGTGCAAAGCTTTCAAACTTTTTTGATTGACGGGGAGAATTCGCATTCTCTCAGTCATCATCTTAACCCTGTGAAAACGAGTGCTGTAAAGGGCTCGAAACGTAGTGTCATGGTATTAATAAACGCGATTAATCCGTTCTAAAGTGTTTAATTTCAATGAACAACAATCGCGGTAACAGAAGACAATATTAATATGTAGGTGTGATAAGATCCTGAACAAAGTAAGACCTATCTTACTACAATGTTGACAGTGGATTTGTACGTCAGCGCATAAACGCGTCAAGGTGCTGAACCACATAAATCCCGGCGACAATCGATATCAGATAATGATCTCAGCGTTGAGTTCAGACAGTCGGGCTGATTGAAAAGTGAACGGCAGCGGGACGTAGCCGAAACGTCGCCGAAATTCACTCCGCTGCACTGGTCTGAAAGGAAAGTGGCTCTTGTTTACTAGCTTATTAATTTGCAGAGTTCCTATCAGCCGCTATGAGATTTTATAACGATTGCTATATGTGATTACTTAATCACAATTTGAATTTACAAAGACAATACACCTACATACAATTCACGAAATTCGGGAATTCATTGTGAAGCAGGCCACTAAACTCGATGTAACAACCACGCCCAGGGGTTTTACCACGACATCTTAACGTGATTCAGTTGACGACCTAAACTGAGTCGCTTCCATACAACTGAGCCTAAACTGAATCGCTTTAAGACGTCATGGTAAGGCCCCTGGAGCTTAACCTAAAAGAAGAAGAAGACATTTTATAAAACATAGAACGGGACTATCGCAAAATGCAGTTCATTTACTATATTAAAGTAAATTAACTGCATTTGCGATTGACGTTTCGACACAGTTTCATGTGTATACGCCACTTATCGATAACAGCTAGTCTATGATGGTCGGGTTTTTATCGTTTACCGACGTTGCTGTCACGTTCTAACAAGTATGTATGTGCGAAAGTGACGCATAGCGTGATAAACGATAAAATGGCAACCATGCTAACCCTACAGGACTGTCGATGTTTTTATTTTGTCAAACCCTTAGACGTCAACGTTCGTGCTAGGAAAATATCTAGGTATATTCATGTGTCATAGTCACGGCTTGACACTTGACACTGACTTGGTTTTTATGTTTTATAATAATGTGTACAAAACGTAAAAGTTATAAGTTTAGTGTTAAAAGAAGAAGACACCTAGAATTTCAATATCGTGTCATGCATATGCCCGGTTTGAGTTCAGAAAATATATCTGCCAGTGTAACGTTAAAATAGAGTAAAACGTCTTCTCTTTCCTAGCATTTTCATTGCCAAGGCTCAGGGAGCCTGGGGTCCGCTTTGGCAAATGATCCCAAGATATGGCGTAAGCGCTAATTTTACGAAAGCAGCTGCCATTTGACCTTCCAACACAGAGGGTAAGTTAGGACTTATTGGAAGTAGTCTGATTCCCTCACGATGTTTGCCTTAACCGTAAAGCGATTAATAAATATCAAATTATATTTCGTATATAAATTCCGAAAACTCATTGGTACGAACCGGGATATGAAGCCGCGACCTTCGGTTTGAAAGTTGTATGCTTTTACTGCTAGGCTACCAAAGCTCATAGTCATCAAGTAGTTTATGACAAAAATGTTTTAAAGCAGAGCATGATCCCAGACTCACTAGCCCGCTGGGAATTCCCGCGATCTTTCATTTCGGTTCGTGATCGCATGTAAGGTATTTGAACGCTGCAGTTGCTCAGCGCTCTCCAGCGTTTCTTAAACAAAAATACTGTTTATTTAACTTACTTTCTATCGATGTTTATGCTTAATAAGAAAAATAATTTCATCGATCACAGTTGTGTTATGTGTTGTTATTCTGTCCCGTCAATCCAAACACATGCAGCACAGTTTGTTACAAGAAATGATGTAGCATAATTTGTTCTACTAACAAGCTTGGTAGATGGCCCCTCATGAAAAGGAAATAAAACTATATAAAAATGGAAATATAACTTGTTTTGTGAACTTTAATGCGATAAAACCGTGATTTTAAAAGTGACTTTTAGCTATGGCAACAAGTGACAATAAATTGCTGATTAACCCAGTTATCAAAATAAAATACAATTTTAATGTAAATAATAATATTCTGTTAAGGTAAACGCACCGATATAGGGCGCCGTATACAATAATTCCGCGTTAATTCCATTATACTTTATGGAACCATTTTAACGTTGACACCGGACATTTAGCTGGTAAAGTTTTTGGTGGGACGAAGGAGATTGGGCCGACATCAGCGGGTTTAGCTTAAAATCGTTACAATTGTTTGTTCCTTTATCAAACAAGCCTGCAATGTTGTTGCAGAAATATTTATGTTTAGTGATTTGGGACTAGTTTTCACTGAAACGTCCCATTATCGGTTAAAAAAAGATGCGTTTTCATTTGCCTATTATATTGAAACCGATAACGAGATCTTACATAAAACACGTGATACATATAAAATAAGAGGAGGACTTTCAACTTTTGATACATTTAGACAACAACTTATACAGATATCAGAGAAATATCAAAAAATACCCCAAATTTGCTCTTAAATGTCCCATGATCGGTAAAGTTATTATACGTATATGTGTTTCTGCATGGAAAGGTTGGTTGCCGCTTTGTCATCTATCACACATAATAATATATACAACTTTTGTAATGATCCAAAAAAAAAAGTACTTACTTTAAAAAAAATACAACATGATATATACTATTAAATAATTCATAATAACATAAATGACTTGTTTTACTTCTTCAATTATTAGCAAGCATTACAAGACAATTGTCTTGACCTTTAAAACTTGGAGATGGAACTTTATTAGATCCATAAATACTCTTTCATTACATTTTCGTTTTGATTCTAATAATATTTTCAATATCTCGAAGTTTCGAGGGTGCTCATTCTAAGCCCATCTTTTTACTTTATGATTCGTATGAAATAAAAATTGAATGTTGATTTTCGGTGGATTTTTAGGGAGCTATAAAGACGTTTTATCTGTTTCTCCCGCTCCGTACATTTGGGGATTTACCTTTTACGGGAAGGTAAAGAAACTTAAAGTAGAATTATGATTAATGTGTTTTCGCTGCTCTGCTTAATCGTGTGGATTTTTATGGTTCAATTTCATAACTTTTATGCTGAGTTTTGTTATCAGAGGGTTTTGAGTATTTAAGTGATACCGTTACGCCAATTGACGCCTCACCTGTAATAAAAAAATACTGGTTAACTTAATATTTTGACACATTCCCGTCTAAAGATTTTTTGTAGCGCGACGCCTTAGCCGATTACATGGATTTCCCGATTTGCAGCGAAAGCGGCGAGTAGAAGTGTAAGGACAACATGTCGTAATTACTGATGAATGGATCAACGAGATATCGAAATCTTTCGATTTGTATTATATATCTTGAAAACTTAAATGCTTTTTAAAATGAGATTTAAAATAAACACTATTAACAGACTTAAATTTTACCGTAATTCTCATTTTGATCTGATTTCCCCAGTGTCTCCCACTACTGTCTTTTAATATACTATCTACCTGAAAAAACTATCAACCCGTCGGTGTTGAAGTTATTTGTAATTGTTTTAATTCCTACAGTATTAGAAAAAACTCATTAAAGACTTTAATTTATAGTAGATAGAGCATGTAAATCAATACAATCTAAATATAAATATTTACATTTAAATTATAAATTGAAAGTGATGTCATACTCGTATACTAAGTGCAGAAAACGTGACCATGGCCCGCAGTGCCCATGGCTGGGATCGAAGCAGCGACCTTGCGTTCACGTGCTTTACCATTATATTTACAATTAAAATACCTACATATTATTATGTATAAGTATCTATAAACAACAAGTTTTTATGATCTCTGATTAAATTTTGTTTTTTTTTTCAATCCGAAGGTCGCAGGTTCAAACCCCAGCTTCAAACTTATGTACCGAAATGTCATTTCATATTTACCAATCGCTTTTCGGTGAAGGAAAACATCGTGAGGAAACAGGACTTATATCGATAAGGCCTAGTTTAACCTCTGAGTTGGAACGTGAGATGGTAGTCGCTTTCGTGAAAACTAGCGCCAACGCCAAATCTTGGGATTAGTTGACCAAGTGGACCACAGGCTCCCTGAGCCATGGGACACCTAAGCTGGGAAAAAACTGGTAAAAAGGAGTGTCGCAACCTTAATATGGTCAGGTATCTTTTCCGTGTTATTTTCAATTGCACTGTCAACGAATATTCATAGAAGTCGAGTATGATGGACTTTTTTCTACTCGCCGACTTTAATCTGCCAATTACGAGTAACAAAACTATAAGCTCATACTTTTCGATATTAGACAGTCCAACTCAACTATAATATTTCATTTCGATACGCTGTAGGCAACTATAATAGAACTTCATACAAATTCTATACTTATTTGCGATGCCGCCTGGGACTTTGCCGACCGCGCGCCTCACGCCTGCGCCAACCGCGCCGGCCTGCCGGCCATCTTTTTGTGTTACATCCTTGTTAAGTCAATGAAATTGAATGATGAAATTGTTCCTCCATAGATGATGATGATGATAACTCGTAGAAAAAGTATTGTATACAATCGTAATATAATTAAGTTTTTCAATCTCGTACCTTACTTAGGCCACTCAGCAAGCTTCGTGGCCTAAACACGGTACTTGACTGAAAAACTCTTCATTACGAGTATATCACGATTGTATAAAATACTATTAAAGTTTACTTTTACGTAATCCGGCGAAAACGATGTCAGCCATGATAGTAGTGGTATGACGTCACTGTGCAGAAAAACAACATTTGTCAAACTCAAATTTTTATTGACATATAAATATAAATTGTTCCGTTATTCGCTGTTTGTCAATGTCACAGAAGATGTTACGTACCGAACTTCACTCGTATAAGATTCAACATGAAATTAGCTTCGACGAGTATAATGACGTCACTACATGGCAGACAGCGTTTTTACTGCTCAAACTTAAAAAAATATGAATACTAATTTTTATTTGAAAATAGATAGCCGTTGTACACTTTTAATACCCGAAGTCTACCAATATTGCGTTCTTTAGTCAAATACTATAGAAAATAATTGTTTATTGTGCCAAATTTGATATGATTCTAGTAGCCTATTGTTACATTATTTGTCGTAGCAATTTGTTGTTAAAGCGAGTTTTTTGTTAATATTTCTTTTCATTTTACTATGCCATTGAAATGGGTTAAACAAACTTATCACAGGTGAAAATGTGTTGGCGTTGAACGAGAAGAGAATGTTACAAAAGAAAACTAACAAAAGTTCTAGAGCACACTCAATCATTAATTACTAAAACCTTTCAGCAACAACGCAGGAAACCCATCACGGTCTGTCAACACCTGAAAGGTGCACCAAAAAACAAAGCAAACAGAACCCTCCCTAACGGAGTCACGTGGTCGAACGTGACCACCATTAATGAGAAGGTAAGGAAATTACGCGGTTTAGGCTCCTGAGTTCACATGAGGGCAAAGATAAGGGCGATGGAAAGAAAAATGTTTTATGCCTTTTAGTGTGGTCCAACTTTGTATGGAGATAAAAAAATAATATAAAATATCTTGTTCGCAATCCGTATAATTTCTTGTAATATTTGTCCACAATTGCTTTAGTTACTTACTCGGGACGATTGAGTCAATTTTGTCTAAACCATATGCTTTTTACAGAACTCCCAGGATTAAATGTGTAGGTACCTTATTAAGGCACTTATTAAACACATGTCCAGTTTTTGTATAAATTATTATTATTATTGCAAGCCTATACTGTCCCACTGCTGGGCAAAGGCCTCCCCCCACCTTCTCCACTCTTCCCGATCGAGAGCAGTCTCTGGCCATCGTTGCAAAAAGGAGTCAAGCTCGTCTCGCCATCGCCGAGATATTATTTTTTTTTTCGATATATTTCGAAAAAAAAAACACAACAATGTAAGCGACCACTGAATGAGTTCAAATTGGGCACACAGATTACTATTTCATAATAGAATAGACGGAGCCTTGTTGAGGTAAAAATATCAATATTTTATATTATTATTTTTATTTTATTTATATTTTTACCTCAACAAGGCTCCGTCTCTTCTATTATGAAATAGTAATCTGTGTGCCCAATTGGAACTATTCAGTTGTCGCTTACATTGTTGTGTTTTTTTTTTTCGATAATTTTTATACAAAAACTGGACATGTCGTCCATTAAATACAAAAGCGACACAACTAAAAAAAAATCTAAATTTATTTTATTGCAAAAACGACATTATAAACACTAATATTACCCCGTGGCACAAAGACACCTGTCGATTTGTCATTAGAAATTAGTAAAATTATGCAGGTGCCCTTTTTGCACTATCACTCCTTCGTGACTAACTTCAGTGCTAAACCGCCATTTTGTCTGTTGCGACTCGATCGTCGACCCGAACGCACGGCAGTTTTGTGAAAAAGTGCCATAAAACAAAAACAAAAGTGATTACATTCGGAAACATATAAGCAAAAGTGCCATATTTGTACATGTGGCAGTTTTGAATAAAATAAATATGTAAGTATTGTGTTTCTTTATACACAAAGGAGTCGCAATACGGAATGTGGCAGTTTTGATTTTAAAATTATCTCTTAAATTGGACTTTTCTTAAAACAAAACTGCCGTTTTTGAATTTGCAACCTTTTTGAATTAAAAATATATTTGAGTTCATCAATCAAAAGTGCCATATTTGTACATGTGGCCGTTTTGAATAAAATAAATGTGTAAGTATTGTATTTCCTTATACACAAAGGAGTCTTAATACGGAATGTGGCAGTTTTGATTTTAAAATATGCTCATAAATTGGACTTTTCCGAAAACAAAACTGCCGTTTTTGCATTTGCAACCGCTTTGAATTAAAATTATATTTGAGTCCATCAATAAAAGTTGCCATATTTGTACATGTGGCCGTTTCGAATAATGATAAATATGTATGTATTGTATTGCTTTATACAAAAATGTGTCGTAATACGAAATGTGGCAGTTTTTATTCTAAAATGTACACTTTAATTGTACGTTTCAAAAAACAAAACTATCGTATTTGCATTTGCAATCGTTTTTAATTCAGAATATATTTAAAACCATAAATGTGCCAGAGCCACATTCTTGAATATGTTTATTTTGCATGAAATCTTTGTTTAAATAAATATAATATTTATATAAAAAACGTACTACTTTGTAATGTGTTCGTTTTGCTTAAAAATATTGTAGAAAACAGCTAAATTTTTTATATGTTATAATTAAATTTCTACTATGCTGTTTGTTTTTCAAACCCTGTAATCCCTGTATTAAATGATTTAATATC
Source organism: Lathronympha strigana (assembly GCA_949128165.1). Taxonomy (NCBI): domain Eukaryota; kingdom Metazoa; phylum Arthropoda; class Insecta; order Lepidoptera; family Tortricidae; genus Lathronympha; species Lathronympha strigana. The sequence goes on from OX421905.1 coordinate 19,064,181, forward strand.
GTAAATTTACCCACTAACGGTTTTTTTTATACGCATGAAATAGCTTCACGTCAAACTAAGTTTGTATGTTTATGTGTGCCTAATTGACAATGAAACCAAATTATAGAAGTTAATTTTAAAGTAATTATAAAATTAAGCTTGGCATGTTTTATTTAGTTCACGTTGCAGTACAATTATTTAGTATCTTGGAGCTGATGGTGACGACAGAAACCAGCAAAGCTAATGTAGTCAAGTATGTCAGTTATCAGATATACTATTACAACGTATTTGTAGGTGAGTTCAATATTTCGTTTTTCAAACCAAAAAAGGATCAATGTAAGGAATGTACCATTTTTAAAAATGCTGATGCCAAAGAAAAAGAAGACTTACAAGATGAGTTCGATTTGTATATATAACACAAAAGTCACTGGCCCAAGATGAAAAAAAAAGTGATAAAGAAAACGTAAGTAATACTTTCATAGTGTCGTTTTACAATTTAGAAGCGTTAATGCCTTGTCCACAAGGTGATCTATCCAGTTTTTATTACATTTCCAAATTGAACCTTCTTAATTTCACGATAACGGAGCTGGTCACAAAGCAAACAAATTGCTATGTTTGGCATGAAGGAGAAGGAGCTAGAGGTGGGAACAAAATAGGAACATGTGTGCTTACTTACCTAAAAAACTTGATAACGCTACTGAAGACCTGGATGTTGCATTTTATAGTGACAATTGCTGCGGTCAACAAGAGAATAAATTTATGTTAGCTGTGTACCATTATGCCATTAATGAGTATTCTAAGATTAGAAGTATTACCCATAATTTTTTGATCACTGGGCACACCCAGAATGAAGGAGATCCGGTTCATTCTACTGTTCAATAAAATATCTCCAAGGCATTAAAATCCTCGCCAATATATGACCCAGAACAATACATTACTCTTATTAAAACCGCAAAGAAACAAGGCGATTCTTCCAATGTGTTTGAATTAACCCATGAAGATTTCTGGAACATTAAAGCTTGAGCTGATGGTAAATATACGGTTACTGAGGATGGGGAAACGATAACATGGGCTGACATAAAGGTAATGAAAACTGTTCGCGGCGAAAAGCACAAGGTTTATAATATAAAAACATCCTACACAGAAGACGAAGTCTGTATCCACGTTAAAACGGGGCCAAAAGAAGAGTGTTTGATAACATAGTATTGTAAGTTTTGTACCTTGGAAATATTTAGGTGATTAAGCCATACAAATTTGTATTTTTTTGTATTTGTATTTTTATAAATTTAACTCGTTAAGAGTAACATAGTAAGACAATTTGTTGATCTCAATTTAACGTGTGATTTATAGTTAACAGGTACGCATCCAAATTTTATAATAACAATAATAAGTAATAACATATTTTATGTCACTCAAATGATTGTGCTGAGAAGTATTATTTTTGATAAAGCGTTTATTAGGGAAGGTTTATTTTAGCCTAGAACGTGAGCTATTTAGTGATTTTGTTGTTATGTATTTGTAATACATATTATTTGTTATCATACAAGTGAAACAAATATAAATCTAACCCTGTTGATTTGAATTTTTTATTAAGAAGAGAGATTGTGTGGTATATCCATGTTCTGACAAAAAGTAAATGTCAAGGAAGATGTTTTGTTGTTAAAAATCAATATTTCAATATTTACGACATGATTTTTGTATGCTTTATATTCAATAAATGCTTATTTTTTGTATTTGTGGCCTTTGATTTAAAAAAAAAATCAGAGTTTTTGGTTTTTTTTTTTAATGCAAAACGGACGTTTACGCTGGTAAAAGTTTGTACAGTACAATTTACTTTAAAATGACCAAACACATCGAAAGAGGGTTGATATACCTACAAGTTGATATATAACACATATAATATTAATGTACTAAATAAAGTTTTATTAACAAAAAACGAATACAAAAACTTTAAACAACTCCCCTGTAAAAAAGTACATTTTTGACTTGTGTCGCTTTTGTATTTAATGGACGATGTGTTTAATAAGTGCCTTAATAAGGTACACATTTAATCCTGGGAGTTCTGTAAAAAGCATATGGTTTAGACAAAATTGACTCAATCGTCCCGAGTAAGTAACTAAAGCAATTGTGGACAAATACTACAAGAAATTATACGGATTGCGAACAAGATGACACAAAAAAATTATATAATGCAAATCGCAATGATGCATGATTTGTAAAGCGAAATATCTGGAAATAGTCTAATCATATTATTTTTGCTAAACATATGAATCTTAATCTGCGTATGGTGGTCATTTAGAGACCTGCGCCGGTCTTGGGCAGTGATGATGCTCGAGCCGCGATGGCATGTTACTTACGACAACTTTAATATCGAATATATCTGTCATATAGCGTTGCTTTCGACCTGCTCTAGCGATGGTTCATCGCCACGAATGTCCGTTAGGCTTTGGTTTTCGGCTGATTCTTTTATCTGCGTCCCTAATCCTCACTCATCAAACGTTGACGGGAATCCAAAATGTTGCTCAAAAACTCGTTTTATGCATAAATATAAAACTAAGTACGACATTTATTTCGTGGATGCTCAATTGGGCAAATTCTTTCCCTAATAGAAACATTCAAACAAGCAGAATGCCTAAGGAACAATGTCCGCTCTACAGCTATATTCTTTGGCGTTTAGAATTAGCCGGGTTGGCGCGCATGTTTGAGCTCCTACTTGTTAGACGAAACGTGCCGGTCTTTACGATCTGAGCCGCATCCGAATCGGCTCTGTGCCATCTTATTCTTAGATATTTTCATATTAAATAATCCGTGTAGATACAGGAGATAGGTTGTTCTTTTGTATTAGGTTGGACTGAATTATCTGTCTAAATAACTACTAAAATACTCGTGTACAAACCGTAGTTTTTAAATAAATACAAACGAGCAGGAAATCCCGGGTATAAAATAAATATGCTTACTGAGTTATGGTTGTTTGTATTTATGTATTTTAATGTATATATCGTCGACTAGTACCAATAACACAAGCCTTATTGAGTTTGCTGTGGGACTATTTAGCTCGATTTGTGTAAGATTATCCATAAATATATACATATTTGGTACTTATTATTTAAACACATTTTACACGTTAACAGTATCAGTATTAAATTCTCGTTTCATTACTTAAAAAAAAAACAGGCAAATTCAGTGTCTACCGAGCAGTTAGTTCATAATTCACAGGGCTGCCGCGTTCGATACGCGGCTTAGTTTGACAGTTGACAGATTTATAGCCTTTCAAAACGCCCAACCGGTCCAAATTTGCCAACCCTGGTGAATTTAAAGAATTTGGTGCTGTTATATGGGCGGAAAAACGGTAAAGGTTACCTTAATTGGTTATTAATAAAATATGATTATGCAAAAAAAACACAAACAAATGTTTTATTTAGAAACTATTTCTAAGACATAGTCTGGTATCAACATCTAGTTAAGTACCTACTCTATTGTTTTAATTTTATCGATTATATGCGTGTAAAAGATTATGCTATATCCCCTTTTTTATAAGTCCTCAAAAAAGTGATAACATATACCCGCACAACTCGTTAAAATAGCAGGATAGTCTCTAAGGCCTTACCATGACGTCTTAAGGCGGTTTCATTTCAGTTGACGACCTAAACTGAGTCGCTTCCATACAACCGAGCCTAAACTGAAGCTAGACTGAATCGCTTTAAGACGTCATGGTAAGGCCCCAGATCAAACAATAGTCCAAAACATACATGTATATAAGTAAAAGCAAATCGAGTATGCTTTTTGTTACATTATAATAACTGTGAAGTGAATATTTAAATTTTAAACTCTGTTCCAAAATAGGCTGATCACTTTAAAAATTTTATTTCTTCATCTTTTATACTTTGTCCAAAAACGGATCGAAACCGTGAAATCGTTCCGCTCAACTGAAGATCCTTAATCCCGGCTATCAGGAACACGGCAAACTCATTAAAGTATTACCCCATTACAGTGGCTACTTTATCACTTATCAAGTTATTTGTCTAACTTTTGGGCAGAATTGATTGGCGGAAAGAAATGGTGGAAAGAGTTTTGAGTTTTAAGCGGCGCCCTTGGGGTTTAATTTAGGCACATTTGGGTCAAACTTAATTTTTAAGTCGTGTCTGCTAAAATAGATCCATTAATTCATTAGGGTAAATCACCAGTAACTGGCCATCCTCCAATAACCAGTCACCTTATACCAAAAATGAATTCATTTTAGTACAGTAGAACCTCGATTATCTGAACCTTTAATTATCCGAACGCTACCTTGGTTTATCCGAACACTCAATTAACCGAACGCTCGATACTTGCTATTTTTCTTTTCATCAATTTGAATTTCAGACTGAATAAATGCTAAATAAAATAATAGACATCTTTCAACACCTGTATGTACTTACTAGAAGATTCCAACCTTTATAATATTTTACCCATCTTGTGAAACCCAATACTTAACCAATTTTTCATTTTTTTTTTCATTTTTTCAATTCAATCGTGCGTCCAATTTTAATGTATGTACAGTACAGTTTTTATATGCAATGACGTTGTTTTTCTTGAATTTCGTCCTAAAAAAAATTGGATTTCGATCATCCGAACTAACGTCGGTCAAAATTAGTTCGGATAATCGAGGTTCCACTGTTTAACATGGGCAATTACTGAAGGGTGGCCAGTTATTTAAGGTGTCAATTACTAACTACTTTTCAATAACTATAATGAACATATTATTATTATTTATAGGTACACAGAATTCATTTTAATATAAGGTGGCCAGTTATTAAACTGCTCATACCTGACGAAACCAGTTAGACATGGGTATACTATAGGCCTAGCTGTATGGATACAAGTAGAGTAAACCCCCGGTAACTGTCCAATTACTGGCCGCCATCTAAAATTTGGCCACCTCATACAAAAAATATTATATTTATAGGTCAATAGAAACCTTTTTTTTAGCCAGTTACTAAATGGTGGCCAGTTACTGGCGATTTACTCTATATGTTTATGGTTAAAAAATGGTGGCCCATCGGTATGACATCTAACTTTAAATCCGAAAGTCTTTGATTCGGACTTCGGCTTCGTAACTAGAAAGTAGAAACCTTCATAAGGTAGGTACCTTTTCACGTGGAACATTATATCGTAGTAGTTAGATTAAAAATAGAAAACTCTATGACAAAATTGAATTTACACCTTTAAAAAACATAATATCCCGAGCAAATCAGTAGAAACCCAGCAAAACTGTTACAGAAAATTCGGACTAAAACGCAAAAACTCTTCCAATGATCCGGAGAACATTTTCATCGGGCGCGAAGTGGAAACGAAAACACTCGTTATTCATACATTCGGGATACTTCGGTAATCTTTTAAAACTGCCAAGTGTTGGCTGTGACCTCCTCTTTTAGGAGGCCCATAAAAAGGCTCTTTTGAATAATTTTGTTAGTTCTGCAGTCCATCAGCCGGCCGCCTATGTAAATGTAGGTAGATTGAGTTTCAAAGTACGCTCGTAGTTCGTATCTTTCGCCCTTTGGTTCTTGAGAGAAAAGGGTCTCACCAACTGAATTTATTAGGCGATTTTTTGGCGTTCTGTTACTTATTTTTTCGATCGTTTTGTTTCAGTTACGGAGTTATTTAAAAGCATTCGACTGTTCTCACTTGCAGGATCGCGAGATAGCCACATAACCCGGAGTTGAGCGTTTTTTTGTATGGATTTGACAGCTTAACTCCGAATTAGCGCCTAACCCTGGGTGGTGCAAGTAAGCCTTAGAGCGTTACAAATCAGAATGCAACGAATGAAGAACACTTCCCAAAATTAATTAAAAATAAAGTTTTTAATTTTTATATTCCCTAATACTGTTTTTCATAATGATCATTTGTTCCAAACTCATATGTCGTAATGTTGTTTTCCCTAACATTGTTTGAAACTTTTCTAGCAGCGATCTGTGTGAGGTCACAGTTCTAACCTAACCAATTTTTTTAAAACGCTATTAGATTATTCGGGGTTATGATCAAGTAGATAGTATTCACTGGTTCTGCCACCGCCCCGCCCCTACCTCCCCCTCCCCCGACCCAGGTACCGCCCCCAGGTCGTCGGCCATTATGGTCAACCATCTTGGATGACCCTGTGAGTACCTGACTACCTGTTCATAGACACATTATGTAAAATTCGACAGCAAAAAAAAAAAAAAAAAAGTTTGGACTTTTTTTCGGATAATAGCCCCCCATTTAGATCGATTGCAATTGGTCCCAGATGCGGTAAATGACTCCTTGCCATACCTGCGTTATGTACGTTTATAACAATACACGCGCGCTCGCCTTGGATCGAACCCTTTGCATTGTTCCACTCGTCGCTCGAGAGCAGGTAAACCTTTTGTCAATGTACGTAGTACGCTTAGACCTTTTTTTTACTTACGTCGAGAACGTTTTGTTTAGATAAATGGAAATGTATGAAACACATAATCACATATGTGTTTAAACAGTGATATATTGGTTGGAAGCTTGTGTTTTGAAGTACATACTCACATAGTTATTATAAAAGATTATATAATCCGCTGGGTGGCCTTTTTTTGCAAGTATATAAAGTTCGTGATTTATTTATGGATCTAGTGTATACAGGAAACTTATGTTATTTTACCTTCAAAAGCGATTAATCACTCAGAACGTGTGCATAAAAAGTTTCTACCTATTCAAAAGATTGCATTGTTCGAGTATAAACCTATTTAATAGACATATTGATGTATGGTTTAGTTGCGACAATGCATTTTTCTAAGTAATCATGAATGTAACAATGATGGCATTGTTATATCTTTCGAAATTGTGAACATGTGGTGTGTCGTGTCGAAACTTGTATCTACAAGTCTGCATTACCTGGGTATTTTTTATATCATTGGTACTCATATAAAAGTGGCGTGTGGGTTGTTTAGTTTATTCAGTCCCTCGGCATCACTTGGAAGCTGTTATAGTGAAGTTCAGTTAAAGTTTTATAACCAGTGTCGTTTTGTTTTCACTTGTGAGCAGAAAAATGGATGTAAGTAATTTAAATATTTATTTTACATAATCATGTTTATAAAGATGTGTTAAATACAATGTGTGTTATTGTTTGTTAATTATAAACTGTTCTAAAAATAGTAAATGAAGTAAATACCCCATTCTTAAGATGAGAGAGTTGAATTTGTTTTGTTAATGTACATATACAGATTTCCTTACGATGTTTCTCTTTATCGATAAACGATTTGTGAATATCAACTTACAGGCAATTGTAATAATAATTCATTTTTGTTGTTACAGCCCTGTGAAAATACTTTTAAATCCTTCTATTACCCAGAAAACGAAGATGGCTCCAGTGACGAAGAAGGAACATTAGGGTTGAAGATCAAGCAGGCCATTGCCAAAAAAAGACCATCGAACAATATTAATGCCTTCTTCGAAATACCTAAGAAAAAACCAAAGGTCTACAAAAAATCATCTACGGTGTCACAAACAAGATCCGATGGTGTTACATACATTTCTTCAGGACAAGAGGATGGGGCGTATGCAAATCACCTAATTAAAATTGAGGTGTTTGACATGCAAAAGATAAAAAACATATCTCCTTTAGAGTACTGGAAACATTGTGATCTACGAGTGAAATATTACACTGTGGGTGAAGACGATCCGTTAGAAAAAAGTGCCCGTGATGTTGTTTATGACATTACGAAACAGCTCGCATCAAAGGACAAATGCGTGAAATATTTTTTAGATAGTGATAAGAAACAGTAATAGCCTTAAGTTGTTTATAAGGTCTTAATTAAGTTGTTTTTAATTTCCTTTTAGTGTTGTCAAGAGCATGTAATTTATATTAGTATTATTTTATTATCATAGGGGCATAAAACTGTAAAACTTTCTTTGTTGAAATGACGTCTACCTGTGTTGGATAGCTGGTATTTTACTTTCTTTTTAACAACAGTTCTTAAATTTTGTCACTATTGTTTTCTTAGCAACTTAATTCTATTAATATCTGTATATGGGTGTGTGTGTGTGTGTGTGTGATTTTTTTATGTGCTATATACCTTAATGATAAAACAACATTAAATGAAAGATAAAGTTATACAGGGTGGAAAGACACGACGATCCTTCTCGCAAAGGGGGGTTAGTTTAAGTGAAGGAGAATCGATTAGTAATGTTTATATTTTTGTTACGAACAATCAGTAAAAATATTAAAATTAATTAATGTTCTTCTTAGTGACAACCCTGCTATTACTATGTACTATACCTACACGTAACTGTAATGTGACACTTTATGTTTACAAAAATTTGCTCGACATACCGCAGCACTCGCTCTTCAAACCTTGGTGCAATGTGAACTACACCTCCTCCCCGTTGGTCGTTTTGGCCCGTTTGTGGTACTATGGGCTGATTATTTGCCACGCGATCAAAGGCCCGTAAAATTGACATACGGCTAGTTGGGTGTGGTGGAGGATATCTTTGTCGATAGCGTCGTAACGTCTCGGCGGCATTATAATTACACTCCCCGTATAACATAAGCAAATTTAGGTAATCGCGGGCTCCCAAGGGCATTTTGAAAATAGGTTTTATCACGTAATTTGCAATTTATTTGCGTCACTGTTTTATCACGGGTAAGACTGAGTAAAAATTAATATTTTTCCCAAACAAAATAATACAATTGTGCAAACTACCCACTTACAAAAATCTAACTTAACCATAGAGAAATTGAGACTAAGGGCAGTTACAATAAATAGGTTCATAAAGCCCATAATACACCGCCAGAAGAGCATACTAGGCGGGGTGCGTGGAAGCTAGAAAATGCTGTTGGTTAACCGATTTGTATGGAAATAAATGCAAAAGTAACATGTTTATTTGAATTATAAAAATAAAGGCTTCAGAAGATATTATTTTCAATTCTACGATTCTGCATGTATAACTGCCCTTAGTCTTAATTTATCTATGGTTAGTTAGATTATTGTAAGTGGGTAGTTCACACAATTGTAATATTGACTGGGAAATATTATGGGGTAGAAATGTTGTTTTGGTAAATGTCACTGACCTTTGTGTTATTGTTAAATGTTATTGAACCTAATGAGGGTTGTCACTTGCAGTATTTTGCATCAAAAGTTAACTGCCTATAACTTAAAAACGCTTACGAATATGAGCCTAGTTTCTTTAGAGGAAATACAGTACTAAATCTAAACAATCCCCCTTTTGCGGAAAGGATCGTCGAGCCGTTCCACCCGGTATATTTACATTGTTTTTATTTCATAAAAATTGAATTAAACATATTCCTTATCACTACATCATTACATAAAGAACTATTAGAAAACAATCTTAAAAAATTATACATAGTTTCCCCCTTAAACTTAAAATAAAGATACACCAAACAATACTCTCCACAAACGGAAGTAAAATGGTTTTGCAGGGATTGGCTGTTATAAATCCATCTCTTTGCATTTCTTACTAAAAATAACTTGTGGAACCCAGTTGGTTTTCTCCCAAAACTGTCAAAATATTCGCCTACTCCATTAATGTCAATATATATGGCTACCCAATGTGAACCAGGTTTTGAATCAGGATCTAAATTGCTTATAATAAAAGCAGGTAAATGAACCCAAACAGGGATTTGGTTTGCAGCAAAAACATTTGATACGAAACTTGAACTTAAGCTATTTAAACATATTTGTAATTCATTAGTATCCATTATAAAAAACTATATATTAGTGGTCTTGCTTACAATGACTGATAGCGAATGAAGACACTTGATAAAATAATTCTATTTATGTATTTATTAGCTATTATAATCAACTGTAATATCTCGATTTTTATCGATTTCAATTATGTTATCAAATTCAGCATATACAATACAGTTAATGGTAGTGCTTAAAGATGTATCAAAACGCACTTCTATTCGCACGCTACCATGTTTAATAAGGTTCCAATGTGATGTGGAACTAGCTGATAAATCGGGGGTCAAATCAAAACATAACAAACAGTTACCTCCTCCATAAGTCGTTCTGCTTATTGCGTTACCTTCATTATGGAAGTGAATGCCTGTCCCAGAAAATAACGTATGGTATGTTGTAGCTATTAACCCAGAACTGAATGAAGGTTGTAATGTTTTTGATGGAATTTCGTGACCATCAACATATAAACTAAAGGAATTCATATTATAATGTTGAAAATTGAAAGGATTTATAGCTAAATTTCCATTAAAACCTGAGTTTGAAACAAATCCTATAATACACCTTTTGGGAACTTGACCGAGAAATATGTTATCTAACGTTTTGCCCTGGATTCCCGCAGGCAATGTTAGAACCTTAACTTCAGCTCTTGTTATTGGATATTTTGCTGTGGTTGTTGCTAATACCTTTTGATGTGCCAACAAAACGCTAGGATTAATTCTAGCTCTTCTTATAATAAGACTCGCATCCGTTATTTGAACTTTGAATTTTTTATCTTGATGACACAGTAAGTTAAATGACTCTTTGGATCGAGCTAATTTCACACGCATTTCAACACCATTAATCAAGAATTTCTCTTGATTAAAAATATCTCCATGTAAGTGTCCAATCAATTCAACTTCCTTACTTTCTTTCGTAAACTCCATTCTTTTCTGAAATCCTTTATTGTTGGAATCAACCGTATCCATATAATTTGCAGTATCCTCGTACCACAAACCACATGTAAGATGTGTTTCTTTAGCTGCCGGTCCATAGTTTAATAGATTTTCCATATAAGCACGATAAGCATAGGTATTGTTTGGTGGCGATATAAGTTTTTGATTTAAATACACATCTAATTGATTGAACAGTGAGTGTAACCAATTATTAACGGGTGCAACTTGGATATCTGCTTTAAGTTTTGTACCATCCTGATGAAGTATTTTAGCATTGACATGAAGTAGCGTATGTGACAGATCAAGATAGTCATCACCCGATCCAGGTACTTGAAACTCAATGGGACCATCATCGCTTAAAGAGGAAATTGGTTTATAGTGAACCCACTGTCCGCTTTCAATGCTTGTTTGAGTAGAAGGTAGTGCAAATATATCTAACTCGGATTTGACGCATTCACACGAATGATTATGTAAAAATGACATATTTAATTTGAAAATATATCGTCACTTTTATATTTCTTTATTTTACTCGGTCCTCGTCGACGCGATGCTTTCAAGGTAATGAGCGGTTGTCGTCTTTTAGTCGTCATTTTATACCCCGATCCAGACATAAGAGAATCAATTTTTTCATCGGCCTTTCTTTTTAGGTTAGTACTAGCTTCTTTCAATCGAGATCTAATTGAACTGTCCATAGGCCGTGAATTCATCATATCTGACAATAAACCAATTCCTGCATCTAACGTTTCTTTACCTACAGTTTTAAAACCACTGGATAAGAGAGGTAGAACAGATCGAAATAATCCCCCCAAAAAACTCCCAATCCCATGTCCTCGTTGATATGGTACACCTTTATAGACTATACCCACACCAGAACCAGCTTGGTGGGTATAATAATGCTCATATGGGCACGAAGACGATCGTCTATGGTTCATTTTACTCGTCGAAAGTGTAGCTTCACACAAGAAGATCCGAATTGAAATGGTATCCTTGACCCGGTGGTTGTTCTTATATCTATTTCGATGGTATCGAATTCTCTACGTAAAACAGGTACGTAGTGAGCAGGTGAGAAAACATGCATTTTATATGCACCATATATAAATTTTGTAGGGTCTAAAGGTATTATTCTTAGTAACGATGTGATAACATCCCCCACTACTTGCGGTTGAATGATATCAGTATAAACAAATATTTGCGATGGTAAACCTAAGTATAAGTTTGTAGGGTGTTTTCCAATTGAAACTTCTTTCAAATTCGATTTAGGCTTAAAACCAAGCTGTAGACTTAACATAGGTGTTGTTGTTATTGATATTATTTCACTGTTTGCTGAAACACCAACCATTTTTGTAATATTATCATATCTGAACTTAACTTTATTTTTTAATTGTGGGTTTTCGTTAAATGCACTTAGGAATTGTTCTATATTATCATATGAAGTAGCAGGAATATGAGTTTTTTTAAATCCACAATAGTGTCTTTTTTCTCAGTAGGTACGTGTACTTTCTTTTTTATATAAATCATGTTTTCATGATCTTGAACATTATACATGGAACACGGGTACTGAAATTCTACTAAACCAACAACCCATTCCCCATCTAATTTTATAGTTTTTGGTAACTTGGTAATGAAATGTGCGGTACTGTTATCGGTGTAGTAATCTGATGAGCTGTTACTTAACAGGGTTAAATAGAAGCTAGTATCGTCACTCATATTTGGTTAAGGTTTGATGCGGGAATCCAAGAATTGAATTTGTTAGGATAACCTTTCCACTTGACAAACACTTCGTTTCTGCCATGAATACGACGGGAACGTATTATTTTATCTATTTTAAATTGATTGGAGGGGTCGTACGTTACTTTTTGCAATTCAGTTGAATAAAATGTACCCGTGATTGATTCACCTTCCAAATCTTTTAACGTATAAACAATTCTTGGAGATCTTTTGATTACCGATGCAATAACAAATACTTCATCACTCCAATTAGTCTCATATCCTTTTTGAAATATATGTTTATATTTAGTTATTCGAACATAATCACCAATATTTAGTTTTGAAACTTCTAATGCGATTTGTCTATCTTTTTTTTTATTGTACAAGTTACACCAAACAGTCATTATATTTTCAGAGTTAACATCTACTGGACGCAGTTTAATACTTGAATGATGGTCATGGTTATAAGAATGAAGCAGATCTTGTAATATATCAATAAATTTGTATGTATTCCTATGTGTGAAGTAACGCCACATTTTTGATTTAAGTGTTCGCTGAAACCTTTCAACTATACTTGCTTTAATGTCTGGGTTATTTGTAGTATAATAGTTGATATTTTTAGTCTTAAAGTAATCTGTTACAACTTTCGAAACAAATTCAGTTCCTTTATCTGATTGAATGTGACGTGGGGTAGCATTAGCTTCTGTGAATATACTTTCAAAACAATGTTTGACTGTTTCAGAATCCTTCTTTTTCATAGCTCTCGCAAAAGCATATTTACTGAAAACATCAATAACACAAAGAATATATTTATATCCATCGTTATATTGACTATATGTGCGCATATCACTTAAGTCAGCTTGCCACAGTTCATTGAAATTCGAAAGGATGTATCTGTTTCTGGTAAACTTTTTATTGACAGGTTTATGTAAAGTGTACGTTTCCTGTGATTGTAACCATTTTTTCACTTCACCTTTATTCATTTTACCCTTCATTTCCTTTACCAACTTATCTGAACTACTGTATCCAGCAGGATTAGACACGTCATAATAGATCCTATTTATTTCTAATAGGGGGTCCATTTCTCCCAATTTAATTTCCTTTTAGATGTTTTAGATGTTTTTACAGTGAGAGGTGTAGATGTGTTTTTTTCTTTGATTGTTGGGCTTCCCGTACTTACAGAAGCCGTTGATGTGTTATGGTCCTTCGATTTTAATCTTGTAACAAATTCCAAGTTCATGGGGTTACCGATGCAAGATGTGGGTGCCTTAATATCATTTAATACTATAGCAAATTCTTTCCAACCTATTGGTTTTGGACGTTTAAGAGGTCTAAGCACGTCGCTTACTAGATCGAGAATATTGCTGTTTTTAATAGTATCATTATTTATAACTACCTCGCCGTTCTCCTTCCACCAAATTTTTGGTTTGCTTTGAATTATGCAATTCAACAAAGTGTGGCTTTTCGCCCTGTAAGATTTCGGTATCACGTCTATCATATAAGAAGGGGAATACTGCTTAGGTAGATTCGATTTATCTCCACCAGGGGGCGTTCCATAAACATCACCTTCACGTTCTGATAACATCGTATTATCAACTGATTCTTTATTTTCCTTTAAGTTTTGTTCCTCCTTCTTGATGAGTTTTGGGTTAAAATCTATGTTTTCATTTAATGATTGAGTATTTTCATCCAGAACTATCGGTAGTTTGAACGGTTCTCGATTACTCTTAGCAAAATGTAGAAATCGTTGTAGTGTTTGAGAGTATAGAGCCCACTTTTCACGATCATTATTTTTTGTTTTTAAAATTTTTTGCATTTCTCCATCTAGGCGGGATGATGGATTCTCCGGTATATTCTCATTACTTTGTTTGAGTCTTTCAATAAAATCAGGTTCTACTAATAACATTTTCTTCACGTTCTCCATTATAACTAAGTTAACGTGTTAACTAAAGCGCTTAAAACTGCACCTAATATAATCGGTAGAAATGCACCACCTTTCTGAATAATAACTGCTTTTCTTATCTTATGTTTACCTTTTGAAACTAATTTCCGTAATGTATCTTTATATTTTTTTAATTTAGATTGGTCTTTCTTTTCCAAAGGGATTTTTCCTTTCAGAACATTATAAATACATTCACATATAATATTTATTTCTTCATCATCACAAGATTTAAGCAATGCAGTGCGATATTTTGGTTTAAGTACTTGCAATGCTTCAAGTAAATGTTTATATGTGTTCACTCTTGCGTGCATCATCTAGAACTGATTGTAACGTGATGAATTTTGTTGTATATAAATCCTTTCTTAGGGATATATACTGTACAATGACCATCAAAAGGAAATATTTTAGTTTTAAAACGACACATGTCATCAGTATTTTGTTTGAGATCGATCATGAGGTAACCATGAGCGTTTGTAGTGGCATCTTTGTATGCTTCATCCACAAATTTCGAATTTTCTGGATAAACTTGTCTAGACAAGTAGCGTATTTGTGTTTTATCTCTTGGGTTCTTAAAATAAACAATGTAGCTAGTATTCAATGAAATATCACGTTGACCTTTCCCTTGATGAAATATATTTTGTGTAATATAAAACAAGCTTAAATTTCTGTGGTGACTGCCTTTCGTGAAAAGATCAACAATGCGCTCGTCTGATTCCCTCATTAAATCATCTATTATTAAAAGTTTGGGCTTCTCTCCATCAAACATTGATATATCAGGTATTCCTTGATTATAATTCACATTATTTAAGTTATATAATGGCTGCATTTCATCATAACACCAAACAATTTCATTGAAGACAACATTACACACTTCTTTGTAATAGTTTAAAAAGTTTGTAACAAACTTAGTTTTACCGCACCCACTCGGTCCTGCTACAATGGTAGTGAAAGGATGATAAAAATGAATCATTGTAAACTAAAGTAACGTGTCTTTATATGGAAACGTGTGGCTTTCAAATGAGTCATATTGTGATTGTAACAACTTTTTATATAATTCATAATTTGTAAGTACATATATGAATCATGTCGCACATATAGTGCTTTCTAACAAAATGTTTACTAGTATTATCTAACTAGCCGCAAACACCATAACGCTTACATTGAAGATTAAATTGATAACGACTTTATTTCTATAAATAATAGATTACAAATTGATACTAAACCACGAAAATGACTTGTACAACAGAACCGGCGCTAGGATTAGACGCCACCTGTGTTTCATTGTTGGGTTTTTATGGTGCATGACTTGTACAAAAGAACCGGCGTTAGGGTTAGACGCCACCTGTGTCTCATTGTTGGGTTTTTATGGTGCTCAATATAACAAAGGGGTACAATAAAAAAAATGTGTGTTTTCAAATAATTTATTTTCGTTTTGTGTCTACTAGCACTTCGGAAATAAAAATTGATATCTAAAGAGAAGAAATGTTGAAAGAAACTCTTTAGTTAGTCTCTTATCAAATTTGTTTATGTTTTTTTCTAATTTCAACTTATTCTATGATATGATGTAATATCTACGCCTATTATTTATACAAAAAAAACTTTCTGTAGCCAAACACATTTATACATTTACAATACTTTGTCTATTTCCAATACTAATACGAACTTACAACTAGTTATATGAAAAAAAAATTTACAACCCAATGAAAATAGTTGAACACAAAACAATCTTATAGTAAAATTAACTATAAACTATTTTTTATTTTTACACACAAATACATCATCATCATCACTATCAACAAATACAAATAACCGATTCTTCTTGTTCGCGGTTTTTTGTGGTACCTTATACAAAAAATAATGGTAAAATATTAAATGTTCTGAGAAAAATAGTCACTAAGCTTTCGAAGACTAGTCGGGTGATAAATAATGTCCCCATGCAAGAGTATCAGTGGAATTATCTAACAAATACCGTTTTGTATCATTGTGGGAAAGAGATAATTTATTAATTTTTTGTGTAAACACTACATGTTTTATTGACTTGAAACGCAACATTTTGTGGTGTTGATTCTTTTTATCATGTAAACACCTTTTATAATCATCAAGGGTAAGTTTTTCAGTAACACATTTATTTACTCCCTTAGCTTTAGCATGCAGATTACCGTTTTGTATGGAAATGGCATACAGTTTTGAACGTAGACCCACAAACTCTTTCATAATATTCCCGTTGTTTTCATCTTTAAAAAAACCTAATTGTTTTTTGTTGACTAATGGTAAACCATAAACATTGTTGTTGGGGTACCCTGAGGTATCGAAATATAAATTTAAATCTGGTTTTATGTCCGCATAAAAGTTTTCTGTAAATATCTGATAAACTAAACTATCAGTGTCGGTATATAGTAGCTTCAAATCTGTCGGGTATTTAGTTTTCATATAATCATAGTGGAAATCATACATTAGAGTTTTAGATATCTCTAAAATACAAAAACCAAGGTAGATAGGTTTGTTGTATAAAACCTTAGTTTTTTTTAACTGAACGGCTACTAAGTTTTCAGAAAATATTGACATACTATGGAATTCTGGTTTAGCGATTAATGATTGTACACCCTGTGATTTACCGTGATTTTCCCAGTGATTCAATAGTTTGACGTTTGCGCGTTTTAGAACATTTTCCATAGTTTTACCAAATACTGAATTATTCATTAATTTATAGAAATCTTTATCAAAGTCTGAAGTTGCTTGTAATCGCTTGTGGGTATTTAAATCTATGTAACTTTTTAACCATGCCGATTGTTTAAATTTTAATATTTTATGGATTTTAGTTAATTTTAACCCATTTCGTAAACACTGTTTGAGATTTCTGTAATGAATTACATAGTTTGTTTTGTCATGTAAGTTGGGTATCAGTTTTTTATCTACGCATCCACCTAAACAAACATTTTCAGGACAAAACGGTAAATCCGAATGAGAATCATGAATTTCTACTGGGTACTCAAGGTCAACCTCCAGAATAAACCCATAATCTGCATCATCTGATATATTAAAATTTGTGTCTGTATCTACCCATTCAAATCCACCGGTGGGAAGACATTGTGACATAGCATAACCATAAAGATTATTGGCATCTAAATACATTAGGAAAGAAGACGGTAAACTTGAATCATACTCTTCCATAAATTTGTTATTTGCTTTTCCATAACGATTACTACATTGAGATATACCCCCTCGAATGTTTTTTGCAATAAATGTTATTTTATCCATATCAGTTAAGAGATCAAGTTGAATGTTTGTTACCTTCATCATTGAATCAAAACTTAGTCCTGGGGCAGTGTAATAATGTGCAGGATCTAACTTATATGTTTTAAGACACACATTTCTAAAGTTTTCAAACACATCAGTTAATAACAAAACGTCTGTTTTTAAATACAAATCTGAATAATCCCCCATATTTTGACAATTAAAATGATTCCATACATCCTTAGCATGTTCATAATCACTTTCTGATATGTGGCTGTCAGTCAAAGAGCTGTAAAATTGGTCGCACAAGGGAAGAGAAGTCAAATTTAAGCTATTCATTGATGTCATATGTTCGTAAGGATATACACCTTTACGAATTAAACGTTGAAAATCTTCCTCGAGTGGAAAATTCAATTTAAGTTCCCTGAATTGACTGGGTGTTAGATTTTTTGCTAGTTTGTCTAGGCTACTAGGCATAAATTTAAGAGAATCTAAAAACCTTAACTTAATTACTTGATTATTTACTTTTAAAACTTTACTAAATGATATATATTTTTCTTTATTTTGCGGAATGAGTTCTATGTCGCCATCATCAAAGCTAAGTCCGTGCACTATAAAATGACTATCGTAATTGCTCAAGTTATGAAGAAAAACAGGTACAAATTTAGGGGTTCTGTATTTCTCACTACATTTTTCATGTGCAATTCCCTCGTACATTCCAGTATAAGAGTTATGAGTAACTTTTATTTCTCCGTTTAAATCTTTCTCACAAATAAAACATTCATTGCTTTGTGCAATGTTTATCCTATTTTCATTTGATAAGGGTAAAGGAGTCACCACCCTAGTATTATATCTACATATATTCTGCAAGTCTTTTTTAAGATATTCCATAAATATTTTCCCACAATTTTCACCTTTATAAGTACGATATAATGATAGTTTATCGTCATACGAACATTTTATATAGTACCCAAAACTGTATACTTCATGTTTTTGAACATTGCTTGTTGAGGAAGTCAGAGGATTGTTAGAACACGAATGGATTGGCTTTAAAAAAGCTTCAAAGTCGGCATAAACGACGAAAGGATGCCGTAATTTGCGGTCATAATTATCGAAATAAAGTTTATTTCCGGCAGTTATATTACCAAACCAATCCCTTTTTGCACCTTGTTCGGAAGGCAAATTAGTACATACGTGAAAACAATCATTTTTTTGATGATTTGTCAGATTTTCACTTGATGTGAATGGTGACAAACAACCATCACATATATGTACACTTTGTACTTGGTTTGACAACTGGGCAGACACTAATCGGGATAAGTTATTAATAAGACAATAATGACTCTTGCTGCCTTCTGTCAAATACAATAAGTTTAAATGGTTTGCCTTTTTACATTTAGTTAAATGTAATGGCCCCACGACGGTATGATTATTACTGTTTGCATCGTACTCCAAACCAAAGACCTTAATACTTATATCGTTTAATTTTTCAAATCTGTTTATGTCAATCAGTTTCATCGGAAAAGGAATATTTTCAAATTTTAATTTGTTTATATGTTGTTTATATACCCCAACAGTATGCGCACGTTTATTGGTACTCGGGGGATATAAACCTGACAGTACAGCCCAGCGAAAGCATTCAAAATCATTATTTTGGACATTTATAACTGCTTTTTTTAGATGTATAGAGCGTGGTAACTTAATGTATGAAGATCCACGCATTGGATTAAATTTATTTATGTTGATATCTAACTCATTTATTTCTGATAGTGACCACCCACTATCTTTTCTCTCAAAGTTTGATAATCTAGTTGAAATTTCATTTAAAACCGATGCAAATATTTCATTTTTATCACTACTAAAGTTAACTATATTGTTCGGTAGCTGAAAATCAAATTTGTTAGTTATATCTTTTGTTTGTTGGTTAAAAGTTGCATAAAGGATGAAGTTAACTTTTAAAGAGGTATGATTTGTCAGAGAGCGATCTAATAACGTAAAAATTGCGTTTTTGTGTTTCTCTAAAAATGCATCAATTGATAACAGAAAGTCCTGGTCATTTTCATTTGATATCCGGTAAGTAGCGACTCTGTTTTTAAACGCGGTGTCAATTAGTTGAACGTTAACTAATTCGCTATCGGAACTAAGGACCCTGTTTTTGTGCGTATTACTATTAAGATGGTTGGATAAATATCTCTTCGATATAAATACATCGCACACAGAACATTTAATTTTATCATTATTTTCTGTACTTACATAATTGTTCGATGTAGAATTTGAACTCGATGCTTCTGATACATCTTGATGAGAAGAAGGACGAGTTTTCTTGATTGTTTTTTCCACATCAGGATCCGCAATCGTACGCTTCAATCCACCACCATGTTGAGAAGATCTTAAAAAATAAATAAAAAAATGTTATACATGAATTAAATAGTATACAATGGACATATAATTTATGTAAAAAGGTATTTTTCACTAACTTCAATATTTTTTGCAGTGAATACAATAAGCCTGCATTGGTAATACACCATCAATCACATCGACATCAGGTATTGATAACGCTATTTGTTTTTTTTTTATTTATATGACCATTACACGGTGTAAAGTATGGGATAATATCCTTATCATTCATGAGGTTATCAGGTAACACTCCATCCATGTACCACAATCGAATGTACTTGTGTAACTTTTCCAAGATAAACGATTTGCTTAAGCTAGCTATTTCGTTACTAGCAAGTCTCTCTCCTAAGTAAAACGTGGAAGCCATTATTTAAATATGATAACAACAGTCTTTAAACACAACACACTACACCCTTGTAAACACAAAACACTGCAAGTGAGTATAAATGATGTCATCACGGTATTCTTATATATCAAGGCTATCCCCACTTTGGCTAACGAATAAACTAGTGTATACAAGTTACAAACGAACACGTTTCAACAAGACTAAAAATGATGATGTAATATAACATTAAAAGTACTTACTGTTCACGAAGTTGCTGGCTAACAAGTTGACCGGCATCATAGATTTCTTGGTCTTCCTCTGCCTCTTCACACAGACTGACAAGTTGAG
Source organism: Lathronympha strigana (assembly GCA_949128165.1). Taxonomy (NCBI): domain Eukaryota; kingdom Metazoa; phylum Arthropoda; class Insecta; order Lepidoptera; family Tortricidae; genus Lathronympha; species Lathronympha strigana. Next base: position 19,084,728 of record OX421905.1, read on the forward strand.
TGTTAAAGCTTCCGCCGTTCAAGTTATCCATGGTGTGGTTTTTAAGATAATAATTTGTTTACAGTGGTCCTATCCGTTGAAAGTTTTACAGTTTTATGCCCCTATGATAATAAAATAATACTAATATAAATTACATGCTCTTGACAACACTAAAAGGAAATTAAAAACAACTTAATTAAGACCTTATAAACAACTTAAGGCTATTACTGTTTCTTATCACTATCTAAAAAATATTTCACGCATTTGTCCTTTGATGCGAGCTGTTTCGTAATGTCATAAACAACATCACGGGCACTTTTTTCTAACGGATCGTCTTCACCCACAGTGTAATATTTCACTCGTAGATCACAATGTTTCCAGTACTCTAAAGGAGATATGTTTTTTATCTTTTGCATGTCAAACACCTCAATTTTAATTAGGTGATTTGCATACGCCCCATCCTCTTGTCCTGAAGAAATGTATGTAACACCATCGGATCTTGTTTGTGACACCGTAGATGATTTTTTGTAGACCTTTGGTTTTTTCTTAGGTATTTCGAAGAAGGCATTAATATTGTTCGATGGTCTTTTTTTGGCAATGGCCTGCTTGATCTTCAACCCTAATGTTCCTTCTTCGTCACTGGAGCCATCTTCGTTTTCTGGGTAATAGAAGGATTTAAAAGTATTTTCACAGGGCTGTAACAACAAAAATGAATTATTATTACAATTGCCTGTAAGTTGATATTCACAAATCGTTTATCGATAAAGAGAAACATCGTAAGGAAATCTGTATATGTACATTAACAAAACAAATTCAACTCTCTCATCTTAAGAATGGGGTATTTACTTCATTTACTATTTTTAGAACAGTTTATAATTAACAAACAATAACACACATTGTATTTAACACATCTTTATAAACATGATTATGTAAAATAAATATTTAAATTACTTACATCCATTTTTCTGCTCACAAGTGAAAACAAAACGACACTGGTTATAAAACTTTAACTGAACTTCACTATAACAGCTTCCAAGTGATGCCGAGGGACTGAATAAACTAAACAACCCACACGCCACTTTTATATGAGTACCAATGATATAAAAAATACCCAGGTAATGCAGACTTGTAGATACAAGTTTCGACACGACACACCACATGTTCACAATTTCGAAAGATATAACAATGCCATCATTGTTACATTCATGATTACTTAGAAAAATGCATTGTCGCAACTAAACCATACATCAATATGTCTATTAAATAGGTTTATACTCGAACAATGCAATCTTTTGAATAGGTAGAAACTTTTTATGCACACGTTCTGAGTGATTAATCGCTTTTGAAGGTAAAATAACATAAGTTTCCTGTATACACTAGATCCATAAATAAATCACGAACTTTATATACTTGCAAAAAAAGGCCACCCAGCGGATTATATAATCTTTTATAATAACTATGTGAGTATGTACTTCAAAACACAAGCTTCCAACCAATATATCACTGTTTAAACACATATGTGATTATGTGTGTCATACATTTCCATTTATCTAAACAAAACGTTCTCGACGTAAGTAAAAAAAAGGTCTAAGCGTACTACGTACATTGACAAAAGGTTTACCTGCTCTCGAGCGACGAGTGGAACAATGCAAAGGGTTCGATCCAAGGCGAGCGCGCGTGTATTGTTATAAACGTACATAACGCAGGTATGGCAAGGAGTCATTTACCGCGTCTGGGACCAATTGCAATCGATCTAAATGGGGGGCTATTATCCGAAAAAAAGTCCAAACTTTTTTTTTTTTTTTGCTGTCGAATTTTACATAATGTGTCTATGAACAGGTAGTCAGGTACTCACAGGGTCATCCAAGATGGTTGACCATAATGGCCGACGACCTGGGGGCGGTACCTGGGTCGGGGGAGGGGGAGGTAGGGGCGGGGCGGTGGCAGAACCAGTGAATACTATCTACTTGATCATTAGGACAAAACAGTAAGGGCAAGTGATTTTAGAACAAACGTTATTAGGGATTTCGAGAGAGACCCTTAATAGAGATGTTCCTTCATCTATGAGTACCTATCATAAACTGCTAAATAAACTTCAAAATCAAGTCCTCATTATTTCTCAGCTGTCACCCACAGACTTACGCATTGTCAACATTGGACGAGGAAATAGTCAAAAGAAATTATCGACATTGTCCGTGAGGCCCCCTTGCGCCTTGGTCAGCGGGGGGCACCTGTAACCGTATTCCCGTTTACAGTTTTTGTAGCGAATTTAATGATAAGGCCAACCAATGTACTTAGATCCTCCATATTTACAACAATGTAGGTATGTGAATGAACAATGTAGGCAAATATTCACTGATTGTTTTTTTTTATACTGTTGGATGATAGCTTTCATCATTAAAATGCTGTGAAATCATTTCAGCGCAAAAAAACGAAATACTATTTAAATCTTCTTTCAAAATCATCAAACAGATTCGGGTGTATTAAACGCACGCCATTTTGGCAAGCTTGACCGTAACGTCATAGTCTGAGGCCGGCTGTACTGCATTCGCGAATGAATATGTTTGGTGGAATGCGCATGTCAGTTTTGAGATGCTTCACTTTGAAATCCTTATTATCAAGCGCTTTAAAGGCCATAAACATTTTTAGAGAATGGAAACGAATCTACTTAATCATGTGACTTGATCATTTGGCCAATGTAAAATACGCAACACATTGTTACAATATTAGCGAGACCCTGGGGGACATTCGCGGAGAGAGAACATAATGGACATTATCGTGGCTTAGGTTAATTTCTCGTCTTCTTCATCGGTACACCCTTTACTTGTCAGAGTGGTCGTGGCCATTTTGCAGGTTTTTGAGTGACCCACTTCACAACACGTCACCATTCAGCATTTCTTCCGTGGAGCAGCCTTGCGAGCGCATTTCTTAATGGTCGTCGACATACTAGCTTTTATATGATCTGTCCACCTTGTTGGAGATCTTCTTCTAGGTCTGGTGCCTTCCACTCTCCCTTGCACAACTAGATGCTATATGGACTCTCCGTGTGAAAATGAAGGCTCGAATCGAATCGACTTTGAAAACAAAAGCGATATATTTTCAAAGTTGAAAGTTGGAAAATACGGAGCAGGTACGAGGGTGAAATTGTTGTAGGTAAATGGGAGTTAAAAAACGATACCTAGTTGCCGAAGTTTAGTTGGAGATAGTTTTTTGTTGCTGAAGTTTTGGATCAATATTAATTTACACGCGTAGAAAGTAAAATTCAATAACATTACTTGAACTTTGGGGATTGGTTTTGTAAACTTGCTGCCACTCTCTAGTTAGAACCCTTTTTTTATTGTACTCGTTTGTAAAAACTGAATCCACAAACGTTAGGTACACCGTCCATCCTATGTTTTGCTCTAATACATACTTACAGTGTTTATCCCGACACAGCGGCATTGTGCTCCTTTGTACACTCGATGTGAAAAGAATCGTTTTGTAACTCAATTTGTGGCGAGTGTAAAGTTTAGGTATTTACCTACTCGACTTTGCTAGGGCATGAAAAGAAGATTTTTTGTTTGGGCAGTAATTTTCCTCCTGGCGTCGTTCAAAATTACATTTTGTTCAATGAGCATAGTATGCAAAAGCATAATAATAAATGATCTACGCATCATTTAAATATTCACGTTTAAAACTACTTTCATAAGTAATTATAAAATTGTAAGGCACTGCCATGTTAATTCAAAATAATAACCGTAACAATATTATCTGGACCTGCCCCGTTGCCAGCGGCACTCTAGGTTAGGGTTTTCAAATATGTTTATATGTATGTATTGTTGTTGTATGTGATTTTGTATTTTACTTTTATAATCATGCTATATATAAAAACCTAACCTAACAGAGAAAAAATAAATAAAGATCCGAATAATAATGGTATTTTGGAACTATCAACGCTATAGCTGTGCGTGTCGTAACAAATGTAATACAAACTTACCTACCGCCACAGAATAAATAATAGTTGCTACCGCCCTAGAGACGCTTGTACTACAGAAAAGAAGCGCAATAGTCACCATCACCAGAGTACATTCATTACAAAGAGTAGTCAATCTTCGTACAAAAAAAGTACGGACCGTGGTTAACAGCCAGTAGCAAACAGTGGTGTGCGTTGTGAGCAAGCAATTTATTCTTATAATTTTATAATTCGGACAGAAATACAAATATAATAGCTGTTTAGAGTCAAACCACGTGAATGAACTGTCTTTAAAGTGTTATTTTAAACGTCAAACTTCTATGAAATTATGACGTCTACTTAGGGTCTTCCGTTCGATACTCAAGATGGCGGGTGCGTCTCTTGAACAGTGTTTTTGTTTTTTGTGTGCTAAATGTTGTTTAATGTGTAATATTCATAGCTTATTGAGCAGTAAACTAACGAAGAAGTGTACAGCTAATGAAGAATTACGCATGTCTCGAAAAACGGCCTGCACTTTTTTTACAACACAAATAACACAATCCATGGTGTCCCAATCGGTCCACGTCTGTGCCACAAGGACATGAGTGTGGCGCACACACCGAAACCCCCTAGTCGCAAACCAGTCGCCAGTCTAAGGGAGGCCGGATCCAAGAAAGTACCAGTATTAGGCGAAGGATGGGCATGAAGAAAGTAACCAGCTTCCCGGGATCCAACCGCCAAAAGCCTCGCATGATCTGGACCTGTAGAGTTATTTGGAAGAGTATTGTAAGTTAAATCGCAGTAAACATTATAAATAAATAAATATTATAGGACTTTCTTACACAAATTGACTAAGTCCCGCAGTAAGCTCAAGAAGGCTTGTGTTACGGGTACTCAGACAACGATATATTATAATATACAAATACATAAATACATAGAAAACATCATGACTCAGGAACAAATATCTGTGTTCATCACACAAATAAATGCCCATACCGGGATTCGAACCCAGGACCATCGGCTTAGCAGGCAGGGTCACTACCAACTGCACCAACCGGTCGTCTAATTATCCCAACTCCTTTGTGATTTTGGATTGTCTGGAAAGTCTTTGCCCGAGCAGGCAATTTTAAAATCATTTTTAGCATCCTCAAAGCTTGCGATCTCACAGTTTGTGGGCAAAGCCCTTAAAATATTTCATATGAGACCGGCTGTGCTCTGAGTGTACCTATGCTAAAAAGAGATTTTTAAATTTAGACACAAACTAGAGTTGGCCCCAATTTTCATATCGATCAATATCAAGATTCAAAGACGATCAAGATTAAATTAAATGCTTAGCAGGACCGTGGGTTAGTCTCACAATCACTAGAACTCAAAATGACAATGAAATGACAAGGTGCGTAAAAAACGTATGCAAAACAAATCGAAGGAAACAAATTTTCATGCAAACTAGATTTAAATTTCGAACGTGAATTTGTATTTGGTCGAAGCGCAGCTTTATCTACTTATACTGTGCCAAAACGGTAAAATGTTTTCGTTAGTAAATGGGACGACGACCATTCATAATTCAATCACAAACTTGCAAAAATATTTAAAAGGTTCTCCGTGAAATTGAGTTGCTGTTATAATTTTCCAAAAATAACGTCCCAAAAAACGTAACGTGCGAATAAAGTTCGACTAAGCTGAGTTGGCATAGATTTTGATAGCACAGATTGTAACAATATTAAGTAAAACGTCATTATTTCATAGAAATTTGACGTATAAAATATCAATATAAATATTTGCATGTTCATTTGCTTGGAATAGATAACGTGGTAAGACTCTATGCTTATTTCAATTTTATTAAGGATTTATTTATTTTAAAAGTAAGTATCTAAATACTTAATGGAATACATTGTTCCGAAAGTAAAAACCGCTCATTGTTTTACCGGAACCATTTAAAGTACGAGATTCTTTGACGAACAATAATACTAACAGACAGAACGTGAGAGCTGAATCAAATTCTTACTTTGCTTGATCTCTCTCTCATAGCTTACAAAACTGCTGGGCTAAAATAACATTTTCAACAACTACATCAGCCTAGGACTGATGATTAGAGTATCTAGTCTATTATTTATTGCAGTTGCAGCAAAAAGCAATATTTATGAAAATCCCTCGAAAGTTTTCCAGTATTATCAGTAAAGCATGTTTTTCATAAGAAACAAGCATTGGATTTAAATTAACCCACAATATGTGGCTTAGGCTTTACTCACTGTTCAACAGATCCAAGACTACCAACTAAATTCTGAGGTACCAATTATCGTTACGTTTTACTCACTGGCGCCCATATCTTCCGATCTACCAAATAAAGACGCATAGCACATATAATGACCTGACCTGCCCGGCCCAGACGATCTAGTGCGCTGCACGATAACTTGGTACAAGATATTTTGCTGGGACCGTTTAAAAGTAGTCGTAAGTGCAACTTTGCACTTTAGGTGTTATAAAAATGTAAAGGAAATATATTTACAGCAGATATTCAACATGTAGATTAAATTTTTGTACCCATAGCTTCAAAAAGTACATAAAAAAACCACCACAAAAATGAAGCCTCTGCAATTGATTATACGCTCATTAACCCTAACCCTGAGGTTGTCTGGAAGAGATCACTCTTTAGCAATAACATCGCCTGTTGTTACCTAGTGCTTTAGTTCTTTGTTTTCTGACACTGATATTTTACTGACTGGTGCAACAGAGAAAATTTTAGTTACTTACTTTATTCTCTTACTCATTAAAATTAAACACTTTAAAATAAATTAATCGCGTTTATTAATACCATGACCCTATGTTTCGAACCCTTTACAGCACTCAATTTGAGTAAGTAAGTAATTACGTAAGTAACTAAAATTTTCTCTGTTGCACCAGTCACTAAAATATCAGTGTCAAAAAACAAAGAACTAAATCACTAGGTAGAGTTAGAGCGATCTCTTCCAGACAATCTCAAAAACGAGTTCTGTAAAGGGCTCGAAACGTAGGGTCATGGTGTTAATAAACGGGATTAATCTGTTCTAAAGTGTTTAATTTAAAAAAGCAACAATCGCGGAAGCAAAAGACTTAACTACAAATTTTTAAAGAAATAAAAAAAAATACTTAGTTTACCTAAATCAAATTTAGTCAATTTTATTTGTTTATTTTTCCAATATAATGTTGAGCATAAAATATTTAAGTAGTGTGTATGTTCTTTTATAATAATTTAATTTACTGTAATAAGTGACGTTATAGCTGTAAATATATTTTTTGAATTGCTTACTGTAATTTTTAGATAGCACTTATATACTTTATTTGTGTTGTGTGTGTATGTCTTACATATATTTTATCGAACAGGTTACTTTAACTTAAGATGTTTATTCAAAAACTTAATTTTATGAAATCCATGTACCAGGTTGTGATTCAACACAGCCACAATTTTATTTCATATTACACTGTATCCTCAAGACATTACATGTATCCTGGCAGACATTAGACGTATCCTACGGACATTAGGTAGACGGATGGGTTTCATTATGTCGCCCTTAACTGGGTCGAGTTATGGTGGGATTTATAGTGCTTTTCGCCAGGTTCCGCCGTATTGCGTTTAGAAGCTGTTTAGTGTATCGCGCTCTTAAATTAAACAATGACGTTAATGGCACATGTTGAATTTTATAAAATATCAACAGGATGGATTTACACCATTTTAACCCATTCAGCGCTAGGTTATCACGATACGTTGTCTTCACGCCTCTACGAGACATTTTCTGTATAAAGCGAGAAATACATGTTATCGGCTACGGCCCAGCACTACGAGAAATCCTTAAGGCTTCGTCAGTTCGGCGCTGGCGCCACGCGACAGTCTGACAAAGCCTAGCGGTGAATGAGTAATATAAAAATGGAAGTAGGTACCTTATAAAGCATACATATCTTTCTGTATTTCTTATTTAGCTGTATGAATGAATGAATGAATGAATATTGTATTTCAGACGTTAATGTCCATACAAGTTAATAACATTAATTAATATTTATAATATCTTACACTAAAGTTAGTACTTATAAATAATAAACGGAAAACATGCACAATACAAAACACTAAAAAAGACATAAAAAAACCACAAATATTATCATGTTAGCGGCAGTAGGTACTTAATAATTTCTGGCAACGTGCATTGACGTCCACTCCACCTAGCCAACATTGGGGTGTCCCAGCGGTTCGCAAACACGTTCGGGATGCAGTTGGGACTGCCGCATATAAAACCTTGTAAGATGTTACCTACCTACGTTATTTTCAAAACAAGGTTAAGTAATCAATAATCATTCATGTACACACGCGTTGAAAAGTGCATGGGCAAATTAATTATTGATAAACTGCCCATGCAATTTTGAACGCGTGTGAACGTCTTGATTAGGTGCGCCATCATCAAGTGCCTAATTGTACGCTAAATTGAACGAAATTGTATAACGTCAGGATTCTCATTCATTGTGATTTATGAATGAAGGCGGACTTAATTCATTATTACTATGGGTGGTCGTGTCGTACTGACGTCTGTACTAAAGACTCTTGTAAATAAGGAATGACAGTTGTACTTATTATGAATGTCGCTGTTTATGGACATGGGAGGTATGTTACCATAGAAATTAATGTATTGTGTAATTGCCTTAATTTACTTCGTACTGTTATGAAAATTAAGAAGATAGACCATAAATTGTCGCTGTTTATGGATATGGGACGTATGTTACCATAGTTGTATGGAGTAATTGCCTTAATTTGTCGATTAATTATGTCCATGGCAAACTTAAACGTACTCTCCTGAAAATAGTACGTTTAAGTTTGCCATGAATAAGAATATTTTAAATAGGCCGTAACTTGCTCGAAGTGTTGTACTGTAAATATTCAGAAATTACAATACATCTTGATAAGTGATATATCTTGACGTGTTTGAGTTTGCATAGTTTTACTCAAAGAGAACATCTAATTCTCTACCAATTTAGACCAGCTTGACAGTACTGGCCACCGACGAGGCGGCTTTGCCTCATTTTAGGTAGACCTATTTATAGATAGGTAGCAGTCAATACAACAAAGATAATGTCGCAAACTTTTGAATATCACCTAAATAATTCAGTAGATAATATTGCTACATGCAAAGTACTTGATGGAAGAAACATAACCTATGAAAGCGCACGGCATAAAAGGTTTACTTCAGAGGACAATATTTTCAAACGTTTTGGATTGTGACAACTATCGAATCTTACTTATATCCTTTAAGCCACGCCATAATCAGGCATAGACAAAAACCTTTTTAACAAAAAAGAAAACCGACTGTATATAGGGAAAAATACAACGCTCCTTTTATAAGCGAAAAACATTTTTTTTTTGCTTTTTTTATTTTTGCAAATAGGGAAAAATTAAATGTCCTTTTTATAAGCGCTACCAACTGATACGTTTGAAGTCGGTGCCGAGCCAAATCGTTATTGAATGCAGTATGGTTTGGGAATGCAACTTTGAATGTAGGTATTCAGTTGAGAAAAGAACAAACTAAATTTAGTTTTTTGTTAAAAAATATATAGTTTTAGGATTTTTTTTAACAAATAGGTACTTAATAGATAGTTTTATAAGAAGAATGTATATTTCGGATAAAAATGCTTAAGTTACTTGAGGAAACACCAAAATAACCATACATGTGCCTTTGAGGAGTTCCCTTGGATGGATCTCATCATCAGATCAGCACCAAATTTCAAATTGTAGGGACTCGTCACGTACACTAAAACTTACCTCGGAGTAATCGGTGAGCATACATACAAAATACCGGCCAAGTTCGAGTCGGACTCGTCCACCGAGGTATCCGCACAAATTATGCTCCTGCAGACCCATACACGTGCAGAACTCTCAGTGCGCGGCAAGTTCTTGCTTTTTGCCATTCTAGTTGAACGGGAAGTACCTTATACCTACATTTTGATTTCCATTGCAAATGTATGGGATATGTGACATTAACGGCCGTAACTTTTTATTGCGTTGACGTAGAGGTTTGGTTTTTTCACAGCTTTAAGAAACTGCAGATTTGTGTATGTGGTATTATTTTCAACTTGGTACCTTTCCGCGTTCCCGAGACAAAGGGTCTTTCTAGACGGAGGGACGGACATCAAAGTGATCCTATATGGGTTCCGTTATTATTCTTTTGAGGTACGGAACCCGTTAAAAATGCAAAGAAACGAACATACATCCGTAGAATTCACGAAGTTGGATAAAAAGATTCCGACGAATTAAGAAGCTCCTTCCTCCTCCTGTTTTTGGAAGTCCGTTTAAAAAGGACAACCTATTTCGATCTTCTAAATAACTTTAATGTTTACTCGAAGTTGCAACTTCACCAGAGTCAACAATCGACCGCTAACCTCTGAAGTTAAACTAGACTGGGAGTCCAGAGCAGCAAAGATCAGAGTGGTCATTAATCAGAGTCTAAACGGTGAGATCCAGCGCTACTGTATTCATTTGGACGTGAATGTCGATGCTATTAATCAGGGGTCAGGCTGTTTTGTTTGCGCTGTGTCTAACTCGAGATCTACGTTGTTTGGATATGGTAAACTGGAGGTAGAGTTAAGTCTACTTGGTTAAAGTACTTGTTTAATATGGATAGACGCAATTTTAAAGTTTATGTTGTCATAAGTTACTCTCAAACCTACATACTTGTTAGAGTATGACAGGCACCACAGATAATAAAAATGGCTATAAGCGGAGAAATAAAAATTATAAAAGTCAACCAACTAAAGACTTGGTCGCTCTTAGTTCTTTAACATACTTACAAAAGTCTAAGCAGTAGTTTGACATTGACATATTACCTATATACCTATACTATGTAAATGTAGTAACGTGCTGCATATTGCTTGCTTTACAAAAATTCAAAACTCATTCCCAGGCAACTTAGGGGTCTCAGAATAATACTTTTTTTTAAATAGCCTACTTTGTTGTGTTCCATTACTGGGCGAAGGCCTCACTCTGCCCCGCCACTCGTCACGGCTTAGTGACTCTGATACCCACATCGGAGACACAGCGGTTCTGGAGCGCAGTTCGGAATTTCTGATGCGATCAGTTACGCACTCCTAATATGCTGCGCTCCATGGGCCGCTGGCAGATTTTGAGTCAGGACTTTTATGCCTGAATGACTACGTTTGGACGCCGTAGTTTTGCGCTTTAGGGTCAGCCGAAGGTTGCCCTTTATTAGCGCTTTCATGGACCAGAAGCTCTTGAAGGCGCTTTCGATCCGTACATCGATTTCTTTAGTCTGCCTGTTGTTGAAGGATGCTAACTGGCCCAGATAGGCGTACTCGTTGATGTAATGTATATCGTATTATATATATTTATGTCACCGTAGAATTGTGAGTGCCGTTAGTTTATAAATTAACGCGCGAGATTGTAAACAAACGGATAGGTTAGGTTAGGTTAGTTTATAATATCCCTAGTCAAATTATAAACTGTCGGGAGTTGACAATTTAACGGTGACATAATACAATACGTCAAAACTACCACATATTATTACAATAATACCTACTACCTATCTTCAAACTAGAACACATATTGCTGTGATATCCCGCAACTACGTCAACTTCAATCATGCCACATCCAATTAGCCTCAGTCCACGTCCGGTTTATCCGGTTCAAGTGTGTCCACTAGTGTTTGGCCTTCGCGTCTGTTTGCGCAGGGCAAGATAAGAGCAACACAAACACGCGCCGGCATATCAGCCGGTGAAGTGATACCTTGATTATGGTGATGATTTACTAGCAGAGTACTACTCGTAATATTGTCTTCTGTTTCCGCGATTGTTGTTCATTTAAATTAAACACTTTAGAAAGGAAAGAAGCAGACTGCATAACCGGTAATTACCAGAATTTGATTACCAGAAAGACTCCGCCGCATCCAATTACAATCAGCCCACGTCCGTTATCCGATTCGAACGTTTCGACTGTTTGGCCTTCGCGTCTGTTTTCGCAGGCGCGAGATAAGAATAACACAAACACGCGCTGGCATATCGGCCAGTGAGGCTGATGCTGCAATAATGCTAAATAGGTACTGATTGAACATTGTATAGAATTAACCGAATTTTACTGGCAATTTTACAAGAAAGCGGTTATTTATCGGATCGGATGTTCGGTTTAGTATACACTTGTTTTAAATACTAAATAAAAACCGGTTGCATTCCGTATACCTATTCCTAACCACAGAACAAGATTTTCACCGATTTGCATAATATAAGACAATTGAAAAAATATATAATTTAAACTTTCGTGAGTCGTACTGAGATTAAACTGCAAAGGTTAACACTCACCCGTTACCTACGCGGTTCTCGGGCAGTGACGCCCGAGCCGAGAAGGTGAAAACACCACTCTGCCTGTCAGACGATGACTGCCCGATGCAGTCGAAACATGTCACGCCTATTGTGATAAAAATTACGTGAGTGTTAACCGTTGCAATTTAATTGAATAAAAAATTGATAAAAGTAGTGCACATTGACTCTGGCTGGACTAATGAAATGCAATTTTATAGGTTTTTTCGTTAACTACCATGTAATTATAACAATTATCTTCAAAGTCTTCAAACTAAAACACATTATTGCTGCGATGTCCCACAACATGTGCTTCAATCATGCCGCATCCAATCAGTCAGTAGCATCAGTCCACGTCCAGTTTATCCGGTTCTAGTGTATCCACTGTTTGGCCTTTGCGTTTGTTTGCGCAGGGCAAGATAAGAGCAACACAAACACGCGCCGGAATATCGGCCGGTGAGGTGATGCCTTGATTATATTGATGATGATTTGCCAACAGAGTGCTAGGGATTTCTGGTTTAGAATCGTATATAAACCGTTTAACCGGTTACCAGTAGGCCACATTTTTGCCGGATATCCGGTTCTCAACTGTTGATTTAATTCAAATTCAAATTCAAATTATTTAATTCAGACAGGTCGTCCATATACACATACAATAGGGAAATAAAATTAAAATTAAGATTAAAATATAAAAATAAAACAAAAATATTAATAACTTATTTACATGTCAAAACAGTATAACCAACCACAAAATAAAATCAAAGTATGTCATAATAAAAAAAAATTGTCATTCATTTACGTTGCGCAGTGTGGGCCCTGACATGTAGGTCTATAAGTATTTTAGTGAGTGGACAGTCTAAACGGTTAGCTAATGTGTTCAGGATGCTATTGGGGCTTTCCCGCGCCCTGCGCGCCAATGAGGCGATTCGTTTGCGCATAACGGCATGAAAGCCGTCCGTACGCGCCTCTGCGAACATGGCTGACGCACTACAATAGCGCGGCAAACCCAACAGCATCCTAAACGCATTATTGTATTGGACTCGTAGGGAATTGAGGGTCCTTTGCGTATAATTGACCCACAGGCTGCAGGTGTAAAACGATTGACAGAAAGCTCTAAATAAAGTGGTTTTCACTTCTGTGGTACACCTCGCAAACCTGCGCGCCAACATGTTGCTCCGGACCGCCAATGCCCTACGCTCCCTCTCCACGTCAACGTTGTCCGATAGGTCATCGGTCACCCAGTGACCCAGGTACTTGAATTTTGACACTCGCGTTAGCTCCGTTCCGTCTAGTGTAATAGGCGGCACTGTGTCAAATTTACTACCGCGTGGATTAAACACTAGCAGCTCGCTTTTTTTTGAGTTGTACCTGAGTCCCTGAGCATCCGCGTACCCCTCGCACACGCTTATTAGTTTTCTGAGTGCACCTATCGATGGACTCAGCAACACCATATCGTCCGCGTAGCTGATGTTGTTAACGCATGTTCCATCTATAGAACATCCGATTTTGGTATTGCTGAGCTCAACGATTAAGGTGTTCATGTAAAGATTAAATAATTTTGGTGATGTCAGCCCACCCTGCCTCACATTCCAACCGATACAAGCCAGAGCGCGCGTCCGCCCACCTGACGAAGTTTAGATTTAGCATCGAATTAGCATCGGCTCACGTTCGGTTTATTAAACTGTATACAGCGCGTCTGTTTGCGCAAGCGCGTGATAAAAACAATACAAACACGCGGCGTATCGGTCGGTGACGCTGATGCCTTGATTAAGTTTATCATTTGCTATTAGAGATGTATTAAATTTGATTTTATAGAAATTACCAAATTTTAATAAATATATAATCTTAAATAAAATAGAACCGGATTTTACGGGTGACTAACCAATAAAAAATAGCTTATGTTAACACATTCAGTACCGATGACCTGATATAAGGTTATCTATTCGTAGGCGCTTTATGCTACATACGCGTTTCGCCATGTTATCGACACATAGCGCGCGGAACACTCAGGCACTGTATGTGTTAAGATTACCATACCTACATACGAATGCAACATAAGTCCCAACGATACTTCAACAGCTGATAAGGTCGATGACCCTGAGTACGATGCCAGTGGAAAAATAAAAATAAAAAACAATTAGTATGGGATAGCTGATCGAAAATGAGCTTCATCTTCATACAAAGAAAAAAATTTTTTTCGCATTTCGAAATTTCTCCACTTGCATCGTACTCAGGGTCATTGACCTTATCAGCTGTTGAAGTATCTTTGGGACTATTGTTATACCCTGTATAGTATAAATCTCTATTTTCTGCGAGAATACGCAACTGTGTCTACTTCAATCTTGTCATTCATGCCGCATCCAATTAGCATTAGCCCACGTCCGGTTTATCCGGTTCAAGTGTATCCACTGTACGGCCTTTGCGGCTGTTTGCGCAGGCGCGAGGCAAGAGCAACACAAACACTAAGGCTGATGCCTTGATTATGTTGATGATATGTAGATATCCGGTTATTGACCGATATTCAGTATACATACTTAAGAGTCTACATGCTCGAGCAAAAGAGAGTGAGTTAGATCTAATTGCAAGAGCAGCGAAAAATGGAAAGGCGGGCGCCTCAAAATAAACCGCGTTATCAGATAATTGCTGTTTACAACTAAACAATTTCTTTTGTAGATAAAACTTTTACAAGATTTAAGAACTAGTTATTATTGAACTACTAAGAATCATGTTTATAATTTCCTGCCTGATATGTGGAAAACTAACTACATTTTTTTTCATGAAACATAAAACAACATCATGACACTTAAAAATCCCCTTAAGGTTAATATTTTGTAACATCCCTGTTTAATGGTAGCTAACGTTGCATTGAAATCTTGACTAAAGTGAAGGTCAATCATAAGGACTCCGATAAGATAGTAAACCTTATTTGTGTACCTTTTATGTAGGCTTAGAAAAAATAGGCGTATTTTATCAAGATCTCGGCGCTTGTTAGGCGCAATGCCTATATTTCCAAACTTTAGGCGATTTGCCTAAAACTTTTTAGTAAAGTGCCGTCGTATATCGACTTGTAACTTTAAGAGGGGAAATTCGTTTTACTGATGCCAAGCTAGCATACCCTCATCTGTACGTAGCTCGATAGCGACCATACGCATCTATAACTGAACCGAATTAACTGAAATAATTAATGCAAACAGATCTCACCATTTTAACTATAAAACTCTCGTGAGACTCGAACATATTAAATAATATTTAAAACGGGTCCTGATGACGTTCTTCGTAAAGAACGAAACATGTCGAGCGAAAATCGACTAAATTACGTGAGTGACCCGTTTTAAATATTATTTAATAGATCTCACCATCTTTAGTCTTCTTTTTCTTCCTAGCATTTCCCGGCTACCACTTGTATTATTTTTTACACGGAACTTTTAGGACTAAAAATGGGAAGACTGCCGACGGATATTAAGAAAACAACCCAAGAGTCTGGAACAGCTGCACCCCAAATCCCTCCACCGCAACCATCCTCTGCCCCAACCACCACCCAGTCCCAAACGCCAGCCCGAAAGGGGCCTCCGGGCCCAAAACGAGCTGTGCCGTCCTCCCCAAATCCCAAACCTGGACCGTCCGGACTTTCCTCAGGGCAGCAGCGGTTTCTCTCCAGCAGGGGAGACCACAGGGGCAAACACCGCCTCAGGGGTAGGGGGTCCAGAGGCCGCCAGCAAGGGCAAGGTGATGCCCAACGGCGCGGCCAGTAAAAGCAAACAAAAAATCACCAAGGGGGCGACGTTCCTACAGGCCAACCTCCACCACGCCATCGCGGCCACTGCGGTCGTGGAAAAACTTTTTGGCGAAAACAGCCTGGACATCGCCCTCATACAAGAACCATGGATAAACAGCAACTCCATGGTAGCCGGTCTTAACAGGGCAGGAAAGGTACTAATACATGAAAAAGGTTCTAAACCAAGAGCCTGCATCGTGTTTAACAGACGTATTAACTTCTTACCTGTTACAGAAATCAGCAGCGATGACACTGTAGCTGCCTATGTCGATCTCAAGGGTAGTGGAGCACGGAAGGTACTGATTTGCTCCGCCTATTTGCCTGGAGATAAACAAGATCCCACAGAAGAACTGTCTAAGGTTGTAGAGTACGCTCAAGCACAAAAGGCAGAACTCATCGTGGGCTGCGACGCCAATGCCCACCACACCATTTGGGGGAGCACTGGAATTAACAAAAGAGGTGAGTTACTCTCTGATTTTATCTTTACTAATTGTCTGCAACTGTTAAATAGGGGCAATACGCCGACCTTCGTAACTAGGGCGAGACAAGAAGTACTTGATATAACATTCGCAACTGAAAAGGTAGCCAAATGCCTCTCTAACTGGCATGTCAGTTGCGAAAATTCAATGTCGGACCACAGGCATATAATATTTGGTGTTGAAAACTCTCTAGTTAGGGACATAGCCACGCGGAGAAATCCAAAAGACACGTCATGGGAAGCCTACAGGACTGACCTAGAAACCCGTCTAAAGGTAAACCATAAACAGGTAAAAACACCAGACTCTCTCAACCTGGCAGTCGACCTTATCTCAGAAGGCATGGTCAATGCCTATAAACAAAGCTGCCCGTTGAAGGTAACTAAGCTTACTAACACGACGACGTGGTGGAACAAAAAGCTGGAAAAACTCCGCAAAACCACACGCCGCATATTCAATCACTCTACCACGCCGAATGAGTGGGAACGGTACGGTAGAGCTCTGACTGAATATAATAAGCAGATCAGGAAAGCCAAGAGGCGGTCTTGGAGAAGATTCTGTGACGAAATCGCCCACACACACAAAGGGGCGAGAATTCACAAAATACTCTCTAAGACACCAACCAACTACCTCGGTCTCCTCAAGAGACCAGATGGCACTTTTACTAACACAGAAGCGGAAACCCTAGACCTACTTAGGGTGACCCACTTCCCAGGTTCGTACACCACCAGTAATAAACTAATGTGCGCCCAAAGGAATAATCAAACCCACAGGGCACACAACATCGACTGGAATTTGGCAACTAACATCTTTAGACCAAACAAAATTAAATGGGCCTTGAGTAAGTTCAAACCCTTTAAATCGGCCGGAGAAGATGGAGTGTTTCCTGCTCTCCTACAGCAAGGTCAGGACCTCCTACTCCCGCACCTGGTAAGAATATTTCGAGCGAGCTTTGCACTAGGTAATATACCAGAAAAATGGACTCGGGTCAAGGTACGCTTCATACCAAAGGCAGGAAAAAAGGACTACTCGCAGCCTAAATCCTTCAGACCAATAAGTCTAACCTCTTTCCTTCTATAAACAATGGAAAGAATCATTGATCAGCACATCAGAGCGCACTACTTGGTGGCAAGACCACTAAGCCAAAATCAACATGCTTACCAAAAGGGGAAATCTACAGAAACTGCCCTACTTGACCTGGTCGACAAGGTGCAAAAAACCCTAGAGGATAAGCAGACCGCTCTATGTGCTTTCCTTGATGTCGAAGGTGCTTTCGATAACACACCCACAGAAACAATCCTTAATGGAATGAAATCAAAGGGTGTTGCTGAAACCACCACCAGATGGGTCCAGAGCATGCTCTCTAACAGAGTGGCTACTCTAACCCTCAATGCAACAGAGCACGAATTTTACACCACGAAAGGTTGTCCACAAGGAGGCGTCCTATCCCCACTACTATGGACACTTGCAGTGGATAAACTACTTGCAATCATGTGGGACAAAGATTATGATACGCAGGGTTATGCCGATGACCTTGTAGTTATAATCAAAGGACCCTGCCTCCATACAATCTCAAACTTGATGCAAGGAGCTCTTAACACCATACTTAAATGGTGTAAAGAAAATGACTTGTCTATAAATCCGAGCAAAACGGTTGTAGTGCCGTTCACAAAGAAGAGAAATCTGGAAAAACTCGGAAAACTACAACTTAATGGACATGAAATAACACTTTCGAGTGAGGTCAAGTATCTAGGGGTCATTTTTGACCAAAAGCTTACATGGAATCCTCACTTAAAAAACATCACACAAAAAGCTAAAATGGCCTTATGGTCATGTTGTCGAATGGCAGGAGCAAGGTGGGGATTAAGACCCAATATTGCTATGTGGCTTTACACAGCAGTAGTGCGGCCCATTATTACTTACGCCTCCGCAGTCTGGTGTAGTAAAGCCAACCAAAAGACAACTATAAATACCCTGAACAGCCTGCAACGCACGGCTTGCTTGACAGCAACAGGGGCCTTTTCCTCAACACCTGGGGCAGCCCTAGACGCACTGCTCAACATCACACCACTCCACCTGCAAGTGCAAAAGGAGGCCAAGCAGTGTATCTACAGAATAAGCACGCTAAACAAGCCCAAATGGCGCTCCCAAGCGCTAACCAAACTCAGGGCTTGGGTTTTCGAGAACAAAACCCTCAGCATGCCTTCAGATGACATGCATACGGAATGTCAGTTTACCAGACTGTACAATGTGGATATACCCCAAAGACACAAATGGGCCAACGACCAAATGTTTGTCGAAAAGGGAAGCCACATTTGGTACACGGATGGTTCCAAGACAGTTGGAAAAGTAGGATGTGGTATCTATGGTGAGAGGCCTAAGCACAGAGCCAGCGTCAGCATGGGCAAACTGGCCTCAATCTTCCAGGCAGAAGTCCTTGCCATTAACATATGCGCGGAAATCAATCTGGACAGAAACCTAAGAAACCAACACATCTACATTAACTCGGACAGTCAAGCTGCCCTGCTAGCACTAGAGTCCCTAGAGGTTAACTCTAGACTAGTCCAGAACTGCAAAAATAATCTAAACGCCCTGGCTAACACCAACAAAGTTACACTTAGATGGGTACCAGGACACTCCAACATTGCTGGAAACGAAGCAGCGGACGAACTTGCCAGAAAGGGCGCGGACACGCCCCTCGTTGGCCCGGAACCGTTTTGCGGAGTTACAAAACGAGAGGCATACTCTCTGCTAAACAATCTTGAAAAGATGAGGGCAATCGCAGAGTGGAAATCCGTAAAAGGAAACACACACTCGAAAGCTCTAATATTAGGGTTCAACAACAAAAACACTAAAGAGCTCTTAGGGCTCAAGAGGTACAAAGCCTGTGCGGTGGTCAGAATTCTGACTGGGCACTGCAAGTTGAACAAGCACATGTTTCTAATGGGTAAGAAACAAGACGCAGCATGCAGGTTCTGCCAGGAAACAGAGGAAACTGCAATGCACATCCTCTGCTCCTGCGGACCACTAATGCACAAAAGAAGTATCCACCTCGGTAGGCACGAACTGCAACCCTGTGAGATACACAACATTACAGCCCAAAGAATTTGGAACTTTCTGGACTCAACGGGAATCAGTAATGAATTATAAAGGGCTGCCACAATAGATCACAACTGGTCGATGCGGCATCTTCACTAGCCCAAAACAACAATAATAATAAAGAAAACAGTTGTTAAGTTACCGTTGATCACACGTCACGTGAACAAATACCCGAAGATCGACAGGCGCCAGAAAAATGACGTGTCAAACATGAAACATAAATCTCGATAGTTAGATGCACTTGGAAATTGTTTCCATTACCAACCCTTGCCGGTGGAGCGTGACGCCAGACAACGTACTGGTGATGAGAAAAGTGTTACCGGCTAAAGAATATACCTACGGTTTTCACTAGTATACTCGTATGTATTTTGTTTTTGAGTTTTAAAATCTTAGTTAGGTACTCTTAACTACATCAAATAAAAAAATACATAAGTTCTCAATCAATTGTAAATGCTTAGGAGGTCAAATTAATTTCATAATAGGAATTAAATAATCAGAATTGAAGGCACAAGAAGTCTTTTTATCAGTGTGGCAATGGTTATGAACTTTGAAATTCAGCTAAGAAATAATAATATCAGAACATCTGATTCCGATATCATAATATTATGTAAATACAAATTTTGGAGGCAGACAATAAAGTTGGTACATTATATTTATTCTATTCTGTTTTATTCCCATACGTCACGTTGAATGATGTAATTATTTAGTAAATAGTTGCATCATCCGCGATAATTACAGAAGAAAATACTAAGAAAAAAGAATATAAGGTATATTATTTAAAACCTAACTTTCGAGCATTACTGTACAAAGTTGTCACCACATCGCCGATGGTTAGAAGATGCAAAAAATATAATAAATGATGGGATTCACCGATTTTGACTGCCATCAATAAAAACTCCCTACAACGCTGGGGCTAGTTTAGTTTAGTTTTTGTGTGCAGTCAGTTGTGTTTTTGTGTAGTAAAAGGGACGCACGTTTATCAAGATGGCCGCCATATAAGGAGTTTGTTGTTTGATGGGCATATTATAAACTATTAACAGGTAAATGCCTACATAACATATGTACATAAAAGGGGCAAAATTAATGATGCATGTTATACATAATACGTTGACTTCAATGTGGAGATGGAAATTGTGAAAAACAAAAAAAAGCCAATGAATGTTATTAAATAAACATGATTTAACGGACCTACTTATACTACCGTTCATCATCCTTTATCAATATCTGCACCATAGTTGGTCACTTTAGTGTAGATTGCACCCAGTCAAATTCAGAAAGATAGTTTTCGGTATCATCAAGCGGCCCAGTATAGCATTGACATGCGATCACACATATTTGTTACAAATGTCAGGATCAAATTATACTAGAGACCAGCCTTCAGTCAAGCGTAAACGTGGTGTGAATGGATAGGCTGGCTGCCTTTTCAGAAGCGATCGTGCGTAGCCAATCGGAGCGCATCGTTAAGATTCAAGGCACGTGGGGTAAGTACTCTATTGTGTAGACGCTGCTATTCAAGTCATTTGACCAGGGGTAAGCGAAAAGTGCATATGTAACTTCCTGCTATGGCAAAAGAAAATCGTCCCTTTATAGGAGTAATGGGTAGCTTTTAGTAGGTATTATACCCCTAAAAGATAAATTGGCATTTGCGTGAATGCTGGTTATTGTTGTTTGTACGTAGGTATCGTTATGGATATTACGATAGACGATAGGATAGGATAGGCTAAATCGAAAAACGTAGGAACGAACGGAACGAAATATGCACAAATATATTGTGCATAGTCCTGTCAAATCGTGGTCGCAAAAACTGCAAAAAAATCCGAATACTGTTGACATGTCCATAAATAATGCATTAATACCACTCTAAATACCATTTATTGAGATAAAAAAGATAGTTTCTTAAAATTTGCAATACATCCTTGTCAGGAGAATACAGATACAACTCAGCTACAGGTTTCGTCATATAAGTCTACAAACGACGTCATTCGTAACAGGCAGGAATGCAGAATCATAACTGTTGATTGCAACTAGATAAAAGGTCCATCCCAGATCGTAGCTGGCTGGAGCAAATAGTACAAAATGATGTTATACATATTTGTTTAACTTAGTATTTCAGCCATGGCGTAGTGGTTAAAACAAATAAAATTATTTAGTTAAATATTCGGTTTTATTTAGAGACAAAGAAAAAAAAAATTTTTTGACTTTTTATTAAATTAGTAAAGTATATTTGGTTTAAGATGACATGATATGACATATATTTACTTATATTTATAATAAATAGTACATCCGAGGAAAAGGTTATTCACGATTGATGTTTTAATTTTATTGTCAAAAATGCATCGGCATCTATATCTGAAGTGACTCTTTTTCCGTATAAGAATATATTGATCCTACTGCTATAAAAGCCTTAGGGTATCATCACAAATGCAGTTGTTAGTAGATGTCTATCAATTCACCTCAACAATGTCGCTTCATTAGATATGAAGTGTACAGCAAATATGGGGTTTGGCCGAGAGCCTGAGCAAACATTCATTAGGCGATTAATTGTTACAGTTAATGGGCACTCCAGAAGGGCAGATAATCTGCGTGTGACACCCGTGTGTGTATAGACTATTGGTAGTGCTTCAACATATTTGCAGGTAAGAGAGGTCTGAGTTCCGGTCATCAAAGGTTGTCTTCAAATGTCGGAGCTTAATCATGGATTTCGAGGTTTTTATTATCCTTGATAAAAGTTTAGTTATCAGGTTTGGAAAGTAAAGCTAATATTCTGCGTGTGCGATTTGGTGACTGCGGCAGGCAACAAGCAATAGCATGTGTCATCATCATAAACTTTATTATCTTGTTGGTGGAGTACATTCAGGCTTTTTTCGTCATACGCTAGTTCTTTGATCTTTTGATACGACACTGCTTCTATATTTTTTTCACTTGGGCCATGTAACTTAACTGCGCCTGCTTGATTGTATTCTTGAGATTGGAAAGACTAATTACTTCAAATGTAATTGCCATTAAAATGTGAAAGAGAAGCGCACGATCGCATGTTGTGATAATTCGTGGGGAAAGAGTGTGAAGCGTAACATGCCTCTACAAGCAGGGGTTTATACAGGGCTGAATGTGAATGGGGTCTCTCATACGAAACATTTCAACCCAGGTGAAGGAACATATACCCGGTGTCAAGCATCGTCAAGAAACGCCAGCAGTCTGGCAACATTTCCCTGTTATCAGGGAACCTTACCATCAAATTAAGTTTGATAAATAAAACAGAGTCCTTGCTCTGGAGAAAAATAGGTACATTGCCAGGATATAGGAGAAAAGTTTTGGGGAAGGCCTTTTTCCAGCAATGGTCGTATTTCGACCAGAATATTATTTGAATCTGGCAATATTTTTCTTTACACCTATAAAAATGTCATCTAAATTTAGCTTTCATTCGCAGGAAAACATAATAATAGGTACTCTAAGTATACCATTAACATGCGACAATCGTGACCGCGACTTACGCACATCTGCGCACACCCTCATTCAAATCCTATGCGACACGGCGACTGATCCTCTAAATAGTCCGGATTACAGCGAAACACCATCAGTGTCTTGCGAGCTACAGGATCCGGTTTAAAACTTCTTAGAATACTATTGGCTTCAAAAACCTACTTTTAAGTCCATAAAGCAGAATACGAAGTGTGGAAAATTCCATTTTTAGTTAGGCTGTCATATATATCTTCTAGAAAAAATTAAATATTTACTGTTGATAAAGCCCTAGTAAGTGTAGGTGTGTAGACTAATTAAAACTCGTAGCATGTCAGTTACATTACCTACAGAAAAATGGGGAATGCATACAGAACAACATACATAAATAAACTCATACTTGTGTTCCCAAAAGGGGTAGGCAGAGCACATGGAAATTTAGTTTTTCTCTGAAAAATCATAATCACGAAATTTACTTTCAAAAGTCCAAAACAACGAAGTAGACTAAAAAATCCAGTTAGCAGTCTCCGTGATCCTTCACCAACTTAGATTAATCCGAAAGCCAGAGCATTTTTGAGACAAGTATGATGTCAAAAACACCGGTTTACTTTAGTCAAAACTCGCTTCAGCTCCGTACTAATGTACTATTAAATTACTAACATCAAGCACAACGTCCAGTCCAACACCCCTGTTGACCTACAAGCCGGCAATCAACGCAATCGGATAAAAATTACCGACATGTTCACAAATTGTTTACGTCAACACGAAATCAACGTGTTTGTTCTGTCACTACTGATACTGATTTTGATGAGGCAGCCACAAAAAAATAGGAATAGGGAGAATTTTTAGATTCTTTGGGGGTTTAAATTACATTTTGGTCATTGTGAGGGTAAAGATTGTGGGGTCTGCAGTTATATTGAGTTAGCAGTGATTTTAATGCTTTGTTTTATCCCCCTGTCTGTGAATAGAAATTTCTATCACATAATTTATTGGTCAGTTACCTTCAATTTTAGAATAATAAAGGAGCATTCTCCTGTCTCAGACAAACGAGTTGTTTCATAAAATCGCATGTGTTTTTAATTTGTTGATGTGTTAAAAACGACAATTGTTTTCCTCATTATAAATTTACTAAAACGGGACTTAATCTTGTAAAACTTTGACAACAAACGGGACTACGGGGGCAAAATTGAAACGTCGGAGGTACTTACGTTTTCAAAGTTTTACACGATTATGTTCCGTTTTAGTAAATTTATAATGTGTGAAAATCGTCAAAGTTTGTATAAATTATTTTCCAGTCCAATTTTTGATTCCTTTGTCACTGGGAAATCGACTCTATATCAAAAAAAATGCGGTACCTACGTACAGGACAAGCGTAGATGATTTCCATGAAATCCCTCAACATTAACGCGGATAATTGAAATTGGAATCCTAAGTTCTGACTACTATTATTTATAACTTTAGCTAAATTCAATGAACACGGGTATTTACCACGGTAATTTAATTTTTGCTATATTTAGTTAAAATGTCAAAAAACCGCGATAGTTTAAAAAAGTTTATTATTTATAATCTGTGAATGTGTGTGTGTGTGTGTGTGTTTTGATAATGTAACCCGACGGATGCCAGGATGAGGCATAAATAAGTACTGACATTTATTTGAAATATTATTTTAATACTTGTATTCGTAACTTTGATCTAAATCTTCTTCTTCTTCCTAACGTTTTACAGGCCCAGGGAGAGCCGGGGGTCCGCTTTGGGAACTAATTTCAAGATGGCGTAGGCGCTAGTTTTACGAAAGCGACTGTCATCTGACCTTCCGACATAGGGGGTAAACTAGGCCATATTGGGATTATTACGGTTTTCTCACGATGTGTTCCTTCACCTAAAAGCGATTGGTGAATATCAAATGATATTTTGTACATAAGTTCCAAAAAACTCATTGGAACGAGCCGGGGTTTGAACCCGCGACCTTCGGATTGAAAGTTGCATGCTCTTACCGCTGGACCATCAACGCTCTACCTTTAATCTAAATCAATCTAAACAAACTGAATTGTTGCATCATTTATTTTTTGTACTAGAACATGAGCTAGAGACACTGCACTGAACTTTAAAATAATACCAATAACCAAATTCATTAAATTTATGTACCGATAAAAATATTCATGAAATAACACATTAAATACCTCCCAGCTGCCTTGCCATCCGCCCCTTTTTTATCCGAAAATACTCGTGACAGCCTCGAAACATCGACATCCAAATTACGAGGGAAGCTCAGCGGTTGGAATCCCCCTTATTTCGCAAATAAACAAGCAACACACAAATCAATTGTCTTCGCGAAGGTTTAACGCGAAAATATAAGCATGAAGGACGGAGTAAGGCCACTGGTGGTTCCGTGAAAGTATTTGTTTAAAAATGCAAACAAATGTTGTATTTTTGGGTTCATTACCTCAAAAGGAGATACTGTTTGTCTGCTCGTTCGTCTGTCGAAGTAAATTGGCTAGTTGAACAATTAAGTCAGTGACATACAAACGAATGTATTATGAACATTTACTTAGCAGTTATCTGCAAAGAAACGATTGCAACTCATAATTACCCATTGTAGGGAAATTTAACATTCTTTTAAATTATGATATCTATTCTAACCATAGACTTATTAAACAAAATAGACATACAAATCAAAACAAAAACGTCATAAAACACATTTTATGACGTTTATGTTCTTCTTTGCAAAATTCAAACATGCACAATTGTTCACTAATGTCATTCTGAGCCACAGGTCTGACTGACATTAGCGAACAATTTTGCATTGACACAAACGATAAATTTTTCTTACAAATAAGAGCGTACGGAGGTAAGTACTAAGTGTCAAATTCATACACAGAACAACCAAAAAGGCCGTTGGCACTTAACGAAACGTCACTTTCCAAACAAGTCTTAATGAAAAAGTGCTGCAACTGCAGCACTTTTATGGCGTCAGTTTCTGACCGATTGGATATCCAGTTCTGGATATCCAATTAGATTGGATATCTATGATATAGTCAGGTAAAAGTTTTAAGTAATAAGGATATGGTAATTCTTCCAACAAAAAGTTTATCTTTTAATTTTATTCAAGAAATAAGCCTAATTGGAAGTGAGGACGCTCCATTCCGTGGGCTGTAGACACTGACTTGTCTCAGACTCTATGGATGGCTCCTTCATCACATTAATTCTGTTCTTCTTACTGTATCCATGTTTTTTAACTTGCCGGTACAGGAACTCAGTCGTCATAATTTCCGGCACAAACATCCTTCGACTTTTAAACAAAGTATCATCCTTTGGCCCCCAATAATCAGATGGTGTAAACAACCCTTTCCAATCTCCATTTACTGTATATATCACTAATTGCATCACAAATGGAACGAATATAACAAAACAATAAATTCCAATTAAAGTGAAATAAAGCAGGAAATCGACGGAAATTCCAAGTGATTTAATTTCATATGAATTCCCGTGCTCCCCGAGTGCTAAAAAGCTACATTTTGTGACCAATATAAATAAAATAAATAGGGGGTTTAAAACCCAACAAATTTTCCAAAAGTAGTTAGTCTTTACTCCGATCATGAAAATAATATCCACACTGTGATTGTAATAACCGTAAATCCAGTAAATGGATATTGAAAATATCAAACTCGTGAAAATTTGCACAGTGTCGGCCGCATCCAGCAGCGAAGGCGTCAGGTCCGAGCAGAAACACGGGTACGACAACAGCACCAACAGCAACAACAGGGTCATGGAACTGATTTTTTGGTGTTTCCGTGCAAATGAAAAGTAACTCGTCACATGTTCTTTCAAATAAACAAATAAAAGCCACGTGTTGACAAACATACAAATAAAACTGACCGAAAACCAAATAAATCCCGAAAAATTGTAATCGTCAAAGTAACTAAGAGTTTCTGTCATTGACGCAAAGGGGGTAAAGAAAAAGTTATCACCCATCTCCACAACATTTTCTTCGTCACCGTGGTAGAAAGACATGGTCTTGATACCGCTGAAGGTGACGAGGCTAAGCATCAGGGAGGCTAGCACGGCGAGCAGAGGAGCGCAAGTGGCTGTCATGCAGGCAGGACTGCGGAATTCCACGCCGCGTGTCCAGCCGGCCGCCACCCCGCAACCCGCGTTCACAGCCAGGACCGCCTTCGTCAGCACCACGCATATTGAATCCAAACTATAGGTTGCCCATCCCAATGATATACTTGACGAGAACCAAGTGCCGCCCGTCGCCAGCGCTATACATACTAGCAGGAACGTCCCCATAACCACGTAACTCAGCGCCAGTTTCACACCCATTTTCAGGAACTTTTGCTTTAAGCTCAAAATAAACAAAGCGGATGCGATGCACCATAGTGCCATGGTTTCTTTGAAGGCTGGGATACAGCTTGGCCACTCCGGTGTTACTTTGTTCCCGATTTGAATTTCGAAAAAACAACGACTAGCCGTTTTGATACCGCAGTCGCCGCCAAACATGCTCTGAACTTCAAGACAATTTTGAAAAACTGAAGTGTTCTTTCTTTTAATCATGCAAAATTTCTTCGTCGAGTTTCCATCGTATTCATCACAAGTGTTCCAGGGAGCCGGCGAAACTGCCGAATGTACAGCGTACACCAGGGTCCAGGACGTCAGCACCAACATGTACACGATTTTCATCATCACCAGAAAAATAGTACCGTAGCCAAAGCACCGAAAAATGGGGAAAAAATTCCACATGGTGATGACATCACAGTTCGTGTATTGGGCCAAGCAAAGTTCGGAGAAAATAAGGGGTATGGCGATGATGATTACCGCTACTAAATACACAAAGGAGTGTAGATAGAACCCGTTGTGGGCAAGCTCGGCTGGTGCCCATATCACTGCTGCGTCGCCTAACATCCACATCCACAGTAGTAGCCTGTAATCTCTATAATTCTGCCAAAACCTCGACTTTGATTGATCTTGATTACCTTTTTTCAAGTAAGGATCGTTTATTTTACTTGTGGGCATTGTAACTTTGTACAATTTACTTTGACAGCTCAAATAAACGATTCAGTGTGTCACGACCAGCTTGATTATAAACTCGCCAGTATTTTCCGAGTGTTTCCTTCGGAACCCTGCCGGCGCGAACACAAAATGTCAACGTAAACCCCCCTAATTTGATGTCCCTGCACGTAACCGCTAATATATCATTACCATCAATATTTCCGGCTTGTGGGAAAATTGACAATGTTCTGATTCCCTTTTCCGAAATAAAGCCCCTGCAATCCGTTTTTCTTAATGATTTCTTTGTCAAAGGGACAGCAGGGACGTTTCCAATATATGTTGTATTTCATTTTTATACATATATAGTATATACTTTTCTTGTCATTAATATCAATATTACATCGAATACTACTCTAGTTAAAATCCTATCAAAGTTTCAAAGTACTAATTTGCAGCTCAGCACATATTTTTTACAGTGTTTTTTATAGTACAGTCAGCATCAAAATATCGATACAACTTAGACCTTCAGTGTAGATACTTTTGATGCTGACTGTATCTCGGCAACGAGCGAAGTTTCCGAGAAATAAGACCAAAGCTAGATCGCTTATTCGCACCCGAAAATTTGAATTTGATAAACACAGATTCAACATTAATTCGTATCCAATAAGTACATTTTTCTTAAACATTATCAGATCGAATAAGCAGGTACTATATAATACGAGTACTTAGTAGTTTATGCGACTATTCAATTACATAGAATGAAAGACACTGAAATACGAGTGTAGGTTCAAAAAACGATCCCACCGGCGAAGCATTCTCATTGTCACGATGATCAATGCGGATAGCATTATTTATATTAGTAAAATAATAAAAAAAGAATGGATGGAATGTTTGGTTTCCTTTAGCCTGAATGTATCACATAGGTAAAACCTTATTGGAATTTTTGTAGTGTTTAACAAAACTGTAACTGATGACACAGAACCGACCATAAACAAAGAAATTCCTCAAATGGAAGTTGGCATGGCATCCTGTGTAACAAAATCTTGGCAATTAATAAGTTCATTTTCACTATAGAGTGCGATCTCCGTCGTTGAGCACATAACAAATTTGCCGTCGCCCTAAATGTAAAATGTGCTAATGAATTTCAAGTGAGCGGGCTAATATTAACGCTGCACTCGCAAAAGGCAATAAATGTGAATTCTATAGGTGGTGCTAATTTCCACAGCTATCCCCTGCTTTTAGATAAATATTTACGCAAACCCGGTAAGTGTTGAGATTTGAAATTCATTATTTTGTTGGAAAATGTCGTTTGATATCTTGATGAAAAAGGTAAAATATTGAAGTGTCATCTAAGTTAAATACCTATCTACTTTCTATCAAGTTGCAAGTACGATTACAATTTCAACAAAAATTACTCATTTTCATAACTTTATTTTGGTGACTTAAAGTTGCTAGGTGTTTAAAAAGAATCATCATCATCATCATTTCAGCCTGTAAGCGTCCACTGCTGAACATAGGCCTCTCCAATCGAACTCAACTAGCAAGCGCAGTGTGGGATGGCCACCTACGAGATGGACCGACGACCTGGTGAGGATCGCTGGGTCTCGTTAGATGCAGGTAGCTGTAGACCGATCGGGTTTAAATAAATAAACATGATAAATAATAATTTTGAGTACTTACCTCACGCACGGCAACCTCAAATCTGAAACAATAAATAACATTTTAAACTAGACAACAATTTTAGTTATGAGTAAAAGTAAAATGTATAATGTTATAGCATAATTAATTGCCTACACAAAAATGAAGTTCGATATGAATAGTCAGATAGTCTTAAATAATCAGCTAGTTTTAAAATATGTCCATGTGAATAGTTTTTTTATATATTCCTATAGTTAGTTCGTTAGGTATGATTCAATGATATAGGTATTTTATTACAAAACTTTTTTTCATGATTTAATGTTAAATAAGTACTGTCGCCTGCAATAGTATATTTCGCTATTGCGGCCGCAAAAATACACGCTCTTATGGCTGTACAATTAAGATCGCGTCAGGTGCCGTACCACGAAAACCTCTTAGTCACGGCAATATGCAAGTGTGACAGAGATGGAGATATACAAAGCGGCTATCGTTCGATTTTCCTGGTATAGGCCCAGATAGTTCTGTGGCCTTCATACCGGGAGATACCATTGCAGGTGACTGTACAAGTGAAAACACTGAATTTTGTTGCAACTTTGTAGTTTTATTTTAATTAATAGTAAATTGGGCAATTAACATTCATTAACAAAGAAACAGGTTCCAAGGGTTCGACATATATAGCGAGCTTTAATGATACCTATTATCAAAGAAGCTTTTCCACGAATCGCTTTATAACTTCTAAAAATAAAGTCAGGATTCTTTCACCCATCTATTGACACTATTAGAGAGGTTCCGTGAATGAATTATTATAAAAGATAGTTCATCTAAAATGTAGCCGAGCAAATGTTTTCTATTAGACTTCTTCATTTGTTAAATTTGTTTTGTTTCTTTTTTTCTTTGTAAAACTGATAAAAAATATATATATACCTATTATTATACATTACATAAATTTAACCTTAAGATAAAGTTGTACGAAATTTGTAACCACCTCAGGAAGAGCGGTGTCTCTTGACACAAGTGTCGTGTACGCTTAAAAAGAGGCACCTGCCCAGTTAATGTTATATTTTTGTGTTAACTCAATAAACATTATATTTTATTTTTTTATAATATTTATAATTGTTTGTACAGTTATAAAGCACGAATCAAATCATTTATTAAATGCAATAAATGTTTTGATTCATGTTTTTGTGTTTTTTTTTTCCAGCCCTGCTCACCAGGGACCTTGGTCATTTTTTCTTTAGTATATGACATCTCTTTCAATTTATAATTGTTTGATTATTAATTAAACCTTTTTTAAATTTTTTGTACATTAATAACTCAATACTGTAGGAACCTGTGACTAATAAGGGACCCGTCGATGTCGTTAGCTTCGTACGACGCATATCACCTCACGGGGCAGCGCAATGTCGTTTCACCAGGGCCCAATCGGCGACAGGTGCGACAATTGTCAGCATCATTATTACTGGTATTACAGGCGTCTATGCGCTACGGCCGCTTACTATATTATGCTGGTTGTATGCTTGTTTGCCGTCAACAAGTTATTTATAAATAAAAACTTTATTATTACCATTAAAAACTAAGACTTTTGTGAAGAGCTCATGACATAATATGTCACAAGAAACACGACATATGTCACGAAATTCCGACACAGGATCATTCTCATGTCAAAAACTACCGACAATTATTTAAAACACGAATAGATCTCGTGACAATTGTAAAAAAATCTTCACCAAGAAAGTATCTATTTACTGACGATACTTTACGATTTTATTAAAATTATCGAAGTGGTGGCAAACAAGCACACAGCCCGCGCGATGGTGAGCGGTTTCCGTAGCCTATGGACGCCTTTAACGCCAGTAATTCAGGCATTTTAGGAATTGTCACACTTGTCAGCGTGGTGAATTGGGGCCAGACGGTGTCAACGCAATGTACTCGTACTCTCACAGGACTGCGCAATGTTTGACGGAGGTCACAACGTCTCGTCGCTGAGCACCGAGCGGAATTTTTGACGGTGACTATAGGAGGAGGTCACTGCGTCGCGTCGCTGGCCCATGGAATTATAGGCACTGAGTGGATTTTTTCTCTTGCTCACGTGTTGCGCGGCTGAGTCACAAAAGCGTACTGAGCCGAGCGACATTAGTACTTAAGTAACGCGGATAGATGGCGCTACTACTCAAGGAATTCTATGAAATATGGGTGAGATACAAGTGTTATCTCATCTGTGGTTCAAGCGAAGGCACGAACATCTAAATAAACTATTATATTTTGCAATAAATTCCAACCACCTAACTTATCACCTAGAATTTTAGCGTAGGTTTATTGAATAACCGTTCTTTGATCACATATACTGAATCGGCATACGCCCAGTCGAATTGATTCCACATGCAAATAAAATTCACAATAAAAACTCCAGCCGTACGCCAGTTCACTACTCACGCATATAAATCAAAAAGATCCTTTGACACAAAGATTGCTAAGTCGAGCCATACGCGATCCGACTATGAAGCGACTTTCTTGAATGCGAAATTTTCAGTAACTGTGGCTAGGAAAACAAATGGCGCGACGGAATCTTAGAAATGCGAAGCTTTGACGTTTCGCTCTTGTGGGTTCCGTTGCGTTGCAGTTCCGGAATTCGAGGTAAATTTAATTCTACAATCGGGATGTAAACGTCTGTTCATTTTTAAAGGATTTCCTGCCCTTGAGGATTCGTGTACAATCTTTTTAAATCTTTATCGTAAAATGACGGTAGGTATTGTTATAAAAAAAATTGACTTAATATTATTTACGAATATATTCTGTAATAAGGAAAAAAATCCTAATTCTATGCATTTTTTTTTAATAACACATAGTTTACAGTTATCACACAAACGTTGTCACATTTACCTACAGCAAAACTAAACTAAAGGAAGAATAAGAAGGCCGCAAAAATAAATGGCACGGTTTTATGACTGTACAAATAAGATTGCGTCACATACTCGTATACAGGGTGTAAAAAAAGTCCCGAACGATACTTCAACAGCTGATAAGGTCAATGACCCTGAGTAAAACGGTAAATTTCGAAAAAAATCCATTTGCATCGCGCCCAGGGTGGGTACGATGCAAGGGGAAAATTTTCGAAATTCGAAAAATTAAAATCAGTTTGTTTGGAGATAGGTAGGTACATTTTCGATCAGTTGATTAATGAAGTAAACTGAAGGCACTATTATTTCAATCAGGTGACGATTCGATTCGAAATTATGTTATAAATCTGCAGTCGATTATTCGTTTACACGAAAATAATCTCCCATTAGCCGTATCTAAGTCTCATTTTTGTGCAAGGATTTCTTCTAATCCTTGTAGTTCGTCAAATCACAAAATATCTATTCCCTAAATAAAAAATGCCAACGATCGAGCCATGACGAAATTCCTTCAAAACAATTTTAATCCCACTAGTCAGTCTTTGAACCATCGGAACTTGTATCTTTTACCTTTTACTCGGATTTTTACAATGGCTGGCTAGTTCGTGCTCAAATGCCAACTTAGACAAAGGGGGGTACCATAGGGAGGTACCTTGAGCCCAGTATAGTTCGAATTTGGAATTGTTAGAACTTTCCCACTTTTACGCTTCCTTTTATCTCTTCGAAAGTGTTTCTGTGTTAAATTATTATTTCTTTTACTTCCTTTAGTGATGCGTGTGTGAGTAATGTCTGAGCACGTGCGGCTTTTAGTGTTGGAGAAGAATATTGTCTTTTGGACTTAGGTGACTTTCTTTTAGTTTGCGTTGGACGAGATGCACACTATCATATTGCGCAGTATCCTTGAAACTGTTGACTGTTTTAAAAGATTTTTCGCAATTGTTGTCAATTGTTCACATTCGACTCTTTAAAGAACACATTGAATGTGTTATTTAGGTACTTAAAATACTCTTGTGCGTTATTGTATTCTGCACAAGCTACTTGTATCTATTCAGAACAACATTCCTGGTTATTGAAACTTAACTTGAAACTATTACGCAGATTTACTTATTTTAATGATATTGAGGCACACCAACACGACTTGTCTGAGAAAATCCACCGCTATAATCAGAGTATTAAATCCACCACAAAGTCATGAATGGAGTGTTAACGAAATTTCATTAGCTCGTATTTAAGCGGTATTATTATAAAGGTTGGATAACAAGGAGCGTCAATATTAATTTTGCCGGAGCGCCGAGCGCGATTGCTGGAGCACCCTATATTGTTCCTCGGTGGTAATTAATGAAAAAGCGTCTTGAATTTGAGAGTGTTTTTGGTAATTGCCGCGTCTCGAATGAAATTTGCTGACGCCAAAGTTGTTTAATAGTAACCATAGGGTTATATTGTAATAAAGGACATCCAGTATTATTGTTTGTATAAATACACTGTAAGTAGAGTAAGCAGCAAAATCTCCATCCGCGATTTCGTCTGCTTTGAAGTTGTTAAAAAACTTGTGACTACTATTCCTTATATTTGGAAACTTATTGGCTAAATTATTAGATTTATCAAAATTAACAATTTCAGGTTCAAAGGCGCATTTTCATTAACCGAAAAGTTGAATTATAAATTTAAAGAGAGAGAATATAAATAGATAGAGATCGACTACCCGATCATTGTGTGATCGGATAGCCCAGTGGTTAGGGCGTCTGCCGCGAAAGCAGGAGGTCACTGGTTCGATTCCTGCCCTGCTCACTTTGCTTTGCTGCTGCCTTGGTCACTTTGTTTTTGGTATATGACATCTCTTTCAATTTATAATTTATATATAGGTAGTGTGACTACTTAAAAACATGTATCAAAATATTTAAGTAGTCACATTATATATACCTAAATTCAGTTTATTTAAATTTTTTAGACAATTTTAAAGCATGAATTAAATCATTTATTATTTATGATAAAAACATGCATCAAATTATTAATC
The DNA here is from genome assembly GCA_949128165.1 of Lathronympha strigana. Taxonomy (NCBI): domain Eukaryota; kingdom Metazoa; phylum Arthropoda; class Insecta; order Lepidoptera; family Tortricidae; genus Lathronympha; species Lathronympha strigana. The sequence continues at coordinate 19,119,301 of OX421905.1, forward strand.
ATAAAATTCATAAATGATAAATGATTTAATTCATGCTTGCCAATTGTCTAAAAATTTAAATAAATTGAGATCCAATTAATTTAAACCCCTGATAGTAATTTTTCACTTTTTTTAAATGAGTGTTTAGTTCAAATCATGTTGTATGAAAAATTAGATTGGATTCAATCGATTTTTGATTATTTTTGTCTAAAAAATGGAAACGAATTTGGTTAAGGGAGAACCTATGTGAATTTTTGGATACATTTTCAGGTTCTATAAATCAATCTTAGTTTGAATCAAACACCTATACCTATATCTACATTTTATGAAACAACAAACAATACAATTAGTTTCCTTATATCCAACCTCAGCTAGTTTTAATTCCGAAAATCCATTACCGTAATCTGATGGTCCGTTAATAGATAAAGCCTCGACAATTGCCGAAAATCTTTTGATTCCTAGCCAATTACGTGCTCAATTACTTAATCCAATAGGTTAACAGTTATCGGCGGCGACACTTTGAAAACTATCGGACGCCGTAATCTTTTCCTTATTTTGGTCCTAGGTATATAATGGAAAAGTATATGTGTGGTGTGAACAAAAACACTCTGTAGAAAGTCAATGGGTCTTATCTAAAGATTGTATTCGTTTAAAGATAGGTAAGTGTTGTGGTTTTCACACCAAGTTCTGCACAACCATATATATTTTTATGAAGAAACGACATTAAACTGTAAAAAAAACTAGTGTTTTTTTTGTTAATACGCTTTATTTATTTTTGTATAGCAAGACGATGGCATACGGCCCGCCTAATGGAAAGCGGTCACCGTAGCCTATGGACGCCTGCAACTCCAGGGGTCACATGCGCGTTACAGACGACGAAAGGAAAAAAACTGAACCTTTATACTTTTTTTTTATGCTATAGGGGGCAAACGAGCAAACGAATCGCCTGATGGTAAGCGATTGACGTCGTCCATGGACACCCGCAACACCAGAGGTGTCGCAAGTGCGTTGCCGGCCTTTAAGGTGGGAGTACGCTCTTTTCTTGAAGGTTTGAAGGACTTTATTGTACGTCCGTCCGTCCGTCTGTCTGTCTCCCTAGACCCTTTATAGTTAGAATCTGCCTTAGTACTAGTAAGGCACTCTCCTATTGTTGGTGGTGAATATAAATAAAACAAACATTAAATGTTCTTTTTACTTGCGCTACCAACTGATATATCATTGACCGTAGGTTCAATCAGTGTAAGGGACATGGAAATTCCTATCCGATATCCTAATCGAACCATGGTTCTCGATATGTAGGGAACCTCAATTCCATCATCCAAACACCTGATGACAATAAAATCGAGGGACGCCAACAATTTTGTCCTTTAGCTATACATACCTACATCACAGACCTTCCCCACATTTTTTGACTTTTTAAAATTGAATAATTAAATAATAATTTTAATAATTTTGTTTATTTTGGATTTTTTCTGTCCTAAGCATAAGGAGCAAAAACCTTGGTCTCTTTAAAAAAATAATGATTACCGATCCGTAGATACTAATACATCACTAATGAGTACAACTTTGTCACAGAGCACTGTCATAGCTATATGTATATGAGTCTATCGTTGCCATAATTATACCTAATAATTTCAGGGCAACGATAGATTCATTTTGGAAATCTAATTGTATTTAGCTTTTTTTTAAATTACATGCTTGCGCAAAAAAGTATTTCATATTTAGGTATTTTCATTACTCAGGTTGCGAGTCTGACTCGCACTTAGTCGTTTTTATAATAATTTTAAAGTAACACCTATATTTACACAACGTAGTTCAACAACTTCGGTAAATCGCAACTGAACAAAATAAATTCTGTGAACAAAACTACTTACAAGTGTATTTTGTCGACTTTTTTATTTCTCCCTTTTGACGTAAAGATATTTATTAGGGGGGAGCAATCTAATGGCGAATCTATGAAGGCGCCGAGAAGTCTTCCATAGACCATAAGTCTGTTAAATGAACCAGAAAATTAGGGGTTTTCTGACCGGCGGGCAAACCAATAAAATAGCCGTAGGGGGTTTAAAGCAGACGCGATATAGTTTACGTCTCGTTCTAAAATATGACATTAGAGGAAGATAGGTAACAAATAAGTAGGGAAGTTATGATGATAGCGTCCAGACATGTTATTATTACAAAGTCGTATTTGTTTCTACTACGTTCCTTGAAACTTATGTTGTTAGAGACAAGACGGATATTTGAGTGACGTTAGAAGAGAAAGAAGTTGATATTTTAGTTGGTTAGTTGATCAGTGAAGTGAAGATAATCGATTCGTTTTGATTTCGGTTGGAATTTAGTTGTAGTCGAATCCTGCCAGTTTGGTATTACTGAATAGGGAATAGTTTTGCAGAAGTGGTCCTGTTTTATTAAATAGTAATTTTATTTATTTTATTTTATTGCGTCACCGTACCTGTAGGTTGTTAGGTTAAATTGTTTATTTATTATTTACTATTATTATGTTTGCGATTTATTACCTGACTACGTGGCAATAAGTGTTTACCTTTCAAACCATACGTTGGGCATGACATGACATTTGTTTAATTCTTGTGTCTCAAACGATTAGTCAAATTGCCCTACTATTAAAATAAATCTATAATCGATGAGTATGACAAACGATACCTCACTCAGTATAAACCTAGTATAGAAATTCAGTATTTGTAACCACACATTACCACCATACATTACTTCACGGCCGCCGCGGTGCCTCCGGCCAAGAAGTAAATGGGGGGAGCCGAAATTATATTTTCTCAAACATGATCGGAAATGTATGCATTTATGTCACGAAAGGAAGACATGAAGTTTCTTGTTTACGGCTCCCCCCATTTACTTCTTAGCCGGCAGCCGTGAAGTAATGTATGGCGTAAGTATGAATGAAACATTATTGTCCGCTGCTCTAACTTTTTTAATTTGCGTACTTATACTAAACTGACAAAGGAAAAATTACATACAGCCAACGACCACTAGATACTTAAACATTAAAAAAACAAATTCTATGGTTCTATGTATATTTATGTGCGGTTAAACATGGTGCTCGAATAGCTCATTCAAATGGCATCTTCAAAAAATAAAAAGGTGGCAAATTATTATTTTTTTCCTTATTAACTATTTACCTAGTAGTTATTTTAATTTTAATATTTCCTTACAATGTTTGAGAAAAGCACTATACAAGCCTCGGCCGGAAGAGAGATTGTAGGACTTGTTTAATCCAGCCTCGTCTACGACTCGGCCGTCTACTACAATCTCGTCCTGCAATCCCTTACTTCACGGCCTCTGCAGTAATGTACTATTTTTATATACCTACATTCATATTTAAAAATAAAAACGAGAGGTCTGTCACCTGTCACTCTCAACCGGACACTCATACTTTTCAACAACAGCATTCAGGATATATTTAGTGGTTTCGCAACTAAAAACACTTAAAAACTATTTCTAATATACTGACCTCCTTGTCGGGGATTCATAAACTCGCCGGCAAGAAGAACATAATAAGAAAATCTGTCATTCACTTAATGTCAAGATAAAATATAAAAGACACATGCATGCAAAAATTATAAAATTAATCTGAAGAAATCACATAAAGGATCCTAAATAAATTGCGATACAAGAATTGTTCCCGCTATATTACAAATATGTCTACTCGGCAAGGAAAGAAGGAATTTTAACGAGAACCAGATAATTCGGTAAGTTGCACCCCCATAAATTTAGTGAGCGAGGTATCATTAAATAGGAATATGAAAGTCATGTTTTGTTTTTTTTGACCACACTGGACTTGTTCTTATTTTGCCGAATTGAATGATTGCCTTTGATATGGAATAAACGGCTAATAACACATTATCGTTATGCTCATTTGATTTTATTTAAGAAAATATCTAGATGTTTGTTACCGAATGTTCTTTACACAATATTTTTTTGAATATCTTCCGCAACCAATTGCAACGAGTGAGCCAATTAATCCTGGTATGGAAGGATCGCTCAGTAATCTGTAGTATTATCGCGGTAGCCATTGCCGTGTTATTTGATTTATCGAGTGTATGAAGTATTAGCTTTAGCTAGAAAAATAAAAATAAAAACCGGCAAGTGAAAGTCGGGCTCGCGCACCGAGGGTTCCGTACCAACTTGTAGTAGCAACTGCACCAAGAAGTAGAAATTTGACGTCAGTCCCAGTATCGACAGATTGGGTCACAAGACTCACAAGTTTGCACACTTTAGTCTGTGAGAGTTTGCACGCCATAGAGTTAGTATGCGAGTTTGTTAAATTGTTCCTTGATATTTTTAACATTACCTATTTATAAAAAGGTACCTACTTACAGAATAATATCATAAAAATGTAAGGAAAAAAAACACAATCTCAGGCGGTTTTTAAAATTTAGTTCAAAAAAGTTTTTTTTATTAAAAAAATAGAATATTGTCTTCTGTTACCGCGATTGTTATTCATTGAAACTAAACACTTTAGAACGGATTAATCGCGTTTATTAACACCATGACCCTACGTTTCGAGCCCTTTACAGCACACTCGTTTTCACAGGGTTAAGATGATGACTGAGAGAATGCGAATTTTCCCCGTCAATCAAACAAAGTTTGCAAAAGTAACTTTGCACAAGTTTGCACAAGTAACTTTGTTGATTGACGAAAATGTATGGGAATTTCTGGACATATTTTTTCTCATATTGAGAAGCAAACAATTCTTAATTCTGAGCAGAAATAACATATAATTCACAGAAAATGTGATAATAAAAATATGCTAAAAAAAATGCTTATTACCCATGCAATATATGTTTACATATACAAAACCTACCCTTACAATATATGTTATTAATTTAAAACCACCGCGAACGTAAACTACACCATAGCACGCTGGAGCGTAGTTAAACTCGTACAAGTACTAAACTCCTCACGTGGAGGAGCTTCACTCGATCGCGGTAATAGTTTATGCTTGGGTGCAGCAATTTGTTTGTAGGTTGAACGAATTTACGAATTTATAACGGATTCTAGTTAATATAAGCAATTTAATCCGTTTTAAAATGTTTCATTTCAATAAGTATAAATAAATAAATATTGCGGGACAATCTTACACAAATTGATCTAGTTCAACGGTACGCTCAATAAGGCTTGTGTTGCGGGTACTAGACGACGATATATATAATAGATAAATACTTGAATATATAGAAAACATCCATAACTCACGAATAAATATTCGTGATAAACACACAAATAAATGGCGTGACCATCAGGATTCGAACCCGGGACTTCCTGCTTCGAAGGCAGGTTCACTACCAATAGGTTAGGAGGCCGGTACTAATTAGACTAAGCAAAGAAAATATAAATAACAGAGTAAATAATTAAAGAAAAATAAACGTACAAAATATAAGATTCAGAGTTTGATTCAGATTTGCTGAAAAACAATAAAATACATATATTTCTTCGTATCCACTGTACATTGTACCGATTGATATTATACTTTGATACTGTATCGTGGTGCAACATAGCCCTGGCTCAATAAAAAACCCTATACTAGCGAACCTGAACCTTAATGAAGCCGTAACCTTAGATCAGGACGCTCCAGGCGTGACCTTACACCCGCGCAGATATAAGAGGCAGTATCTCGACTTCGTAACGTAAATATCTTTCTTAATAACGACACGTTCAAGGTACTGTTGCTGTTGCCGCGATACTGCAGCGTGCAGCTGCATGGTACTAGACGACGATATATATAATAGATAGATACATATAAATACTTAAATACATAGAAAACATCTATAACTCAGGAACAAATATTCGTGATAAACACACAAATAAATGCCCTGCACTGAAAAAAATATTTACCAAATGATTAAAGGTTAGCTATATTACGTGGAAACTTTGATAAATTTAACAAATCCTTGCTATCAAATTTACAAAACTAAAAAGGTTGGAGTCGGTACCAGAGTTTTGGTGTAAATCAACAAAGAATATTGTACATTGTACCAAACAAGTATCAACAATTTAGTTTGTTGATTTAATCATGAAAGTACTGATAAACATAACAAGCCTCATGGTTGAATTTATCAAACTAAAGAGGTTGCCGTAGAAATATTAGTGCTTACCAAAGTTCTCAGTATAATGTACCAGTGTATATTGTACATTATACCGAAACAATCACATCAAATTAATTTGGTTCACTTTATCATAAAAATATGATAAATATAGCAAGACCTTAAGATTGAATTTGCAGGACTGGAAAGTTTGAGGTTGCTTATCAGAAATCCTAGTGTAAATTAATATATTTTTTTTGTAAATTTTACGAGATAAATACCAACAATTTGCTTTGGTTGATTTTATCATTAAGTAATGGTAATTAAAACATAACCTCGCGGTTAAATTTACGAAATTACAAAGGTCGAGGTCAAAATATACTGCTTATCAGAGTTCATAGTGTAAATTAATAAAGAATATTGTAGATTTAAAGAAATAAATATCAACAATTTGATTTAGTTGACTTTATCATTATGTAATGATAAGTAATAACAAACCTCACGGTTGAATTTATCAAACTAAAAAGGTTGCCGTAGAAATATTAGTGCTTACCAAAGTTCTCAGTATAATGTACCAGTGTATATTGTACATTATACCGAAACAATCACATAACATTGATTTGGTCCACTTTATCATAAAAATATGATAAATATAGCAAGACCTTAAGCTTGAATTTGCAGGACTGGAAAGTTTGAGGTTGCTTATCAGAAATCCTAGTGTAAATTACTAATTTTTTTTGTAAATTTTACGAGATAAATATCAACAATTTGCTTTGGTTGATTTTATCATTAAGTAATGGTAATTATAACATAACTTCGCGGTTAAATTTACGAAATTAAAAAGGTCGAAGTCAAAATATACTGCTTATCAGAGTTCATAGTGTAAATTAATAAAGAATATTGTAGATTTAAAGAAACAAATATCAACAATTTGATTTGGTTGACTTTATCATTAAGTAATGATAAGTAATAACAAACCTCACGGTTGAATTTATCAAACTAAAAAGGTTGCAGTAGAAATATTAGTGCTTACCAAAGTTCTCAGTATAATGTACCAGTTTATATTGTACATTATACCGAAACAATCACATCAAATTGATTTGGTTCACTTTATCATAAAAATATGATAAATATAGCAAGACCTTAAGATTGAATTTGCAGGACTAGAAAGTTTAAGGTTGCTTATCAGAAATCCTAGTGTAAATTAATAATTTTTTTTTGTAAATTTTACGAGATAAATACCAACAATTTGCTTTGGTTGATTTTATCATTAAGTAATGATAATTATAACATAACCTCGCGGTTAACTTTACGAAACTAAAAAGGTCGAGGTCAAAATATACTGCTTATCAGAGTTCATAGTGTAAATTAATAAAGAATATTGTAGATTTAAAGAAGTAAATATCAAAAAATTGATTTGGTTGACTTTATCATTAAATAGGGTAAAGGAACCAATAGTCGGCCTTTTAACGAATGTTTTGAATTCAAACCCTTCCCATTTGTGCTTGCGAGAACCAATTGACAAAATACTACTCTTCATTAAATCACCATTTATTAAACTTTTATAATTTAAAATAAAAACACTAAATCATTTATTTACTTTTGAGATAATTAACAAAAAAAAAGAAGGGGACTTTTGCCCAGTAGTCAGCCCCAAACGACCTTAAGTCGGCCATTGGGTCCCCAGTGCTCAGCCGTCACAAGGGCATGAAATCATTATTTAAACAGGCGGCCGAGTTTTGGAACCTCAGTACCCAATAGTCGGCCACACCAATAAAAAAATACATTTAAATGCAAGTATTCACAAAATTGATTGATAAAAAATTAGTAAGTAAGTAAGTAATTTATTTATTGCGCATCCACACACACAGTCTTGGGACTGTGAATTACATTCATAAATAAAAATGAACAGCCAATATCCAAAAGTTGGCCCCCTACGGCTGAATACTGGACTTTATGATAAAAAGGTAGGACCCAATAGTCGGCCGTCTCAAAATACTACTTTCGTGGGTAAAAATATCCATTACAGTAGGAAAATATGCTCGTAAACCATATAATATTATTTTCAAAAGAAAACAATTGGAATATAGTATCTATTATACGAGTACGAGTATATATCGTCGTCTAGTACCCACATCACAAGCCTTATTGAGCTTACCGTGGGACTAGGTCGATTTGTGTAAAATTGTCCCACAATATTTATTTATTTATTATTTATTATAGTATCAAAGGACCACTCGCCACTTACCCCTCCCTGCACAGATCACCCGATTTTTCAACAAATATGGAGTTAGAGAATGAGAATACATTTATGTTATTGGATAATTTAAAAACTGGCGCTATTTGTGGCGAAAAAAAAGACCGAAAAGGCCGCCTGTAGTCGGCCTGGGTACGGCCGACTACTGGGTACTTTACCCTACCTAATGATAAGTAATAACATGACCTCGCGGTTGAATTTACAAAAATAAAAAGGTTGAGATCCAAGGTTTAGATCCTGCCAGAGTTTATTGTGTAAATTACCAAAGAATATGGTACATTTTGCCAAAAAAATTACATCAATTGGGTTTGGTCGATTTTGGCATAAAAACATACCGCTCTAATTATAAAACCTTATAGCTTTGTGATAAGAATAAGACTCTAATGTGAAATGAGAGCCAAGTTCAATATTACACATGCATTGGTTGTTGACTTCAAAGACAAAAGAACATTGATTTTCAGCTTCATGGAGAGTTCTTAGGTATGGGGGTCATTTTATACTGACCCTGGCGAACAATATTCAAAACATTTTATGAATGAAAACTAAAATAATGTGACAAATATTATCTTTCATATACAAATGACTGCAATGACATTAAATTTGAAACTTAAGGCAACGGCCTAAGGTATATTTTCCTCCAATGTTCAGATATTTGTGACCACTTCTCTTGCTTAGATGCCTGTGACGATTTGTGCGTTCAAATATTTTTACCTCACTGTGTGATCAAAATTTACTGAAATAATTGCTGCTCATATATATGTGAAAAAATTGAGTGCTCAGATGTTACTGGCGGATCTGTTGTAAAGAATTTATTGAAGTTTTACTCTGCTCAGAAGTATTTGAGGACCTCGCCCGCTACGATATATCTGATGGCGACTGTACATATACGTAAATTATTAGTAGGTACTTATTTTAACAAAATTAATACCAAATGGATTTTGTTAAACTACTTATTACAGTTACAGGCACTAAATATAAGTAAAAAGTCTTAAAATAATCAATTACTTAAGTGAAATATTATACTAAAGTGTTCAAAATTTACCAGTTTCTGATTTTTCTTTTGTATTCACCTAATTACCTATCTGCATGCCAAATTTGAACTTTCTAGGTAATCTGGAACTGGGTTGGTGTTTTGATCTATATACGTGATAAAAATGACGATTTTTGGACGTTTATATTACTTATACGTTTATATTTGGAGTACATATGCATCTTGCAAGTCCCAATATATGTATGTGCCAAATTTGACACGTTTATGTAAAATAGTTTTTGAGTTGTGAATGGATCAAAAGTGGCTCTAAATGGTTCGTGTACACACGGTGCTGCTCGCCAGTTCTGTTACTTGAACTTGTGATTATTTTTAAACACATATTTCAATGTTTTGAAATAAGTTATATTAAACAAGCTAGTTTACATGCCAATTGCGACTCTAATACCGCGGCAAAGCTCATCTACTCACCAAGTTAAAAGACACCTCTATCTGCAAAAACATTGCTTATCTTACTATTAGGTACTTTAATGCAAGTGAATTATATAATAAAATACATTTTGTAGCTATATAGGTACTTTTTTTATTTCTTATTTAAAGCTACTGCGCGTCTTAGTTTATCAGATCAGACTACTTATGTAAATTTTACAAAACCAAAAACCAGATTACAAAAATGTTTGATGTCGTCATAAATGATTCCATCCCTCTCTATTTATGCACTATATAATATACCTACCTATAAATACGTGGCCCCGAGAGGGATAACGGCGCGTGGTGCAAGTGCGAAAGAGATGGTGATAGACGCTTGCTTGGGTGCTCGGCTCACGACGGTGCCCCGCGTAGCGCCAGCGCCACTAGCGCGTTAGTTATATACCGGATCCAACCGATGGCGGTTGTTGAGACGTAAATTGTATTTGTGTTTGTTGACCCCACACCGACCGACGACAGTTCATAACTATGGATAGTGACGAAGACGACCTAGAAGTGAGCTGTGCTATTTATTTAGCTGAATGGGGTTTATCCGAAACCACTATATCTAATTTTGAAGGCAAGTATATTATGTTTACTATTATTGTTAAATTAACATTTTTCTAGTTACACTGATACGTAGTGAATATGGCCCTGTCTCATGCCTAGATATCTACTTAGAAATAGTGGTTAATAAGTATCTATAATCTTAGAACAATTTACAAAAAGAATTTTAGTAAAATTTATTAGACTGTTTGGTTAATTTTCATAATGGCGTCGCGCCAAGATGCGACATCGTATAAGTACCTAATGTAATTTTGTTTTGGCCTAAGGGCCTACGCTAGCTGACGCGGATTACCCGGAACGGACGCCCTTCTAATAAGAATAAGTGAAGCAGGCCCACGGAGCGGGTGCGCCATACTAAATGCACCCGCGTCAGCTAGCGTAGGCCCTTAGCCCCTTAAATACTGTACGGTAACGTCTAATAATATCTATACATTTCAGAACGTTCGTCAAAGGTTTAAGGTTCAAAATCGTTCCGTACTACCGATAGATTTAAAGTAGTAGGAAACTAGCCTATTAGAATAAGACATGTGATCTATCTCGCGGCGACATATACTCGTATGTAACTGCTGATGCGTATATGTAACTAAAATAAACATAAAATACTAATAATCTGTCTCTTGGTTTTTTAGAAAATAAGATTACCGTCAAATTGCTTGACTTTATTGATGGGTCAGAACTTAAAGAATTGATACCCAGTTTGAAGGAACGTATACTATACAAGCGTGGACTGAAAAAACTACAAAACATTATTCACGTGAGTATTCTTGCTTTATAATAATAATTCTTGTTCTTAAATACGAAGTTATGGATATTTGTTATCTATTTAAGTATTTATTTATCTATATGTATCATCTTTCTGTGTACCAAGGGTGATTTGTATAAGTTTGACCACAATTTTAAAAAAATTACAATTAGCATAACTGACCGCAGGACTCCTTGATGCCAGAATGTCACTAGAGAAGCTAAGTCACAAACAGCCTTGGCGACCTTTATTTAACTTGCAATGATTATAACTGACCACTTTTGAAATTTATCTATATAAATAGAAGAATATATTATATTTCACTACACCAACTGGTAAAGACTCTCACTGGTACAAATATCAACTTTGCTCTCTTGTTGCACAAATAGTAACTATTTATCTACAAGAGTGTCAAGTAATAAGTAATTTCATACAAATTTTAACTTGATGTCTTAAGCTGGCTGGTAGAATTTACCTATAAATGGTGATTTTGAATAATAAATATAAAATAAATTGAGGGACTCGATTTAGTTTGATGTTTTACAGTTAGTATTTTGTTCGTGTTGGTGTGGTGAAGAAATTTGTGTTTCATTGTTGTATAACAAATAACTATTAATACTTTATATAAAATATTGCTGCTTGTTACAGGCGACAAGTTCTGATGATACTGTGAGCATTAATAGCGATTTTTCTGCACCGAGTCCCACAAACAGTACCAGCGGCAATGAGTTGCCACCCACGAAAGAAAATTCTTCTTATGTAAGTTATTTTGCCTTAATTCTGTCTATATAAGATACCTACTTCACTGTCACCCAAGCAATCCAACTCGTTTGTATTAGAATAAAACATTTGGCTCTAGAATGGTTGCTTCTGCATACAAATATTCTGTTTCCATTTTAATATATATAATTTTCTTTTTGTTTAGAAAGATGATTTAAAGATTATTTTGCAAAGTAATAGTGCTGGAGAAATGTGTCTGGCTTCTTTAAAAAAAAATGGTAAATTAGACACTTCAGCGCGGAACTACTTGGTTAAATCAGTAGTAGAATATTACATGAAAAAACATGGCGGAATGATAAGACAACAATTTCAAGACATTACCTCCCAAATTGTTTCCTTAGTCCCGACTGAAGTGAAGGTATCAATTACATACATATCTAAAGCAAACAATGAAATATAGTACCTATGTAGTTACAGTAGTTAGTTCATAGTGATCACTTGCTTAGCCTTGTTTATATTATATAGGTGTTTATGTAGGTCATTACCAGTATGAACAACCGACCCCGGAATCGAGAAAAAAAATCACCGGTAGGTATCTCATACATTTGAGTCAATAATATCATCAATAATCAATTTCGACGGTGGTTAAAGTTATTCATTATAACCTACTTATACACCCCCTGACTAGAGAATCATCCTATACAGTGTGGAAAGATAAGTCGGGCCCTGGAGGGAAACTACCTTAAATCTTTTAGCTGGCTCATTTTACTTAAAGAAGACATTCCTTTATTTTTAAAAAGAGACAACTGTGCATTCATAGATTTTCTAAAATTCGCTTGCCTCGACCGAGACTTGAATTAATTAAAATACAATTTAAAAAGCACTCACTTTTTTATTATGCTAACCGACAGCATTAATTTTCAGCATAAAATTTCTACAATAAACACTTGGTCTTAAAAATAAAAATCATCGTCAAATCTAAGATTAACTTTATTTTATTATCAATTTAAACTTTTCCACGGGGAGTTTTAGAAAATATTTGAATGCGATTTTTTTTATGTCTCCTTTAAGTAAAATGAGCTAGCTTAAGGATTTAAGGAAGTTTCCCTCCAGAAGGCCTAGTATAAAAATTGTACGACATTAACTTCTCGACCGCGTTAGCGTATCGAGAGTTCAAATTATGTTTGCCGTTTATTTAAATCAACCGGCAACTTTCATATTTTGACCCCTCGATACGCTAACGCGGTCGAGAAGTTAATGTCGTACAATTTTTATACTAGGCCTTCAGGGCCTGACTTATTGTTCCATCCTGTATATGTAGCAATGTGGCTCGCAAACAGAAAGACAGACAAGTCGCACCATAAAGGCTCCATCACCCAGACGCATGTTGAGAGCGGGGCGTGAGCGCATGCAGCGTGATGCCGCGCAATGACAGCTGCGCTTAGACACTGTAAGTATACAATGTTTCATGTACTGTAGTTTGCTTTTAATGCTGTAGTGGGAATAAGACTTAGTTAGATTTACTTAGAGTTACGTAGTTACCATTTGTGAACAATGCTCTACCTTGTTAGTGTTAATGAATTATGCCTTTGTCAAACGAGCTGGTTTTGCTCGCACGCCGTGCCGTGCGCACGGGTGGCTTATGCCATGCCGCGTTTTCATACTGCGAGCGAGGCGTCGCTGGCGCACTGCACCACGCTTACCATGAGTTGCACATGATGATACTCGCTAGCGTTTGCGTATGCTCGATAGTAGTATGTGCTAGTGCGAGCGAGTAAACGTATACGCTAGCAAGTATTGTCGTTTATAACTCATGGTAAGCGTACACGTCACGCTCACGTTGTGCTAACAAGATGTTGCCGTTTGACAAAGGCTTTAAGTATATCAAAAAGGTAGCCCTTTCATGTTGATAAGTTGGTATTCATGACATTAACATGAAGAAAACTAACTTTCTTAAACAGTTACTTACGTAACATTTTTAATTTCCCTGTAGGAGACGTTCTACATTCCGAGTCAAAAGTTTGGCAGAAATAAATATATTCCAGCAAGGGGAAAACTAGCTGACAAGTACAATAATCACAAACGTCTGCTGCGAAAGAGTGGCGTATTAACAAAAGAACCCAGACCCGTCGATGCTGATGTTCCTGTTGACACAGTTGAAGGTATGAACATATTATACAAAATCAACATATTAGCCATAGAGGTAACTAGAAACCTATGGATGATGAAACCTTGTATTAAATGATTTTTTTTGTCATTATGGTAAAGAACAATCCAGAAAAATGCAATTCGGACTCGCCCACTCAGTATTCTGTATAAATTTGCAGGTCAAATAAAGCGACGACCAAAGTAGCCAAATATATCGTGGCACACCTTTAGCTTTGCTGCTATATGGATATGATCGTGTTACGATATAAAGATACGAGTATATTTGGCTACTATGGACGTCACTTTTTTTTTGACGCTGACCATATTTATTATAAATAATAATATGTTGTATCTTACAGTATTTTTAGTTTTGTCAAATTTCATAGTTCTATAAATTTTTAATTTTCTTGAGACTTGTGAGTTTACGGTTCAATATGCCACTACACAACCGTTACGCATATTAAAATCAAATTTAAGACTTAAGATTATGTGGACATGAAAAACCATCAAAATTCATGCTACAAATAATGCTGAAGCTAGACTTAGTTTGATCTTATTGTTTACCAGAGTCTGAAGACAATGAATATGAAGAAATAAAAGTTTGGCTGAAATATAACAAGGAGCCTGTGCCCGAAGTAATAGAGAATTGGAAGAAAACGTTCAAATTGCGCCTTAAAGACCTGCAATCAGAAAAATATGCAAACATACACGAGATCGTAAGCGACTGGCCCTCATATAAACTTAGCATCGGGTATAAGTTGGTAAGTTTACAACTATTTTTTTATTAGCTCGATCTTTCTTTGTTTCAAATCCTGCAAGCAAAATTTTGGAACCACTTTTTGGTGTCCAATTGAGTTGAAATTTGGTATAGGTACAGACGGAGCTTTGATTACAATACAATATTTACAGGAAAATAAAACTTAAAGGAAGTTTATAATATAGTAACTTTATAAGTAAACAGAAAGCATTAAACCGTTTTGTTTAACTGTATGTTTATGTATGTATCTACTTGGTAGTCTTGGTACCGTCGGACTCTCTATGGACGGACGAACCGTAGAATCTATTTTGTATCACATGTACTAAAAACAGCTTTCTTTAGTATGTGATGGCCAGTTAAGTACTAGCAATTAATCCTATATCTTCTTTTTTTTTCAGATTGAATTGGATTTTGAAAGAAAATTTAAAGGAAAAGAGCTGCTTCTCTTCAAAAAATGGCCCGATTTCTTGGAAAAAGCACTCGGCCATTTAAAAATCATTAAAGCTGCTTCTGTCTACATTAAGTTGATTGAAGAAAATCCCAGTGAAGGTGTGTTGTCATTATATTGATTAACACTTTTACAAATTTCGCACGAAAATCGAAACTTAAAATACATTTTGTATTTTTTCAGATGTTAGAGATTTCTGTTATTGCGCGGCAATTGGGTATAAAATATTACCAACTGTAAGAATACAGTGTCAAGATACAGATGGCAAAAAAAGAAACATAAAGCCAAGCATTCAAGAAGCTATGAACAATTTTATTCTTCATGCAAAGGTATGTATAATTTCACTGTTAACACTGCAAAATGGTGACTTTCCATGCAAACAGCGATAATGCCATTCTCTTAAAGTTAATCAATTCATCGTTTTTTTATATAAACAGGCTGTTGCTGAAATGTTACATTATCACCGTTTGTATGAAAAAAACTTTCGCTATTGTTTCACGATCCTCTTAAATATAACATATACTCGGTGTCAACACTAACTAGACATTATAAAAAAATGGTTGAACGTTAAAAGATATATTCTAATTTCCAGAATCAAAGCGAAGTTCTCACTCAACTGGACTATCGGCAAAAAGCCCAAATGGCTAAGGGTCTACGGTGCCAACCAATCATCGTTGCTGTCGGACCAACCATCGATGCCCTAAAGGATTTCTATGTTGCGTATGACGACATCCTTTATAAAATAGACTCATTCCTGAAAGCGCTGGATATATGTTTTAAAACTTTTCACTGCCTGGACGCTGAATACCCTACAGAAGCCGTTCACATTTGGCTATTTTTGCAAAAATATTTCTACAACATTGAAACGAAGTCAGACAGAAAGCTTTCAGGAGTGTCGTCTTTTATCTCGGACTTGGAATAAGTAATTGTCAATTTTACCAAAATGTTTGTGTTTCAAATGTCTTGCCTCAGTTCAAGATTACAAAGATTTTTGTGAACATTTAAAAGATCATAATTTAAGGTCAAACTCAACATATCGCTGTAAACAGTATAATGTGATAGCGAATATCAAAATGTAAGGTTTTTTAGATGCCACTGAGCATAAGCTTCCTAACTTATTAAGACTGGCTAGACAGAATCGTCTATGCAATACGAGTGTGTAACTACTGCATTTTCCGGAAATCGTTTTTGCCAAGTTGCGATTTCTGCCTTGCACAATTTTTGTGACTTTTGTTTTTCTTATAATAGCTTATTTTCCCGATGTAATTTCGAACAGGTCAATTTTACCCTAAACAAAGAATTGTCCAAAGACTAACGAATTATTAATAATTTGACATAATTACACACTAATTATTAAAAAATAAATAGTAAGCAAGCTTCACAGATAACAAAAACCCACATAGATATTATTGGAAAACCTAATCTTCAAAATTATGATAATGAAATGAATGAATTAACGCTTACTATCCAGACTTATAATTCCCATTACCACCTCCTCGCAGCATAACCTTTTCCTCCCACTAACAAAATAACACCTAAAAACCCTGCTTATTAACCGCTTCTAACGCAACTAACCAAATGCTTAGCCATCCCGCGCAAATGTCCCGAACCCTTCCCGCCACCAATATCACGTACACACATACACAGCAACATTTGATTACCTATCTTTTCCCCTTCACACTCACTAAACCCACACTTAGAACCATATCAATTTAATAATGAAAATAATAAGAATTATTTTAGGACTAGAATCAAGACACGTGCAGTTTCAGTACAAAATCAGAATATTATTTAATTAACAATAATAACAAACAGAATACTAACAAATAACACAACTAATAAAATAATAAATAACAAATAGAACACACAAGACTCAATATAGTACGATACTTGGGATTATGATTATCTAAAGCGGATTATTTCCTAACATAACATTTGACCTTTTTTAGTTGCTTATCTGTAATGGTTTTGTCAAAGTGGCATCAGTTTTGTGGTGACAATTTTAAGTAGTCAAATTATATTCTTATGGTTATTTCTAAACACACTCACGGTCTTTGAAAATCGGTCGCTTCGTATGCAAATGCCGGTACAAAGTGACCCGTTTTCGTTGGCCGTGAGTGTACTTTAAACATGGTAAAAAAAAAGGAAAAAAAATACAAACTAAAAATAAATAACATAAACCAACCATGATTGTTAATAGAAATACCTTCACAAACATATGGTCAATTTTGGGTTCCCTACCGTTATAAATGTTATTGAAAAATATAATTAAATAATACTGCAGTGCACACAATGCGACTCTATTAATCTTTTTCTATTACCGTGTTGCGATTGTTTTGCTGTGACCTGTCCACGCTATGCTTATGACAGCAAGTAGGTAGTGTAGGTACCAAGTAGGTCTTGCACAAACTGCTTCCAGAAAATACAGTAGGCATCACACACACTCCTCCATACAGACGAAGTTTGCTTTTCATTTTAAAACGGCATGACATGTTACTTGACCTCGCATTTTACGCAATATTTCACGCAACTTTTATTTTTTGTAGTGGCCCTAGTTTTTGTGGATTTGCAAATTGATTTGCTGTTTTATGTTAAGGTTTTGCTGGGTAGGCAGGACTCGTACTGCATATCACGGACGTGTTTTTGATCAGTCATTGTTGTCTCTCATCACACACTCACATGCATATAACACATTTTTGTTGAGCTATATTAACACAGTTACACACCCACCTGCGGAGACCTATGTGCTCTCAGGTGATACAGAACACCCACTAAAAATATATTTTCTGAGGGCGCTAAATGCAGGCCCGCCACCATTGTTACTTTATTTAATTTTTCCTAGGCCATGGGATAGACCAAGGGGGGTCGATCCCCCTTGTGTCTATGGACTAAAGGTGGCATATTCGGGTCATGTCCTCATGGGAAGGAGTGGCCTCAACAAACATTTTGGTTATTGGTTTTCAAAAATTTCTGGTTATCAGCGTCAAGACGGGCCTTGCAACACAGGTTCCGCAAAATATTGGTAGTTTAAGTTAGGTGTTTTCGAAATAATGTAACAGAAATTGGAATAAGTGAATATTGTTGTTTTAACCATATTCCTAGCTTTCACGTAGTGGATAACTGTAGTGTTGATATTATGCACGACATTTTTGAAGGAGTGTGTCATTACGACTTAGCTCAAATTATTTTGTATTATACTTACTGAAATATAACAAAATATTACTACTAATGAAAAAATATTTTTAGTTTTTACTACTAATGAAAATAATTTTTGTTTTTTTAAATTAAAAAAAATTTTTCGCTCTAAGTACTCTTTGAGCATATATTTTTTGTGTAAATCATTAAGTTGCTCTGGTTTTAATGATCATTTGCAAGCTTATTCAATTGAAGGAGAAAACGATTCCATGGAGCTGTTAAAACCGGAAAATTTAATTATTTCCCCCACTAATATTCATGTTATTGCAACAGGTGAATCTTATTGTCGATTTAGTTACTATTGAAATTAAATGTAAACAATAACAGTAATGGTGTTTGACAAAAAAGTAGCGTAGCGATGAAGCAACCTGTATGAAATATTTCGAGGTGTATTATTTTTTATGTTAATTAATATTGAAGGATGACACCTAATTTCCGGTTCTCTAGTGGGTAGTCGATATTTTGATATGGTAATTATTGTAGCACAATGATGACATGTGACAATGTAATGTATTGTAGACGTAGTAGGTGACATCTGGCATCTAGTGGTTGAACTTGAAACAACTTTATGTCTAATTCCTCATATTATAAATGGTAATTGTAAATGGTTGTTCAACCGCGTTTTGTTTCACTCCACTCCGACATCTAAATGCGAAACATCAGTTTATATCAAGTTTTGCCACTGAATGCCAGAGGTCGCCTTTTGTGCTAATCCGCTGCGCGGAAAATGCCTGTTTTACTTGTGGCCTAGCCCTAATTCTGTTCGAATTCGGGCCCCGGTAAGGTTGATCCTAGCATCCTTTGAAACGTGATTGTTTAGTGTTGTTTAATAAATAAATATTATGACATGTATCAAAAATCGGTTTATTTTTCTTCAAACCTCCGTTTTCATTAACCCTTTATATCAAATTCAAGTTTTTTCGTAAAACTGTTCGTAAAGTTTTTTTTTAGTAGCTAGTATGTATTAAGTTGTATTTGACATTTGGTCAAAGTATGATTGCCGTTTATATAAGTCATTCTACTACTCTCATAATTTGATCTCTCGCGATCGAGAATTAAATGTCGAATACAACTTATACTAGCTACTCTGCATTATGATATCAATTTTTTTACTGGCAATATAATATACTGATTAAACTCGTCTTAGTTCAGTAAAACATACCTAAAAATATTGTGAAAATTTTACTGGTGGTTGTTTGTTAATTTATTGAACTAACACTTTAAATATTTACACAATTTTTATGTAGATATAGCAAAAACATTTTTGATTTGCAGACTATTATTAAGGTGTGGTGTCATTAATAATTCGAAACTTAGGCAGTTCTCGATACGCATCGCAGGCCGCTCCGATGCGGTGTGCGATCGGGACGCCGCTACATAATTATGCTTACGCCTATAATGGTGTCACACTCGCACCGGAGCGGCGTGCCATGCGAATCGCATCCAATGTGAGAACTGCCTAAGCTTCTAATCTTTAATCACACACACCTTAATAATATTCTGGAAATCAAAAATATTTTTGCTATATCTACATAAAAATTGTGTAAATATTACTAGTGTTAGTTCAATACAATACAACAAACTAAAACCAGTAAAATTTACACAAAATTTATTGGTATGTTTTACTGAACTAAGACCAGTATAATTAGTATATATTGCCAGTAAAAAAATGATATAAACTAAAGAACAAGTCTGTTAGACGTTACCAAACAAAGATGACGAAAAATACGAAACACACATGATAGATAATACAATATTATCTTTGATTAAAAGTACAATACATTATTGATAGTTACATCAAACAACCTTTGGTAGTAACTAAAATATAAATTTGGTAATTATTAACAAACTAACTCTGATGAATACACCGAATGTGTTTAGTAAATACTGCTAAATTTAGTTTGTTATATTTACCAAATGAAATATATTTACATTTACAAGATAGATTCAGTATTTTCTACAAAACAAATATTGAACATTCTACCATAGAATAAGTGATATCTACCAGTTTTTCCTTATAAATTTTACTAAATAACTTTTACATTACCTACTAACTGACTTCGGTCATTTGTACCAAAAATAGTAACTGTAGAACATACAAAACGTATTTGGTTAAAAAGAAAAGTACAACGTTGGTAAAATATAAAATATCTGTTAGGTAGAATTCATCAAACTATAAACTTGTAAAAAAGTTACTAAAGTACTTTCATAAAAACGTTACTAAAGTACTTTCGTTAAATTAATACTAAAGAACTTTTGTAAAAAACGTTACTAATGTACTTTGGTAAACTATTTTATCAAAGTACTTTGGTGAGAAATTTTACCGAAGTACTTTGGTGAGAAATTTTACCAAAGCACTTTGGTGAGAAATTTTACCAAAGTACTTTGGTGAGAAATTTTACCATAGTACTTTGGTGAGAAATTTTACCAAAGTCTTAAGGTAAAATATTATACTAAAGAACTTTGGTGAGAAGTTTTACTATATTAATTTAGTAAAAATACAGGTGTAATCAACCAAATAAATTTGGTAGAACGCCAACCTTTTTTGTTTGATAAATCCAACAAAAATTTGTGATAGGACCGAATTCAACCGCAATTTTTAGTAAAAACAACGCAAAATCTGATAAATCCAACATATCATTTTTTTCAGTGTGACCAGGATTCGAACCCGGGACCTCCTGCTTCGTAGGCAGGGTCACTACCGACTAGGCTAGGAGGCCGTCATCTTACTTTAAGTACTAACATAGTTATTTAAGTATTTTGTAGTGTGATGTTTTATTTGTTTTATGATGATTTTTTTTGCTTTCTTAACAAGATTCGAACCCGTGATCTCCAACTTCGGTAGTTTTACTATCGAAAGAAGTATGTTTCGCTACTTGTATCGTGTGTATCTGTACCGTGGTGCTACAGAGCCCTGGCCCAATGAGAACCCTATCCCGGCGAAACTAAACCTAAATGAAGCCGTAGCCTTAGGTCAGGACGCTCCAGGCGTGACCTTACACCCGTACAGATATAGGAGCCAGTATGTTGACTTTGTAATTGGTAAATTGAAATATATCGTTATCGTCCGTAAAAAATATCAAAATGTGCAAGATTCGTTAATGTTGTTGTGTAATTTTCTATGTGTTTTTTCTATGTAGTGTGTGAGAAGTGTGTCGGTGTGCACGTTTCCCCTCGCAAAAGGTTACTACGAGTTAATCATTTATACGATCGATCTTTATTGCTCAAATATGTGAGAGCAATAGAGAGGGAAATAGACGAACGAACGAACGAAGTGATACGCGGTAGGCCCTCTGCGTTGCTCGAAGTATGTATTCTTTATAAATATTTTTTTTATTAGTAGACTAGTAGAATGGTAAGATACTGCTTACCATTCTACTCTACTACGATTGATCTGCAGATAACGATTGTTTGTTTATGTTAAGATTACAGATTATATTCAGATTGCAAGACTACCCGAGGCTCGGCGCAACTTTACTATTATTGTGATTAATTATTGATCTTTAGATAACTTTGAAGTTTGCGCTTAAATTTACAAGAGATTGAAGTTAATGTTGAAATTCATTATTATTAGATGGGCATTTAATTGTGCCCGGCCTGCCGGCTGAATAAGTTAGTCATAATAAGCAACACTTATAGTATAGGAATAATCCAGAAATTGCGAAAAAGACGAGAACTGTTCTATATATTTAAGCTATTCATACACCTGTCTTGCTACGGAAAAATCTGTTGGTTTTTAATGATTTTTTTCACGAAAGTTATTCATTCTAACTTTCATATTCACACTTTTTTTGTGACACGAGATATTATATATTATTTGGCAAAAACCTCATCATAATTCATAGTACATTTATTCATGACCCTACAAACAAGTACAAACAAACAAAACAATAGCACAACTAGCACAAATTGTCACGTTGACCAGCGCTTACCGATAGGACCATCTAGTGATCGTTCCTTAGATGGTCCCAATATCGCCGCCCTGCCGATATCGCTATCGGCAGGTAACAAAAATATTTTAAATGTTACTAATAAAAAAGACGCATAATAAAAACAACCGAAAACACAACATAGATCATTGTCACAATAATGTGAATCCGGAGAAAGGTATAAGCATTAAATCACGCTACGAATCAATTATAACACCACTCAGTATTAGTTACCAATTATTATTACTAAGGCTGTGTACAAAAAAACGTATGGCCGTAGTAAGGCTGTAAATTGTTTGCAGAAAACACTAATCAAAAATGTATCGCAATAACAAAGGCGAACCAAGATCAGAATTTACAAGACCGTTATAAGGCCAATCTTGATGTATGGATACGAGGCTTCAACGCTAACAAGCTCTTGGTGGCGGAAAAAAGGATCTTCAGGAAGATTTTGGGGCTGCACATAGAGAGGATGGAAGATGGAGAGTCCGAAGTAACGCAGAAATTGAAGAGCTAGTGTCCGAGCCCAATTTTATCGGTGAGAGCAAATCTGCTCGACTTCCTTGGCTCGGCCATGTAGAGAGATTGGGAGAAGATAGAGCTACCAAAAAAGTTCAGCTGGGACATCCTAGTGGACGGCGTCCGGTGGGGCGCCCTAGGTACCGCGGACATATGCCAGCTTCGACCAAAAGTCACGTAATTATTTCCATACATTATTTGCCACTTGCGATAAATGATTTTCACTTAGCTGGGCCCCCTGGACTTTGATAAATCTTATAGGTTTTTTAGGTACCTTTTAGGCCTTTACTTCTTAGTTACTATTTATCGGTACTGCAAGCGCTACGCAGCGACAAACTTAAATCGCAACTTATACTCGAATGTCACAATGGCCTCACAAAGATGAGCGAGGAAGGAAACAAAGTAACTATACAATGGATAAAAGGACATAGTGGCTCAAGGGGAAACGATGCAGCGGATGAACTGGCAAGAAGAGGGTCAGAGACACCGGTATACGGACCAGAACCCATCGTACCACTACCTTTATCATACTTTCATAACCTTCTAAACCAACATCACAGACAACTACACAACAAATACTGGGATGGTCTTGATACATGTAAGCAAACCACGGAAGTCCTGCCAGAGCTAAACTACAGAGCAGAGCATGTATGGATAAGGAAGAAACAACAAAACATGTTCTCCTAGAATGTAAACAGATAGAAGTATACAGGAGCAAATACTTAGGAACTCCCAGCACACTAAAGGAGGCAAAAAGGTTTCATAGACGAACTAGGGTGGTTAGAGTAGTGCTACCTCGCTATCACGCAAAAAAGGCACAATGGATGTCGGTTTGCGGAAAAAACCCAGGAAAACTAACTAACTACTATTTATTCCAGAGCCCTATTCCTTATACAATCAATCACACCTGCAGCAATAACGATTTCAATTCAAATTAAAAACCTCGTATCAACACTCTACTTAACATTCTCATCGCACCTCCCAAAAGAATTTCAATTTAAATCCCCTATTTAATCACTTACGAGTAAAAATCTCTAGTCAGCGTGCGCTGCATGTCAATCCGCGGGTCTATTCGGTACGCATAAAGCGATATTGCTGTTGAGTGGTTCAGTTAATTTATCAGTTCCTCAAAATTCTTAAAAAACATATATTTATTGCTATATACCTATATGTAATATTTCCGATTAAAGTATTTTAAGCCTGTTGCGCCTTAACGACAACCGAATTATACTTTAGCCAAAAAATGTCTCAAACCGGCATATAGATATTGCTACTACGGGTAAACTCTTCCAGTCTTATACGTAATAATCACTCAAAGTTTGATTAAAAGATTACAAGTACCAAAAGTAACAGTTTAAACACCCTATGATACCTGCTTCTGAAGTATTAAACAGAATATCTTGCGAAAGGTAAGGCATGTATCGTATGTTGACGCAACTCCCTTGTTCCTAAAAAAAAACTAGTTATTTAAAAATATGTGTTCTCCTTTTAACAAACGCAAATGTCCAACTGGCAGATAAGGAAAAGCAATTATTTAGCTAAACTGTGTTTGATCTGCGTTTCTCACCATAAACTTGAAATTTAGTTAGACCAAATGAAATCATTTAGTCTACCTAAATTCGCGATTGTATCATTAATTTCTTTGGAAACATAAGATACATTATAGTACAAATAAATTAAAATTTACAACGGGGAAAGGCAAAATAAAAGGCGAATTAATTTATTTTTTAAAGGATTTCTTCCAAATAACTTTTAAGTAAATAAGAGAAGAAGTGAAAAGAGGTATAAATATACACAATACGCAACACATCAATTAAACTATTTATACATTGAAATTAAACACTTTAGAACGGACTATTCATACAGTCATATTCCGCGGAAGAGTGGAAGCTGTTTTTTTTCCACACTGAATAGGGAGCGTGGGTCATTAAATCACTTGTGACACAAATCCTATTTAAAAAAGCCATCGGTTATCCCTCCCCACTGAGCCGTGAAGTTAGGACACCAAAAAAAGGAAGATTTTTACGGATAACATGCAAAATTCATCTGTATTTGCCGAGATTCATTGTAGAGAATAGAGAGAAGACGAAATTAATTATTTTGAATATAAGTACTTACAGTTTTTTTTTAAGAATATAAATAAAACTGAAAAATGCAATTCTCGCACGGAAGTGTCTTAATAAACTTAAAATCATTTATTCTCGAAATATATACAGTAAGTGTAAATTACCTAACTACCTACCTCTACCTACCTTAAATCTAAAGTAGGTCCTTGAGGCATTGTACCTAGGATGCTGGCGGCATTTCCTCGTTGTATCGCAATGCTGATACGTTGTGCGAGGAAGCCACCAGCTCTTCGGTCACCAGTAACATCAACCAGACGTTTCGCGATTTCTACGAAAAATTTGCGTGCGCTGGGACCCCATGGACCAAGAGTTTCGACCCCGAATGGTACAAAAAAAAAAAACTACAAAGAGACTTACTACTTAAGAGGGTGTTTTGAAAAATACTTCAACACAAATTATAGCGAAGGTACTTTATAAGTAAGTAATTTAGCCAACTGTAAAAAAACCTATTTAATATATATATATGGTAGGTACCCTGATCTTTATTTTAGGTAGTAAAACAGCCGAATTTTTTTGCCAATATTTTTTTCAAGTGGTGGTTGAATTGAGGTTTCTCAATATAAATTCACTAAATTACATGCAATTTGTATGCTATTTATTAGCCTTAGCACAAAAGCCCTGTTTAAGATAGTAAAATAAATAAAATATTATGATTTATGTCAAATCCCATCAAAAAAGTAGGTACTTAATTCACGAGCATTTTCAAAGGAATAAGGATTCTTAAGAAATTACATTAAATGCAGATTCTATTATAGTTAACAAAACTGTAAATCTTGTTATAATTTTCCAAGAAAAAAAAAAACATATTTTTGTAGTCCCTTTCAACAAAAAAGTAAAAACATCCTCTCATTTTAATGACGACGAAAAGCAAACATCATTGTCACCAGACATCTTTGTCAGTGAGCATCAGGGGTTTCTATAGAGTTTTGACGCAACGGAGTCGCTTGTTCTCTGGTAACTTTTGTTCATATTTCAACTAAAGCATATTAATTACAAGGGTTGTGTATTACCTACATGTACTATGTAGATACTATTAAGAACGAAATTGGACACCGCATTGTCTGATCTTAGTACCTTTATTAAGGCCCGCTTGCACCACCTAAGGTTAGTCACTAACCAGGAGTTAAGCTATCAAATTCCATAAAAAAAAAATGGTTAGTTCCGGGATATATGGCTAACCCCGGGGTGTGAAAGTGGCGCTTAGGGTGTGCAAACCGGTTTTTATTTGTATGAAATTTATAAACCGGTTTTTCCATCCAATTAAAAATCGGTTCACATGCCTTAGTAGCGCTAAATCCATAATTTTGAACGTGAGCGACCAATCCGCGATAGGTTTATACTACAAATTCATCGATCATGCGCTTCAGTTATGTTATGTTATGTTATGTTTAGGGAGGGACGCTCGGCCGGAATCGAGCGGGCTGTCGAGCACTTGATGTGCTCATTCACCCCATTTCCCTGTTGCTGGAGCTGCAGGTTATTATCCCGGCGGCATTCCCCCCTTACTTCCTTCTAGCCTACCTGTCGCCTTACAGAACCTCAGGACATTCCGAAGGTCGACGTCCCTTAGCTCCTTGTCCTCCAGCGTGTCCCTACCAAACACATTATACCGCGCTGCCGCATACATAATGCACTCCGCCAAAACGTGCTTGCTGGTTTCGCATGCGCTTCAGTTTATCCAGCAACGAAATTCAAATTAAATTCAAGTAATTTATTGAATCAGGTGTTACTTTGCGAAATTCCATATTAAAACAACCTCACCTGTCGGACGTCAGACCGGCAACTTCTCCTTCTGCTGAGGATGCCTCGTAGACAGGCAAAATACGTGTCGAATCTTGTATTATTGGTGGTGGTTTGTTATATTTATTAACGTGTTAATTTTTTACGGCGGGAGGTTGGGAATATTAATTGCATGCAAAAAATACGCAAGGTATAACGGGTTGGCACTAATTGACTAGCACGTTTGGACGTTTGGAGGAATAGCAAAGTAACATTATTGTCGTTGTTAATAAATACAAGTATAAAATAGATTAATCAGTAAGCTTCGAAGCACGGTGTCTAACTTAATTACAAGTATAACTTGTAGATTAGATTTAAATCGGACAAAGCTAGACAATTTGGAGCAAAATAGACTCAAGAAATCATTAGATTGAACCAGTAATTGCAATAGTGTATTAAATGACCAGACTATAATACTAGTTTGGTATTTTAGTACTCGTCCGATCTCAGATTATGGGCAATCACGCAAAACCACAAAACTGAACAAAAACGTCAAAAGGCTGTTGACATTGAACGAAACTTCACGTTCCTAACAAGACTACATGAAAAACTGCTGTATCTGCAGCACTTTTGTGGCCTCATTTTTTTCGGCTGATTAGGTATCCAGTTCTGTTATTCTATATCTATGCGCGTAACCATAATAATATGAATTCTTATATGCCTGCGTTGCAGTGCAACTATCAGCTAAGGTTCTTGAGACCGAAGCAAAGAAAGTAGGCCTGAGTATAAACCACGCCAAGACTGAGTATCTCCACATGAGACGATATAACACAAGTCGCGGAAGACCGGCGGATCTACGTGTTGAGGATATTGTGTTCAAAGGGGTGGCTAAGTTCAAATACTTAGGCTTTACTATAACTGACGCCAACACTCGGGACGAGGAAATAGATGCTCGGGTCCAAAACGCCTTGCGATGCAGTGCCGCCCTGCACAAAGTTTTAGTGTTCGGGCTTCTCAGTAGAAACACTAAGATCCGCATTTACAAGACCGTAATTCGACCAATTTTATCATACGGGTGTGAAGCCCGGATACTGACTCTTAAGGAGGAGAACAAGCTCTTGGTGGCGGAAAGGAAGATCCTGCGAAAGATCCTCGGCCCAATTCAGAGACCCGACGGCAGTTGGCGAGTTCGGAATAATTTGGAGATTGAGGAGCTACTCGCTGAGCCGAACATCATCGGAGTCACAAAAGCGCACCGTCTTCGTTGGCTTGGGCATATGGAGCGAATGGGAGACGATCGGGCCGTTAAAAGAGCCTACCAGGGTAAACCTGTAGGTAGACGCCCGGTTGGCCGCCCCAGGTACCGCTGGGCCGACGTGGTGGAGGCAGACCTACGCGAGCTCCAGGCTGCTACGTGGAGAGAAGTTGCACAGGATCGGGATCAGTGGCGTGCACTCGTGTTGGAGGCCAAGACACACTTTGGGTCCCTGCGCCAGAGGAGTAAGTAAGTAAGTAAGTATATGTCTGCGTTAGAACTAAACTATGAATATTTTATTAATAAATATAATTCTCTATTTATTTATTTTTGTATAATTAAGTACTTGCATATTTTCCGATCTGGAGCACCTTACAACAAAAAAAATAATCTTTACCTCAATAGCTATTATTGTAATTTGTAAATAATTTGTATTTTGTATCACAATTAATCATTTAGATACTTAATGACCTACCCACAGGTTAAGTAGTAGACTTACCACATGTAATTTTTTTGGTATAAGCTGTAAATTTACATGTTTATCTTCAACTAGCGACCCGTCCCGGCTTCGCACGGGCTGTTATCATGCATATATAAACCTTCCTCTTGAATTACTCAATCTATTAAAAAACCGCATCAAAATCCGTTGCGTAGCCGTAGTTTTATAGATTTAAGCATACATACATACATTCATATCGACGCTTGAAAGGCGAAATGGTCTAAGCGACATTTTCTGCAAAATTAAGTTATATATACCGTTGAAATCAGCTGATTTTTTTGCGTCGAATGTGCTGGGTCTCGTGTCCATATAACTACTTCCATGTCGCTTATCCCATCGGTGATTTTTCGAATCATGACCTATTTTAGTTACTAAACGACGTCTTTTTCTTCAAATTTTTGAATATTGGACAAAAGATAAAATGTATTTTTACAAAACGCTACTTAGACTGTTTGACTTTATTACGACTTTCTATTCATTAGTCGGTTATCTTGTTTTACTTTACCGTATAACACAGTTTTACTTCAGTTATATAACTTTACTTATAACTAAAATAACACAAAAATGGCTTAGATCAAATAGCCTAAACGGTTTTATCAGCACTGTTGTTGGTTATCACCTTTTACTTGATTTAAGTATCGAGAGTGATGTCGCTTATCCCTATTAACCTGCAATAATTTATATAACCGCTGTCGCTTATTTCTCTTTTCTTGGAAATAAATTCGGTGTTGACGGTCGAATATATAATTTTAAACACATTGTTTTTATATACGAGCTGGTTGGTTAGACAGTTTCAGCTACAATATTTTATAAAACAGACCGTCTTTAACTAATACTGCGTTTATTTGTAAAGTCGGTTATTACCAATACAACATATTTAAGTGCCGCATACGCACTGTCCACGGAGGAGTTCGCGATACGCAAGCGCCATCGAACCAAATTCAGTACGCTTCGAGACGCTCTCTAAGTAACGTGTGTGTCAATTTCTCCGTGTAGGTACTCAAATCGATCGAACTGCACTACAATATCGTAAGTGATTTTACACATAAAAGTTAAATCATAAACGGTAGTACAATTTATAACAGTACTTTCGTTGTTTACTAATGCAAACACGTTTACTTTTAGGTGTATAATGCATAGAAAAGGGCGAATTCTGGACATGGCCTTGAAAAACGCCGGGATATTACATTCGCGATCACGCAGGAAATTAAGCTTTGATGTCATGGTAAGTTAAGTGTTATTGAATAGTTAGTATGTAATTATTTTGATAATAAACATAATGTATTAGGCAACGCAAGCTTTGGATAGTCGGTGACAGAATAGTATCTATTATCAGAGGTTAAAATGTCATTGTCGATTCTTGTCATTTTTGTGTATAATATACCTACTTACGAAGAAAAATTCGTGACTAGTAATTATAATAAGTAATTTTATTTAATCGTATGGCAGAGTTACACGTCGAATACAATTCACAAATCAATTTTCAGACCCATTAGCCATTTGATGGCATCGTCGTTGAGGTTGATGAGATCCTCGGAAGAGTTACCAGCGTAGCGAGTAAGAGGACAGTCCTCGATGATGTGCTGTATGGTTTGCACTTCGGCACCGCAGTCGCAAGCAGGAGAGGCAGTCCAACCGCAGCGATGCCTGTATTGAGCACTGCGCCCATGGCCAGTACGGAGTCTGTTGAGAGTGCACCAGTCTCGTCTTGGGAGTTCGGCGCCGCTGATTTTGTCACCAGGAACTATCCCGAACCCAATTTGCCCATCATCAAGGAACTCGAAGACGCACCCATTCCTGCTTAACATTAAAGTTGCCTTCGGGCAGGTTTTTAGCGATGTCCTATGGTGCATTTCTGGATTTAAGACGGCGTGTGGCTGGACTTAAAAATTCCGAATGCATGGGAAGACATGGGTCATTTCGGATCTTATTTACTTCTCTTAACAGAGCTCCTTTCCTTCTCAAGTCAGGCGGGAGAATTCGACAGAGCACCGGTAACCAATGGCACGGGGTTGACTGGAGTGTACCGGAGATCAATCGCATGGCCCTATTCAGCTCAACGTCTACTTTAGGCGTATGAGCGCTTCCCAGCCAAATCGGAGCACAATACTCGGCTGTAGAGTACACCAATGATAACGCTGAAGTGCGCAATACCTCCGCACCAGCTCCCCAAGACGTTCCACTCAGCTTCTGGATGATGTTGTTTTTGAAATGAAATTAAATGAAATGAAATACATTTATTTGCATGAATGCAGGTTATAAACAGTTTGGTTTGGAGTTTGCGTGCTGTGCCAGTTAGGTGGTGCTTGAATGTTAGGGAGCGATCAAGGGTGACTCCAAGGTACTTGGGCGTGGGGTTGTGTCTAACTTCCGAGCCATTCATGTTTACCCTGAGCTCACGGTGGGCTAGTTGGTTGTTTAGATGAAAACAGCACGATTCTGTTTTGCTGGCACTAGGTGGTAAACGCCAAGCTCTGAAGTACCCGGATAGTGTCCCCATGTCACCTGACAGTGTTGATTCCAGACTCTGATAATAAGTAATAGTTAATAGGTACTTATCCATCGAAGTGGTTTAATAGTACATTACGTACCCAGGGCGGTGAACAAAGAATGGCTCAGATTGCGGGTATTTGTGGCCCAAACCGGAGGTGTTAACAAGCGATCTAAGGCCTTCTTTATTACCGCCCGTGGTACGTACATAATTTTTCACTTCTCATGCTCATAAAGTGTTTCAGTTTCTTTTAATAAAGACCCATCGGTTTTCAAACCAATTGTTTCATTTTTATATCACTAACTAGAAATTTAATAAAGGTTTTAACTATTTATAAGTAAAGGATCAAAAGGGTAAATTTTAACATAGATAAAATAGTTCCATGTTAAAAGTAGTCGCACCTAGCCATAGACTATTTGTCTTGACTTAATCTGTGGCTTATAATGACCTTGTACAATCTGACCTTACTATTTATTTGACATTTTTTTGTAGTTGGATGGTTTATCCTAGTACTTTCGCAGATTATTTTTCCACTTAGACTCTTTTACTTTAAACATTTTTTATCGCAAATGTTGGTTAGATTATTTTACCTCTAACAAAATTTGAGATCAGTTTGCGTAAGCGACACTAAATCCCCAAATAATATTGTATTGGGTAATATATTGAATACAGTGTATAAAAAACATTACTATAATCTTGTAAAAAGTTGTTTGTTTTAAATCGTACAATAAAATAAATTATAATGATTTTTTTTCAAAAAATTGCGCGGTTTTTTGGCTCTCCTGTAAAGTTACCATTTTGTCGCTTAGACCATTTCGCCTTTCAAGCGTCGATATAGATAGCGGGAAGCGACATTGTTTAATACTACGAGTGTATGTAGTGATAACTTTCGTAAATTGATCTGTAGGTTTATAAGACTAAAATTAAATTTAGAGTCGTTTAAACACTGCGTATAAAGTCTACTATGTTCTCTTACAAATGCTTCTTGTACCTACTATTTATGAGAAGCATTTTTTTTAAACGATATACATTTTTAAGGCTGGCAAGCACTACGTAAGGCCGTAAAATATTTGATATAATACAATTTATCGTTACAAATTCAAAGAGTTTCGAACTCTAGCAAATTGGCCAAGTTCATTAAAGTAGTTTGATTGGTTTCGTCTGTCCGTTAACGAAATAACTTGTTCGATTGGATAATTTTATTTCAAATTTAGATTTGTAATTCATCGCCGCGGGTATTTTTAACTCGCGTTGGTGTTTATTTGAAATCATAGCTCAATTAAGAGTTTTGCACTTGTATGAAATTGTAGACTCTTTCTCATAACAATATTTTTGTTTCTGGATATTCAGAGCTATAAAAAACAAGAACTCGTTGTCATAAAACTAATAGGTAGTGCAGCTTTCACACTGATGCGGATCCACAAGCTGCTCCGAGCTAGTGAACGAGACAGCATTACGCCGTATACAGAGATCTCTTTCTCTCTAATGAGCAGTCTGTCGCAAAATGGTCTCATCTCGGTGCGTATTTATTTCGGAAACTAAATAGGTACAAAACCGGCACATCCACGCCGTCCTGATTGACAGGACGGCGGGTGTGCCCACAACTATACTACTATAAAAACTTAAATTAAACTAAAATTAAATTATTCTTAACAAACCTTAAATACAACTATAAAAAAAAGACACACTAACTTAAAAATAAAAACCTACTTAAAAAACATTCAAAAATGGCCCCCGAGGCAGTGTGCCAAAGATGCTGGCAAATTAATAAAATTAATAAAATTAGTCTGTTAATCCGGATTCAGTAAATCTAGTGACTTCGGTGTGAAAACCGCATAAACAGTTCGATTCAATGTTTGGCTCTCGTCTGCAACTTTCGGGTTTCTTGTCTTAATATTACATCTGTTTGTTCTTATGATTTTAAGTTCTGAATTCCTAAAAGATCTAAAAGATTTCTAAATACGAAGTCAATATCCTACAGTATTTTAAAATGTGGATTCAATAGAAGGCAGCCGAGACGTATGGCGTCATTTGTAAAGCGAGCGCATTTCCGACCGAAGTCAAAGACTAAAATGGCAAGAATGATAGGATTTAAACGTATGGAATCACATCAATCCGGATTAGCAGACTGCTCGTCTGCTAATCCGGATTCAGCAAATCCAGTGACTTTGGTGTGAAAACCGCATAAACAGTTCGATTTAATGTTTGGCCCTCGTCTGCAACTTTCGGGTTTCTTGTCTTAATATTACATGTGTTTGTTCTCATGATTTTAAGTTCTGAATTCCTAAAAGATCTTAAAGAATGTCTAAATACGAAGTCAATAATCCTACAGTATTTTATAATGTGGATTCAATAGAATGCAGCCGAGACGTATGGGCGTCATTTGTAAAGCGAGCGCATATCCGAACGAAGTCAAAGACTAAAATGGCAAGAATGATAGGATTTAAATTTATGGAATCACATCAATATTTCTCTCTATGTGCCGTCTCTATCACTTATTGAAATAATAAATTTATGACGATTCTCATTTTTATCCAAAATTAGCTTAAAATCTCTCACTTGTATTGGTGATGACGCAATTCCATGGCAAACATTAAATGGAAAAAAAGCTTTGGCTACATAAACCAAAAAGTAGTGGCTATATTTGTAGAGTCAAACCAATTTTGCATTGATTTTGATTTTAGAGACTGCGCAAGTGTTATTGTATTAACCAAATACTCCAAGACAGGATCACCCTGAAGCGGTTTTGTCATCGAGAGCGCTACAGGCGGCGAGACGAAACGCTTCACTACGCCCGCTTGCGTCGTCGCGCATGGTACTCGGCACTTGATAAGGGTAGCTTAGGATATAAATACGTCAACATACGTTAGTGTAATCCATCATTTGATTATTATATAAATATGTCTCACGATCACGATAGTTTAAATTCGATAACTTGTATTAAATTTTCAAATGTATCCAACATTTACTAGATAGTAATGGAAGATACAGAGGACATCTGTGTGGAATTTCAAACGATCTTTTCAGTATATTTCAGTATATTTCAGTTTATTTCCCATGTAGGTATACAAAGATACACTTATGTCCGTCAATTATTGCACACTTTTCCTTAAAACTAAGTATTAATAGTGCTTTAACTATTTGTCATATTCATATAATTACAATTATTTCATCTCATTTCATTTCATGCCATATATATTTATCTGATAAATAATCCGAAACATTATAGTAAGATTTTTCAATCAACCTATCTTTAACAATTTTTTTAAATTTATGATCCGGCAGGTCTATAATATGCTTAGGAATTTTGTTATAAAAGTGTATAGTTTGACCAATAAAAGATTTCCGAGCTTTAGCTAGTCGTAAGCGGCGCACGGCAAGTTTACCTTTGTTTCTGGTATTAAAATCGTGTATGTCACTGTTCTTTGGCAGATGTTCGTAGTATTTCCTAGCGTACATAATAACTTCATGTATGTAAAGTGAAGGCAGTGTAATGATATTGACTCTTCTAAATAAATTTCTAACCGACGTTCGCCGCTTTAGGTTGAAAATTTCACGTACGGCTCGCTTCTGTAAAACAAATATGCTATCTACATTAGCAGATTTCCCCCAAACCAGTATGCCATAGGACATGAGACTATGGAAGTAGCTGTAATATACTAATTTTGCTGTGTCTATGTCCGTGAGTTGCCTAATTTTCCTCACAGCATAAACAGCAGAACACAATTTATTACCCAACGTAGCTAAATGCGAGCCCCACTGTAATTTAGAATCGACTGTTAAACCAAGAAATACTGTACTATCTGAAAATTCTAACGTATGGTTCCCCAAAATGAGGTTTAGAGAGTGATGTTTTTCAGTCTGGCGACAAGTTGAGAATCTAATGCATTTAGTCTTTTTTGGATTTAATAATAAATTATTTGTTGTAAACCAATGTAATGTCTTCTGCAAAATAGGGTTAACTATTGAATCTACGCTTTCACTATTTCTAGGAACTTTAAACAAGAGCGACGTGTCATCTGCAAATAGGACTATCCTAGTTGAGTCTTTAATCATGTACGGTAAATCATTTATGTAAGTCAAAAATAAGAAAGGTCCTAATATCGAACCTTGGGGAACACCCATCTTAACCGACATTTCTATTGATTTAGAATCATCAACATCAACACACTGGGTTCTGCCTGATAAATATGATTGTAGAACACCTAAGGACCTGCCCTTGACTCCATAATGATTTAGTTTTGCCAACAACGTCGGGTGATCAACACAATCGAATGCCTTGGATAAATCGCAAAAAATGCCAATGGCATCATGCGAATCATTCAAGGCATCGAATATGTATTTAATAAGACTCGCTGCAGCATCAGTTGTTGACCGACCTTTAGAAAAACCAAACTGTTGAGAATGTAAGATGTTGTTTTTAGTAAAGTGAAGCAATAGCTGATTTAAAATAATTTTTTCAAATACTTTGCTTAACGCAGGCAAAATCGATATGGGTCTGAAATTTGTGCGCTCCTTAGGGTCTCCCGACTTGAATAGCGGAATAATTTTACTACATTTCATTAGATCCGGAAAAGTACCATGATCAATACACAAATTGAAAATCATACATAGTTGAGGTGCCAGAATATCTATAACGTTGTCCAGTAATTTTACAGAGAGTCCAAAAATATCCTTCGTGTTTTTAAGGTTTAGGGATCTATATGTTTTAATTAAATATGTTACAGTAATGTAATGGAACTTAAAGATAGGGCCTTCCCCAACGTTTGCTTTTAAAAGGTGTTCAGCTTCTAAACAATTTGAGTTTAAAAATTGTGTTGTTTCTACAGGAACGTTTGAGAAGAAATTGACAAACGAGTTTGCGATATCCACATTCTTGTTAAGTGTTACATTGTTAACCAGTAATTCAATTTTAGGTTTATTTGCCTTTGTTGGTTTACCTAGTTCTTCGTTTATAATATCCCATGTCGTTTTAATCACATTTTTCGAACATTTCACTCTA
The DNA here is from genome assembly GCA_949128165.1 of Lathronympha strigana. NCBI lineage: Eukaryota > Metazoa > Arthropoda > Insecta > Lepidoptera > Tortricidae > Lathronympha > Lathronympha strigana. Next base: position 19,155,160 of record OX421905.1, read on the forward strand.
TTACTTAAATGTATTGATTTTGCTTTCATACAAACTGATTTGAACACTTTAGAATAACGCTTTACAAATTCTACAAAACTCTGATCAAAAATAATAGCTTTTAAATGATACAATTCAAATAAGTGGTCGCGACTTATTCTTATTCCTGCTGTAGCCCAATCATTGAAATGCAACCCCAAATATATTTTTTTTGTTTTTTTTGGAAAAGATTTCTCAAACGCTTCCGTAATGCGACTGTGTAATTCTTTGTAATAGGTATCCACTGTTTGATACGACTCAGAACCGTCACCAAGTAGTTGCTTGCACATTAGATTTTCTCGAAAACTTTCTATCTTTTCCTCAGTGACAGGCCTAAAGTCGCATGAGTTTACAGCGTTACATTTTCTCAGGAGCTTAAGAGACACAATTTGACCCATATGGTCAGATCTCAAACAGTTTATTATACTACTTTTAATTTCACAAACTAAGCTACAAAAGACGTTATCTATGCACGTTCCAGAAACAGCAGTAATTCTAGTTGGCTCGTTAAATAAATGGTAAAGGTTAAAACATTTAAATAAATTTAACAACTTGTTGCGCTCAGGCGTATTTTTCAGGATATCGACATTAAAGTCACCACAAGCAATTACCGGCTTCACACCTCGAGTGGCGCACCTCAAAGCTTCCTCCAGCACTTCTTCGAATTTATCAAAGTTACTAGCCGGTGGACGATATATGCAAATAACAATACAGTGTTTCATCTCTATGCAAGATAGTTCAATTACTCGCTCTATTGAAAGGGCACAAATATCGGGTCTATTACTAAACTCTATGCTTTTTTTTATAATGATTAATGTCCCCCCCCTTATTGCCGACTTTCTGCAGAATGAACTTGCCGTGATATATTCGCCATTAATAGTAATGTTTTGAGAGTTCTTTAACCATGTTTCGGATAAACAAATACAATCTACACAAAACTTTTCTAAAAATAAACTTAATTCTAACTCTTTCCCGGGAAGACCTTGTATATTTTGATGTACTACTATCAAATCTCTAAGCTTCCCGGTATTTGAAAATTTTCGAAAGAATTAAGTGGATCCAGTTTTATCCTGATCAGGCTAGTTTGAGAGTTATCGAAACTATTATTTTCAATTACATAGCTTATCAGTCGAGCAATTTTACATTTATCTCTATACGTACACGAATAGTTGTTGTTATATGTCAATCTAAAATTAAGATTATATTTATTAACATCAAATAAATAAAAACCAGCGCTTTGGGCATTTGTCAAATTATACAGTGTCAAATTCATTTTGTAGAGTTCATTATTAATACAATGTCTGCCTGATAAATAAGGCAATGTCGATACAATAACATTTTTTATGCCATAATTATGATAGAGATCTAAGAGGCCCTGAAAGCAATGTGCAATTTGAGATTTCTCAAAGCTAGTAAAACCATCACTACCGGTAAAGAATACTATGGTTTTCCCCTGAATATCTGTTATATTTTGTGCAAGCGCTTTATCTACTAGAGTCAATAAATTTGCACCATGAAAGCAATAGTTTATAATAGAAGAATTAGGATTATATGACTTAAGCAATCTGCCCAAACCCTTGCCCAGTCCATCCGAGAAAACTATCACGTGGTCGCTACTACTTGATACACATTGGCCTTGAACAAAACTAACAGAGTCCTTAGGGATAACTTGACACTCATGGTTTAAGTGAAAGCCCGGTCCCATGTCTGACACATAATCATGAGACTGCTCTTCAGTGATGTTTATCTTGCTTAGCGGCCGCTGCTGCTCGTTACTGTTGAGCGTAACTTCGCTGGGTGGGAGGGACTGACGTCTTTGATTATCGCGGCCCCCTAACTCGGCAGTAAGTGCACGTAACGCTCCAATGTACTCCTTGATTTCCTTTCGAGCCACGTCATATTTTATTGTTATTGAGTCCATATTTGACTTTAGTCTTTCTAATTGGGCTTCAAGAGTTTCGATATCATTACTGTAATTTTTTTGTAATTCTGATATTTTTTCTCTAAGTTGAATATTGCGTTGTATAATACCTCGTCGACTAAGCCTGTAACGAATATTATTTCTAAATGCTTTGGTTTTTGCATGCAAATATTTAGATTTCCTGTACCTCGGTTGACGTGTGCTATTTTTTAATAGGCTGTTAGCATTAGAGCAGGTCAGGTCAATTTTAACAGTAGGTTCGCATGGATGTTCCTTAGTAACGACGAGTTCACTATAGAGCGACATTGTAGATGCGTGCTCCAGTTCCAGAATGCGTTCCTGTTGGCTAAGTGAGCTTATTTGGGCTTCATCTAGCTGTTTCTCAAGCTCTGATATGCGCGATAGGGACTTTTGGTAAACCTCGGAATCAGTACAATGCACAAAAGCGTCAACAACTGCCTGTAGGTCATCGCGTTGGCTACATACTTCCTTGAAATATGCGTCATTCTTTGTAAGCTCAGTTTTTAATTGGGAATTTCGTTCCAACATTTTTTTAAATTCAATTTCGCCATCTTCCCTCTCTTGAAGCAATGTGTTACACGTTTCTTTGGTTTTCTTAAGCTCATTGAGCGTATCACGCAATTTATTCTCTGTGTCTTTGTAACGAGTCAACATATTCCTTTTTTTTTGTTTGGTCACACAAAATAAAATAATAAGATATAATCAAATAAACAATTAACATTAAAAGAAAACAAAGTCCAAATATAACGCAAAAAAGAAATAAATACAAAAAGTCAATTAGTCCAAGTTGGTTTCGAACTGGCGGCCACAGTAGCGCGATGTATTTAAACTGAGCGCTAAACCCCCGAGCCACCGTGCAGATAACATTGATGGCGAAAAGTTGTATAAAGCTCAGAAGCCGTGATGACTCAATGGTCATGCCACTTGAGGGTATAAGTTTGTGTTTATTTCTACCGACAACTTTAAATAATTCAAGTCTATTGCACTATTATAATAATAAGATTTTCCACAGTTTGCACATATTTTAACATCTGAGTCACTGTTAAAACACTTATTTATGCACAAAAAAATGTCCTGAACACAGTATTTACGCCGCATATAAAGTATTGTTTATGTTTTTCACTTTGTCATATTTTTACCAAAAATCCTTTTAAAACTTGAATTAAAACATGAGATAACATTCGTGCTGGAAAACTAGCTTATTTATAGTATTTTACCAACAAATTTAGTCACTTTAGATTGAGTCTTCATTTTCTAAGAATAAATAAACACAGAGGCGATGTTTACCCCGATGGCAGCGCGATTCGACTCCGATGGCAGCGCGATCGAAGAATCTTTTTTTGTGGGCAGCCGTGACATGACAAAACACTTAGAGGTGGGGCGCGCTGAGGTTAGAGCTTTCAAGAAGCACCCGGTGCTCAACCTTGATTAAATGTTAAGGAGTCTTCAACAAAATGTTACATTCAATATCTTATACATGATTGTACTTGTAGAGAAGTGGATGCACAGGAGAGATCACATTAGAGATTATTAATTTATAGCAATAATGAATTCATTTTAAAATTTCACACTTGAACAAGTTGAAAAGATTTCCTTGCAATAATAATACTATAATTAAAGAAAACTTTGTAATAACTAGTTAGATTCAGTTGGGACAAAACCAACCTCTATAGAAATATAAGTAGTCATTAAACTCACATATTTTTATCACAATAGACGTGACATGTTTCGGACTCCGTTTAAGTTTAATGTCAGTATGCCATATTTTATTTAATATTTATTTATTTATTTTTACATAATTACTATTAAATACAAAGGTGGCGATTGATGTGTAACATTTGCTCGATGTGCGCATGTTACTAACCGAGTACAATGCTCCATTTGATGGACATCTCAAAAACGAACGCCGATCTAAGCGAGAATTGCACGCGTCGATGTAGACGCTCAATGAGGATTACCGCGAGTCGATTTACCGCTAGGGGCGCTAGTGGAACGTGGGTCCTGCGGGAACATTTCAAACGTCACTTTGACAATTCTCTCATATTGACATAGGACCCACGCATGAGTGGCGCCCCCTGGTGAGCGACAATACGGTAGTTCCCATTCAGTCACCACCTTTATATTTTAAGTACGATAAATATAAGAAATGATTTTCTACGTTTTACAATTTATAGTCAGACATACTTGAAAATTTGAGACCGAGTTTTGAAATTTACATCAAAGAGTGCTCCACACAACGAACTGAGGTGTAAAACATGTTCATTACATCAATAATTCAGAGGTTCAGGCAACGACAAGCGACTCGTTTGTGAGAAACGCCTTATGTTTGCGGTCGAAGGTAGCTTTCCTATACATTTTGTATAGAAATATCACATTGTGCTCTTAAGGTTTTGGTAAATACTGATAGATACGAGTATTATTTGGTACTATTAAGGTAATTATGGGTAAAACAATTTTCAGTTCAATCAAAAAGTGTTTACCTATTTGGCTTTACTTTCTAAGGTTGCGTTTTACCAAATTTTTATTCCGAGAATAACGCTTACTCCCAGATAGTAACGACAAATTACTATGGGATTTTGACATTAGTATCCAAGAGTAAGCGTCACTCTTGGTTAAAAAGTTTGGTCAAATCCAGCCTAAGTGATTAAGGTAACTCACGTTTATAATACGTTTACGCAGGGCAGCTTGTGGCGAGCTGTTGGGGAGTAGCGACCCCACGTACCTGAGCGCTCCTGGGGGACTCCGTCGTACGACCAAGTCCTCCGCCTCTGGCTTGCCTTAACCGGCCGTCCAGAGTGGGGTCGCGAGAGCTGTGTTCTCAAGGGTAGATGTGGAAACCTAAGTGGCGAGTTGGCTATATGTTTAAAGTCCAGTGACACCTCTCTACCCCCAGCCCTCATACCGGTGTTGCCCTGGAGCCATCTTAGATGTCGCTTTTTGTGGGGGCCCATCTTATGTGGGCGAGTCACCGTCTGCCAGAAATAAAATTGATTACCATTTTGTTAGGCAGACGTCCGATTTTATTCTCCATAACCCAGTCCAGCACTTTCACCTAATAGTCCAGTATATTTTAGATTCCATTAAATCTCAATAGTCTTTACACCCTCGCGGGTGCCGCCTCTGCGTGCGTCCCATGACTCGGGCAGGTGCAACATCCGCTCGGTGTACCTCTTACATTTCATTAAATTGTCGAAAGGGCCTCTGCGTGTTGGCTTCGGCTCCGCGTACGCCTCCCAAAGGTCCGGAACACCATTGTTCTGTGATGGGAAAGACATAAAAATATGTGAAAGTGAGCTAGAAATTTTAAATTAATTAAATATTTCGGGAGCTTCTTCTTCGTCGTAGTTTTTAGATTTACTGTTTAAACCTCTAAATACTATTTACGAGAATAGTTTTAATTAAGTAATTTATTTTTAAGTTAGTTTTAATATTTGTATTTTATAGTTAGTTTTAGATTTATTTAAGATTAGTTTATTTTTAGATATACATATCTAGTTTTAATTTTATTGTATAATATTTTGTAATTAATTATATGTAATAAAATAGAGGGAATATTAAAAAAAATTACGAGAAGCTGTTAAATTGTGTATTTAGAACAACATTTATTTTATCAATGCATGTTATTTGATAGACAATAAAAAATAATAATATTATGAAAATAATAAAATTCTAAATAAAAAGCTTTCCATTAAAATGAAACTAAACCCAACAGAATTCAGTTAAACATTTCAACCGCAGCTCCCGTCTGATGTAATATAATTACAGACCTCCCACACAAAAGCCTTAAAGGGAGCTGAAACAATACCAATCTGCCAAAAAAGCAATTACCCATATCCGACAGTAATAAATTCAGCAAAGGAATCATACAAATTTAATTCTCACCTTAATACCCGCGGTTTTTCCTCGCACTTTTGTTCCACTATCTCATAAAAGATGCATCGGCCGGAACAGGAAAATTAATATCAGACAATAGCTCTCGGTGCACAACAAGACGCGACCTTTCTGCAATCGCGGCTGGCATTCCATATTTTAAAAAGTTTTCTTTTTCTAGTTTAATTTTAATTTAAATTTGGTTTGAGGAATGTTTAACCGCGTGAAGGATTTAAGGTAAAGCAAGCTGCGGTATTTTTAATACCAACAATATTTTTATTCTTGATTATTTTTATTTATTTAGGTGCTACATCGAATTAATAGTGGTCTTGTAAAAATAATTATTTCAAGGAACCCAAAAGGATTTTCTTTGTTATTTAAGCAGAAACGTCTGCGAACGATAACAAATGTCATAGAAAGAAAGGAAGAGTGTGTGTCTCGGTAGCTCAGTTGGTAGAGCGGTGGGCGTGAATCTCACAGTCATGAGTTCGAATCTCGCTCAAAGCCATGAGTTTTTCCACTTTTCCTTTTCTTCTAAAAAAAATAAGCCAAGCATTTCTAAGGGTAAAATAAAATACCCAATCCATGAATTTTCTTATTTACATACTTATACAAACACAGTGTCTCCGAAGTACCGATAGTCTATTTGGCACCGCCCACATATTGGTTGACGCGAAATCCTTGAAAAATTGTTTATAAAAAAGATAATAATATTTTGTTGTTATTATAATCTAACTGTTACAATACAGGCAAATAAGTCCTCCAAATATTATTTACAATATTTAAGGGGAGTTACTTTCCTATCAAACAGGCTAGCCTCTACGAAATCAAATCGAAACAAAACTCTCTTAATGATGCAATCTTGCCAACTCTAAAACAGCCGTAGACTTGAAATCAAAGGGCTATATTTAAATTGGGTACATCTTATTCTGTCTGGTGCCCAAATAGGCTTATCTAGCGCAATATTACTATAGATGTAGGCCTTTTTATGTAATAAGACTGATTCAGAATGGAAAATTGCCTATTTTCGGGCGAGCAACGTCGTAGTCGCCCAATTTAGGGTTTTCACTACTTTGTCGATCTTCAGATTAACTTTTGAACGGGCCGCTTGCTCTCTGTTGTCTGCTATTGCAATTTGTTATATTTATATTTAGATAAATATAACAATGATGTATTATATATTTACTAAAACGGGGCTTAATCGTGTATAGATTTTGAAAACAAACCTCCGACGTTTCAAGGGCGACGTTGCCCCCGTGGTCCCGGAGAAAGACTGGCTGAGGTTGACATCAACATCTTCTAGCTGCGCGGGTTTTACGAACTACCCGCACTTGGTCTTGATTATAAACTTGAACATTTAATTTTAATTAATTTTATTTAATTTTTTTTTTTGGATATATAATGTGTGAAAATCGTGAAAGTTTAAATAAGTGTTTAACAATGATGTAGTAAATAGATGAGATATTTTGTGTTAAAAACTAAAAATGTTCTTAAGATGTAAATTTGCTTGTACCTATAAAGAACAACACTTTAAACTTTCGCGTTTTCTGGTGTCATGGTCTCGGGTTGACTGATGAATCAGCGAAGTGTCAACGGCGATCTTCCTAGAAAAGTCACTTTAATCTTAATGTCTAGCAAAATCGCCGTTGACACATCGCTAATTCATCAATCAAGCAGAAACTGTATCGAAACGTCGGTATAATAAGGTAAAATAACTAAATTTGCGATAGACACTTCTATGTTTGTAATAATTGTGAACAACCATTTATTGATTAATTATTATCAATATATAACTATCTGTTATTTGTCAAGAACCCTAGCTAGTGATCACAAGTCGATAAATATAATGATCTCAAATATTATTTATTAAAAAGGCTTTTTTTTTATCTTACTGTTTTTACAAACGAACGACCAAAAAAAAGACCTAACCTAAAAGAAACAAGAACCATTATTTATTGGACACATTTTGTTTGTTTTCAACCGTTTCCCGAAAACAGATTTTCAATTCGTCGAAATCTTTAATTAGTATTATCATCAGCGGCTTTGCCTAAATAGACGTTCTAGAATTAAAATCTATGTCAAAGGTCATCGCACTTCAATGGATTCCATCTCACGTAGGCATAATCGGCAATGAGACAGCTGATTCATTGGCAAAACAGGCGTGCAGCGATGGTATTGAAGTTCACTTCCTACCCCCATTTAATGACTGTTTACATTTAGTCCAATCCAAGTGTCGCGAATTATGGAAGGAATATTTCGATAAGAGATCGCTGGAGAAAGGTGTTTGATTTAAGACCATACAGTCACAACCCTTTCATTCGCCTTGGATTGATAAAGTTGGGTTACCTAGGCACGACCTCGTTTTATTGTTAAGATTGCGTTCTGGACACCTTCCATTGAACAAATTCGCATTCCTTATGCGCAAAGTGAACACGGAATTATGCACCTTATGTAATCGAGTCGAAGATGTGTATCACATTATAATGGAGTGTGTCCGGAACGAAGTACCTAGACGGCAATTATTTAATGACGGTTCCATTGGACTATGCAATACTTACCTATCAAATCCCATGTCTGAGGCGGTCGGAAAGATATTAAATATTGTTAAATACGGTCTAAAAGAGAGAAATGTTGACTTGGCTATTTGAACTCTGTTAATTAAGTGCTTAAGTACGGGGCAACATATTCGTTTAACGAAAAGCTCCTTAATAAAGAAAAAGAAAAAAAAAATAGACGTTTCAAAAGTGCCAAGACGACACGATTCATGTCAGTTTTCAAAATTGAAATTATTTACAATTTAGTGCTTCATTAAACCTTATAGTGCCTTAGGCAACGTAGCGACATCTATCGTTAAAAGGTTGTACTTCTTAAGTCATACGAAAGTAAAAATAGTAGGGGAATTTGATGTCCATGAAATTGTAAGTCTTAGTAACTCAGTTGGTACATATATTTATGATAATAATTACCCAACATTAGTGGGCAAAGTAGACTCCTAGCTCTTTTGTACAAGAAAAGCGCTAAACTGGGACACCTATGTGTAACGATGTGATGTCAATTTAGGTATCTGGTATAGAACTATTCAACCAAATTTGATCCGTGTCCCATGGTTTGTGGGATCAGGCATGGCTAGATCGGATATAGTCACTGCCTTAAGACTACGATCTGGACATATTCCCCTAAATAGCTTTGTTTTATTATGGGTAAAAGTCAGTCACCAAACTGTGTTCCATGTCATGGTGGAATGTGTCCGGAACGAGGCTGAGAGGAGAAACTTTAGGCTAAAATAAAACTGTGATTTGTATGATTTGGGGCAAGTATATAAACTTAATTCAGGCAATTCCACAATCAGAAATGGCTAAAACCCTTATTGAAATTGTTTCCCTAGGTACCTTTTAAGTGTAGATTATAAGTTGATATTGTTTTGTTTTGTCACAATGAGGGTGTCATTTTCATTCGTGAAAAAACCCTTTGTTTTTTTTAAATACAGATTTAAAAAAAACGGTAGTTTACTTTATTTATATAGAAAGCGACACGTAACAGCTCGGCTATCACCTTTCTATAGACTAGCGTGAGTCCTTAATATCAAATTATCGGCACGTGCCCCTAGGATTTTGTGCAAATTTTGACATTTAATAAAGATTCTCTAAATATCTTGTGTCTACAAATTAAGGCTTTTGACATATTTGCATTTTATCCAAAGGTGTAATGTAACGATGTAAAACGTTTCCTCGGAATCCGTCCGGTTCTTGCAAAGCAATTTCCCCCGTTTGGGTGAATTAATAGGCAGTAGTGCTCTCATAATGAGGACGATAAAACAATCTTGCTATTAGGCAGATATACGCGCGCAAGGTAATGTATACCGCACCTTATAAAATATATGGAGGCGCAAAATTAAACGGTTTTACAGGTATATGTATAGAGAGTAGTTGCGTGAGGTGTTCAAGCGCGTCGGTAGCTGCATGAAATTATAATTTAGTTACAAATTGTGTTTTAACGACAAAAAGAACCAATTATACGTCAAAGCCAATTCACGCCTTAAGAGCGTGCCCGAGATTTTCATCGATTATTGAGTCGTTATAACTTTTGCACTAGAGATAGAGTTATATATAAGACAAACAGTCATTGGTCTTTTATCTTTTTCTTCGATCTTTTATCTTCATTTGTGTGCCAAATTAAAACAGGAATGAATACTTATTAATTATGATTCTTTTCCAAAAAAAAATTAAAAAAAAAGCATATGCTATATGATTTCAGTAAAGGGTCTTACATTCATGAAAAAGAACATATATTGGTTCGCCTGTGATATTCTTAAAAAATTGCCAGAGATTTTAATTTTATATAGATATGTTTTGATGTTTTTTGTTTCATAGGTACAAGAGTGGAGTATGTTGGAGTTTTATACATAATTAATTAATTATTAAGGAAAATAATTTTAATGGAAAAATCAGCTATTATGTTTTGTGATTCGTTTCTCAATAATTTATTCACCTTAATCTAACGGTTGTTATGCTTTTTTGTATTGAAAAATACTTTTACACATAAGTAGGTACACTTATAAAATGTTTTTGTTTTGCTACAGTTTTCTTCAAACAACGTTAGAATTTTCAAAATAGGTTTTGTCCGTCTTCAAACCCAACTACAATTTCAGACTGAACTCTTCCTTCTTCCTTCCCGAAATCGGTAAAATTGTTTTCTTTGTCATCCGGGTCTTGTGACCCTAATCAATTAACACCTCGTTTAGGTACGTAAATCAGCTTGGCACGGAGGGTAAAAATGCTCTTATTTAAAAATATTTACTGCTAAAATGACAATGCTATTATGAACGGTAAGGTGCCTCTATATTGATAATCATTGGATCGAGTTGCATAAACCTAAGTTAGTATTAATCCCGGATAGTGAGAGAGGAGATCGAGATCAAAAAACATCCCAGAAATTTCAGTCGTGAAGATGGTTTCAATGTATCACCATACTTGGGAACCAGTGATTCAGAAGTTCAAACCGCGAGATGTGTCTTCGGATCGATGCGCGGATGTTGTGAGTGTTGTGTATCGTGCCGATACCATTTAGTACAAGGGTAGACTTAACTTTTTCTATGTGTTATATGCGTTTAAAGTGTCTTTCCGCTGGGTTGGCGAACATTTCTAGCAAGATCGCAGTAGACACTTTGCTGATTCATCAGTCAAGCCACGACCATGACACATGAAATTGTGTATAGACGTCGGTATATTAAGTTATTTATACAAGTCAATTTACATCTTAAGAACATTTTTCGCTTTTAATACAAAATATCTCATTCTCTATTATAAAACATAGAACGCTATGTTTTATAATAATGTGTACAAAATGTGAAAGTTTAAAGTGTTATAAATATGACATGTATGTAACCGTACAAATAGCTATACACTCCCAACGGCTCTAACACGCAAAAATCGGTAGAATATTTTTGTATACAAAAAGTCAGCCAGGCGTATTTCCCGTTGTCTCTAAGCGTGGGCCTTATAAGCCTCGAGTACCTTACTGTTAGAAATATGTACTTATAAATATTATCCATTTGGCACATCGGCAAAACTTTTCCATCCCATGACATTTCAGGATGAAATTCCAGAAGTGGAGTCACGTAATGAATGTGTAACACTCGATAATTGACACGTCTGGGCCCTAATCGACCCCCGCTGTATGCTAACATCTCGACAACTCCTGATATTTCCCACACGAATCTGAAGGGTTAAGTTTGGGCAGTGTGAATTGGCTCGTTGTTTATTTTCACATAACGAGATAAATCTAATAATGAAATTATCGACATTTTTACATGATTGCGCAACGCACGGCAATGTGTTAAACACTATAAATATTTATTTTTGACTCTTCATGATATTTAACGCGCGACCGCCATTCCCATTTGCTTGGGGTCTTGTGGTATGATATAATGTGTGAATTGATTTTGTTAATTATTACGTCGATAAATTTTTCATCATGGTCTTAGAGTATTACTGAAGAAAATTTTACTATTGTACAATAAGAAAAATCAACTTTCTATATCGATATTGATAAATAAGGATGCGACAATAAATAACAGGTAAGTTTCTTTTATTATTTTTAATTTAGAATGGCCAGTTACGATTTGTACCGATTTGTAACGATTTAAAGCTGGTTACAAGCAAATTGCTTGATGAGACTAACGGCAGTTAAGTACTTTTATTAATTATCACTATTTAAATCGGCAGCCGAAACAGTCTGCTTTCCATAGAAGTTGACAGGCAACGCACAGTCTAAAGCTATGAGATAAGAGTAGAACCTTGACATTCTGAACATAAATATTTATATATTTTTCAATTAATATAATGGAGATCTATTGAGAAAGTATTCTTTATAAACTCGCCCTTTATTCTTTATAATGGTGGCAAATGGGGTTGAAAATTCTAACGACTTTACGCAGACTCAGTCTAGTTATAATAAAATATATTTTATATTTATTTCCTATTCCGCGTTTTTTCGCGTAGTCTCTTATACATTGTCAGTAAAATTGAAGTAAATCTATCATATTTATGAATAAAATACCCACAACAGCCAATCCTCCTCAGCGCAACACTAAGCTTAAATAGTAGAAAACGTAATTAACTCAGGTAAATCGGATTGGGTGAAAGTTTTCGCACGATAACTAGAGCGGAAAGCCCCGCTAAAGCCCACTTTGGAGGCTTTACGATATAACTTGGGGGAAAAATTTGCATCAAAGCGAGTGAGGGATTTAAGATGGGAAGTGCTACTTTATTGAGAAAAGTTAAGGAGGAAATCGTCATCTTTCTTGAGTAAGGTCCAGTTTTTGTAACCTAATAAAAAATATGTACTAGTTTTTAGAAAATTTGGTGGACGGAACGAATAGAGGGAGAGCTACAGAAATAGGTAGGTATACAATTTATAGAGCCACGAATCCCCTTTAGTTAGTGTGCCATAGGTACTATCATATTCATTAATCCGGGCGTCTGACAGCTGTTCAGCGGTGTGTGTGATAGTTGCTTTTTCTCGTTGCCTGGCGGGTTGATCGACTGAATATTCTCTTGGACTAGAAGGTAAAAGGACCCAAGACATAATTTATGATAAACAAGTTCTGATTTTATTTTATTTTGAGGATAAACCAAAAATGGTATAAAATAAAGCTGTTAGGTATATGTTGTAAGCCTTCCACTTAAGTAGCAGCTTTTCGTACAACAAAAAACAACCAATTCAGTACTGTTTGCAATAAACGCAAACTCTGACATCTCATCTCGCGCCGTATCTAAAGCGGTCTCAGCAAAAATTTCATTTTCACGTCATTGCAACGAAAACATAAAATGCTCTGTAAAGTGCGGGATTGCCTTAACTAGCTGTGCCAATCGCGCCCCCCGAGGCCAGTTCCAACTTTGAAAATATGACTTGATTTGTTATAGATATGGAACTTTGAATGACTAGTACGGTATAACAGTACGCATGTTCGGTAAAATAGGGTGAGTTTAGGGAATATTGTGGCCACTTTTATATATTTATAACGTCAATTAACGCTTCATTTTTGTTAATTTTTTTAAACTGTATTGGTAAATGATTTTACTTATAGTATTCTATACTGGTTGACGCAATTTTATTTTTGAAGTCGCTCCTACAGTTTAAAAACAACCAGTTTAATGTACCTCGCCAACAATAAGAGATGGGTAGCACTAACACTCCAAGTCTTATCAGGTCCGTTGCCTCAAATCTAGATGAAGTTTTTAGCGTTAAAATTGGCCTCCTAGTTGTCGCCGTAATGATATAAAAAAGTAAGATAAAAAAAGGAAGAAAATTGCTATCATAAGAACGCTCCCTGTAGGTGAGGGGTCGGTTGCCAGCGAAAGTGAAGCAAGAGCGTTATATGACATGCTTACAAAGTAGGCGGAACAACTCCAGTTAATTTCATTCCTGACGGTTTTTGATACAAACCTTTTATACTCACACTCGCATAAATATAGTAAAAGTTGAATCGGTGCTATTATAGATTCAATGTTGTAAATTATGATCTATGTTTATTAAGTTGCCCGGTTATAGGGCCCACCCTGTAATATAGGTATATATTAAATATATTTTCAGTGAATTGCCTAAATTTTATGAGAAGATGTGGTGCACGTGTGGTGCGAAAGCTCACACGTGCAGAAAGTCGACACGAGATTGAACGATGCGATGAGGTATGTTTCCGGAACAATTAAATCCACGCCGACCGATTGGCTGCCAGTGCTCAGCAACATAGCCCCGCCGCATTTGCGAAGAAAAAACGCGCTTTTAAGGGAAGCCGAGAAGATCACAGCCCGTTCAGATTTGCCAGGCCACAGCGAATTCACGAATCCGCCACCACAACGACTTAAATCACGTCGCCCTACTAGCATAGCTGCACGGAAGTTGAGAGCTGATGGGTTCCAGCTAGAGCAGACGTGGAAGAAAGAGTGGCTGGAAGCTAACGATCATCACAATTAGGTATATGATAGGAGAGCAGAGAGATCAAATTATGAAATATGGCAAAAATGTAGTAAAAAGTGTAATAAATAGAAATAAGAGTATTTAAATATATGTAAGAATATGTATGATAATCATATGAAATTAAAGGAAGTTGTTAAAATTGTAACGTTAAGTTTAGAAATAACTAGAAATAAGAAATAATAATAAACTGAGATCTCAGATATTGAAACTCCGATAATAACTCGAGTTAGTATTTCTGAATTCTTTTAAATAGTAAATACTTTTTCCTGCTACTTATTGAGTTAGGTGTACTTACGCATACCACCATCCCCCAAGTAAGCTGTGTTCTTTGGCAGATAAAATGCAAATTCTCAGATTCGTCTGAAGTTTTCTTATTACTTGGTCTAATAAACGATCCTCGCCGGATTATTCCACATTCGGGTTATGTAAGCAGCCGCTACGCTTGAACAATTTCGTACTGTGTATAGATAGGTACCTAAACATTTGTAGGATATTTGTGCAAATAAAATATAGTTAGTACATATAGTCTGACAACCCAACGAGCGCAGTAACAGTAGGATAGAGAGCATCATACTGTCTTTTTCTTACGCTAGTATTACCACCCCGAAAAAAGGGATGCATATAGTTTTTTTGTCCTACTGTTACTGCGCTCGCTCTCTTGTCAGACTATAAAGTCTCTGTCACACTTGCGTACGAAATAAAATAAATAAATGTTTGGGAAAATCTTACATAAATGGCCCTAGTCCCACAGTCAACTCAATAAGGCTGATGTTATGCGTACTAAACGATGACATATATAATAGATATATAAAAAATACTGGGGAGCAAATATTATAATTATAAGTGCAAATCAATACAGAGGCAATAGGGTCTTTGTTCGCGGACATTGCGGTAGGGTCTATGTATCAATAGTTGGGTAGGTACTGTATCACGGTGGTTTTGCCAATCAAGCTAAGTCTACGTCGTAATTATTGCTAACTATAACACTTTTAACAATCGCGTTTTGTAGGTACACATTACTATGAACATAGAATCGGTATATCACGAATTTAGTTTATATACCTGAATATACCGACGTTTCGACACAGTTTCTTATCTCATGGTCTCGGTCATGTTAAGGTAAATTACATTCCCGATAGACCCGTTCTATGATCATAATAATGTAATTGTAAATAATAATTGTATACATTCTAAATTGAAAAATTACATTATTAAAAAGTACATTTCGAGTTCTTGGAGTATAATATTACCTAGTCAAACCGAAAGTTGTTGTGTGGTAAACCTTGGCGATGTCCAAATGATAGACGCGAACTTTGATCTCTGCACTACACATAATAGGTATGTATGATAATAATACGCAGTCCTATTTTTCATACAAAGCCCCTTTTGTTTCAATGCGTATTACTCCTGCATACCTCATTACATGGTAGTGCCGGCAACAATAAAATTTCCCTTACAAATGTACCGGGATCATTAACCTTTATTTTATTACAGGCTTTCAGAAGCGGTCGCTCAAATAGTTTACCTTCCAGCGAAGTGCTTATAGCAAATGGGGTGAAGAAATTTGCGGTAAAATGTTATTGGCCTACAAGCATAATATTTAAATAGGTCACTTAAGTAATTTTCTCATGTCACTTGTTTATTTAACAGTTTTTTCCTTCGAGCAACACAGGCTTCCAATATGTTGGAAGGGAGACGTCATAGCGTCATCAAACCGTACAATTTTTCCTGTTGTCTTTTGCGGGGGGAACGTGCACACGGACGCACGTCTCACATACTACATACAAAAAGCAATCTGTAATGATGACACTAACACATCAAAAATGATACAACTACACTTACAAATATTGCGCACTTTGATCTATTTTTATGTACAGACTAGTAACACCCGCGTATGCCCATTTGGGCTTGTACTTCGACAGAGGGGAAACGCTACGTATGCCGACCCCCTTCCTGTTTTTCTTAAAGGTTTTTTCTCACGAAAATTGTACATTGCGACATGGCATTCACGTGCAATGTAATGACAATTATGACTACTTATAAGTTTTTATTTTTTATTGCCGATTGACATTCTCATTACAGTGGTCGACATAAAACTCTGTAAATATTTAAATATGACATTCAAAACTTTCGCGATTTGAACACATATTTAAAGATAATTATAAAACGGGTCTAACGCGAATTTACGTCGATAAATAAGGTAAATAAGTAAATTCGCGTTAGACCCGTTAAATAATTATGTTTAAATATTTAAATATGTATCTCAAACCCATAAGTTCGTGGCACCTATAACAATATCCCCAATTTTCACATAAAAAGTTTCAGTTTTTCCAGCACCAGTTCCAGTTTCCAGTTCCAGCACATTATTCGAACCATAAAATGATATATACACGTGTGGCGTCCCGTATGGCAGTCGCTGTCAATTGCCGTGTCGCGCCAAAACACTAACAGATGGCGACGCAATGGTCACGTCTCGTCTTGTATGAAGCGCCTTACAAAACCAACATCGCGCTATCGATGTTTCAAATGTCCGTTATTATAACTTTCGACCAACTAATTGGACTTCGGTCCCCAGTTATAATAAACATGTTCTTCAGATGTTTTTATTATATATAGGTATAGATATTAAAGAGTATTTGAAGACCATAAAAGTCCTTTTATTTTTTAATAAATAAATAAAATTACACAATCAAATAATCAGTAAGTAAGTGTAAGTGAATATGTTCTGTATTCTTATGAGAAATAAAGATCTTTAAACCTACATAATAATATTTTGTGCGCCAACTAACTAAACTATTCCATGGGCTCAGAAATGATATAATCTTTAACAGAAGCATTTTGACCTGCTACATATATTTAACACGACAAAAAATCTATCAAAAGCATTTGCATGCATTATAAAATATAACAATGCCGCCATAAACCAACTTCGAGCCCAATGCAACATTACCATACAGCCTTGCAATAAAATCGTTGAGCAAAGTTGGGACGCAGCAAAAGTTAGCAACAACGGGTTCGAGCCCCGCAATTTAATGCGTTGCCCGTGCAATTTCGCAAGTTGGAAAAAACTTTGCACCACTATGAATACCTAGGGTTAGGTTTAAATTGTTTCCAGTTGCACTTTGTGCTGAGAATTTGTACGCTCTGGGGTTTACTGGTGCGAAGACATGGTTACTATAGTGTGTTAAACTCGATTCATTAAATGTAAAAAAAAACCTGCTAAGTGAGAGTCGGACTCGTCCACCGAGGGTTCCGCACAAATAATGCTCCCCCATTTATGACCTTATGTACTTAAAAATACTAGTGGCACGGAACTTTCAGTGTGCGGCAATTATATGGTTTACGGATTTTCTCCTGTAGGTACTTGTGCAGTGCTACAAGCTCTTGCCTTTTGCCAAATTTTGTGATTGTAGGTCTACGGGAAGCACTCTATACATTTTGATTCCCATTGCAAATGTATGGGAAATGCGACATATCCGGCCGCATCTTTTGATTGCGTTGACGTAGAGGTTTGTTTTTTTTTCACAGCTTTAAGAGACCACAGACCCGTGGATGTAGTATTTATTTCAACTTGCTACCTCTACGCGTTCCTGAGATAAAGGGTCTTTATAAATTGAAAGAGATGTTATATACTACAGAAAAAGTGAACAAGGCCCCCGGTGTGCAGAGCTGGGATCGAACTAGCGAAGGTCCGAAATTTCCTAAGTATATGCAATCCTTTCTTATTTTAAACGTTTAAGGTACGTTCCGCCGATCCTACAGCTGAAATGCTAAAAAAACATGACTCAAACATTTATTACATTTAAAAAATGATTTTATTCGTGCTTTACTATTGTATAAAGGACGAACTTAGTTCGGGACGGTTAGTTGGGATGGATTAAGTTCTATTGCTTTTCTATATTCAAGTGAAAGAGACGGCAGTTAGCCGACTTTGATTTCTGAACTTTGCGGTAAACCCTATATTAATATTTTCCTTTAGTTTATTACTTTCTGTTTTTTTCTGTGGTTTATATTATTTAAGGACAAGGGAAATAACGCAAAGAGGATTTTATAAATAACTGATTTAACTTATTTAAAGTTAAATCAACACTTTTGATTAACTTACTTATTTACCGATTTGAAAAGTTTCACCATAAAAAGTCATCATCATTCGCTAGGTATGTATTGACAAAGGCAATGCGTGTGTGATGAAATACCTGTAGACATTTTGATGTTGATATAACATTTATAATAACCCAAGAAGTTATCGAAAAATGTCTGTTCCTTCAATTGTAAGTACATTGTTGTCCCAGGAGAGATTCGTGTCAATCATGGGACATGGGACATGGGACATGGGATGACTTGTCAAAAAGAAAACCGCACGAAGGGTTCCGTCCATACCATTATCTAAGCGGCAATAACACGTTTGTTGTATGGGAGCCCCTTAAATATATATTTTTTGTTTTTAAGTATTTGTTGTTATAGTGGTCACAGAAATACATTATTTGTGAAAATTTCTAGTGTCTAACTATCACAATTCATGAGATACAGCATGGGTACAGACAGACAGACAAGCAGACCGGCTTAACTGTAGAATATAGCACCAAGTTACTTTACATCGACGTTTTAAAAATAATTACAAAATATATCTCCATGTTACCTAACACGAACAGTTCGTAAGATAACTGCTTGGGTTACTTCGATTTTGGTGCCAACTTACCCGCGAGCTCAGGTCATCATTCACACCAAATACCAAACGTATCTCAGCAATATTTTATTCAAATAAACCTAAACGTTCCCAGTTGAGCCAGACCATTGAGACTCGCAAAAATGCAAGCTCGTGTTGAGTTGTTTGCCCTGCACCCGAGCACTGGAAATTTATCTATCCAGAAACATATTTTCAACTAACATTATTTCGTTAGACTCCTCCAAGGGAAAGTAAGCTTTATTCTCTTAATTTGAAGGTGTGAAATCAGGGTCTTTGGGCGTCTTTTTTAAGTTTATTGCCGATATATTCTGGAGCAGTTTATAGTCCAAACGGGTGTGGTGGGGGCAAATATTGTGGTAAATAATTTCAAGTGTTTTCGTTTATACTCGACAGTTTATGTTAGTATAGTTTGAAGTAATTTGGAGAATAGAAACACTAGGTATACAAATTCTCATACCCACAAGTTCATAATTATACCAATCCTTTAAGTCAGGTTCCCGTTTCAGGTTAGTTTTGAATTTGGATAAAAGCTTATCGATGAAACGTCATTAGCTGAAAGTATTTATCAGGGTTCCATATCTAAACGGTGACCTACGGAAGTTTTATTACTAGTCTACACAGTCTGTGCGTCTGTCTGTCTAACTGTGAGCGGGCTACGTCAAGATTCTGTCGGGAGCTAAAACTTTTACAAAATATATTTTTCTGCCCTCCGGCCGGCAAGCAGCCAATTGCGATTGCATTACGTTAAACAAATTCGCCGCTTGCTGACTGTGTCGAGCAGAAAAGTAGTGTACTGGTTTTGGCTCGCAAATAAGAAAGCCTTCTACACTTTAACCGACAATTACACGAAATCTGAGACATTTACTTAGGTACTCACTTTACAGGCCTCGGTACGTAATGTACTATTTCTATTGCCGATAACTATAAAAATATGAACATACCACATAACGTAATTGCTTCGTATAATATACGAAACAATTACGTTAAATTCACAAAGGTTGGAATCTCATAGTAAGTATATTTAATAACAAATCATGATTGATGCTGATGAGATATAATCTTACTAAATTGTGCTTTCCGAGAAGCAAAACTTCGGCCTACTATTTAAAAAAAAACACCTAACCTTTACTGATATATGAAGAGTTCTGTCATTTTCTCGATAATTATACCAGATGCTGACTTACGACAAATAGCTCACATAAAGAAGTATATTACGTAAATGAAATTCTAAATTAAATGAAATTCCATGATCTGATACTCCACAGAATGAAATAAAATGCGACATCATTTCCCCTGATTATTTGATCCGAAACAACTTTTGTAATTTTCAGACTTTCCGTATACCTGCCCTTGGACACAGAAACACAAAAAAACCCTAACTCTTTACAAATTCTCATGACACATAATACATTTTTGAATTGAGTAAGTGTTTACACAGTGGTTCTCACGACTGAATTAGCCGTGTTTACTGCCAATAAAATATTTATGGCGAACTGTTAGCTTCGGTGGCCTACTATAGGTTGGTCTCACTTACTTAAGCTCCTCAATATCTTCCAGTGGACGTGTAACCACACAATCTAGTTATTACAACAATGTGTAAAAGGAGATCTAATTTAACCTGGTCAGTTTAAAAGGAATGCTCTGTATCCGATGGAAATACTTCAGCACTTCGGCGTTAATGGCTAAGTCTTAACACTTTCGATGCCGAAAACCTCTCGGGTTTTGTTAGGTTGGACGAAAATGAAAGTGTTAACTGGAACTTGGAAGCAGTTTAGAAATACGAAATTGTTGTTTCCTAACAATACTTGTTAGCTACGTTAGTTGAGGTACTCTGCATGTTATATGTATATGGTGGGATTCTTTTTATCTGAACCTAATGTAATCACAGTCGCTGTTTTCAAAGAAATATCTTAGATAACATTATCCATCTCACTCTTGACACTACTTTGTTAGCAGATACCATTTTCCTCAATTGTTATCTCACTGTATATGTGTATTTGTAAGTTAATATTATTATAAAATACAAAAAAGTGGCAAAGGGCATGAAGGACCACGGTCAGTGTAGGATTCCGGAGTTTACCGTCTGTCACAATACAGGAACTTAAAAAACCGGCCAAGAGCATGTCGGGCCCATGCTCAGTGTTGGGTTCCGCAGTTTACTGTCCGTCACAATAAGCAACCTTAAAAAGTGTCTTAATAGACAACATGCTCAATATGCTTATAATAATTAACAATTCGATGATACTTTCGATCACACCCGTCCCGACCCCATCAACTCCGGAAACACAGTGCCATCTCTCGGGCAATTGGGTTACTAATTTACACAAACTAGACGGGTTATGTATGTTGGGTTTTCGGGTCGTAACTTTTGATCGCGTGAATCGATTTGAATCATTTTTTTCTTATTAGAAGGAAGATACGTGCGGGATGATAAACTAAGTACTCAAGATAAAAGCTGACTGTAACTTACAGTTAAATTACAAACTTAATTCCGAAATTATTTTGTACAATTTGTCAAAAACTATTCAACTTCAACAATTCAACTATTCAAGTTCAAAATAATTTTCCAAGAAAGTTCTACTTTTGTAATTTTTTTCATATTTTTTTAACTTATAGTTCAAAAGTCAGAGTTTTTTTTAAACTGCTGGAGCGATTATTTTCGAAAATATTAACTTTATCAAAAACTGGTTTGATTAAACCCTCATTATTTTACAAATACCTATCCAATGATATGCCACACTCTAGGGTTGAAACGAAAAAAAAATCACCCCCCACTTTACGTGTATGGGAGGTACTCTAAAAAATTAATTATAACCACTTTTTATTTTATCACTTTGTTGGCGTGATCAATACACATGTTCGTACAAAATTACAGCTTTCTAGTCCTTACAGTCACTGAGATTATCGGCGGACGGACGGACGGACAGACAGACAGACAGAGCGAAACTATAAGGGTTCCTAGTTGACTACGGAACCCTAAAAAGGGTCTTCATGGTCGTAATAAGGAGTATATTCGTTGCTCTTGCGACTTATAAAAAATCTTTTTTTTTTAATTTAAACATACGTAAAAGTGGCAGGATTTTCATTTAATCACTCCCAGTCAAAAAGATGTCGTCTTGGGCCGGGCCGCCCCATTCGTTTTTCGTCAGGTTCTTAAATTCGTCCCGTTCTGCTTTCGCCACCCATTCTTCTTTCGTCATTTTCGTGGAAAGTCTTTTTCATCTTTGGTAAACTTTGTTGTTTGCCTTTTTCTTATTTCGGCTCTATTCGGTATTCGACAACATCTTCTTTGGGCATGTTCAACGTCAGTCAATCTCTTTTATAATCTCCTTATTTATTCGTCGTGTTAAACATCAGAAAATATATAGAGTAAAACCAAAGAATATAGGACGAATAACGAATAACAAATGAGACTACAGTTAAATAGTACTAATGGTCACTGAGATTATACGCAGACGGAGAGAGAGACAGACAGAGAGACATGGTGAAACTATAAGAGTTTCAAGTAGTCAACTTGGAACTCTTGAAGTGGGAACCCAAAAAAAATTGGTTCTGTCGTTTGCCGTCCGCATGCTCAGTTCACTCGTTTGGCTTCATGCTCTGGTTGTGCACGGTAAACTTAACGTCTCTTTGCTCGTAGTTACACCTATCTCAGGTAGAACACTGTGAAAACTAGTTTTAAAATCCCGGCGTTTCTGGAAACTATATAGTGATAACGCATCTTCACTAACAAGATAAAACAAGTTTTAACCAGGGTTTTAAAAACATTCAAACCCTTTTCACTAAAAACATGTTTTCGCAATAATTAGGCATTGTAGTTTAATATATAATATTCAAGAGTTGGTACAGTCAAGCAATTGGAACCCTAAGCCACTCTAGAACCATGACAAGATGACAAGCAGTAAGAGACTTCTTACAATCTGATTTATAACGTCACTTATAGTCACTATGACATCGTCAGTCGCCTAGGGTTTTAATTGGTTGACTGTACCTACCGTTAACTGTCTCAGCAGGCAAACAAATCGCTCCTAGAAATACGCTGGAATATGAGAGTGGAGTTCATTATTAAATATCTAGGGTGAATGCAAGGTGAATGAGATATTCAACCAACCTAATGAGGGTTGGGCAGACGTTGGAGCTACTAGGACAGGAAAATTACTCTGGAAAGGAATGTATAATTGTTTTCTTTCTGAATGAAATATGGGTCAGGCGTCAGTTTTTGCACAATGTGTCATTAAAGTTGAAATTAACTTAATTAAAAATATTTTTCAAGATTTTCTATGGGATTTCTGAATTGGGAAAACAGCTGGTATTTTATTTGTATGTTGATGGTGGAATTCTTTACGTGTTTATTTAAAGTAGCAGCCGGGTCAAGCACAAAACGATGTTTGGAGTCTTTCCGGTGGACTATTTAAAAGTTAAGGGATATAAAGCTTGATTTGAAACGGCCTCCTAGCCTAGTTGGTAGTGACCCTGCCTACGAAGCAGGTCCCGGGTTCGAATCCTGGTCAGGGCATTTATTTGTGTGTTTATCACGAATATTTGTTCCTGAGTTATGGATGTTTTCTATGTATCTAAGTATTTATATGTATCTGTATATTATATATATCGTCGCCTAGTACCCACAGCACAAGCCTTATTGAGCTTACCGTGGGACTAGGTCGATTTGTGTAAGATTGACCCATAATATTTATTTTCTCCAATATGCTCGGAAATGTTCACATTAATGTAGCAAAATTGGTACGAAAAGAACCTCCTTATGTACCGCCTCAAATTTCAAAAAATCGAATTCATTATTTTACGGTTTTAGCGTCCAGGAAGTTGTACTAATAGTACATTACATACCAAGGCCGTTTAAGTGGGAAATGCCTCGGATTCCATGTAATTGTCGGCCGAGGCGAAGCCGAGGTCGACTAACATGTGATCCGAGGCTTTCCCATTTACCGGCCGAGGTTTGTATACTATTTTTCAGCCCGACCGAGCCGGCAGGCGGCAATTTAGTTTTGCGTAAAGTGGCGCTTACCGGCCGGAGGACTGAAAAATCCATTACTGTATTGTTTTTTACGTTTTAAATAAATATTTGGACTATCAATATTGCAAACAGCCAAATATACTTTAGCCGCGACCAAACGGTCTGTTCAGACGAGACAATCTGATTGACATCAAATTATCAATCTGATCATATCGTGCTTAAAAATGCCCCGGCTGGGCTGGCTTTGTAGTAGTGTAGTAGTTCTAGAGAGAAGGAGATCAAATGCTTGGTTGTCTCGTTCTATCGCGAGTTGCATACGGCTCACTGTGCAAGGTCGTGTAGATACGGCTTAATAAAAATAAAGACATTTCAACTTTTTTTATGAACACAACCGTGTGCATTAAAAGAAAGTTTAGGCGGGAACCTTATTTTTCCTTTCAAATCTTATGCAAGAATACATTTTATTTCCTTTCATGTTTGGAGAAAAGCACTATATATGCCTCGGACGGAAATAGAATTTCGTGGATTCGTATGTAATTTGTCGGACTCAGCTTCGCTTCGTCCGACAAAAAATACTCATCCGCGAAATTCGGTTTCCCGGCCTCTGCAATAATGTACTATTATTTATTTTCTTTTCTATTTCATCGTATGATAATAGTACATTGTGCATCTAGGGCGGTAAGAAGGGCCTTACTTACGAGGGTCTATTGAATTGTAATCACCTTACTGCCCGTGGTACACACAATGTTTTTCATCACATTTGCGAGGAAATAAATAAACTTTCTAGACAGGTAAAGAAACAATAATGATTAGCGGTAGTGTAGTTGCACAGTCCACAGTACTCCAGAGTGACTACGTGCTGCGAGCGCGTGGGGGGCAGGTGCTCCGCGAGCTCCAGGCGGGCGGTAAAGTAGTATGAGAATCCTTTAAAATCATGGGATTAATACAGCTCTTTAAGTCTAAGTATGCTTGCTTATAATATCACCATGTACGAGCAGGTGTGATGAAAAAATCATTACTACATGTCCACAAACTGTTAACTATTGACCATAGGAAAGAAAAAGTTCGTATTCAGCTGAACTGTAGAGCCCAGAACTGTGGAGTCATGTTTTTTATCATACAATTGACCCACTCGCTAAAATTGGTTTATAGGTTTAAGTTATAATGCGTTAAGAACACATCATAGTACAGTACAGACTGGAACATATTTTTCTCAAACATACAATGAAATGTTGTTATAACGTTCGTTATAATAGGCTTCAAAGTACCACGTTTCAGGCGGGGCAACTGGAGAGACACGTAATGAAATTTCATACAAAATTGAAGGCCTAGGCCGGGAAGTAATATTTTTTTAATTTTATTCCACATAAATGTGTAACACAGCAACATGGTTTTTAGCCATTATAACAGTTTCATTACTATGGTTCATGATGACATTCTGCCAGTTATGCCAGTACGCCTATTAAAAAAATCAATAAATTATATATTCGAATATATTAAGTCGATACTTAATCGATATGGACATGAACATAACAAATAACACATTATAAATTTAAACATTAGCGGTAAAAGTTTCTACTCAAACCGTGCCGTTTTGTTTAATGATAATATTCTGCCACAGTGCCTATTAAAAATAAAAATAAGTAATGAATGATATTTTGAAGTTTTATTTATATAAAATGGACATCGACATGAACATAAGTAACAACACGTTATTGCAAATTTACTCACACAAATTTAGGTACATTCCAAATATTAAAATAAATTTCAACGTAAAAGCGTCTACTCAAACCGCGTGTGAAAAAACGCCTATGTAGTTTTTTAATAATTTTGGAGGTTAAGTTAAGTTAAATAACTTTGATTCTTTTAATCTATTTCAATGGTTTTATTGTTCATTGTTATTTATTATAATAATGTTGTCGTCGAGTTTTGAAGCAGAAATGAATATTCATTGAGCCCCACCAGAATTAAGTGCGAAATGCGAAAGTAAAATTGAATGGGCTCTAAATTAATTGATGGCGCAAATGACAAACGAGATGTCGGAAGGCATATGGCTACCCAAAATGCATGCGTGTTTAGTTAATATTACGATAACTGTTTAGACTAAATTGGTTTCTTGTTTAAGTGAGAACTGTGTCTGTCTATCTAAGGATAAGTAGGAATTACAAAAATTTGTAAAGAGGTTATAATTTTCATTGTCACAGAATAACAAGTGCTGTTCGTGTTTGGTACATTTTACATTGCGACATATTTATACATCATTAAATATTTATGGATCATCTGTTTTATCGTTATAGACTAAATTCATGTTGGAATCACCACGAACTAAATAGCAATATTTTTGTTCGATATATTAATTCGTCAAGTCAACTTTTAGTTTTTCTAGAAATAAAACTATCATCTTTGGAGATTTTTTTATTTATTTCATTGCATGTTTGAGAAAAGCACTATACATGCCTTGCCGTGAAAAGGGCTTTAACGGCTTCGTATGGTTACCCGGCCTCGCTAACGCTCGGCTCGTGTATATACATACTCACCCGTTAAGCCCTTCTTTCCCGGCGTCTGCAGTAATGTACTATTTTCAAATAATGTTTTATTTTCATATAATTTCGCTCAAGTTAATAAAATTGAGAACCTCAAAAACCTGCATAATGGCCACGATCACTCTGCCAAGAGTGTACCAATGAAGAAGAAGAATATAATTAATTAACTATATTACCTGGCTTTTTACATAAATTGTATATGAAAAAAACCTCGATATTTAAATGTATAATATTTTACATACAGAAATACAGGTGTACAGGTATGAACGAAGTTCTAATTACATTTAGATATATTTATACATTTTTTAGCGGTTCTTAAATTATATTGAAAACAATACCAAGAGTCATGGTTTAGAGAAATAAAGATAAACGAGCATTATACGGGCATTTACAGTAATCCATACTATCCATAGCCATACTAATATTAGGTATAAATGCAAAAGTAACTCTGTCTGTAACCTCTTTAGGCTAAAACCGCTGAACATATTAAGATGAAATTATGATATGGGATAGTTTGGCTACTGGGAAAGAAAAGATAATTTTTGTTCCAATTTTACGCCGGCGAAGTCACGGGCAAAAGCTAGTTACAACTTCCAATATAATAAGACTGTGTCAAAACTGATTATATCCATTTTTTTGAAAAATAAATAAGTAACAAAGCAAACTTTTCGCAATAAATACTGCTCATTCCACGATGAAAGCACAAATGGAAAATATTCTAAACCGCTGTAACACTATCTTTTCGCTCTCACTCCAGCTTAAGCGACTACGCCGGACATAATTTATATCTATCCCATTCACACACAAAAGAAATTATCTACCTGTCTTCTTTGCTCAAAACCGAACTATACATTTCAGTGGATACGGCACTTTTTTCAACGACTGGAAGTAATGCAAAGTGCATGCATTTTAAAGCATTGGGTCTGTTTTTATAAAAGGACGTATACATATTTAAAATCCGCGTCATTTAGAACTTTTGTGAATAGTGATACAGTTTTAAATGGTGTGGCTCGGAGGGAATATGACAAATCTTATGAATTGTTTGTTTTATGGAATGCCAATGAGATTGAACGGCTGTGTTATAAAAGTGGATACGGGAATGGAATAAGGGATTTCTGTGGTAGCCTTTGACTCGGTAAATGTTATGAGATGTGGTTATAAAATATAAATGTACTGCATTTATTTCAAATGTTGTAAGGGATTACAAGATATTTTCTCTTCTTCTGGTCTTGATTGTGGTGTTAAAATAAATCCAGTGGACAAAACAGAAAAACGCTAAGTGAAAGCCAATTGAAAGTATGTTTATTTTAAAAGTAATTACCGCCATTGAAAAGTGAAATTCGAAGTTTGGTAATTCAAACTACTACGAGTAATAAGCGCAAGTTTATGAACTATGGTCGCAGTTAAATTGAATTGAAATGCAACGAATAAAAAAACTAATACGTTTATTGTTGTCTTTGCTTAAAACATTAAAATCCATTCTTGCCATGCATCTTTCTCGCTGTGATGCAAGGTTTCTAATGTTTTTTTTTTAAATTATATGCATTTGTTTCCGTCTGTCGTATA
Source organism: Lathronympha strigana (assembly GCA_949128165.1). NCBI lineage: Eukaryota > Metazoa > Arthropoda > Insecta > Lepidoptera > Tortricidae > Lathronympha > Lathronympha strigana. The sequence continues at coordinate 19,183,236 of OX421905.1, forward strand.
AATAAATAAACTTTACAATATGTTACTTTGGTTGTTTGTTTAATTTGAATATCTGCTAAATAAAACAAAAAATACTGTAATGTTATCCATACTAATATTATAAATGGGAAAGTGTGTGTGTCTGTTTGTTTGTCCGTCTTACACGGCAAAACGGAGCAACGAATTGACGTAATGTTTTAAGTGGAGATAGTTGAAGGGATGGAGAGTGACATAGGCTACTTTTTGTCTCTTTCTAACGTAAGTGAAGCCGCGGGCGAAAGCTAGTTAACCAATAATCTGGAAATAGGTCGGCTCGTTATTATGTTACTTTAGGTAACTAATCATCGGCGCTGCGCTTAGAGATAAGGAAGCATAGTATACGCAAAATCATCAGAGCTAAATGTAGGCCAGGGCCAGATGAGAAATCCATGTCTTATCCGGAGTTATTCTACTTTATGTAGACCATCTCTGTAGCAAGAAACGATATCGTCTATTCCATTCCAACACCTATGCGTTATCAAAAATGTATGTTTTTTTTAAACATAGTATAATTAGGTATATATCATATTTATGACTTACCGGTTTTTACAGTTACAGCACAGATATATACTAAATAAAGAAATAAAATTATCTCTTATAATTATTTCACTAACATAAAATTAATATTTCGTTTTACATTATTATATATATTTCATTATCAGACTTTGACCTGGTACGGCCTAGCTACGGCATCGCGGCCAGCGGTAGCGGCAAGCGGCCAGCTGTGCAAAACAAAAGTCCAGCGACGCGGGGAGCATACCACGAGCCTATCGCCGCCGAGTGAAATCGCCCGATTTCTCCGAGCGATTCGCAGTAGCAACGAGCGGCATTGGCGCGGCGAAAACAAAAGCAAGAGAAGAGGGGGCAAGCGGTGCTAGGAAGCGAATCGGGCGACGATGCGGCGAACAAAATATTTTGAGACGTTTAGACGCTATTTGAGCTTAATAACCGGAGAATAGCTTAATTGAAACGGAGAATAACTTACTGCTTTTTAGTCATAATGATCGAATACTTCAATCAATCACCCGTTATAAATTTACTAAATCCGGGCTGAATCGCGTAAAACTTTGAAAATAACCCCCGGCGTTTCGAGGGCGACTTTTTACAAGTGGTATTGATATCAAGAAATACCCCAATTTTAATCGGGACTATGGTTCCAGAATCTCATCCACATGGGATTCGGTCATTAATAAATGTAAGCGTAATCGAATATCACCGGCTCAAAAATCGGACATCGTGAGTGTGTCGAGAGATGACTCTCTCGTCACTCATCCCTAGTGGGCAAAATTTTCAAGTTGATAATTAAGATTAGGTGCGGGTAGTTCGTAATACCCGCACGACTAGAATATGTTGTTGTCCTGGAGAATCCTCAGCCAGTCTTTCTCCAGGACCACGGGGGAATGTCGCGCTTGAACCGTAGGAGGTAATTTTCAAATTTCCACGATTAAGCCCCGAACACTTTGACTGTTCACTATATCAACAAAATTTTATCAACCAATGTATATATACCTTGCCGAAGTAAATGTAATGCACGGACAGTCAAAGTGTTAATAAATTTATAATGTGTGAAAATCGTGAAAGTGTAAGTAAATAAGTGCCATTTTTAAAATAAATATACAGGTTGTCCTATAAATATTGGATAAGTAACTATAATATCTACTACTTTACTGCTAATTATGAAAATTCTGAAGTTGTTGTTGCTGTAGTTTTACTAGGAATTATAATTTTCTCTAATATGCTCAAAAATGTTTGCTGTATGGTATAAAAACAGTACGGAAGAAAATCGCTATACCTACAAATTTTTATAACAAAATATAAAATATTATTTAGTATTTTCACTATTCAATTGCATTCCCTACTACAAGCTGAAATTACATTAATAATCAAAATCATTAAGTGTTCTACAATTTTAGCGCATGGCAAGTTCAGAATCGGCTGCGCATTGTCCAAAAAAATCGCTCATCAACGATTATCATGTATTCACTTAAATCCATAATATTTTCCAGACAGATATAAGCTGCTGCTGCGAAATATTTCAGCTACAGCAGTTTAGTTTGCCGCCCGAGCGCGCTCGCTTGATATTCCGATATTTCCCTTTTCGCGTCACTTGGCCAATATGTTGACCTTTTTTATTGGAAGTGACGTGTGCTTACTTTTGCTGTGATATTGTAGTTTTTAGGGTTCAGTAAACAATAGGTGACAAACGGAACCCTGTTATTAAACCTTTATTGTCTGTCCCTCAGTCTATCAACGGCCTGTATCTCAAGAGTCATAGATATTTACGCACGCGTTTGGGATTTTCTCAGGTATACTTCGATAACAAAAAATGTAGGGTAGGTTGTCCAACGTTGAAACAAATGGACATAGTGAAACTTTGCGATATCTCGGAAACGCGGCTTTATTGACTAGTGCCTACTATCAAGGAATAACAATATAATCATAACAAGTAAGGCTCAGAGGAGGAGCACGAGGCTGCGTGCGTATTTGTGAATTTTTACGCTAAAAGAAACTTTTTTTAATTTACGCTTCGTGATTAAAACCAAGATACTGAAAAGAAATTGCTGTTATTGAATTTCTGTTGTATTTCCTATGTATTAAAGTTTACCTGGAGCTAAATATTTATGAGATTCGTTCACTTTTGATTCTGTTTTTTTTAAATAGTTCTAAAAATATCTCGAAATTCATCTTCTCAATTCATCTCAAAATAAATGTACTGAGAAGGTTTTTTTTTTTAAATTTTGGAAGAATGCATACATAATAGAAACTGTTAAATATAAGTAGAGAACAAGGATGGCATACAATTGCCAAGTAAATAGTTAATATTCGTTCGAAAAATCACACTCATAACTTTAAAAATACCAGAGACAGAAAGGTTTGAAATTTGAGTGTTTCATTGATGAACAACCCTATTGGTTATTTTTTACATTTTATGAGTTCCAGTCGGCGAGCTTTTTATGTATGGTTGAATGTTGGCTACTAAGCCTAACGTCATACTCGTATTCTAGCTTAGTAGTTCGCCGGTTTTTCAGTATTTTTAATTAAAAACTTTTTTCAGTTGTGTTAAAGTTCAAGACTCGATTTGAATGGGACCCGCGCTAGAGTATACGCCTTGCGCAACCTGACATTTTCGCTGCGTATGGCATCATTCACTGATCATTTACACCATTGATAGTGACAAAAAGTTTCACCATTTTATTAGAAGTAGGTACCCAAATATTTTTATCGCCTAATTTTAATTCCCACTACGTATACATATGTAAATATAATCTAAAGTAAATGACAAAGTCAAGAATATCAACTTCCTCACTTGTACCCAGTATTGACCGAATAAAAAAATGAAACATGATCTAAGTAATTTGAAACTTTGATGTCTTGTACTTTATAACATCGTGTCAGTAGGTTTATATTTTACACGATAGATTGGTTTTGGTTTCTTAGATTTTGCGACAAAATTAAAATAGTAAAATGAATCATTATCTCTATTACTAACCTAATACAACCATTTTAAGCAATTAAAAAAATAACAACAAAGCCTTTCGACTCTCTTAAAATTTGCAAATAAGCAAACTCAACTCCGCTTAAAACCGTTTAAAATTAATGTTCCCTTGCTGAAATTTAACATGTAAGTCGTTTGTCAAACGCATAGCAATTATTTTGTTATTTATGCAGTAGGGTAACGATAGCCTTGTGATTTATGTGTGTTTGTGTATTCTTCGTAATAATGTCTGGTTCATGGTTAGGGTGCCAGGTTGTATAAGTAGTGAATATCAAGCAATACATTTTTGACAAAAGTCATAGAATGTGACGATTTCGGGCTGAATGTACAACATTGCCGATTGTTGATAGGGTAATTTTAGGGTCAACTGAATGCCTTGAGGCATGAGTCATAGCATTTTAGAATCATAAGCGAAAGAAAACAATCTTGTATCAGGAACATTAAAGTTGTCTGAAGTGGTAAATGCCTGAAATTCAATTCGACGGAACACACATTCCTTTTTCAGCTACTTTCAGGAATTGTCATGCATCAGACACTGTCTTAGGCTCCCCATCGAAACTAATAACAGATTATTTGCTTCGTTGTACTCGCTTCGGTGTTTCAAAGTTTTCTCCCCATTCACACAAAAATGATGCTTGCTAATTCTCTTCTGATTCAACTCCTTGATTATGCACCTAGGAGCTGCTTGACAAGCTTGAGCGTTTGCAAAATGTGTGCATAAGAAATATTTTTAGCCGCGCCACCCGGCGCCGTAGTGACATGTACTCTCTCTCTCTTCTTTTTAATGTCCTTTCCTCTCCTTATCCCCCCCCTGTGATAGGCAAGCACGTTGCATTCCTACACGTTAGCAATAGTGGTAGTGTGGTAGCGTGGTAGTGTTCTACTACTACTACTACTAAACCCCTACCCCGGGCTCCGCATATCACATGGAACCCCTGCCCAGGGTTCCGCCTATTACACCCCCCCCCCCCCCACCCAGCGAAATACAGCGCGAGCGCTATAAGGCGAATTTACAGACGTTATGGCTTTCAGACGACTTGTAAGATGTATGCGGTTTTATACATTTATATATGTATGTATGTATTTATGTATGTAGTTTAACACTGGTTTTCTTATTTTTTTATGCCATTTATCTTATTATTTATGTCTACCATCTCCAGTTCTCCTTTTCGTTCTCCTACAATTGCTCAAAGGTTAACTGGAAGAGATCTCTTAAAGGGATAAGTTCGCCTTTGTACTAAGCTTTGTGTTATTTATCCTGTCTTATTTTTACTCTATTTTCGTGCAATAAAGTGTTTTACTACTACAACTACTAGAGTTGGAACTCATATCATATATAATTTGTGGATTTCTATCCTATCGCCGATATTTGCGCATTATCTCCGTTAAAAAAATAAACATTGAGGCACCTGGCAGCCATATTTCGGGACGTACCTCTATAAATTCCAAGAAGAAAACAGTTAAATCGAATGGTCCGGGAGATATATGCCGGGGAAAATAGTTTTTCACGCGCTGATAGGATCCTGAATAGATAGGGAGAAGCAGCTGTTTACATTTAGAATTTAGAGTTGAGGACGGGTTGGTGCGTAGCTATTTATGGCCATTCAAAAAAGGAGAGAAAAATCTTCATTTATTTTCACCTTTGTTGTTGCTTCTGCCCAGTATTAATGTTGCATCTACGAGGTGTAAAAAAATGCTGGTGCCCCGTTTAGGGGCGTAGATAGTATCGTTTTTTTTAATAGTAAAAATAATTTTGCAAGGAAAAAAAAAAGGTTTTTGAATGAGGCAGGTTGTACCCGAACCGAACACCCGAAACAAATTAAAATATGTTCACTGATCATCAGATTTTTTGTTACTCCTTGTATAAGTTCAGATTACTTAGATTTATGTTTTCAAAATCAATTAACCCCGTTACTCTTAAAATAAACGCTAAAAATAATATTGTATATTAATATTCTCCAGCGTGTTCTAATATAATGGTCCATAAGAAACTTTACACATACGATACAAACATGAACCCTCGTTTAAACTCCTCTAAACACCAATATTTTGTAACGACACAATAAACAATGTAATTGCAAAACCGAACTGTCTCGGATCGCGACTGTTAATTAAAACAATAAATTAAATACCGCACCGACGGTTGGCGAGCTCTGCTCAGCTATGAATATGTCAAACGACGATGACACAGGTCGCTATTAAGGCATTAGCGACGCAGAGGTCGCCAACTATTCCTAACAGGGGTGCTCCTTTAAACTATTGTAAATTTTCCCGTTAAGTGTGGCCATGACGTGAGAGTGGAGCGTTGGATAATGGATTTTGTTCCTTTTTTTTGTTAACAAAACACCGGTCCAAAAATTAGGTATTTAACTTAAATCCTAAATGCTACATTATTCAAACTTTTCTAAATATATAAATCATATAATATGATCTATATATATAAAAGAGGTTGTCCTCATCTACGATCAACGCACAGCCGAAACGGCTAGGACTAGAAACTTGAAATTTTTACCAAAGCTTCCTTTTAGTACGTAGGCGAGAGATAAGAACGGATTTTTGGAAATTCTACCCCTAAGGGGGTGAAAAGGGGGTTGAAAGTTTGTATAGAAATGGAAATTTTTTTTGAGCTAGAGACTTGAAACTTTGTTTTAAAACTCTGTATTACAATTGAAGAAAAGTGTTTTCATAGTTTTGAAAAATTGAACGTCTATGGAGGTTAAAAAAGGGGTAGAAAGATTGTATGAGAATGGAATTTATTTTTGAGCTAGAAACTTGAAACTTTGTGTAAAGACTTTTAATTACAATTAAAGAAAACCGTTTTCATGGTTTTTAGAAATTCTACCTCTAAAGGGGTAAAAAGGGGGTTGAAAGTGTGTAAAGGAATAGATTTTTGTTTTAAGCTAGAGACTTGAAACTTTGTTTTTAAACTCTGTATTACAATTGAAGAAAAGCATTTTCATGGTTTTTGGAAATTCCACCTATAAAGGGGTAAAAAGGGGGTTGAAAGTTTTTATAGGAATGTAATTTTGTTTTGAGCTAGATACTTGAAACTTTGTGTAAAGACTCCTTATTAGAATTAAAGAAAAGTGTTTTCATAGTTTTGGAAAATTCTACCCCTATGGGGGTAAAAAAGGGGTAGAAAGTTTTTATGAGAATGGAATTTATTTTGAGCTAGAGACTTGAAACTTTGTGTAAAGACTCTTTATTACAATTAAAGAAATTGGAAATTCTACTCCTAAAGGGGTAAAAACTAAAAAGGGGGTTGAAAGTTTGTTTGAGAATGGTTTTTTTAGCTAAAGTCTTGAAACTTTGTGTAAAGACTCTTTATTACAATTTAAGAAACGTGTTTTCATGATTTTTGGAAATCAAGGGGGTGAAAAGGGGGTAAAATCTTTGTATGGAAATGGAGATTATTTTTGAGCTTGAATGTTTTTGTAAAAACATTTTATTTAAATCAAAGAAAAGTGTATATTAAATTGCAACGGTTAACACTCACGTATTTTTATCACAATAGGCGTGACATGATTCGTCTGCGTCGGGCAGACATCGTCGGACAGACAGAGTGTTGTTATTACCTTCGCTGCCCGAGCCCGGCGTAGGTAACGGTTCGCGCGGGAGGAAGCGGAAGCGGGGTGATTCGCGCAATCCGGCGCCGTCGTTGCGGGAGTCTGAATTGTCGGATCGTCTGACGGGATCAACGATAAGCACACCGAACTAACCGTGTCCACCAAATCGTCACCACACAAATTCACGTTCCCTCTAGAAAGCACTGGTTTCCAAGCCGGTGGCAGAGTCCAACCTCCGTCGAGGTTGAAATTAGGGCGACGTCCGATTTCAATGGCCTCACGGATCTTGCGTGGCACGTAACATTTTTCCCGTGCCAACGACTTCACTTTATCGAACCGAATGAAATGCGTCGCGTCCGTACCGAAAGTTTGTTCCGCTACCTCCGAATGCCTTACGTCCTGACGCTTATTGTGATAAAAATAGGTGAGTGTTAACCGTTGCAATTTAAAGAAAAGTGTTTTCATAGTTTTGGAAAATTCAACTTCTAAAGGGTTAGAAAGGGGGTTGAAAGTTTGTTTGAAAATGGTATTTTTTTTTTTGAGCTAGAGTCTTGAAACTTTGTGCAAAGACTGTTCATTATTAAAATATAAAAAAGTTGTTTGCTAAGGGGTTAAACGTTTGTATGGAAAAGGAGATTCTTTTTGAGGCTTGAAACTTTGTGAAAAGACTCTTTATTAGAACAAAAGAAAAGTGTTTTCATAGTTTTGGAAAATTGTACTCCTAAGGGGGTAAAAACGGGGTTGAAAATTGATGAAGCGGGGAAATAAAGATTTTTTTGAGCTAGAGATTTGAAACTTTATGCATCGATTCCTTATTAAAATAAAAGAAAACTGGTTTCATGTTTTTTTTGGAAATTTCACCCATAAAGAGGTGAAAAGAGTGTTGAAAGTTTCTATGGCGGAAAGTTTTCTTTTGTATCCATAGACTTCAACTCACTTCAGTTATTTAAGTATGTAGGTAATCATTTATGCTATTTAACCGGATGGTTGTCTGTAAGAGACAAATGTTGCCTTTTAGCGATAATACCGCCTGTTGCCAACATCTACCTAATAAAAACTTAAACGTAAACGCAATAGAAAATATTTGTATATATGTGTAGGTTATATCAAGTCACATTGTAAAAAGATAAAACAAGGTATGAAAATCTGTAGGAAGAACCCTATTATACGCGGACGAAGTCGCGGGCGGAAAGCTAGTATATTATAAGCATATAAATAAGATACCTTAAGTTCCTAAATTTCCCAAATATAGCTTAGTTCCTAAACCAGAGATTCCGATGTTTAAGTAAAAAAGCTCTCATAATGTGAAAACTAATAATTTAAAATTAACTTACTTAAAAGATACAAATGTCGTGATTTATTTTTTAAATCGGGGGCCTTACCATGACATCTTAACGCGATTCAAGTGACGACCGAAACAGAGTCGCTTCCATACAACTGAACCTAAGCAATAACCTCCTAGCCTAGTTGAATGACTTTGCCTACGAAGCACAAGGTCCCAGGTTCGAATCCTGGTCAGGGCATTTATTTGTGATTTATCACGAATATTTTTTTCTGAGTTATGGATATTTTCTATGCATTTAAGTATTTATCTATTACGTATATCGTCGTCTAGTACCCATAAACGCAAGCCTTATTGAGCTTACTGTGGGACTAGGTCGATTTGTGCCACATTGTGTGTTGACATTTCACGCCAATTGTGATAAAAATAGATCAGGAAACAGGGATACAGATTTTATAGGACTATGAATTGCCAATGAGGCTTGATTGAGGATATTTCAGTATTTCCCGTTGAAGAGTTAAACGTAGATAAGATTATTGTCGTCATTTTGGACAACCGTGCTTTTCGTGGCCCCACCGCCCAGACCTCAAGACACTAGTGGCTTGGGCGGGACGGTGCAAAAACTAATTCTAACCGAAGGGTACAACGCCCATAAATTCACCCAACCCAAGTTTATTTCCCTGACATTTTTGTGAAATTGGAAATGTAATGCTTAAATAGTTAATGGTGACATATCGGGTAGGTATTTAAAAATGTAAGTTTAAACACTTTACTGGAGTTCTTAGAATTTGTTCTTACAATACCGACTCTTCTTGTTCTTCTTCTTCCTTAGGAGACTGGGATCCGCTTTGGTCTGGCGTAGGCGCTAGTTTTACGAAAGCAAATGCTATCTGACCTTCCTGGTAAACTAGGCCTTATAGGAATTAATACGGTTTCAAGATGCTTTCCTTCACCGAAAAGCTGTTGATAATATCAAACGATATTTCGTATATAAGTTCCGAAAAACTTGTTTGAACCCGCGTATTGGAATTGAAAGTCGGACGCTCTTGCCGCTCGGCTACCAATACTCCACACAACACCGACTATATAGGTACAGTCAACCAATTGGAACCCTAGGCCACTGTAGGACTATGTCATAGTGACGCTATGAATAAGATTGTAAGTAATCTCTTACTGCTTGTCATTTTGACATGGTTCTAGAGTGGCCTAGGGTTCCAATTGGTTGACTGTACATTATTTTCCCCACCACCTTTCATAAAAGTATTTTTTCTCAAGCTAGGAGGGATCAAAGTGGCACTTTTCTGCTCAAGGTTTACACATTTTTACGATTTAGGGAATTAACTAGTGGCATCGTAGTGTTGGTATAATGCTGTTTTCGGTTTTGTTTATTTTCTCTTAGTTGGCGTGAAAATCAGTATGTGTCACACGGTATCAAAATTATTTTCGTCTTGGGCGTTAACGCTTGAATCCCTCATTACGCTCAGAATTCTACTTTAAAATCCATAGCTTATTTCGGAATTCAATGTACGCCCTCGCCGGCAATATATCGTTTTGATCCCTTCAATCTCTTGTAACACAATCTTCTATATGAATGAATGAATGAATCGTTTATTTGCATTAAACAAGCATACATATAGGTGTTCAATAATATATGAGTATATATAACAGTTCGGTTCTTGTTTTGCCCTGACTGACGTACAAATATTATTTTTAATCTAATTACTAACTACGAAGTAAACTAACTATGTACAATATCTAACCTAAAATTTACATTAGTTTTACAATACCTACTTGTTTCGATTATATATACCAAAAATATACATTAGAACCCAAGAACAGAAATAGCAATTACATAATTTATATTTTAAATGTCAATGAATTTTTATATTTTGATTAGAATGATTATAAAGTACAATTTGTTAAGAATTCATTTACAGTATAATTAAACTAAATTATTAAATAATTGTCTCTTGAATGTATATATAGATTTATTTTTACTTTTATAATTGTTTCAAGTTTTCGTGTACGCTGTTTTAATTGTGTCGCGCCGCGCACTTGTCGCCCGACGCTGTGAAGTAGGGTTATTATCCTTTTACAAACGCTACGGCAGAAAATTATTTGAGAACCGCAGACTAATTGGGATGTGATGAAAATTGTGCGTTGATGGGCGTTTTCACTTAACTGTACCTTTAACTAACTATTGTTACATAACAACATAACTGACTGTCAATGTCAAACGCCATACGTTTCGTCACAAAACTTACAGTCGGGCGTGACTTAAGCATAACTAAGTCGGGCTGTAAAATACAAGTTTAAATAAAACTGTTCTGATATGAAAAATATGAAATTACAAAACTATGTACATCGCTTGTCTTGGCGGGAAAAAACTGCGTTCAACTCAGGAATTCACCACTGAGGAATATTCTTAGCACTACGCTGTAGCCGGTAACATTTTTTTATGAAATAGGAGGCAAATTGGCAGACGTATTGATTGATGGTAAACGACCATCACCGCCCATGCACACGTGGGTGATCACATATTTGTTGCCGGCACCGGCTATACATTAACATGGGTCACCCGCCATGTAGCGAAAACGTCTCGTAGAATCGTAACAACAATAATTGTAGGATAAATTGTCAATTCTTTACTGTGAATACAAGTAAACGCGAAATTAAACAATGTGTAAAATATGATTGAAATGAGTTTACATATCGGCATTTCTCGGCTTTTTTCGGCATATAAACAGTAATATTTATAATGTTTTGGGTTTACTCGAAAGAAGGTAAGGTTATTTTGACGACCCCATCGCCCACTGGTTTCGACCGGTGCAATCAGTCAACGCAGGGCAGCTTGTGGCGAGCTGTTGGGGAGTAGCGACCCCACGTACCTGAGCGCTCCTGGGGGACTCCATCGTCCGACCAAGTCCTCCGCCTCTGGCTTGCCTTAACCGGCCGTCCAGAGTGGGGTCGCGAGAGCTGTGTTCTCGAGGGTAGATGTGGAAACCTAAGTGGCGAGTTGGCTATATGTTTAAAGTCCAGTGACACCTCTCTACCCCCAGCCCCCATTCCGGTGTTGCCCTCGAGCCATCTTAGATGTCGCTTTTTGTGGGGGCCCATCTTATGTGGGCGAGTCACCGTCTGCCGGAAATAAAATTGATTACCATTTTGTTAGGCAGACGTCCGATTTAATTCTTCATAAGCCAGTATTTACCTAATACCTCACCTAATAGTCCAGAATATTTTAGATTCCATTAGATCTCAATAGTCTATACACCCTCGCGGGTGCTGCCTCTGCGTGCGTCTCATGACTCGGGCAGGTGCAACATCCGCTCGGTGTACCCCTTACATTTCATTAAATTGTCGAAAGGGTCTCTGCGTGTTGGCTTCGGCTCCGCGGAACAATGGTGTTCCAGACCTTTGTCTGGAACACCATTGTTCCGTGATGGGAAAGAATTTATTAAATAATGTATATGTGTACGAATTAATCCGTTGATTAAAATATAAGTATAATATGTACATAGTAGTGTTGAAATATTTGATGCTGTGTCGATATGAAACTCGGATCACTTGGTACAATTATGAGGTAACGAACATAGAATGTTCGGCGTACCTACTGCTTGCGATGTTGATTTTAAATACGGCTTACCAGTGCCAACTTCTCAAGGATAACTTACTTAGTGTGGGAGAGGTAAGATTTTTATTCAATATTATTAAATTATGTCGCCAGCATTTTATAGACAAATTAAGTTAGTAGGTACGAGTATAAGATGATTTTGCTAAAGATATTAGGTGTATCATACAGGATTTTTGTTTATTCAAGCCGTTTCAATAGCATTAAGTAAATTAAAACGCAAGCCAGAATATCATCAGGTATCAAAAACTCATTACTTACAATAAAATAATTAAACAAAATTGTTTTTTAGTTGTGTTACTTATAGTTTTAAAGTTTATTATATTATGTTTTAGTTTTAACTTTTCAGATGCGTATTCGTTGTCAGTTGAAACAACAAATTTTGCCGAATGATGTACCAACAAATACTAAAATAAAATAAATAAATGATTGCCTGTTGCCATTAAACAAAATCTGATCTTGTTATAATACATGGATGGTTCATTATTCCTATGAACTTGTGGTTCTACCTACTCTGTGACTTTTGCTTGCCACCTGACAAATTGCTTAAACATATTATAATAGAATTACGGATAACACTTACGTATTTTTAGTCACTACGCGCGATATGTAATATTTTTGTAACTCGAAATACTACTTTCAAACGGAACGTCAATTCAAAGTGCAGAACGTAAAGTTACTAAGATTTGACATTAGACCCGACATTCTCGTGGAATATAGACTCGATCTGTAAAAAAATAGCAAAAGGGATATTTATGTTCTAAAGCAGTTGAGAGTACTAATTTGTAGCGAAAACCTAATAGAAGCCTATTATGCATATGTACATTCCATTATTTGGTGTGGAAATATACTATGGGGAAACTCGACAAACTTCGAACGTGTCTTAAAAATGCAGAAACGCGCAATCCGAATCCTAGTAAATGCAAATTATAGAGATGCTTGTAGGGAACATTTCAAAAGCCTAGGGATTTTAACATCAGTTATGACATATCGTCGCTATACTTACTCAACCATATATGTACAGCAATCATTTGATGGAAATGTCACCTTCCTGTCACTAGGAATACGGGTGTTTTCTCTATCAAATGAGATTTGCAGATTCGTATCTGGTTGATTCGTATCTCATTTGGTTGAGTAAGTATAGCGACGATATAATACTTGAAATTGTTTAATATGTAAAAAAAACTTAAAGCTAGTCAAATTTAGACTGAAAATCTCGAAAAAATTTCCTATGATGAGATATTGTACAATGAGTTACCAAAAGTAATCAAGGCAAAAAAAACCATAAATACCTTCCGTCGCAAAGTCAAGGCTTCCTTCTCAAAGAAACATCATAATATAGATTAGATTAGATTCGATTGGATTATTTATTTCATGAATGACAATAACATAATAAATTTACATCACAGTACAGATATTCGAATTGCTATCATGATCGTCGAAAACAAATAAAAATAAAGACTGATTCATACATATCAACTAATAACCAAGTAATAAAATGAGTACAATTTAAGCTTCAATATGGATTGTCATTACAATTACAATTAAAGTAAGTAGCTAATACTTACAATAATAATGATTTAAAAATAATCAAATTCAAATAATATTTCTCAATGAGAATCATCAATATACAAAATATAAATATAATCAATAAAAAACTCCCAATAAGAATCGTCATCATTACACAATAAAACAATTTAAGATAAAATACAACTGAAACCTTGATTAAGCTATTTGCTTAATCAATGTAATGCAAAATCATGTAATAATACTCTAGAGAAATAAATGAATCTAAATCTGAATCATGTTTCGGACATCATGGGGTGCCATTATCAAGCCTTGAAACATGTAGCGAAATATGTCACGCGTAGTGACTAAAACATGTGAATGATTTCCGTTATTTTATTATAATACTAATATGTGTCACGATAGTTTAAATTCGATATGATGAAAAGTCTAAAATTTCTGAATTATAGGATTTTTGCCGGATTGTTAGGCTTATTAAAAATCCTTACTATCCTATTCATTATAATTATAAAGTGATGTCATATACTACAGAAAAAGTGACCAAAGCCCCCGTGAGCAGAGCTGGAATCGAACCAGCGACCTCCTGCTATCGTGGCAGTAGCTGTGCAGAGCGAATAGTAGTGTGACTACTTATAAATAAATTAAAACATGAATCAAAACATTTAAGTATTACAAATAATAAATTCTATATGTATTAATTACTTAACCTTAACTTAATAACCATAAAGAAAACTATTTTAAATTACCATTTATTTAAGTTGAGAATTGAGATTCGTCGCAGCGAGGCGGCATGAGAACGAACAGTGCAGAAATTATGTAATTACTCTAAAAGCCAGGCAAATATTTGTATACGGGAGGTTTAATAAGATCGGCCGGCAATATTTTCAACAAATCCATTACTGGATGTCTTGGGCCGTTTACCTAGCTCTCTTTGACTTTGAATGGACATTTCTTTATCTTCTTAAGTGGTTGAAACATTGCCTCATTGTCTTATTGAAAGGGTGGAAAAAAGTAGCGGTTTATACAATCCTTTGTTTAAGAATCCTATAGAAATTGTCACGATTTGTATTGGTTATTTCTTCATAATCCGTAAAATAAGTTTGTAGCTTGAAGACGTGTGCAGTGTTTGTAGGCACTATATCTGAGTTGAAGATAAAGATATGTCTTAGAAAACGTATTTTTACTATTTGCTTGTTTGAGTTTGAATTCTATGCCTGATTGAAGAACAATTTGAGGCAGTTACGACATATTTATATTTAATCTCACCTTTTGTTTCTTATTGTTTTAACTTTATCAGAGAGCTTACGGGGTGATTTTCCGCACATTTTTATAATAAAATATATTTGTATGTCTGTGATAAGGTAAGGCACAATTACCTTAAGCACAAAAGTGACGGATTATAATATAAAGTTTAAATGCGATATAGTCACTAGCGCCCTCTTTAATACGAGGTACGCGACGTTACACAGTAATTAATACATTGTGTTAAAATAATCTCCTAATTATAGTAATTAAATACTTACTTCTTAAAGGCACAGACGCACTTAAATCTGCATTTATACTTCCGAATCTTTGTAAACGCACCCTACGCACGGCGCGTTCGCATTTCAATCAAAGTCAATATTCATTAGCGCTGGTGAACACGGCTTTATAATGAATCTTAATGCCGCGAGCACACCGTGCCTCAGGGGAGGGCGTTTTTTTTAAATTTGGTTAAAAAAGGCTTGCCTGGTGGCGTAGAGTAGTCTAGAGTAGTCTCTAGTTCTCATTTTCAGCTTTCAAAATAGGTTTGTAATATTGACATGTATGTCTGAATTTTTTCACCGCAAGTTGTATCTTTCCTTCCTTCCTTATCTGTAAGGTAATAAAGCAAATATCTACCATATTTGCTGAGAAGATCGAATTAATTTACCCGAGTTTAAATTTAACCGACACATGACAGGCATAGTTTTTTGCTTAATTATTTTGTTGTAAATATAAAAAATTGGTATGACACTTATTTTCCATTGAAATAACACATTTTTTTATTTTATTCTATTTGTTAAATTTGACTTTTTAAAGCGATGGAATCTCAACAAAGTTACGATGGAGCGCCGCCGGCTACGCGCGCGCGGCGTGAAACTCGTAGCGAGCGTAGAGGCCTAAGAGAATAGATACTGCTACGAATCTACGGCGTAGCACTGACGCATGGCAAAACTTTACATACTTTACATGACTGTTACGCTTACCGTTAGTTTGAAAAGTGTAATTAAAACCGAGATCATAATATTTGCAGTCTGTTTATTTTTCACGTTTTCATGAAGGTGATGAGTACTAGTTGGTCGTTAATTGGATACAACCAATTAATTTCAGGTTATTTTCAAGTTCAACTTCTGAAAACATTTGATTTAAACTTACCTAAACAGCAACGCAGCTTGAGACACTCGACAGTCTTAAAGTAACTTATTTGAATCAACTAATAATACAACGATAATTAGACACCGATACAATTCTACCGTAAATACGTTCTACTAAACTAACACGACTAACTTTCACAACCAACTGAGTTAGCTTCTATTCTAACTTAAATCTATCTCCTCACTAAAAAGTGATTTCTTTATGAACGCATTCGAAATCTAACGTACAATTTCGAAATTCGAACGCGCGCGACTTGAAACTTTTAAAATATTAGGGTTATCGCCCGCGTGCTTCGTGGGTCGGCGGCGGTATAGCACTGAGCACGGCGGCTGTAACGGCTGATACTAGGTCTAGAATAGATGTAGGCACAGTAGACAGCCCTATCGGTGTGTATGTGTGCGTTGCATTTAATTTCACCTGTCTGCTTGGTTTAATTCCAACTTTCATTTTACAATTCTTGCTTGGCATAGGCCGATCCAAATATTATTTGATGGCTAAGAATTTCAATGGATTGAGTAGGTAAACAAAATGAATCTTATTTTGAACAATATTAATTCGTCAAAAATACTGAATCTGGACTCGGACTTCAGAGGTCTCATCATGACGTCATAACGCGATTCAGTTGACGACCTAAACCTCAGTTTAGGTCGCTTCCATACAACTGAGCCTAATCTGAACCTAAACTGAATCGCGTTAAGACGCCATGGTAAGGCCCCAGGCCCCAATTTAACACGGCGACAGGTGTGATATTACAGGCCTATGGATGCTATAATTTCCTCAAACCATTGAGCTATAATTTCCTCGCTGGATCAAAGCGGGTTGGAAACCTAATGTTTGGATTTTTCGAGGGTGTTTGCAAGTTTCCTTACAATTCCACTTAATCTAAATGCAACGGTATTCATACTCATTTTGTTAATATTACACGTCAAAAATGGAAAATACAAAATTTTACAACAGAAAAAAATTGTAATTAGGATAATTAGATACAATATTAAATTAAAAAAGAAAAGTTGAATGAGAGAATTTGTGGCCAAGCGGTAAAGCGTGCGACTTTCAATCAAAAGGTCGCGGGTTCAAAGTCCAACTCATTCCAATGTGTTTTTCCAAACTTAGGTATGTACCCATAAAACCATATTTGATACTAGGTGGTGTCCGCGACTTCGTCTGCGCAACATCTTTATAAATTGTAGCCTAAATATGACATGTGTTATTCTGATGTACATATAAGCTATATTATTGTAAAGTTTCATTAAAATCCATTCAGTACCAACCGCTTTTCCGTGAATGCAAACATAGTGAGGAAACCGGACTAATCTAAATAAGGCCTAGTTTACCCTCTGCGTTGGAAGGCCAGACGGCAGTCGCATTCGTCAAACTATCGCTTGCGCCAAATATTGGGGTTAGGTTGCCGAAGCGGTTCCCAGGCTAACACTCCCAAATTAGACTCCCTATTTCAAAACGAACACCATGTGTAGATATAATTAGAAATAACAAGAAAACCTGAAAAAATACTAAAACAAAGTTACTGTCAACAAAAAACCAACTATTTCCATTATTGTGCCCGCAACGAAATACCTGAACCAATTTCGTCCAATGAACTAAATTGGCTTTATACTTCGTTTCTTTAACAGCCTTTGATCTGAATTCCATCGAATTCCAAACTTGGACCAAATGTCGTTCCAATCAAACTTTCATTATTGCCTGAAAAGAAATCACGTGCGCAACGACAAAGCATTTTAGTTCAACAGAAAGGCCGGAAGGACCAGCGTTTCAAATTTTCGTCACAATAGAATAGCTAGCTTTAACACAATCCTATCAATAAACGTTATTCAATTGAAAAACAAACTTTAAACCTAGTCACATAAAGTTGAAATTCCAAGCGACGGTGGTGCCGCAGTACAAGGTGTCGTAATGTCACAGATAGTCGCACAAAAGGGTGATTGCGCTCAGACACGAACCATTGAGGAATTTAGTCACAACGCCATCTAGTGTCGGAAATGGGAACCGCTTACTGCCGCCATGATTTGAGCGCGCAATTGAAGGTGCAACTATGCCGGACTTTTTGGCGCATCCGTTGGGAAAGTTGAATGATGTTCGTTACTTTGAGTGTCTTTAGTGCAATTTTATTGCAGTGTTGCGAGGAATAGTAATAATGTTGGAAGCAATTGTCACAAAATTGTTGAAAAGTTTCAAGTTAAGCACCGATTCCAAACTAAAGATTTCACCTCTCAGGCAGATATCTTCAGGAACAAGAAAATTTCGTTAATTGACTACTTATTTAACTATAAAAAAAAAATCATGAAAAGTCAAACTTAGGTGCGTTTGGGAGACTCGTCATGCGACGTCATGATTTACCCTACTTATGACAATCTCACCTACTTAATAGTGATTTGTGATGATTTATGATTAGTAATCTAATGAAAGCACGAAAGTATTATTTACTACAGTTTAAAATTAAAAAAAAACAGATAGCCAAAATGCTTTAAGGCATTACCTTTGTTGACGTGACAACGTCTTATAAATTGGTTTGCCGGGTGACACTTCAAGAAACTGCGTTACGCTCCGCTCACGTTATGCGCTCACAATGAGAGCGAGTGAGAGGCACGCGTCCCTTCCACTCGGGCATGGTTAGCCCGCCTAAGAGCGAGAGAGACAGACATAAAAAGTGAAAGGCACGCGTCCCTTCCACTCGAGCACAGTATTTTACCACTCAAACTCGTTGTCACGTAAAACTTTCGCCCGTATACCGACTTTACAGGCAACCATTTTTTAAATGTAAAATTATATTATTGTGCAAAGCATTCAGAACGCCCACATATTAAAAATAAAAATCCCAGGTAACAGTCCTTAATTCAGTCCGAGCAAGGTAGTTAAAGTAAAACGGTTCCGATAAGACTCGCTACTTGTGCCCATTTGTTCGGTCCGGGACCGCTTTATCTAGCTGATAACGGGACCGCTGCCGGGATGATTATTTTATGTAGCTTTTGTAATTAGCTTCTGATCTCTATAAGTTTTTCTTTGTTACATTGTGTATAAATTAGTCTATTCGGTTTGTATTGCGCTTTTTTGTTGTAAAGTAGAAGACCGCTGGACTGCGTAATTTAAGTACGAATTCTCCAACCAAATAATTATGTACGAAAAAAAAGGTAACTGCATGTAAGTTGCTATTTTTTATTAGAAATTATGGATTTGTCGCATGCATCCGGAGAGGTGGGCTAATATAGCTAGCAATTGGATGCCGCAAAATGGACCTCAGTAGTTAGTCGGACGAAGCTCGGTCACGGGAGTTGTGGAAATCACGGGGAGAGACCTTTGTGCGTACCATGAGTTGTTTTTGATTGCGACTGTATTCGAAATTATATCCGTCTCGCTCCTACCACTCCTCTGGTAGGAGCGAGACGGACATACTATCGAATGCCGCAGTCGCAATCGAATGCAACCCATGGCAAGCACACTTTGCTCAGCAGTGGGACACTCATATAGGCTAGTAAAATATAAAATATGATATAAAATTACAATTAAAATGAAGGGTACATATATAGTTATCCCTATAAATGTACACACGCATTCAAAAGTGCATGTAATTTTGAACGCGATAGTATAATTGCCAGGATGCGAAACGTTGATGCCGATGACAGAGGTAACATAAGGATGGTGATGGAGATGTGTACAACATGGACAAAGAAAGCGTTCACTTTGACTATAGGACGACTTAGACAAGAACGGGACGGGGCATGACGGGACGATCTGTCAGTTTCTATAGAATACGTCACGTGACCTCCGAGTACTCCGATCACGTGGTTCTGTCTATAGAAATTGACAGATCGTCCCGTCCCACCTCGTCCCGTACCGTCCTAGTGTGAGTCCTTAATAAACACCAGTGCTTGCATTATTAGGCTTCACTATTAGGGTGTCACAATGTTGTTGATTTACCAGTATACATACAAAAGCATCCTAAGTGTAAGTTTGCGTCAAAATATCACTACTACCAACGTTTGCCGTAGCAATCACTGCCCAAATAAAGCAGGCCTTTCACACCAGCCAAACAAAACTATCCCATATCTCCGAGTCCTCGCACCTGCGGTCCAACTTTGTCCGCGATTTAATCAGCTATGCTAATGAGGCGCACCGGAAACGGCTCAGCCGGTGTCCTGATGTAAATTGTTTTACTAACTTTGCCTTGGATTTTGATCTAAAACACAGCCTAACACTAACAGATACACTCTTAAGCATGGACCAACATAACACATAGTCATGATTCAAATACGCGCGAGATACGACTTTTGCACAGTAAGGCACGAAAATACAACGTTTTTAATAAATAGGCATACTAAAGGAGCGCAACTATGCAACGGGCTACTCAGTCACCTAATATTTCGTTATCCACTACTTACACGTTCTTCTGTACTCTCAGTCTCTCATCTTCATTCATTCATTCATTTCTTTATTGCAATAGTGTTTACAATGGGTCTTATTAATATTTTAGGTTACAACATGCACCCATCAGGGCATAGCAACATAGGTATTTATATCTAATCTAGCTTATCATGCACACATTTATTCTAAATGTGGTATATTATTATGTACAATGTCAAATATGAATTTTAATTATAGGCACTATAGGTAATCTAATTAGGTATAGATATTATGTCCCTTATGTTATATAATATTATATTAAATACTGAACATTTCAGATTATCGCTATTATATTCATTACTTAAAACTGTCAGTAAGGAAATCATTTAAGGGTCATTCATTCATTTCTTTATTGCAATAGTGTTTACAATGGGTCTTATTTTATCGCAAAATGTAGTGATTTGAAGTGCTGTTTAAGAAAAAAATCTAGAGGTTTATAATATTGTCTTCTGTTTCCGCGATTGTTATTCATTGAAATTGAACATTTTAGAACGGACTAATCGCGTTTATTAGATTCTACGTTTCGAGCCCTTTATACAGCACTCGTTTTCATAGGGTTAAGATGATGACTGAGAGAATACAAAATTCTCCCCGTTAGAGTTTTATGGATTTTGGATAGAGTATAAACTAAACTTTATATTAATTTATGTAAAAAAGTTAACTGTATAGCCAGAAAACTTGGCTAATGTTCGTATATTTCTAGCAAAATTTCACAAAATATTTTTAATTTTATTTAATAATTTTGTATGAAAATGTTCAAAAGTGTTGAAAATTTTCCGTAGAAAACTATATGCTAAATAAGAAAAAAAATGTTTTAATAGTAGTTTTAATTTGAAAAACCAGATAGATGTTTGAATCACTGAGCATAAATGGTAAAACAGCTCTTAGAAAATAGTAGGTTTTTCAAAACCTGACAACAAAATTCAAAATAAATATTGTGACGCTGTTGTTGTAATTATGAAAACTCATGGCAAAAAGTTCAGCTAAATCGACCGAATTATAATAATAATACTATACCGGCCTCTTAAGACGTTAATCTTTTTTTGGGTTCCGTATCCAAAAGGTGATAAACGAAACCCCGTTACTAAGCCTTCGCAATCTATATTTTCGTTTGTCAGCAGGTTTTCTCAAGAACCGGATAAGTATACAAATTAAGTTTTCACAGAATATGTAGGTACACACGCGTTCAAACGTGCATGTGCAATGTATACATGAATTCATTCATGAACTGCCCATGCAATTTTGAACGCGGTAGTACATAAAATAATGTTTATTGCCGCTACAATGACCAATAAAATATATAAAAAATTAAGGAAACTTCTTTCCTTGACTTTTTCATATCTATTTTTCTTTCTTTTCTATTTCTTATTCTATTCTATATCTTATTTTTCTATTTCTCTAGCCACTACCGCCGCTAAGATATTTGACAGTATGTTTGACGCGATTCTGGGTAAATATCTGAGAATACACGATGCTTAATTTGGGTTTAGACCCGGGTTGTCCACAGAAAGTGCGATACTCAGCCTCAAGCATACTGTCAGATATTACACGGACAGAAAAACCCCAGTTTATGGATGCTTCCTCGATTTATCGAAAGCATTTGACCGTGTGGATTATGAGTTGCTATGGCGTAAGCTGGGGGAGACTGGGTTGCCGGTCGAGTATGTGGCGGTCTTGAGACACTGGTACAAGAATCAGACCAATCAGGTTAAGTGGGCCAATTCTCTGTCTGGCGAATACAGACTGGAATGTGGGGTTCATCAGGGAGGGATCACATCTCCGAAATTATTTAACCTCTATGTTAATGGGCTGATAGAGGGGCTTAGCAGCATGCATGCTGGTTGCTACGTGGGGAGTACGTGCATTAACAACATCAGCTATGCTGATGATATGGTGCTGCTGGGCCCTTCTGTTGGAGCCATAGATCAACTACTGGATACGTGCGAAGCGTATGCCCAGGCCCATGGGCTTGTATACAACCCCACAAAAAGTGAACTCTTGGTTTTTACGGCAGGGAAAATTAAGCCCTACTATGTACACGTCGTACCACCAATTTGGCTGAGTGGCAGTCGCCTGTCGGTCGTGGATAAGGTGAAGTACCTGGGCCATATCATCACGAGTGATCTTAGTGATGACATGGAGGTTTGCCCGATGTTCATATGAAGTTAAAATAACGCTGTTTAAAGCTTATACGCAATCATTTTACTCGAGCAGTCTTTGGGTTAGGTATACAAAGCGAGCCTATAGCGCCCTGCGCGTACAATATAATAATGCGTTTAGAATGCTGTTGGGGCTGCCAAGGAGATGTAGTGCCTCGGGTATTTTTGCCGAAGCCCGTGTAGACGGGTTCCAGGCAATCATCCGCAAAAAGATAGCCTCGTTAATGAGCAGAGTGAGAGCAAGCGCCAACAGCATTCTAAAGGCTATAGCGGGTAGACACGACTGTCCTATTTTTTCTTTCTGGGTTGGACAGGTCAAGGGTGTTGCCCAATTCATTAGTTAATTTTTAACTTTTAATTTTAAGTAATATTACTAATTTATTTTAAATTTAAATTTAATTTAGCCTTAAGCCAATTGTTACTAACAAAATATGGATCGCACAGGTCTGAAATAAAGCATTTTTATTTTATTTTATTATATCACTGTTCGAAATGAATATGATATTTTTCTTTCTGACATCATCTGAACACTCGTGAGTCACACCATCATTATTATATGATGTCATCATCAATATCGAGAAAAAACTAGGGATCATTAATATCTGTTGTATCATCAGCCCTAAGTTTACGAAGGGAATAAATTTTAATAAAGCAGCACTCAAAATGCACCCTGGGGAGTATGATTTGTAACAACTCGTGGGGTGGGGACTTGGTAAGGTAAGCTTTCAATTTAATGGTTGTTTTATTATATAATTTGTTTATGTTTTGGTAGTAAACCAAAAAACTAAATTCGATAATAATTTTGAAACTGATAAAATTGAATTATAAACAGTGCCATTAGGCCAATAAAATTAGATCAATAACAAGCATTTCCAGGAATGAATTCACAGCAAGGTGGACATTATTTTAATACCTTCATTAGATCCTAAAGACGTGTAAACCAAGTTTGCACAATTCCAGGAGTTAGCTTGACTTTTGAGACCCAAGCAACAGCCAAATTCGGTATTTTTCTTTTGCGTCTAGCTCGAAAATTGTTGCGCCTTCTATACCCAAGTATGACCGACATAGTTGCCTGTATTCAATTTGGGTACAGATTCGCTTAGACAATAAACTACTTATACAGATAGAAATACACCATAATATGCTACATAAAAGTTGAACAAGAAGGTTTCTTGGACTTTGCTATCTAATGTGTATTTACTTCAGACATATCTGTCATACTCGTAAGAGTGTGGCCTACTGGCCTATCCAGAGTGACTCTCCCGTACGATCGGTTACGCCTCCAGACTAAATACTACCAACTAGTATCCTGGTGCCCAGCGACACCAGCTGGACATGGGGGCCCCCACGGGGTCCTCCATAAGCCTACCCCCTAGACCCGGCCCTTTTACTCCAACTCATAACCGACCGTACTACATGCCTTAATTGCCTGTGCGCATCCGGTAGACACTCTGGGGAGCCCAGGGCTTCCCTGTCCAATGTCCTTGCTTGACTAGGTACCCGCACCGCAAGATTAGACTACGATCTAGTGAAACTACACTCACCACGTCAGTTGGTTAACCCTTTGTTCCACCCTCATGTAGCTAGAATGTCAGTTATAGTATAAACAGTGTGCATAATACTTACCAGGCCAATCTCCTATGATCCGGTGAAGGCTCATGCAAGGCCACTTTCCTTGCACCGAGCGCCGTTCCACCGCCTATATGCACCTACCTCCACACTACATTTTATTCCATCCTGGTGACATAGTGCTTTTCCCGCCATCTCGACTGTCATTCTCGCTGTCAGTGTTGCCTCACTACAAAACCTAGTGAATGAACACTTACCATAGTGCATCGCGCTGGGCGCGACAAAAATGGTACGCTGAACGGAAATGTCATTCAGGTAGGTATTAATAATGAGGGGATTAAATTTTTTAGGATCTATGGAAGGTCTTAAAATGATATCTAGCTTGCTGGGCATTAGTTCCTGGAAATTATGTAATTTTCTTTTCTCTATATGTAGATATAGAGAGCTAAAACTTATTTAAGAACCATCGTTGGACTATCACGTAACTTTTACTGAAACCGGCAAGCAGAACGGATCAGCTATTTCGCAGTTGCACAGACATAATTATATCCTACCATAGAGTACGAGTATCAAGAGTGAGCCCTTGAATACATCGTGTTGTGACTCAGCAATGGCGGGCGATTTACATGTGTGCGTGTAGACGATTGCTGTGATACCATGTGAATTTTTATCCTCGAATATATTAAAATGAAATTTATGACCGAGGATTCAATGAAAAGTTAAATCTTTATGTTTTGTTGAAGAATATTTTCCTGCTTATAAATAATTACAGGTAAATATATAATGCACACAATTAAAAGTTACTTTAATAGATACCTATACTAAACAATTTCATACGGATTGCAGTTAGGAAGGGAAGACAATGTTGAAAAAACATTCTTGCGACAAGGGATGATTGGAGATCATGTGGAACGTAGGTATTTATTTAAGAATTGGTGAATTATAAATTGAAAGAGATGTCATATTACTACAGAAAAAAGTGACCATGACCCCCGGTGAGCTGGGCTGGAAACGAACCAGCGATCTCCTGCTGCCGTGAAAGCAGGAGGTCGCTGGCTCGTTTCTATTACTTACAAATTAAATAGTGAATCGTGATGTTAAAGTTACTAATTAAATGTTTAAAGCTGTGAAATCGCACTCTTTTTACTCACACAATGCATAGTAAATCATTATATGAAACAGGGGCTTAAACATGATCTCCGACGCGTGTCGCCTTATACACTCGTGAAAAACTGTGCCACTCGTCGGGAGTCACCTACCTTCCGCACTTGTTGCATAAACAGCTATTGCAAATGACATTCTGCGATAAGGGTTAATATTATGCGGATAAGACATTTACGTCTGACGAAATTCTACTGTTACTGACAATCTGGCTGGGCAAACTAAATATATGTCGAGGTATCATTAAATAGGGATAAAAAAAAAATCCTTTCTTAATTTTTATTTTTAAAAGACCATTGACCATATCCATACCCATGTGCAAAGACCATGTTAGTTCCAAGTAAGTAACCTAATTTAAAAACACCACAATTGAATTTTCTAAAAATGACTTGATAATTTAGTTACAGCCCAGTATGCTGTATATTTTTTATAAAATATGTTCCTTTGTACCTACCCGACCCGGACCCGGGACCCGGGTATGTCCTAAAACTACGACCAGAATCGCTGAAGGATGGGCAGCAGCGTCCTTGAGCTACAGCGTACCCAACTGCGCTCGCCAACCCGCCTGCCAAGCGTGGCGAGTATTGGCAAACCCCCCCCATGAAGAACAAACGAAATACCAGGCCCCGAGTCCCCGGCAGCCCCGTTAGTCCTGACTACGGTAGCGGTCATGGTAACGGCGGGGCTAGGGGTGCTAAGAATCCCCGGCAGATGCCCGGCTACCAACCCCTACAACGAAAACTGGCCCTGATAACACACAACGTTCGCACTCTGAGGACAGATGAAAAGATTGTTGAGCTGGAAGAAGAAATGAGCAGGTTACGGTGGGATATTTTGGGGCTATCCGAAGTCCGGCGACAGGGACAGGACACGATAACTCTAAAGTCTGGTAACTTGCTCTTCTACCGGGAGGGCGACCAACAGTCCCAAGGTGGTGTCGGTTTTCTCGTCCACAAATCCCTCGTTAACAACGTCATTGCCATCGACAGTGTATCGAGCAGGGTCGCATACCTAACACTCAGAATATCTAAAAGGTATTCGTTGAAGGTCGTTCAGGTATATGCACCGACCTCGTCACACCCAGATGATGAAGTTGAGTGTATGTATGAGGACATTAGTAGAGCCATACATACTCAGAAAACTCACTTCACTGTTGTTATGGGGGATTTCAATGCAAAGCTAGGCAAAAGAAGCGATGATGAGTCGAAAGTGGGGAACTTCGGTTTTGGGCAACGGAATCCCAGGGGACAGAGGCTGGCCGATTTCCTGGAGAAAGAAGGACTCTATATGATGAATTCTTTCTTCCAGAAGCCACCTCACAGGAAATGGACATGGATGAGTCCCGATGGTTCCACGAGAAATGAGATAGACTACATCATGACCGACAAGAGACGGGTATTCGATGATGTCTCCGTGATTCACAGGGTGAAAACCGAATAGTAAGGGGCACATTGAATATGAACGTTAAACTTGAACGGTCCTGCTTGTTGAAGTCTACGCTCCGACCTACTCACGCCCAGATCGAAAACCCCGAGAGCTTTCAACTCGAGCTCTCAAATCGTTTTGATTGCCTGGAAGATCTTGCATCGGTGGACGAGATCAATAACAGGTTCGTAAAGACTGTCCATACAGTAGGGTCTCAGTTCTTTAAGACACGTCGCACCGATAGAACTAAGAGACTCTCTGAATACACCCTTGACCTCATGGCTGAACGACGCTCCCAAAGACTGCAGTCGCCCGAGGATGCAGAGTTACATAGGCAGCTCAATAGACGAATCCGAAAATCCATGCGACACGATATCCGTACCGCTAATACTGCTCGTATTAAGGATACGATTGAACGGAACAAAGGTTCCAAAGTGTTTGCAAGAGAGGTGTCTATTGGGCAAAGCCAAATGACGAAGCTGAAGAGGGATGATGGCAGCGTAGCGTCGTCCAGGTCAGAAGTTTTAGAGGAAATCGAAAAGTTCTATGGACAGCTCTACGATTCGGCCACTAAGCCTGTTTCCAGTGCAGATGGAGACCCGAGAGCCAAACTGACCCGACACTATACCGAGGACATCCCGGACATCAGCCTGTATGAGATTAGAATGACCCTGAAGCAGCTTAAGAACAACAAGGCGCCGGGTGAGGACGGAATTACGTCAGAGCTTTTGAAAGCGGGTGGATCACCGGTACTGAAAGTCCTTCAGAAGCTCTTTAATTCCGTCTTACTCGATGGTGCTACGCCGGAAGCATGGAACAAAAGCGTAGTGGTGCTGTTCTTTAAAAAAGGGGATAATACCCTATTGAAGAACTACAGACCCATCTCGCTTTTAAGCCATGTGTATAAGCTGTTTTCCAGGGTCATTACGAATCGTCTCGAGCGCAGGTTTGATGACTTCCAGCCTCCCGAACAAGCCGGGTTCCGAAAAGGCTATAGTACCATAGACCACATACATACGCTGCGACAAGTTATACAGAAGACCGAGGAGTACAACTTGCCGCTATGTCTTGCGTTTGTGGACTATGAGAAAGCCTTTGATTCGGTCGAAACATGGGCGGTGGACCATCGGTACGTCGAAGTGTTGAAGTGTTTGTACAGTAAGGCCACTATGTCCGTCCGAGTACAGGAGCAGAGCTCAAAGGCGATTCCCTTAAAAAGAGGCGTGAGACAGGGAGATGTAATATCTCCGAAACTGTTCACGGCCGCTTTGGAAGACGCTTTCAAGCTCTTAGATTGGAAAAGACTGGGCATCAACATTAACGTCGAATACATCACTCACCTTCGGTTTGCCGACGACATCGTGGTCATGGCAAAGTCGATGGAGGAACTCAACACAATGCTCGAAGGACTCAATCGAGTCTCCCAACGGGTAGGTCTTAAAATGAACATGGACAAGACGAAAGTCATGTCGAATGTCCATGTCGTGCCTACCCCCGTAATGCTTGGGAGCTCGGCTCTTGAAGTTGTTGACGCGTATTCATACCTTGGACAGACCGTCCAACTAGGTAGGTCCAACTTTGAGAAAGAGGTCAGTCGCCGAATCCAACTCGGATGGGCAGCGTTCCGAAAATTACGCAACGTTTTTTCGTCCAAAATACCTCAGTGCCTTAAAACCAAGGTTTTCAACCAGTGTGTGTTACCAGTGATGACATATGGATCCGAGACGTGGTGCTTCACCATTGGTCTCATAAATAGACTCAGAGTCACTCAACGAGCAATGGAGAGGGCTATGCTCGGGGTTTCTCTACGGGATCGAATCAGAAATGAGGAGATACGTAGAAGAACGAGGGTCACCGACATAGCCAAACGGATCAGCTCGCTGAAATGGCAATGGGCAGGCCATATAGCACGGAGAACAGATGGCCGTTGGGGCCGGAAAGTTCTTGAGTGGAGACCACGGACCGGAAAACGCAGCGTAGGACGTCCACCGACGAGGTGGACCGATGATCTGGTTAAAGCCGTGGGGTCACGGTGGATGCAGGTTGCTTCCAACCGTAACACGTGGAGATCCATGGGGGAGGCCTATGTCCAACAGTGGGCGTACTACAGCTGATATGATGATGATGATGATGTTCCTTTGTAATTATTTTCGTAAAGATGTTATAAATTATAGGTAGATAACTTAATGAGCTTTATTAACTATTGATTCAATATGCCGGTCGAACATCAACTTACTATCCATTTTTTCGGTGAAGGTAAACATCGTGAGGAAGCCGGACCAATCACAATATGCCCTAGTTTACCTTCAGGGTTTGAATATCAGATGGCAGTCGCTTTCGTAAAACTAGCGCCTACGTCAAATCTTGAGATTAGTTGCCAACGCGGACCCCAGGCTCCCTGGCCGTGGCATAAACCAGGCAAACTATAGGAAGATTTTTTCGGCACTTACCATCAGGTGAGATTGTACTCAAATGCTTAGCTTTTCCTCAATACAACAAAAAAACGGCCAAGTGAGAGTCGAACTCGCCCACCGAGGGTTCCGCACAAAGAATACTGGCCCATTTATAACCTTAGGTACTTAAAAATACTGGTGGCACGGAATTCTCAATGTGCGGCAATTATACGGTTATCGTATTTTTTCCTGTAAGTACTTGCTTTTCAACGGGAAGTACCCTATACATTTTGATTCCCATTGCAAATATATGGGAAATGCGACATAAGCGGACGTATTTTTTTATTGCGTTGACGTAGAGGTCAGGTTTTTTCACAGCTTCAAGGGACTGCAGACCTGTGTATGTGGTATTAATTTCAACTTGCTATCTTGACAAACAGACGGACGGACGGACGGACAACAAAGTGATCCTATAAGGGTTCCGTTTTTTCCTTTTGTGCTACGGAACTCTACAAACAAAAAAATTAAGAGGAGCTAAGAAAATGAAGATATAATCCCGTGGTAAGTATTTAGTCCATAACAATACAAACGAAAACAAAACTTCATCTACAGAACGCCAGTGATGTCCCCTTTCCAGTGTCGACCAAGCGAACGATCAGTCGCCACGGATCACCAACATCGCCAATTTAGGCACCACAAAGCCAGCCATTCCTGGCCCTTCAATTTGCTATGTAAATGTATCTTTTGTCCGCGTACCGGGCACCAATCTATAAATTTGTTCTCGACTGCCCACCATTTTGTATGCATCTTTGCTAGCTCGTGTATTTAACAGAACATCTTGTCATTTAAATCGAATTCATTATGTATATAAATATTATACTTATCTATGTGCTTGTTTTAATGAAAGGTACTACTTTATCGCTTGTTGATAAGGTTCATTTCTAATCATTTTCTATGGCATTAGCACTTTATCGGTAACCGACAAAGTACATAAAACTTCAACATAATTTATGACAAATGACATGATTTTTAACAAAAGCGTCGATACTTTTATTTTTCAAACATAGGTCCTTTTTGACATGTTTTTTATAATGTCGAAACCCTTGAATTAATAAACTTGATTCTTAGGTAAAAGTTCAGTAATAACTAGTTCTTAAACCACGTAAAAGCTTTTATCTACAAAATGTAGTTTAGTTGTAAACAGCAATTATGTGATAACGCGTTTTATTTTTAGACGCCCGCCTACTATCGAAAAATAAAGCAGTTCCACGCTTCATTCGACCGCCCAGCTACTGAATATGCTAAATTAGTACTAATAAATAATATACTACTGTTACTTGGGTGTACACGGGTCATTTTTTATACAAAAGTTTTTGAAGTTTTAAGACGAATTTACTTAATATTTTTGTGTTAATTCTGTTTCATATTTAGTCGATCACATTAAGTTATAAATTTGCACGATCTTGATAGAAGTAGAATAGACCTTATCGTGATTAGTGTCTTATTATTGTGTTTTTAGATTTCCATACACAACAAAAAATACGAAAATATATAATTGTAAACCTGCAGTAACTTTAGTATTAAATAATAAATGTGCTTACGGAGATCCACGTTAAATTTAAAAGGATTGTTATAAAACCTTCTCAAAATACTTCAAAATGTTAAATGCATATCCAAGGTACGGTATTTTAAAATTTCCCTGCGTAATCTTGGATGAAAATCGTTACAAAAATATTTAATACATGTTACATGTCAATACCATGTTGCCTCATTTTGTAGGGTGTGGGCACCTGATATCGAACATCGTAAGAACATAATATTTTCCTACCGACATCTATTTATTCTATGTTGTTACTTATTGTTAAATTTTAGAGTACAGTAGGCTAGACGACTAAAAAAATCTATTCAGTCCGACTTTTAGATTATTAATGAATATTATACACGTATTCTTTCTTTTGTTCGTCAAATAAAACATTATGAAAATACAGTGTATACAAGTTTCACGTGACGTCACAATTAGGTACAAGTCTTACGTAATAGTGACGTCACATGCCCCCAATTCGCAACTTTGATGCCGTTTATCTTCGTCAATTTTAGTTAACTAGAAAAGGGAAAAGTTACTTGTCTTATAATTTTGGATAATGTAACTGACAGTTATTTAAACTAATCTTTAGGTATTTAAAGTCTTCTCTATTATTCGTACACAATATTATGAAAAATGAACAAAAATTAAACGTATACAGCCTTAATGGGTATACAAGTAGTTAAATACAGTTTCCTTGAAATATTTGTAAACGCACTTTTTTTTTAAATCTGTAGTGTGTTTTTCAAATTCTGGTAAAGGAATTTTTAAGATATGTAAATTACTTTATTTTTAAATAGAAACGCCAACGAAAGAAACCGAAATTCTTAGAAAGAAAGCATAAGTGGAAAGAGTCAAGGCCTCGGGCGACACAATGACGATGGGCGTGTGTCCCAGATTCGACTATTCCCATTTTCCACTTCTCTTTTCTTTCTTAGAAATTTAAATGTAATTCACAAAATATTTTTTGTTACTTTTTATGTTTATTTGCATTAATTTCTACTTCCAGTCATCACTTTGGTTTGAACCTAAGAATTTCCTATAAATTATTTATATTAGGTAGGTATATTAATGGCCTCCGTGGCTGACCGGGCAATGACGGGTACCTACAAAGCTGAAGTCACGGGTTCCGATTCTGTTACGGACTTTAATTTATAACATGTGTTTATTACGGATATTTATTCCTTAGTTATGTATATTCTGTATGTATGAATATCGTCGGCTAATGGCCTATAGTCAGCTTAGTCGGGGACTAGTCGGTCTATGTAAAATTGTCCCTAATGCGAGTTTATAATTTATTTATATTTATAGGTATTTATCATATTTTTTTTCTGTAATTATTACGAGGATTAAATGGGGCATATTTTTGATAAGTCCGTCATAAGGAGAACTTACCCCAACGGCATTCGCCATACGTCAGGAGCGGTGGGCGGAAATGGCTGCTCCCCCAATATCCGGTATATAAAATGTAGCACCTGGTCTTAAAATTTTACGTTTTAAAGATAGTTTCCGGGAAAGTAATTCGAAAAATGTAAGCGCAAAGTGTCCGCCACTTCGCAAAGGGCTGTGATTTTGCAAAGTGTTGGTTGTCATGTTCATTGCGCCATTTTTAATGTCAAAATTAGTTACAAAAAGGTTAGTCCTTTAAAATATATTCACACGTTTGATGCTGTCTATTTTGTTATAGGTAGTTCCACTAGAGTTGAGGTCACGCACACAACGACATTCTCATGTAATGACAACGAGATTTTGAAATTACTGTTCTTTTTTTCGTGTCGATGGCAAGTTAAACAGTGAATTATAAGATAGACCAAAAAGTTTTTATACCTATAAAAACATATCTAGAAGTGTTTTCATCACGGAAGAATAACTAAAGCATCTTCCATGCTTTAGTACAAAAACTGTCAAATGACAACAGTTTGGAGCGGCCTTTAAATTGGCAGTGGATTTCGCAAATGTCGTAAGTCTAACCAACTAATGTGCCTCTTACGACATTTGAAAAATCCACTATCAATATATGCGACTAAGTTAAGTTGTAATGCATTGGTACCGACTTCCAAATTACAACGATGTATTTAATTAGGCTGCTTGGACGACTTGCATCAAAAGAGATCAGCAAAACTGTTGTCAACCTACAGAATCGGAGAAATAACAAACATAAATATACATCTATTTTTGACACTTCCTTTACTTGGTGAGGAAGTTAAGGACGGGTTTATGACTTTCATGTTCTTAGTTTTGATTTGACAGCGGGCTTGGTTTTCATTGACGTTAACGTTCACTTATTCACTTCATTCATTCGCTTTTTTTGTAATCAGTACTTCATGTAGCTGTTTGTGAAATCATTCACCTCAACTCTCGTGAAACTAACTAAACGGTTTATTGACGAGGTATTCCTTTACGAACTTTTTCTAGACCAGGCTGACTTGACTGACGCATTTCCTTGTTCGCACTTACTGCCGAAATTTTATCATCGCAAAAATAGTTATAAAGGTTTCTGAACAAAACTTTTCCTACATTCGTTAAAAAAATAATTTGACAATTGACATTAATAAAATAAATTACATTATTTATTATCTATGTGTCTCCTGTACCAGTGTACCTGTAACAATTGTATCCATTTTAGCCATCCATAAAAGTTCATTGTCTGGAGGAGATAACTTATTAATTATAATTAGCAATAAGAACAGTTTTTATCAATGTTCGCGAAATGGGGCGCCGAGCCGGTACGCGCTGCTGTGTGCAAGGAGCGCCACCGCTATATTATAAGCAATCAACGTCTCCTCCAACACGCTTTTTTGTCGGCGGGGAGAGAGTGGGAAGCCAGCCCGCTTCACAAGCGCTGAAGGAGCTGTGAAGGAGGAGTTTATTTAATTTTATTTGTAAGCTGTTATTTATTTCATTTAATTACATATAGATTTATTTATGAAATAAAATTTTATTCATTAAATATCTCTGCCTTTGACCACCATACCATAGTCGGCTGTGGCCCTCATCGGAAAGTCTTGCCCACGGACGCCAATAACGGGTACAGCCGACAGGCTCGCCAGTGCAATAAGGACTCAAACGGAACTCCGTAAAGTTCAATTTCGCTTAAATAATCGCGATCGCCTGGCGTCTGGGGCGCGAAATATTCCTTCGTCGTTTAGCGTTCGAATGGGTGTGTATGTGTATAAATAACATAACGTAATATTCTCTGGTTTTAATGTTAGACATGTACAACAAAAACCAATTCTCCCTTAACTATTCGACGTTCGTTTTTGTGCAGATTTTATGTGCTACGTCCATTGTTTTGTTTTCTCTTATTACTACAACCTATATATATATAGCGTGGGTATTTGATACGGGCGAATATTTTAATGACGATTACTATTGGACCTAGGGAACCTATTTACATTATTTTTTTTAGGAAATTAAGATGTTTTTTTTTCATACATGAAAATTCAGCACGCAATGTATTGCATCCACTTAAATTAACGTAGCTATCTAAACGGCACACGAGTATCATGTCAGTGTCATTTATCATATCAAACAAAGTTGGACGACATACATTGCAGCTCTGTCGCACCTTAGAAAAATCATTACACCTAATTAATAATACAATTTAACGAAATTATTATCCCATACGATTCATATTAACAGGTACTATAGCTGGATTAATTATTCGCCCGTATCAAATACCCACGCTGTATATAGAATAGTGATATACTGGCTTCACCATCGGTGATTACAGATGTAATAAAAAAGTAAAGCATTTTTTATTATTATTATAAAATACCCCATCCCTACAGAAGCCCATATATTAATTGAAGCCTCCTCATTGATTCCCATAATCGGTGTGCAATCATCAAATCATTGATTCGATGATCGAATCATGCGTATCGCAATTGCCGGGTATCAATATGGAAATTGCTTTACGGCCTAACTGGCCATTGTGCGGCTGGTACAGAGAGGCGGGTCCGAAAAATGGACTATGTTCATATTAACGAAGTCCATCTATAATTCGCAGCATTCAGTTGACAGCTGTCATACGAATCATGTATTGAACTCAATACATTATTTGTCAAAAAGTCATATTGTTGACAGATAATGCATTTTTTACAAATCATCATTCACTGCGTGTGTTATTACTTGTCGGTATGGCAATGTACCTGCAGTCAAGTCAAATGCATGGGCAATTTATAATTAAATTAATTAATTAATTGACCATGTACTTTTGTACGCGATACTACATCGGTGGAGTTAATGATTTAAAAAACAGCCAAGAGCGGATAACACAAGATTGAGGGTTCCGTACTGTCATACGATGAAAATATTGTGCAAGCAAAAAGTGGGCGGGGGCCATGTCCGAGGAGTACGTAATGCAGTGCGGGGTCAGACAGGGTGGATTAAGCTCTCCTACATTGTTCAACGTCTATATGAATGGCCTCATCGAGGAGCTCAGCAGCGCTTGCGTCGGATGTCACATAGGAGACATATGTGTCAATAACTTAAGCTATGCCGATGACATGGTGCTGCTGAGCCCCTCGATGGGTGGTCTAATAAAAATGTTGGGCATTTGTGAAACGTATGCTGAGGTCCATGGGCTTAGGTACAATGCGTCTAAAAGCGAGCTCCTGCAATTCAAATCAGGTAATAAAAGCTATCAAATGCAGGAGGTTAAGCTTTGTGGATCTCCATTAAAGAGAGTGGACAAATTTAAGTACCTGGGCCATTGGGTCACAGACACTTTGTCTGATGTCGAGGATATCGAGAGGGAGCGTAGGGCGCTGTGTGTCCGCTGTAATATGTTGTCCCGCAGGTTTGCACGTGCTAGTAAAGAAGTGAAGCTCATATTGTTCAAAGCTTTTTGTCAAACTTTCTACACGTGCGGTCTGTGGGCTAGCTTTACGCAGCGGGCATACAGCGCTCTGCGGGTCCAGTATAACGATGCGTTTAGGATGCTGTTTAGGTTGCCGCGGTATTGTAGTGCCTCAGCCATGTTCGCTGAGGCTCGAACAGACTGCTTTTACGCTATCATGAGGAAGCGTTGAGCGTCACTCCTTGCACGCAGCCGAAGCAGCACAAACAGCATCCTAAGTACACTGGCCCAGCGCTGGGACTCTCCCCTAGTCAACCGGTATGTACAGCTTCATTCACCTGTTGCTGTTCCGCCGCGAAAACTATAAATATTTTGTTTGTGTTGTAGTTGTACTGTAATAGTTGTGTAAAACTAACTCTAGTTATGTAAGTTATCGTATAAGCTAACCCTATGGACTTAATGGTTCGAAATAAAGCATTTGAATTTGAATTTGAAAAAGGCGTAATTGCACTTAGGTACGTACTTTTGTAAAAATAAGTATTTTGCCAAAAACTCAAAAGCGGCTTGACCAAGTATGTTTAAAATAATTCTTGTGGTAAGGTATCTTTCAGTTTTTTTTTACATTTTTTTGACGACTCGTTCAATTTGTTCAAGAAACCTATAAGTTATTTTAAAGACCTATCAGATGATGAGCCACAAGTTCATATTTGCCAAAAAAAAATAGTTACATGTGTTACGAGTATGTAGGTTATTTATTTTTCTCGCAATAAATGCACAAAACTTGCAGCACACAAAATACATTATAATATAATTGCCATATGCTTTATAGTTACTGAGTAAAACCGCTGTGATATACGGACGGACAGACAGACAGACAGATAGATACACATACAGACTGGACGAAACCGTAAGGGTTCTGTTTTTACCATTCTGGCTGCGGAACGCTAAAAACCTTCAGGCACCCAGAATTAGTAATGAATTGAATCCTTTTATTAGTTTTCGCGATTTTGATAGTAGTTAAAATTTATTTTTCAAGTAAAAAAATAGTTTTTTTATAATAATAACCTGTTACCTCACAATTAACATAAACATTGTCACATTTTTCCCTGCCACTTGACAACAGTAAATGAATAAACGAATATTCTGGGACAATTTTATACAAATCGACGTAGTCCCACTAACCTCAATAAGGCTTGTGTTGTGGGTACTAGACGACGATATATTCAATAGATATATATAAATACATAAAAACTGAGGAAAAAATATTAGTGATACACACACAAATAAATGCCCTGACCACGATTCCAACCCAAGATCTCCTGCTTCGTAGGCGGCATCACTTCCGATTAGAGTCAAACTCATTTAGAGGTAAATATACCTCCTCCAAGCAAATGCACTGAAGAGAGTTATTTCAAACTTCTATGAAATTATGACGTTTACTTAACACTACCATAGTCTGCTATCAAAACCAGGAAACTTAGCATAGACAGATTGCAGGCGAGTAACATTGATACTTTATCATATCACACATTACATTATTTGAAAATAGATAACTACCTAGGTACCGGTTGCTGAGCGTCAAAATCTTGTTTGATCAAGTTGGAGCTGATTTGGTCTCCTTTTTTCGAGATGTTAAGGAAAAAAATATGTTAGATTGGCTCACACACTTCAAGCCGGTAAGAAACGACTTTGGCATTTAATGAAATGTACCTAGTTTATTGTTCCAACAAACAATGCCTAAACTGTATCATGCTATTATACATATTTTTCCGCGGCCTAGCTCTTAGTAAATGGAGCTGGGGCCAGAATATTGGAGAATGGAGGCATTTATTGGTGAGCTCCAAGGGGCGCTTTCAGGTAACCGTCGAATGGGGCTGAACACATCACGCAATTCGACTTATTTGAGAACACAGGTAAAATGGTTGACGACATACTCGTACATCATTAAGATAATTTTTTATAACTTATCGAACCTATCTAGTTTTTTTCGCTCCACCATCAAACGTTAAAGCCTTGCAAAATAAGATTCAAACAAAGGATTTGACTTTTTGATGATACACGACATGAACCTCAATTTTAATGAAAACAGAACCCTTATAGTTTTGCCCTGTCCGTTTGTCTGTCCGCTGGTCACAGCGGTTTTACTCGTTAATTATTATGTCATTATCATATTACAATTAAAGGTGTATTATGTGTGCCGCTACTAAGTTTTGCATATACATTTTTTTTAATTATGGCGTCATCCCATTCTTGTAACTAAATGTCACAATTATCTTATAGAACACAATATCTTAAGCAAGAAATTGATTATTCGAAGAGTTCCAGAAATAATCGCTCTGAAAGTCCAAAATAGTGTCCAAAAAATGTAACAAAAATCAGAAAGACGTAAGTGCTTTAATATTACCAAGACACTTAGTGTACCTACTGTTACGCATGCTCATTACTAGCATACTTCGTGTTTAATAGCATGCTTATTAGCAAGAGGGGTTGGGAGCGGGGCCCCTTCCACTTCCCCCCTTCCCCGCTTGCTAATTAAGTATGTGTAACAGTACCTTTATCCCTTCTTGCTTAAACGTTTTTTTTTTTAAATATGAAACCCACCATTATTCGTGGTCGGACACGCACTTGGCCAGTTTTTTAATACTTCAAGGCGTTTTTAAAAACAAAAATAAACCCGTAAACGCTCTTTAGTAAAAACTTTGTATTTCAATAAAAGCACCTTCTAGTAAATGCACATATTGTACGCTACACCAAATTATTTACCAACAGCCCTGCGATATTTATGCGGTTTTAGTTAAATAGCGAACCGTTTAATTCAGCTGCAGCTAATTCAGCGCGTATGTGATGCATGGCTTCGGCGATAAGGTAATTCGTCCCCGGCGGTCTGTTACGCATTACGATGCTCATTTACATTATGTAAGGGCCTCTTGGGCACAACGCTGGTTGCCTGTGTTACTATCTTTAGCCTTAGGGTAAGAATGGAAAATACCTACTTATCATTCCATCCGAAAGACGATAACTGCGGAATTCCAAACAAGCACCAGATTATGTAATAAATAGTTCTCAAAAAACAAATATATTTTTCATACAAGAAGCGAATACAAACCCTTTATATACCCACATATTATTAGCCTTCTATAATGCGTTCAAAAACCGCATATAAAGACCCCCATAATAATGAACTTTTTTGTTAGGTAAGTCCAACAAATTTCTTGTCTATGAAAATGCCATTATAGGTAAATTATATTATCAACTTCGATAATATATATTTTTTCAAATTTCGAACATCTGTGACAAACAAGGAAATGTTTCTAGTCTAATATGAGTCGAGATGACGTTTGATTTAAAAAGTAGCAATTGTAAACAATTTCGCACGCAAGTCACACGTTATTTGATATCGAACGATATGAAAGTTTAGGGCAACTCTAGTTTGTCTCTGAATTTTAAAAATATAAATGTCAAAAATTGAATGTTAAAAAAGTTTTTATTCATGAAAGTCGTAATGGCGCTATATGGTATACTTAAACGCATCATGGAGAGTTCATGATATGTGGCATGATATAAAGCAGTGTATGTAATTGTAAATAATTGCGCATTAGAACACTCGTTATTTGAACACTACTATCCCACACTCAAGTTTTAATGCCTTTCATTATATACAATAGCTTAAAGTAATAATTAAACACCATGAAAAAACAATTGCCGCTTGTCCCCCCTCACTTCCCACACTACGCTAGGGTTGCCTACTATTAGAAATATTATATAATACTGGCGGCGAAACCGGCGAGCGCGGAATTTGTGGGCAGCCCGTGAGTCGGTACAGCCCCAAGACAAAAGACGATCCAAAATTCGCGCGGAGAGATCAATACATGATAATCATCAATAAATGTATCAATGTATGTATGTGATCAATAGATGTAGGCTTGATACAAGATTTAAAAAAAATGCTTGTGTTCAAGGTAATCAGTAGGTACTGTGATTTGATTAGGAAAGAATAGGAAAAACAAGTCCCATTAAAATCAACACATGTGAAAAGACACACGTCTCCTTTCACAGTTTTTATGCTGGAATTTTTTTATAGATGTAGTATTAAAACAAGTCGGCTATTTTAGCCGGTACCGAGGAGTGTCCATAGAACTCAACTTGCACCGACTTGCCTATTTTTATTGGGATTTGAAAAATTGGAATTGGAACTTAGTTCTATGGTGTTAGTTAGGAGTTCTATGAACACTTATGTGCTCTCGCATATTCAATCAGTAAAGAGGCAATTTAAATAGACGAAAGAACAAACGAAGTGGTTCATGGTAGGCCATCTGTATCCAAATGATACACACAATCTTGTCGAAGTCCACAAACGATAATATCGCTTTCCAGCCACACACATTGAAAGTTTCATAATAAGACCATCCCGTTCGTACGTGCGGTATTTTATAACATTAGCAGTTCAACTCGTAGTTATACTATCTACGATGGAAGGCTTATGAGGCCTTGAGTTGTCAACTTATTTAGTACTTCGCTTGGAAGTCAATATAGTCGAGTAAGAATAAAAGTATTACATTTTCACACGCAAAAGTTATAAAAAGTACCTAAGTACCAAATGTATTAAAGTACTGCTTCTGCCAACATTGCAAAACAATTTTAAAAGCACCACTAAGTTAAGAGATAACGCGCCGATTACTTATTCATAATGTAAATTTGTTCAAGAGTTTTTAAATCGAAATACACGTCAAATTGCCAACTCGGGAAGTTTCTTTTTTTAATTTCTCCTAATTCTTTAATGCGGCGTTGGGATTAACGTTTTCTGAAGCGGTAAATTAACATGGAAATGTACTTCTTTCGTTTGTCTTCTAGTTGGGCCGCCATTTTTATTATATACTTACTTACTGGCAGTTAGTACTTGTTGGATCTTCGGCTTTGAATGCAAATTGTTGTATTTTGTTTCTAAATTATTATTTTTGCGCTTTATAAGCGAGGCCTAATCCTGCTACAATACGAATATTTTTTTCTGTCATTTTAAATTTATCACATTAGCGGAAGATTTTACAGTTGGTACTACAAGTACGAGCTTAAATCGATACTTTCTTGCGTATGTAATTTTTATTTCATTAATATTTTCAACATAGATACCTTTCTATTGATTTTTCTTCCAACATGATTGCGGCATAGAAAGCGAAAGAACGTAAAACATTGAATAATTCTCCAATCCACTTTGATTCATTCGTTCAATCCGCGGACCGGAATTTTGCGTATGATTAATATTAAAGCTGAAATGATATCCTCATAAATATTTTACATTAACGTTCATAATATGGCACGGTAATAATCGAATTAAGGTTTAAGTGCAGTTAAAAATACATTGAAACGTTTGAAACCATCACTTAATATAAAACCAAAAAAGTAATAATAATACATCATGATAAATATTACAATACATCATGATAATTAAAGCCACTCATTATGAACTGCGTCGTACCTTTATAATATTACTCTATCAAAGATGAAATAGTGAACCACAGAGGTAAAAATCTAAATAATACCGGTGTTTTTGAAAATATTACTAGTTTAAGCCTTATACAGTGGGTTACTAATGAAGCAATCTGGATTGGATTCTCCTTATAAAAATGAATATATACCTATATCAGGAGGTTCAGCCCTTGATTTTATGTTATGTACCGGATTTTACGACATTTAACTTACACGGACAAAAATTTCTAGTTTAGAGACAACTAGATTTTTTTACTTATTAATATAAAATTGTCCTTTGTACAATATTATAGCATTAACAGCAATATGACTTGTCGTCTAAATATAATTAATTGCTGTTAGTAGTAGAATATTTGATCTTAGAATGAATATGGAGAGAAAGAAGTGGATGAGCACCGCTGAAGAGTCAACAATTTCATTAGAAGGCAAAACGATGGAGAGAGTAAGCGAGAATGTCTATTTAGGCCAGAAAAGAATGCTTTATGGAAACCCCCTGGATGCTGAAATGAGTAGGCGAATACAACTGGGGTGGGGTGGGTTTCACACGGCACAATCATTGCAAACCAGGGTTTACCACCAGTGCTTCCTCCCGGTAATGACCTACGCCTGCGAGACATGGACATTGACTGTCGGAAGACTCGGAAGGGTCCGCCAACTCGAAGTGGCACAAAGAGCTATCGAGCGCGCAATGCTCGGGATCTCCTTAATTTATCAACTATTCCCGACCCAAAACATAATTTATCAACGAGAAGCCATCATGAGAAGCTTTGGTCCTATTTATATCTGTTGTACAGGGACCGTGCCCATTGTGACATGCGATGGTACTTGCCACAGTCTTCCATTTCTAAGTGAGTCGCGTAACTTCAGACTCGGATAAATCCAAATAGCCGGCAATGTATGGTAAATTTGTCCAGCGGATGCCTGACGGACATACCGGGTATGCAGATCCAACGGATCGCCTGAACGTCAGCTGCCTAGCTGTTCTAAGAATGAAGTGATGTTGGTATAACGTAGGTTATAACGGTAAAAATTGCGCTTGTACAAACGTTACTTCTTCCTATACCTACTGGATTATGCAGACATATCTTATCTGCAACTAAACAAACTTGAGCGTATTCAATATCTTTGCATAATGTTCATTTTCGGGTTACGCAAATATGACCATGTTTCTAGTTTTCGTTCACAACTCAAGTGGCTCCCTATCCGCTATCGTCGTAATCGTAACTCCCTCCCATATTCTTTCACTTATCTATAGCGTTTTTTTTTTCAACCGTGCAACCCCCCGCTATCTCAAGCAGCGTTTAAGCTATCTCAATTCCTCTTCGATCCTCTCAAAACTTGCTAGTAACTGTGCCATCCTCCTCTTCCAAATGTTACTAATTGTATCGTTAATACTTCGTTTACTTTTCAAGCAATCCGACTATGGAACTCTCTCCCTCTTGATATAAGGCGTGCAGAATCTGTTGTTTCTTTTAAATCTCTCCTTTAAAAGCACTATTTATCACTTCTTTAGTTCCTGTTCATGTACAAAATACATAAATAGTAATCTCAGTAATCTGTTATAATCATTTCGCTAAATTAGTTTGTATTTGTATATATGTATTTATATATTTATGTATATTGGTATATGTGTGTACATATATGTATATATAATTATGTGTTTTTGTTTTTATTTGTAGATTTGTATTTTCGGTTTTGTCTTATATTTAGGTTCTAACGTAATACTATTTCTAGTTTTGCACCACCTACTGTATACTAACTCATACAGTAGTATCTCCTTTACTCAAAGGTTGTCTGGAAGAGATCTCTCTTTAGAGATAAGACCGCCTGTTGATAACCTCTTTTTCACATGTAGTCTATTCAAGTTTGTGTTATTTTTGTTGTTTTGAGGTACAATAGAAGAGTTATTGTATTGTTGTATTGTTATAATATAACGGTAAGTATAAGGGAGATTTAAGCGTAGCGTTTTGAATAGAAATGTCAGAGTTTGAAATTAAGTCACTTAAGTTCTTGAGGAGATGCAACCAAGAAAACTCAGGCTGCAAGAGAGGTGCGCTCCTTTTCGGGTACTGGGCATGCGCGGTGGCGTTAAAGGCGAGCAAAATGTACCTGATATGTCCGTAGCGTAGCCAAATGATCTGCTGGCTGTACGTTCTGAGCATAAGACGAATCACCCAAACCCACACACAATTACAAAAAAAAAACAGTTTAAGAAAAGTCTACGATTTTTTGTCATATATTTTTTTGCGTTTTGTATCATAATATGAACAAGGACATAATGAAACGAGATAAGGAATCATGCCCTTAGCTTAAATGACGGGGGAAGTTGTTAATCAAAAAGATTATACTTTTGACGGATAGGGCGGCACAGCACCGCAGATTATACTTTTTAATCTTTTACTTTATTCGCAAGTTCGACGTGCGTGAAATTTTGCATAACTTTTTAAGTACAACGCATTTTTAAAGGAAAATAAATTTTACATGCAGCTATAAGATGATGATGTCAGCTTTCTTCGTTCTGGCAATGTCGCTTTCGAAGAGTTGAGGTTTTTTGGGTTCCGTAGTCAACTAGGAACCCTTATAGTTTCGCCATGTCTGTCTGTCCGTCCGTCCGTCTGCGGCTTAGCTCAGTGCCCGTTAGTAGTAGAAAGCTGTTACGAGTATGTGGCATGAATATACATATCAATCATATAGCTGACAAAGTGGCTGCATACAAACTTTCTATGCAAGGGGTCACTTAACTCGGCAGCTGCCCGTACGAGGTATACTCGGGACGAGTGAAAAATGACATATCCCACGTGTATCGAAAAACGTTTTTCAATACCGGTGCGAAAAAAAGAATATATAAGAACGCATTTGAATAAAATATTATAATTTCCGTAACACTACTATAATACAGTTGAACTATTAAAAACATCTTCAAAATGTTTATCTCATCATCTTTACTTTCTCATTTTCAATTTCATGATCATTATTTCTCATGAACAAAATAAAATATCGCATGTGACAAATCGTATCGTCATGTCTAATAGGCCTTAGATCTACTTTACTTACTTTGACAGACGTTTCTTAGGCTCTGTTCTGTTGCATACACACAGATTTATAAGAAGTGTTTTCAATGTTTATTATTTTTAATGAATGATCATTATTATGATGAAGAGGTAAATAGTGAAATATGAAAAATCCATATCTGTAATATTGTTTCGTTAATAGTAGGTATTTAGTTTTATTAGGTATGTCTAGGTACTTAAAGTTAACTAACAATAATACTCTTCAGTAAACAGTTACAAAATTAATTTTAAAAAATTGGAAAACTAAAAAGCACAAGTTCGCAAAAACGAACTTTGCGCACGCAAAACAGCCAAAAAAGGGCACTTGTTGAGCAACTGTATTGAAATAGTACATTAAGAATTATGATACAAGTGCGAATAGGAGGAAATTTGCAATGAGTGGCGATAGAGTATTACCTGTTCGCACGTGTGTCGTACAACGGTTTACAGTACATATGGCACTTTGAATTTTTGACGTAGGCAAGGCATATAAAGTGCTCATTATTGCACTAGTGCGGTAATGTAGCACCATGTAATGTAGTACTGTAAATTATATTTTTTATTGTAAATAAAACCTTATCTAGTTTAGAAGAATCCTGATCATACTCAATAGGTATCTACACTCATCAGGTATTAGAACTTCGTTAATTGCCAATCTAAATCAGCATTCCCTCGTCTCTATTAAACAACAAAAAATCTAAAACCGAATGCCATGAAAGCCAATCATCCATCAGTAGTCTATATAAATTCTATACATTCGAACATGACCCTTATCAACCCGCTGATGAAGTGCATTGAATAAATAGCAACTAAGGAACCATTTTGTAAATCAAACGTTCATTACCATTAGTGCGTTCCCTGGTCTTTCTATTGACGGCAGGGGAGTGTGC
This sequence comes from Lathronympha strigana, assembly GCA_949128165.1. NCBI lineage: Eukaryota > Metazoa > Arthropoda > Insecta > Lepidoptera > Tortricidae > Lathronympha > Lathronympha strigana. The sequence continues at coordinate 19,228,083 of OX421905.1, forward strand.
CTTATTTAAAAAAAAGTCTTAAGTCTCTTAGATATTCTTTAGTAATAGGCTCTTTTCATTGACACAGATCAGAATTGATTACTAGGCCCGTTTTGTGGGTTTTGTACTCTATAGCATAACTTGCACTTCTTTTATTGACTTGCAAAGGGAATAGTGTATAGACTATATGTTAGTAGCGTGTATACAGTCAAAAGATTAGGTATACCTATAGAGATCGGTATCTATATTGTAGAGATGACGGTGGGACTGATGGGGCGGTGTCAGAGATGTTTTTTGGAATCTCGTGACATGGCTGGATAATGTCATCAGTTATTATGATTGTTTATATCTAAGGCCCAGTTGCACTACTCAGGGTTAGCCGCTAACCTGGAGTTAAGCTGTCAATTACATGTTACATACAAAAAAAAAACGTTGAACTCCAATTTAGGTGGCTAAGGCCCTAGGTGTAACACCTAACCACCTAAATAACACCTTCAAATTGTTATGTAGGCAAAAATAAATAAGTTTCAAAACTCACAATACAAATTATTGTATAAATTGACATTGTTTAACTAAAACTAAAATAAAACTAAATTACCTACAACCCATCCTTAGTCATTCCTGGTGCAAACGTGTAAAATAAGCTGGTGCAAAATAAGTTTTATATTCAGTTAGGTACTTAAACATCAAAAAAGTTTCTTAATCATATTTATGAACTAAATTTAAATTCCTAAACTTTTATGTATACATTAACGCAAACAACAATTTTGGGAAACATTTAACTTAAACAATTATATTATTATGCATTCTTCAATCGCGTTACAAAACTTGTGCATGTAAATATTCATTATAAAAACTTCTAAAATAAAATTTTGGATACAGTTTGTTTCACGTAACAAGTATCAAGATTTAATGCATTTTTCATAATCGTTTTTTGACAGCAACTGCAATAAACCAGCCATGTGTATCAAAATCCATCTTAACACTAAAGCTTCTATCACAATTTGAATTGCTAACCCTACCACGTATCACGCCTAACCATTCGACCCTGCCTATCTGAACCTAACCTCGAATAAATAACCCAAAATAAAATATCTTGGCAAAAACAAATAAGTGTATACAAAGGCGGGCATTAAGACCCGCCATACATTTTCCATCGAGCCCAATAGACTCGGAGATAAAGTCGCCAGTGAAGCGAAAAGATAGGACCAAAGAATTGTCAAAGAGGCCAGCTAAGGGGAACTAAGCCCCTTCGGACGCCAACGGATTTATTGTTTAAGGTTTTCGAACGGACGTTACAATGTGTTTTGTTTTTGTCAGTTTCTGATGAAGAAAGTATGGTTAGGCTTTTTTGTGGTTGGAATTGTTAAATGTAGTGTGCGGTCATTTTTTGTCATATTTCTTGTTAAATTGAATTAAATGCGTGCCACCTGAGCGATATCCGGTCTCGTATAAACAGGAAGAGGAGGAGGAGAATTAAGACACTTTTTAAATATCCCAAAAACCTGCGAAAACTTTTTGCATGTGCAGATGTACCTTAAGAAAAACATCCTAAATAAACCGGATTTTGTAAACGTTCATTTGTATAACGTTTACCATACAATTTAGGTTTTTAACAACATGTAAAAAATATAGATATAACTTTTAATAAAAATAAATAAAATAAACCATGCTTAATAAGGTTAAAAACGGGCCAGAAAACCTTAAAGTCAATATACATAAATAAATAAATATTATAAGACATTCTTACACAAATTGACTAAGTCCCGCAGTAAGCTCAAGAAGGCTTGTGTTAATATAGAAATAGAGAAAGTCAAACATGTATACGATTCATATTAATCTACTTGTGTATATCGCAATCGTCGCGCGCGCAAGTCACTCATGAATAAGGGACGCGGACCGTTCCGAAACATGGAGAGCTATTTTTGACTTTATTGACGCGAGTAACCCGATACAAATAGATTTAAATGTCTACGATGCAATTATATGTAACGAGCGTTTAGGTTTGAACAAAACAAAAATGTCATCTATGAAAATAAAAGCTTTGAGTTAACGTGTCATAGGTATGTTATTTCGTACGTCAAATGATTTAAAACAAGCATTATTTAAATCCTTACAAAGAACATCTCCAAAGTCAAAAGTTGCCTAAGTCGACACCTGTGCGCGGATAACCATACATTTCGCGCCAAAGCCGGCCGTAGTTTATTGAAATTCAAATCGTGAAGTGGGCAGCGATAACGCATGGCTAAACTTGTTGTCCGCTATCTGTTTGTAACTTCGAAGCAGGACTGGAGATTTCATTTAAAATATTGTAATGCTTTACCTAGAAATTAATTACATAAATTGAATAGGAAGTTATGAGACACACTGCAATCTGGAGTCACATCTAATTTTGCTTTTCTAGTAACTATGCAGCGTCTATTTAGGTAATTATTTAGTTTTTATAATGGCTTAACCATTTCTACGATACAATCATTTTAGATTTTAGAAGGTACATTATCTAGAAATTAGTATATTTTTTAAATACATGCTTGCATTTAAAATCTGACCACAGTTAAGAAGCCCTCTTAATGCCTATCATGAGCCACAAAACATTGCTCACATTTTACGGTTCAGTGGCAGTTATAACATTTTTTTCTACTCCAGCACTTCTATCTGTCAATTAGATGACTGACAGCGATATTAAAAGAGTATACATTATAACGTTGTCTATGGTATTCCATAAGAACACTGCTCCTCTGGATTTGCATTTGCATACAATATATGAGCACTGTTCTTGATTTTTTTTAATTTCTATACATAGTGGGCACAACATCTTCCCTATTCTGCCACGTTTCTAGATTTTGCTTTTTACACAATTTTAGCTGTCGTAGAAATACTAGCGTATGCTGTTGCATACGCTAGTTTTTCTACGACGATGAGCTGTTCCTCATAATTGGTTCTTAAAACTCTCGGGTCTATTATTACAAAACTCGACTTCGGCTCTTTTTGTAACGGCGACCCTCAAGTTTTAAAAACCCTTACTTTATAGTAGTTGCATAAACTACTATTACTAATTAAAGCATTTATCCAGCCGTACTAATCTTGTTGTACCTTATTTATTATGATTTTTATACGAAAAATACATTTAATTGTACTAATTACTCATAAACTAACATTTTTTTTTCTGAACCTCTATTTATTGGCTGACCCCGATATCCTTTAACCTTCTAAATGGTATCAATTTAAAATCAATTCGGAGATTTGGTAGCTCGGTTTCAATTCCAGTCACACCTTACAGTAGGATCGCTAGTTTTGAGTCGAAAAAAAATCAAGAATATTGATTTTTACTATTTATAATACTTCACATCCCCTTTCAGCTTACTCCTTTCTAAACTAAAACCACTTTCTGAACTCATTTTGTAACTCATATTTTCGTTTCTTCATTAATTACTGCGTAAACCTTCAACTCCAGCTGAGACAACGTGAGAGCATTTCTCTTGTCCAATTTCTTATATTTCCCTTTAAAACATGATATCTGCTACATCTTTCGCTTTAATTTTTTTATACGTTTTCCAGGTTAGGTATGGTTTTGTGGACCTCAACTGATCTGCAAAAGACGCGCTTTCTGAAGATAAAATATACGTATGTGTTGTCTCACTATTTACCTTATATAATTGCAATGTTTTCGAGATATCTGCAATTAAAACATGTAATTTACTTTCGTACAAAATGTTCGTTTACAGACCCCATTGACATTGCCTGTACAAGGGAATTTTACCAAGTGCTCACCAATTTTTTTGCAGAATCATAGCATGGGCACATGGTTCCGCCTTTCTCGTTTAAACGTGAGTCATCCAAAACATTGCTTAGTTTCAGTGCTATAAGTAACTAAATATAAACTATAATTTTGGTACTTGATCAATTTCCCTCATACGGGCAATGTGAATGGCGTTTGTAAGATGGAAGAAGCGCTTGGCGTTCGTTAGCTCGTTAGGAAGATGATATTAGAAAGGTTGCGAGGCACTTTTGGATCAGGTTGTGACAAGACCAGGACCAGTAGTGTGCAAGAAGAGAGGCCTATACTCAGCACAGGGCGATAAACGGATGAAATGATTATGACGATTATGAGTTTCCCGTCCTCTTCATCAAATCGACTTCACCGAAACCAAAAGCCAGCGCAATCCAGTCTCTCACATCTTTGCATAAAGGCCAATCGCCGTCCCATCAATCCAACGCTTGATCACCTGCAAAAAGTAAAGAAAGATCACCGATAACCCGGCCGGCTAATAAGTTTGCTCGCTCTTGCATGCCGGCACGGAATTGCTCCAATTCCCTCTTTAAACTCAGGATTTTTTTGGAGCGTTGATTTGGACGACCGGTTTGTGGAGATGGTGATGCTCAAATTAGATTTAAGAAGATTTCAACGCTTTATAATTAGAAGTTTATGAGTGAGATATATGTAATGATAAATAGCTTCTTTAAGGTTTATTTTAGATGATTTATGTGACGCACTTCAGTGGAAAATTGACTACATCGTAGTGTCGTCCCACTTTCTTATATTAGTTGTTTTGAAAGGGATGACACTACGATGTTTCCACTTTCTAATTTCTGCTCAATTTTGCCAAGCTGTACGTAACTGTTGCTTTATTAAATATATTTGATGATTTCAAATATATGCCATAGTATTCGTATAGGTAAGGTCAATGTAGTAGACAAGCCCGTCTATAAGGCAAGCCCGTCTACACGCTATAACTCTTGTATTTTTATACGGTGCCACTGTGCACTTGGTCGGTAAAGTGGTGTTTCACCCTAGTTATTTTACTCTAGGATAGATGTCGCTATGACAGAGACGGCCACAACTCGACGTTCAAGTTCAGTCGTATTTCGAACCTCAACGGCGAGTGCAACGGTGCAACGTGTTTGTTTAAAAAAATCAGAAAAAATAGAAACAGTGTGAGTATCTGTAATTGAAGTGAGTAACTAATTTGTTTAATAATAGTTTTAACTGTCTCAAGCTTTGCATGTAGCCAAAATGCTTTAATTTTGTAGGTTTAGGTAACGAAATGTCTAGTCTTAAAAATATATCTAGTTGGAAAGTCCGTCTAAAACGTTCAAGGGAAGTTTGTCATAATTATCTTGCTCTAAACAAGATGTCGCCAACTTCTTGCGATAAAATATTCTCGTTTCTATATATTATATGGAATGAAAGAAACCTTAAATTATACCTAAAGCTTTTTAAAGTTGCTTCAAATCGGTTAATTTGACTAAAAAAATTCTTTTTTTATACTTGGTGGATATTTTTATTGTTTTCAAACAAAACAGACTATTACCTAACAATAAACATTAAAATTATAATTTTATAAGTGACACAGTTTAATTAAACATCATCCCACTTAATACCTACCACGAAGATCGCAAATTGGCATTGCCGGAAAAACCTTTTTGTGACTGTAATAAGTTGCTGTTTTATTTTAGACTTTTAAAAAAAGGTTTACGATCCCTCTTGACACCTTGTCTTAAAAACAGAAAAATATAGATAATATTAAATTGCAACTGTATTGCCCAGAGTTCTAAATACATTTTGCATTATTTTAAAATAACGACTCTAATACGGTAGGTGACATGCCTTTTGGGTTACAGATACTGCCGCAATGAGTACTAGACGGCCTTACCTTATTCAACACACGAAGACCGTCTGCTTGCCGAGTTTTAAAAAAACCTCCTTTTTTTAAAGAGTATTGCTGTTATTACCAATTCCTTTTAGCGACATTGTAAAATATAATATTTTTCGTCCTGTAAGTCTAGCCTGTTTATTCTAGAACAAATAATGACCGTATACAATCCGATCAAACTTTATTTTAAATAAGGACTTACCCCCATTGACCTTTCAATAAAATATATTGTAGCTATTTATTAATAATCTAACATTAATAAATTAAGTAAACCTCACATTTTGGGCGTCACACACCGTGTGACCGTGGGTCATAGTACTTACCAATAGTCTAACTAGTTTTCATGTACCTACGTGGCAAAATCAACCAGAAAAAAGTTTCAAAAACAGCTCGAACCTCGAACACAATAAAAGGAAAAACGTCAAGCGTACACTAACGCAAGGATTTCATCAGAAAACCTAGCCGGTATAATAATTGAATGAATATTCAGGCTTCTTAATCAATGGAGGCATTACCGAGCTGCAGGAGCAGTCACCAGCCTGTGAAATTGGACTCGAACAGATAAGGATAGGGCGATAGGGTTAAATGGGGGCGTGAGAGGGAGGCGGGATCTGCTGGCTTTTATAAATCATTTTTCCTGGCACGGCGTAGGCTTAGGGCGGCCGCGGAGGGAAAGGATTTAGGTTTTACTTAATGCCATCAATGCTGAATTTGACGAAAATGGATTCTGATTTTTTTGCATCCTTGTAAATTGTTAAGGTATGACCCTAAATGAGTGATCTTGTTTATATGGAGTTTTCAAATATCTTTGTAGGTAGGTATATGTTTTATGAAAACTTTTACTTAATATGTAAAAAGAACAGAAAAAAACAATGTATTTACGTAAACAAGTGTAGCACTACTAAATGGACTCAGCATGTAGGGCCCAATTGGTGATTATAACACAAAACCGAAGAAAAATTACATCGTGAACACGACCATACCGGCGATAGCGCTTGCTTTCCTTGCTGGAATTAGCGCCAACTACACATAACACATGTGGTGCATAATAATGCAAATGATGTCTCCTCGAATTTTCTCGGAAACGCTAGTATTTGTCATGCTACTTCAATCGACCTCGGGCCTTTTTGTACTGACACTGACTGAAATAGCATGACTCGTTGTTTCCGTGAAAATACGAATTAAAATCTTATAAAAGGGAAAATTTGTCACACATAAGTTAGTGTAAAGGAATACCCGCCACTACCTATATGACCTATCTGACAATCTGTTTGCTATTCGACCGTAAAATATTTTAGCATTTAAATGTGAATAGGTAACGAAATTATTGAAAAGCAATTCAGACTCGTTGGCAATATTTTTTGGCAATATCTAGACTAAAGAAAGTTCTGTGATCAGCCCGCCTTAGTTGGTGAAACGCTGAATCGTGATTATTTCTCTTTTGCGTTTACTTAATCAATTATTGTAATGTTGTTGGCGGAGACGTGTGGGGCGGTTTTTGGAGCGAGAAAACACGGCGTTTCGTTTGGCAGGGTTACGAAATAAAATTGTTCTGTAGTGACCAAAAGGGTAAATAATTTACTTTATAACATGATGTGTGCAAAATAATATATAAGTGCACAGGTATCAAATTTTTGTAAACCTCTTAAATGGCCTAAAGGACTTTAAATATATAATAATAGATATAAATTGCGTTTAATCTAATTCATGATGAAGACCAGGGTTGACAGGGTTGTGTCTTATTTGGTATATGTCCCATTTGCTAAAATATCTGTGTAGGTACCCACATAGATGTAATTCTCAAACATGATGTTGTGTGCAAAATAATATGTAAGTGCACAGGTATCTTTTTTTTAATCTCTAAAATGGCTCTTGGACTTGGATGTAATTTGCGTTTAATCTAATTCATGATGAAGACCAGGTTTGACAGGGTTATGAGTTATTTGGTATAATGTCCCGTTTGCCAAAATATCTGAGTAGGTACCATTTGACATATCTCAAAAAGTATACATGTTTATCCTTTTGTCGTTTATAAAATAAATAAATAAATATTTGCGGGACAATCTTACACAAATCGACCTAGTCCCACGGTAAGCCCAAGAAGGGCTTGTGTTGTGGGTACTAGACGACGATATATATAATAGATAGATACATATAAATACTTAAATACATACATAGAAAACATCCATAACTCAGTAACAAATATTCGTGATAAACACACAAATAAATGCCCTGACCAGGATTCGAACCCGGGACCGCCTGCTTTGAAGGCAGCGTCACTATTACCAACTAGGCTAGGAGGCCGTTAAACAAATCAAAAGGCGCAATTTTTATCTTTATACATCAGTTAATATGACAGTGCCTGGTGAAAACCTAGGTAAGTAAGTTTATATTATAAAATAATTATTTTGATTGGTGCTTTTCTCTATTTTCAATATATTTTTTTCTTTTCGCACAGTAGGAGGTGTTAAAAAAAATACGTTCGAGTATTTTAAATCTGCTTCCATCATTGACAACGTCCATCGTAATTCAGTTTCAGCAATCTCGCGCAGCTTAATTTTTGTACAAATTCTTTGACATATTTGACTTCGCATGTACATATTTTCATATCTGACTAATCGGATTGCGTACGTTTATTAATGGAATAAATGCCAAACAACAGTAAACAACTGAACACAATATATTATTTGAAACAGAACACGACGTAAATTGGCGGCATAAAGCATGGAATGTAGGTACCAAATTACAATACCAAGACCGAACGGGGTGTAGTGGACTGGGAATACGTTATTATCTACAACAACAACAAATTCAGAACCTCAATACAACATTTATAGGTATCTATTTCGGTTTGCTTGTGTTTTACCCATATTACAATCTTCTCTAACGCGAACAGAAAGGGAGGCATACGTATAATATAATATGACCATAGATATATGGTAGTGTAATATGGGCCATACTCCATTTGATAAATACACAAAGGCGCTTGATATAAGTTAACATTCGAAGACTAATGACATCGTGGCAATATTCAGTGAAGTGATTACGTCGTGGCGTTTCCAAAATACGACGACAATACAATATCAAGGAAATTTACAGTTTTGCCATAGCAATCGTCAGTTGTTTGTTGCTTTAAATGTGCCTGCTGGCAATTAATGTATTGATGTCCCGATAGAAAATTTGTTTCTTCATTTTTGCAATTTTCGTACCCCAAAATCCCTGAAACTTTTCCATTATTTGTCCGCCATATACGTTCGGGCAATCCGTCAGATCTTCATAGTGGGTATGTCCGTATTTATCGGCAGATCCGGCAGATATGCCCGAACGTATATGGCCAGCAATTGGAACTTTTCGATATTTGCACATCTGTAATTCAATGTAACTTTTCATTAAAGTTGATGTCTTTTCTTCGTCGTTAAATAGAAATAGAAATAGACCTGCTGGTGCCTTTCACCAACACCGCCGCGCCACGGACTGGACTGACCAAATCAAATCGGTCACAAACTGCCCTCTGAACAAGAACATCAAGCGCACGGCACGGCGGTTAAGTTTATGTACTTACTGTACATATGTATCAGTTAAAATTTCCTGTTCTTAAATAACCAATGTCTTATAGGGAAAATGAAGAAATCCCGGAGCCCGCAATATAACAGCGCAGAGTAAGTTCAAACAAAATATTCATCGGAACAAGACGGAGCTCGCACAATCTATCGCGATATAATGGAGCTGTTAAGGACAATATTCCGGGAAACATATTGGATGCAGCCCGGCGCATGTGTAAGTGAGCGGAGACTCGGCTGGCCTGGGACGTACTTAGAGGGAGGCGGAACAAATTGGATAGGTATATTTTTTATGTGTAGATTTATTCAAAAACAACCAAATTATGAAGAGTAGGTACATTTAGGGTCACTTGCGCTAACGAGGATTAGCGTACTAACCCGGAGTTAACTGTCAAATTCCATACTTAAAAAGGCTTAACTATTTTATTTACGAATATTTGTTCCTGAGTTATGGACGTTTTCTATGTATAAATATAAGTGCAAAGGAGAAAGCTGATCTCTTGGGCAATCTCTTTGCCTCGAACTCGACCATGGACGATGATGGCAGTACCGCACCGCCTACCGTCCCGCGGTGCGGTTTCTCCATGCCCGGTATTATATTCAGGCAAACTGATGTCCGGCGGGAGCTGCTATCATTAGACGTCCACAAGTCGAGCGGGCCAGACGGCATACCAGCAGTGGTGCTCAAGCGGTGTGCTCCCGAGTTGTGTCCAGTGCTCACGCGCCTTTTCACGCTCTCATATCACAAACGGCAGGTGCCGTCTTCGTGGAAGACCGCTCTTGTGCACCCTGTGCCTAAAAAGGGTGACAGATCAGACCCGTCGAATTACAGGCCAATCGCTATAACCTCCCTTCTCTCCAAGGTGATGGAGCGCATAATCAACGCAAAGCTCCTGGGATACCTAGAGGATCACGATCTGATCAGTGACCGACAGTATGGCTTTCGCCATGGTCGCTCCACTGGTGATCTTCTAGTGTATCTCACCCACCGCTGGGCTTCAGCTATTGAGAGTCAAGGTGAGGCACTGGCAGTCAGCCTGGATATAGCGAAGGCGTTCGATCAGGTTTGGCATGGGGGTCTTCTATCGAAGTTACCATCTTACGGACTGCCCGGGGGATTATGCGAATGGATTGCCAGCTTTTTGTCCGGCAGATGCATACGAGCCGTTGTCGACGGAAGTTGCTCCGATAGCATGGACATAAATGCTGGTGTCCCACAAGGCTCTGTGCTATCCCCAACGCTGTTTTTGCTGCATATCAATGACATGTTGTCCATTGGCGATATTCATTGTTATGCGGACGACAGTACTGGGGATGCCTATTACACAGGCCGTGCTAACATCCCTCGTCCCGTTGTGTTAGAGAGTCGTGAAAAGCTTGTGTCAGACATCGAGAGTGCTCTCTCTGATATCTCACTGTGGGGCCAGGAAAATCTTGTCCGATTTAACCCCACTAAGACACAAGTTTGCGCGTTCACCGCTAAAAAAACCCCATTTACTGTGGTCCCACAATTCCAAGACACAGTCCTTACCATGTCAGAGAGTATTGGGATCCTGGGTGTTGACATTTCCAGTGACGTCCAATTCCGTAGCTACCTGGAAGGGAAGGCCAAGCTGGCATCCAAAAAGCTCGGTGTGCTCAATAGAGCTAAGCAATACTTCTCTCCGGGGCAAAGACTGTTATTATACAAGTCTCAAGTCAGGCCCCATATGGAGTATTGCTGCCATCTTTGGGCGGGAGCACCTGGATACCAGCTGGGCCCCTTTGACTCGATCCAAAGACGTGCTGTCCGAATTGTCAACGATCCCAAACTCACGAGCGATATCGAACCCTTAAGTCTAAGGAGAGACTTCGCCTCCTTATGTGTATTCTATCGCTTGTACAATGGATTGTGCTCTGAGGAATTGTTTGATATGATGCCAACGGCTGCATTCTACCACCGCACCGCTCGCCGTCGGCAGGGTGTTCACCCACATACCCTGGAGCCTAAATGGTCTCGTACCGTGCGGTTTATGAGGAACTTCCTCCCGCGGACGCTCCGGCTGTGGAATGAGCTCCCTGCCACTGTTTTCCCAAAGGACTACAATATGGGGTTCTTCAAAAAAGGAGTGTTAAAGATTTTAAAGGGTCGGCAACGCGCATGTAACACCCCTGGAGTTGCAGGCGTCCATAGGCTACGGTGACCGCTTACCATCAGGCGGGCCGTATGCTTGTTTGTCACCGTCGTAGTATAAAAAAAAAAAATATGTAAATATCTATATAAGTATATAGGGATGGCAAACTCCGGATGGTGCAAGTGGCGTTTATTGATTCAGAATTTTCTAGTTAAGTTTTCAGTTTTGTACCCCTGGGGAATGACAAAAAGTCTCAAAACCGCTTTTACTTAAGCTTACACACTCACGCGCTGGGTGCGATAGTGTGTAAGTCCTTATCTTAGTCACTTCACTCACGCTCTACAGCCTACATCGCTGGACATATTTCCACATGTGAAGCATCATTAGACTATAAGTCGTGGGAATGTCTTCTTACTTGGGGTCTGTTAAGATTATAAAACTCAAATGGTGGATTTTGTAGCCATAACACAGAAGTCGATTCTAATTATTTTGAAATTGTTTTCTTTCTATAGCCCTGTGCACCTCGACCTTGCGCGAGTGATAAATCCGCAGCTACATCTGGGCAGGCGCTCCGTTCAATTTTATTACCATTCTCTCTCGGCGACTTATTTGATTCGCCGTCAAAGCCTTCGAGACGATCTTGGTTACATTATCTTCTTTACACTCCCGGCTTTTCTTACCTTATCTTATCTTCGCTATCCTTTGCTGATCAGTCTAGTCCCAGTTGCGACTGAGATGCAGATGCTAAGCGGATCTGTGAAATGTGGCACGCTTTTAGTTCAGCGTAGCGGATTTACTACAGTCAATATCTTGGATGGACTGAGGTTTATCGAACCAAATGCAATGATAATATTTTAGTAACTACACCGGAAAAATCACTTATAGGTATTACTTATACAATAATGTTTATTAAATACCAGAGCTCATTAATGTGCCTCTCGGTGCCACGCGACTTGATTACGCTAGATAAAAAAAAACGTGTGACCAAGAAGCGTATAAGTAATTTAATTTTAAGCAAAAACCTCTGTTACTAAAACAGTACGGGACCAGTCTATGAATAGTGACCGTGAGTTGTCTTATATGTGCCGACAAGTATTTTTTATGTTTGGCCATGCATTGTCACATTTAATATTTCATACGAATTCCGTCCAAAGATCTCAAATTGTAATATTTTACATAATTCTTTACAAAGTCATCTCGATTTTACGATACTGTGCGGAGAGCTTATCGATGTAACATTTTGTTTTGTTGGACAATAAAACGGGTTTACAACTCTTACAAAATATAACGCTGGCGCGAACGAGAAAATGGATTCAGTTAGATTTGGTAGCTATGTTTTGTTTATATTTATTTATATCGTGTTTTTACGAAATTTGTACAAACACGTCGAGCAAGCAAAAACATCAATAAATCAATAAAGCCAAACGCTTTATGTAAAGAAAAGATACAAATTATTAAGTAACATTTTGCGCATACGAAAACACGGGCGGGGTCACTCAATTTCCCACTGCAAATCGCACGTCGGAACAAGTTTGTCATCTTTAAACGGAGCAATAATATATAGGTATAATACATAGGTTATAGCAGATTACGATTTTATATGCAACTATTTGTTAAATTCATGAATCATGACATGTAAAAGGAACCTCAAAGTTAAATACTTTTTGCACGGCTCTGGTATCTCGATTGTGTTTATTTTTGCTCAAAACAATAAATAGTTATTTATTATACAAGGGGGCAAAGTTGTTGTTTAACTCTCGGGCTTATATTGAGATCCGAGCAAGTGAAAGATTCCAAAATTGAGCCACGAGCGTAGCGAGTGGTTCAATAACTGGAATCTTGAGCTTTACGAGGGTCTCAAGGCACGAGAGTTGAACAAACTTTGCCGCCGAGTGTAATACAACATTTTTCCCCTCACTATTGCGAGTAAAATAAAGACTACATACGATTATAAATCTTATCCACATGTACTTAAGTTATCTTGAAGAAACCATCAAAAATCGATTTCAAAATTTGTCATAGAGTAGGTAAGTACGCTCCTGGTACTTGGATATTGCCAACAGCTTACCAAGTGCGGGATAAGACATGATCACATGACCAATTTAAGGTGTGACCTCCGATTGCGCATATTTACTATGGGCATATAGGACTCACTTATACTGGACTGGTGGTAAGTGATAGGAATTAGATTACTTTGCCCCACATGTGGATAAAATGCATTTTTCCACGCTAGTTTTAAAGGACAAAACAGCGCTTTCCGAGCTAGTGAGGGGAAATAGTTATTTATTATACAAGGGGGCAAAGTTGTTGTTTGACTCTCGGGCTTATATTGAGACCCGAGCAAGCAAGATTCCAAAATTGAGCCACGAGCGTAGCGAGTGGTTCAATAACTGGAATCTTGAGCTTTACGAGGGTCTCAAGGCGCAAGAGTTGAACAAACTTTGCCGCCGAGTGTAATACAACATTTTTCCCCTCACTATTGCGAGGAAAACACAGACTACATACGATTATAAATCTTATCCACATGTAAGTTATCCTGAAGAAACCATCAAAAATCAATTTCAAAATTTGTCATAGAGTAGGTACGCTCCTTATACTTCGATATTGCCAACCGCTTACTAAGTGTGGGATAAGACATGATCACAGGACAGGGCTTTCCGAGCTAGTGAGGGGAAAAATTTGTTACCAACCGCAAAGATATTGTTTTCCCATCCATGCATTGTTTGCCATGCATGGTTTTTATTAGGTATAATGTGACATCGTATCGGCACCACATTTCGACGCGATGATAATATAGCTTTACTGATAGATAATTAATTACTCAGCTAGAACAATTTTTTTAAGTTAGTTAATAATAACTACCTAAAAAAACATCTTTAAACTAAACTTAACTACACAAAATAAAATACTACCTACAAACGTTTTTAAATATGTATTATTTTCGACTATTGCAGTTATAACATCGTTTGTTTTATGCGCTATTTGGGATCCCCGTCGTACGAAGGCGACATTTGTAAAGCAAGCAATGTTAGATGGCGTTGACTTGGTAACTCACTTCAGAATTTATAATTAAAAGATATATTTACAATTAAGGATATATCGGGAGCTCAGAAAAATAAATATGCATGGTAAATATCTCGTTTTAAATAGTAATTATAGGATATACAGGATGTTCTTGAGCCACATGACGAAGTTAAAACAAATGTGCTTTAACTTCGTCATGTGGCTTGGTATAATTAAGGAAACAGAAGGGCATAGTTAGAATGCGTTAATTTTTATTTTCTCATATATAATAATTACATGTTGCATCAACCGCTAATATAAAACGGGCATTAAAATTGACTTTACTAAGTAAGTGACAACTATGACTATCAATGGCATGTCGAATACTCATAGTCCGTTTACACACATGCAAATGCCATATGAAATAAAATTAAAATAGTAGTTATTTTCTAAATCGAGCTAATTACTTGTAGAATACCAGTGTCTTTGAGAAATTAACTTAATTTAAGCTAAAGAATGCACCCTTGAATTTAAAGCAATTGCGAAAAACACGTTGTAGATAATATAAATTAGATTCATTATTTTACTAAAACGGGGCTTAATCGTGTATAAACTTTGAAAACAAACCTCCGACGTTTACACGATTTTTTATACACGATTAAGCCCCGTTTTACTAAATTTATAATGTGTGAAAATCGTGAAAGTTTAAATAAGAATTAGATTCATATTTCACACCAGAAACACAAACTTGTTTTTTGTTAGTTTGCGTGTAGCACCCCGAAATTGATCTGAGTCACCATAATGCTTATTAGCCGGCTCTAGTTTTCCGTACGCTACGATCCTCATCATCAGAAACTTTAGAGTTATTCTCTTGTCGGTGGAGTATCTCCCAGCTCTCTCTGGCCTGCGCCAGCACTTTGATCTTTTGATACAACACGGCTTCTACTTTTTGACTCTTAGTTTGCCTCTGCCCCTCTTGCCTTTGCCGTGGGACTAGGTCGATTTGTGTAAGATTGTCCCACAATATTTATTTATTTATTTATTTATTTATTTGCCTTTATCTTTCCCTCCAATATGAATAGTTTTGAAAAAGTGATCATGTCGTATTAAATGACCCTATGATAGAAATATTAAACCCTCGGAGTTCAGAACGGTAATCGTGCTGCCATACTAAATTAGTATGGGACTGCATAATTATGTGTGGTGACCGCGAGTTGTCTTGTATTCTCTGTCTAGTAAATTAAGTGGTCGGTGCCATGTATAAACATGGTGACGGGGCGTGGAGAGCTAGTTGCAAACCGTAGGACAGCAGGCCTACCACAAACATCGAAAATTGGCATTGACGGGAAAACCTCTTTGTCACACCAATATGCAAGTGCGACAGAGATGGAGATACAAATCCGCAATCGTTCGATTTTCGTGGTATAGGCCCTAAGCTGGAGCTAAGCTAAGAAAGTTGCTCAAGATAGAAAGACGTGGAAGAATCTTGTAGAGGCTCTGTGTACTCGTACCCTCGGGGGAATATATTTACGATCCACAACAACGAGTACTTATTTTAGGAACCATGAGGACTGGCATGAACGAGAACCAAAGCCATTTCGTTAAGCTTTTGGCCATGGGCGTTTAAAAGCTCATACTGCGTTGCTACTACGCCGGCCACCACTTTATTAGCTTAATTGTGCAGAATTACCTAAATAAAGTCTAACTATTCATACTAAAGCGTTTCACAGCTACATTTTAACCCGAGTATCCAGGTCACCTACCTAAATTCCATTGTCACTTAAAATACCTCTATCCACTATCCCTAACAGAATCGGGCAAAATTATGTACGCACACGTTCAAAAGTGCATGGGTGAATGAATTCATTCATAAACTGCCCATGCAATTTTTAACCCGATAGCACATAGAGTAACAAGTAATGTTTTTTAAAGTAGCTAAATTCGTGTTTAAAAAAGATTCAGAAAAATAAAAAATAAAAAAATAGTACTCTGCAACTACAGCAATACTCAATTTCATAGAATGCGATAAAATAAACTGTATAGTACTAAATTATTGAACCCTAATACAAGCAATTCTTATAATAATATATAAATATATATATTCCAGCGATCTCGGAAACGGCTCCAACAATTTCGACTAAAATTGGAATAATGTGGTTTTTTGGAGACGAAAAATCGATCTAGCTTGGTCTCATCTCATTATATCCCGAGCTATAATAATATACTTTTATCGGGTTAGGTACTTACATCAATAAAGTCGAAAATAGCTCCTCTCGAGTGTGCGCAGAGCAATCGCCGCAAGCGCATCTCACTCATGATTATGGGGCGCGAACCGTTCCGAAACATGTCGAGCTATTTTCGACGTGAGTAACCCGATATAAGTATATTAATATGTCTAATACTCACGAAAGTTTTCTATTTAATATATTCCGAGCTTTTGATTATGATTAATTTTATTCGCATTTTAGCACTGGCAACGATATTTTAACGGCCTCCTAGCCTAGTCGGTAGTGACCCTGCCTACGAAGCAGGTGGTCCCGGGTTCGAATCCTGGTCAAGGCATTTATTTGTGTGATAACCACTAATATTTGTGCCTGAGTTATGGATGTTTTCCATGTAAGTATTTAAGTTTTTAAATGCATCTATCTATTATATATATCGTCGTCTAGTACCCACATCACAAGCCTTATTGAGCTTACCGTGGGACTATGTCGATTTGTGTAAAATCGTCCCGTAATATGTATTTTTATTTATAATTTATTTATTTATCATCGGTATTCATAGCTAGGTCGCGACTGTTCAAGCACTACTGAGTCGGGAATTTATGGAGCGCTGGTATTGCCTTTAAATAATTAGTCCAATATATATCGTTAATTGTGATCTATGTTTTATTTGCAGAACATTCTACGAAACCATTTAGGTAAAAACACAGTGGTATCATCATTTGCTTTTCGCCTACCTCTATGTAAACTGGCAGCTGCTGCCTTAGGTGCGACTAGGCACGAAATAATATCTATACTGGATATCCACACGCTCTCCGAGGTATTGTACTATGTATATATGTTTTACTGATAATAAATATTTATTAGCACGACTTGCAACACCCAGAATTATACGGTTCCCTGAGCAAATCGTTTATAAAGTACCGGTTAACTCCGGGTAAGTTGGCTAACCATGGATTATGCAAGTGGTTCTTGGCAAAAAAAAAAGCGTTTTTCATAATTAAAAGTTTAATTTTTTACGGCGTATGCGAAAACATAAGCATAAGTTAGTAAGTTATAACCTCTCTTTAGTAAAAAATGTTTAATGTTAATTTTTACATCTATGCATTATTCAGCAGTCACAGAGTGACATCAAATAAAATATAAACTGGATAAACACACCTATTGAAGTTAGAAAAGTTGCAAATGCGTAGTTATTTTTATAGTATCAGTTTAATTAACATAAAATGTTTATAATGTATACACAAAATAAAGAAATTCAAAAGGCTATGTATGTACATCTTTAAAGACAATGAACCCCCTCCCGTTCTCATTAAAAGTCCATTATTTCTGCAGCTGCTCGTCTTACTAACATCTAAAAAAAAAGATAGTAAATATAGGTAGGTACTTTAATGTTTTTCAGACAAAAACCTGTTACTCGAGCCTGTTTCCCGCTGTGGAACCCCTCTTCGAGTCAGACCTAACCATGTTGAACAAGATCTACGTGAACTATACTGACGCGATCGACGATGGTTTTATCAACGGCTCTCAAGCGTACGGCGTCACAGTGTCGAAGATCGGTTTCGACTTCCCAAAGGACGCTATTGCTTACGTCAATAGAGAAGTAAGTCACAATTTTATAATCGAAAGAAAAATGGAAAAATTCTCCGTGTCGAGCGGGATTCGAACCCACGACCTCTCTGAACACCGGTCAGATCGCTCTGCCAATTGAGCTATCGACGCCCGATCGACCCCGGCAAATGTTTCTGCTATTTCTTTCATTTGGTTATACGCCTTAGAGAGACGCGTAGCGACATTTACCGAAAGTGTTAAACACTTGTACGGCATCGATTATAGAAATGCATGTTTATCTATTAAAATCAGTTCGGCATCTCCCGCCGGCATCAATTTTACGCCCACTGTATATTTACTATATGGTACAATACTATAATCACGAAAACCGAAATTCGCAAATTCCGAGCACCTTTTACTTTTATTCCAATTAAGACGTAATTAGAATGACAGAGACAATTGCTTGCTTTACGATTTTCGTTTTTCGTGGTTATAGACCAGAATACTGTCCGGATTCAACGCTGACATCCTTACGACTCTTGACTTGATATCTTCTACGACATTCGCTCTTATTAACGTTGCTGATTTTCACTTTAAACTTTTTTACTATTTACCACGATTACTTTTTAAATTTTATTTAAGGATATGTATTTTTGGTTTCGGCTCCCTAAACCACGGCAATAAACCGGAAAAACGGAATATATAAATGAATATGAAAATGTTATTGGTTTTTGTGTGTTCAGTCCAATACTGCTGTATTTGCTAAAACGGTGAATTTACTACAAATCGTAATAAAACATTTACTAACTAAATCAGTAACAGTGTTTAAGCTGCAAACATTTGCACCTCACTTCTATTTTTCAGTTCAGTTCTAAGACATTCATGCGCTTACGAGACATCCTTGAATTAGGGGACATTAATGAGGAATCTTCTATAATATTGGTTAATGGATTTCATTATAAGGTATGTAGTAGTTTTTCATTTGATATCCATTAGGCACTCAACTTTAGACTCAACAAAACAAATTTAGTTTTGTATAAGTTTACGTATTTCACATTTATGCTGCCATTAATTTGCTATCAAATCATGGGCAATTTATGAATGAATGCATTCATAAACTGCCCATGCAATTCTGAACGCGATAGTACATTTCGTGCCTCATATACAAGCCTTATTGAGCTTACCTTGGGACTAGGTCGATTTGTGTAAAATTGTCCCATAATATTTATTTATTTATTTATTTATATATTCGCCACGACTTCATATCAAGTATGAGTTTACCCATGTTTATTTGTTGCTTGGCGATTTTCCTTTACAACTTTTACCTACTTACTTACTTTATCGATTTGGCGGTGAAAAGTTTACGAAAAAGCATGTGAATCTTACTCCTTATAACTTCTAACAAAAACCAACACGATTACCAAAAAGCATTCCATAATTTAGTCTTTATTGTACATAGTTGTATTTTGCCAAATGTCGCTTTTCCTTATAAAAAGCACTATTTTCGATTTTTAAAAATACGGAACGTAATCTTAAATACCAGACACACACTAAGTGTGAGTGTGTTTGATCCTGACTTGATGAAAATAGATCCGACTGTGATTTATCTTTTGAATAAAAATAATAATCGATCCAGCCGCCTGCTAATTAATCTGTAAACATACGTATAAACTCTTAAAAATAAAATCCAGACAGAACCTCTTCCTCCAAGAACAGAAATTCCGTTTAAAGATTAATCAATACTCACGGCTGTTTCATTTTAATCAATTACGAAGAGGCGCCTTGTTATTGAGCCCGATTTATGAACAAACCTATCCTTGATTACAAAATAGAGACAATTTCCATCAATTATTTATTAAAAGGGCACAAAATCGTTCTTTAGGGATCCTGGGAAACACCCTTCAGCCGGACATCAACACAAGTTAAGCAGTTTAAAAGTGGACAAAAGACTTTGAAGATAGAGATGATGAAAAAAATGATGCAGTGCTTGTTTTTGAATGACGCGACAGCTAAATTTAAGGTAATGTCACCTAAATTACCTTGGCTTCTTATGCCTCTACTACATATACCTACATAGACAGACGCATCCGTGGACGTCGGTAGACACATCCTTGCAAGTCGGCAGATCGATTCCCACGAGCTGCACACATCCGTCGGTCACTCAGTCTGGGTTAATATTTCACTATAATTACTATTTAAAACGAGATATTTACCATGTACATTTGTTTTAATGAGCTCCCGATATCTCGTTTTAAATAGTGTAAATGACCATGTTAGCTTAAAATCTTATATTGGGTTAATATTTACTTGACAGATGCCACTCGCGCAATAAGCACTCCAAAAAGTGGATGTATCTGTTGGAAATGCCACAGCTATCAATCTGTTTCATACGTTTAATTTATATTTAACGCTTCCAATAAGTTTAGCAATTATCTCTTCAAAAGTAAGTAACTGAGCGGGGTGTACGTCTAGAACAATCGGATGCTTCGTCAGACGTGTGGACGGGATACCGAACGCCCACGCCAAATCCCTTTGATCTGTGCCACAAAAACCGACAATAATAGGATAGGTGACAGATGCATCTGCAGACGTCAAATACCTACCACAGATTCACAAATTTCCTCGTCCACACATCCGCGGATGGTCATCTGCCGATGAATCCGTATGTATCTAGTGGAGGCATTACGTATATTTGAATTGGGATTTGTTATTGTATTGAAGCTTAGACTTCTTGCTGTCTGAGAATAAATGTACAGAAATATAGAGATTTTACTTATCTTTTTTGTGGAGACTTGTGTTTTTTGTTTTTTACATCATTTATTAGTCAATACCAGAACATAATATCATAGAAATTGGATATAAGACACACAAATTATAGTCATAATGCGCCCAGCATGCAGCGTCAGCGCAGTTCAAAGCGCAGTAGGTATTTGGTTCACTCTCAATAGGTAGAGGTGTTTGGTTCATACAGTGGGTTTACAGGCCGAGGGATTCGCAAAATTCTTTACTATAATCACCAAAGGCCATTTTGTTCCAGGCTATTTCATTACGTTTATCTCAACCTGGTGTTTACATGACGCTTGTTTTGCCATACCGCAACTCAACTATTATCTCTCTCCTAGAAATGATGTCACACAATCCGCAATTTATTGATAAAGTCAATAAAAAAAGTGAATGGAAATTCGTTAATGTTGGGATACCGAGATTCAAAATAAAATCGTGTTTGGATTGGATGCCGTATTTAAAGGAGGTAATGTATTAATAAAGTATCTAGACGTACTCGTACAGACAATAAATAACACAATATATGTAACTTTACCATAGTACGTTTCATCTGCGTTCTGGAACAATTCCCAACGAGACTTGTATTCAGAGTATATATGGGTGGCATTGTCTTGTTGTAAGACGGTACTAATTATGATAATTTTAGGGACAATCCACGTGAAAGTAACGACAGTCACGACTTCATTTCCTGTTTATTTGATTTAATATGTATCTAGGGAAAATAACACTTATTTAGAAATAAATTATCACTTGAATTTGCACCATGAATAAAGAGAGCCTGCAACAAAATGGTGACCCACGTTACTCTTGCCGTGGATTGACCCATCACTTAGCTAGTGACAATAACATAACATGCAGTAGGTAACTAATACGCTATTTGGTAAGAGTCCACATGCTTGAGCAAAAGAGAGCGGGATAGATCTAATGAGTACAGCACGCGAAAAGTGAAATGGCAAGGAAAAAATATAGTAGGTGGGCGCGTCAACATAAACCGCGTAATAGGATAATTTGCTGTTTATAACTAAAATACAGTTTTTGTAGATAAAAGCTTTTACCAGATTTAAGAACTAGTCATTACTCAACTACTGAACTAAAAATCATATTTACAAATTCAAAGATTATGTTCTTCTGACCAAAAACATGTAAAAAAAGGACCTATAGTTCACATAAAAGAATGTAGGTTTTTGTTAAAAATCATGTTTTCACGTTTACCAGTTTTAAGTAAATGTCTCGAAATTTTTTGTATGTGAATATCAGGTACTTACTTAGTTGTTATCAACATTGAGATCTAGACGTCTGACTTATAAAAAATTTACCACAGTGGCCTCTTAAACAAGTCAAATTTAATAAAATAACAACAGAAAAGCTATTTAGCAGAAATAACCTAACACCATGTTTATCTTTAATGACATAAGATAATAATTATAGAAGATAAGTATATATTTAAAAGAGATCTTATTACAAAAGTGAGTTTACACTGCGCTTGAAATTAACACGACTATTGTTCAAAATGTCAACCGAGTCGAGGTTAGTGTCATGGGTATGGCAGATTCTACGCAGCGGTGCGCAACGAATCCCTGCATTACTGGACGCTCCGGGGACTGCGAAAAGGGATGTTGGAGCACGGAAACTTCGTTTTTCTATGTTCGCCTGCCGCACTTTCGGGATGCATTCTGTATTATAATTGTGTATATAGGCTGCACCTGTGATAGTTTTTCCTTGCGGCAAGTAGTAAATGAACAGGATTCCTTTCGCATCCCAGAATACAGAGGCCATAACTTTGCCCGCCGTCGGAAAAACTCGAAATGTTTTAACAGGTGAAGAAGATGGTCGTTTCCAGGACATACTTTGTTTTTTTGTTTCGGGATCAAAAAGGTTTCGTCCATGGTTACAAATCGGGGATAAAATGCATCCGGGTCACTTTTGATGATTTCGAGGTTCCGCTTAGAAATCTGTACACGTTGTTCTTTGTTTACCTCAGTCAACATTCGCGGAACCCAACTCGCCGAAACTTTTTTAAAGCCCAAAACGTCCGTCAATATTGAATGCACGCTGCCAAAATAAATTTGTTCTGCTAACTGTTTGATGCTAAATCTTCTATCTTTCTATACCAATTTTTCGATATTCGCCAGGTTGTCATCAGTAAGAGAGGTTGGAAGGCCGGCCGGAGGGTCATCTTCACAGTTGGCCCACCTCTCTTAAATATGGCAACCCAGTAAGCAACCTTGCTGAATATCCAAATTGATTTCCTTAGTGGACATTTTTTTCAGACACAGATACTAAATCACGGCACGTAACTCATTTTTGTTCATGATGACAGATTTTGAACGACTTTCTTCATAAAATAATTAATTATGTGCCATTGGTAAGCGTAATCAAACAAAATTTGCCGCCATATTATGTCATAATGAGAGCTACAATAAATAAATAAAAAACTACTTTAAAAAAGGTTTTACGACCTTGCAGTTCTAAGAACATTTTGATTCACCCTTATATCTATATTTTTTAGTTTCGTGAGCTAAATGCACCTACTCAAAAATTTTGCTGAAGTGCGAGTTTAATGTATTTTTTAGATCGGCTTAAATCTGACAACAAATATGGAAAACAATGGCCTGCTTGGAATATTAAATGATGAAAATTATGCCAACATGTACGTGAGCAAGGCGAAGCAAAAAGTCTTTGTGGAGATCGACGAGGGTCCCATGAAGAATAAGTACGGTAAGAATTTGTATGATTACACATTCATGTTAAATACAGATATTCCTTAGTACCATGAGTAGCACTTTCTATGGGACACCCGAAATATTATTGCTGGGTAAAGGTCTCTCCTCTTCTCCAATTGGTCCTATCACTTAATATCCCACCAATCTGTGCAGAATGCGATGCTAAGATCCACACGAGACATCAGCTCTCTCACAGCCTGAGCTTTAAAGAGAACCTTCGGGTTTTGGTGATAACACGCGAAGTTACTGCTCTGCTTTACCTTCTTCTTCTTCTTCTTAGCGTTTTACCGTTTTATGCCATGGCTCAGGGAGCTTAAGGTCCGCTTTGGTAACTAATCCCAAGACGCTAGTTTTACGAAAGTGACTGCCATCTGACCTTCCAACCCAGAGAGTAAACTAGACCTTATTGAGATTAGTCTAGTTTCCTTACGATGTTTTCCTTCACCGAAAAGCAATTGGTAAATATAAAATGATATTTCGCACATTAGTTCCGAAAAACTCATTGGTACGAGCCGGGATTTGAACCCGCGATCATCGGATTAAAAGACACACGCTCTTACCGCTGGGCCTAAAAATATAGTTGCCACAAATAAAAAAATCATGCTGTCACACTTTTCTCCGTGTGTTTTCCTTCGCCTGCAAAAATATGTGACACGCACTTATGGCTGTACAAATCACATTGTATCATTCTCACATTATATTTATGCGGCCTTAAAGCGGAAGATACCATTGCATGTAACTGTGCCTTAATGTTTCAGGGGCCGTTGAGGAAACGCCGTTCGTGGTGTCCGAGTTGGAGCAGCCTGAGGCGCCGCCTGGTCAAATGGAGGACTTCACGGTGAACGGGCCGTTCTACTTCACCATCACCTTGACCATCCGACAGAAGAGGAGGGGCCGACAAGTGAACAAAATGTTCCAAGTGCTTAACGGAATTTATTATGGTCCAGAGTGACTCTAAAAACATTATAAATGTTAAAGCTAGTGAATTTAAAAATCTATCTTATAATATATTTAATAAATCTATTTAAAAAACGAAACGACAAATAAAGTTATGAATTTATTTAGTTAGAGAAGCAGTTGAAAAAATATAGAATAGCAGCACTTCTTTCGAAACTTCCATCCTATGGGCTCCCCGGGAAATTATGCGAATGGGTCAGCAGTTTTCTAGCAGACAGAAGCATTAAGGTCCTAGTTGACGGTGAATGCTCAGACTCAATGTTTGTGAATGCTGGTGTCCCTCAAGGCTGTGTGCTATCACCCACGCTATTCCTCCTGCATATCAATGACATTTTGCAAACTAGCGGCATTCATTGTTATGCTGATGATAGTACGGGTGATGCCTCCTATACCGGCCGCGCCAATATTTCCCGGGAAAACGTCATTGAGAGCCGGAACAAACTTGTGTCCGAAATTGAGACCTCCCTAAAAGAAGTCTCAGATTGGGGTCGACTTAATTTGGTCCGTTTTAACCCTACAAAGACACAGGTTTGCGCGTTCACCGCAAAAAAACTTCCGTTCGTCGCGTCACCTCGTTTTGAGAGGAGTATTGGAATCCTTGGCGTTGACATCTCGAGTGAAGTCCAGTTCCGCGGCCACATAGAGGGTAAGGCCAAATTGGCCTCGAAGAAGCTCGGTGTGCTCAATAGATCGAGGCAGTATTTCACGCCGGCCCATCGCCTACAGCTTTATAAGGCGCAGGTTCGCCCGCATATGGAATACTGCTCTCATCTTTGGGCAGGGGCACCAAAGTACCAGCTTCTTCCTCTAGACCGCATCCAACGGAGAGCTGCTCGAATTGTCAACTGCCAACGTATTTCTGATCGGCTTGATCCCTTGGCGCTGCGTAGAGATGTGGCCTCACTCTGCATTTTCTATCGCATGTATTATGGGGAGTGTTCCGAGGAATTGTTCGGATTAATCCCTGCCGCTTCTTTCCGCCATCGCCCTACGCGACAATATTTCCACTCTCACCATTTAGATGGTTGGCAGTCCTCAACTGTGCGCTTTTCCCGAAACTTCCTGCCTCGCACAGCTAAACTGTGGAACGAACTGTCGCCAGCGGTGTTTCCGGACCGATACGACCTTCAAACCTTCAAGAAAAGGGCGTACTCCCACCTTAAAGGCCGGCAACGCACTTGCGACACCTCTGGTGTTGCGGGTGTCCATGGACGACGTTAATCGCTTACCATCAGGCGATTCGTTTGCTCGTTTGCCACCTATGGCATAAAAAAAAATCGTTTTTGCCCAACCTGAAACCGAGACTTTCGATATTATACAATACAATACAATACCACTTAATTGCACCGCAAAACAATAAAAATAACACAAACTGGTATAGATTACATGTAAAAAAATGATAAACTACAGGAGGTCTTATCGCTCTTAGCGATCTCTTCTCTTCTTCTTCTGTTACTGCGATTGTTGTTCATTGAATGAATGAAATGCGATTAATCCGTTCTAAAGTGTTTAATTAGGGGAGATAAGACAGTAAAGTAATACAGTAGGTGGTGCAAAACTGGAATAGTTATTTATGATACGAGTGTAGAAAGCTTTTCCCGATGAGTGGCGGTTAATATAGAACACGCACGAAGTAAGTGATTTTAACTGACATGAGTTGGAAAAAGCCTTCATTATAACCCGTGTATTATACAATGTTTTATTATGCATTGTGCGAGGAAATAAATAGTACATTACTGCAGAGGCCGTCAAGTAAGGGATTGCAGGACGAGTTTGTGGTAGACGGCCGAGTCCTAGACGAGGACGGATAAAACAAGTCCTGTAATCTCTCTTCCGGCCGAGGCTTGTAGCTGCTAATGTATCGTGGCTTAGTGCTTTTCTCAAACATTGTAAGGAAATCTTAAAATGAAAATAACTACTAGGTAAATAGTTAATAAGGAAAAATTGTTTAATATGCCACCTTTTTTATTTTTTAAAGATGCCATTTGAATGAGGTATTCGAGCACCATGTTTAACCGCATAACCATATACATATAGAACCATAGAATTTGTTTTTTTTTAATATCGCAAGTATCTAGTGGTCGTTGGCTGCATGTAATTTTTCCTTTGTCAGTTTAGTGTTAGTACGCAAATTTAAAAAGCTAGAGCAGCGGACAATAATGTTTCGTTCATACTTACGCCATACATTACTTCACGGCCTCCGGCCAAGATGTGGGGAGCCATAAACAAGAAACTTCATGTCTTCATTTCGTGACATAAATGCATACATTTCCGATCATGTTTGAGAAAAAAATATTATGAGCGGTAGTGTAGTATCACAGTACACCGGGGTGAGCAGTGGCCAGCACCGACGACAGTGACGTGGGGCGCGGTCCTCCGGGGGGCCCGAGTGTGCGGATAAGTACTATAAAAATCCATTCCTGCAATAGTGTGGAAAAGAGTCACCTTTTAAGGTTGTTAACATATTGCCTTGTAAAAAGTATTATGGTAGGCTACAGAAAATCCAGATCGACCATAATTCAATTATATATACCTAGACTTATATATGTTTACATACAATACATACATATATAAATACAAATACATAATATATACAAATACAACAAATAAATATTAATTAATTTAGTGAAATGATGATAACAGATTACTGAGATTACATAGCCAAACAAAAGGCTATATTAACTTTAAATTCTTAAAAAAGGCTTATATTTTTTCTCGGAAACCATGTCGGTTCAACGTTATATCTCTATCGATATTTCTTTTTTGCTGTGAAAATATTTATAGTGACGTCATGGTTTGCAGCCGGATGTAAGTACCAACACCAAGCATTTAAACAGATTCAGGCGTTTTACACGCCCGCCATTCTGGCAAGCTTGGCCGTGACGTCTGCGGCCGGTTATCCGCCAAACATTCGTGAAGTCGAGACGCGAGTGTACCGAGCGAGCTCCTTGTTAATTCGCGTTCTCTGCTTCTCGAATGCTCGGCGTACAGCCAGCAGATATTAGGGATGTCAGGGGTTTTTGAAGGAAGATTTATATACTACATTTTAGTTTTTTTTGCACTGGAAATTATTTTATGCCACACCTGGCCATAAAGTGCCTTTTTCCGCACGCTACGCGTACGGAAAAAGCCGATTTCTGTCCAAGTGTAGGCATAAAATGGTGTACCTAACACGTGAGGTAATAAATAAAGCCCTTGATCGCATATTTACGTCCCTCGCTTGCAGCTCGGGTCGCAAACATCTGCGATCTCGGCCTTTCTTTGTTTTACCACACTAGTTAGGTAATGTACTATTACAGTACATAATATATAGTGCTACTTTACCGCACTAGTGCGATAATGAGCACTTTATGTGCCTATGTCAAAAATGAAAAGATACATTGCGAATTTCCTCCTTCTCGCACTTGTATCGTAATGTATGTATGTATGTATGTATGTATGTATAAGCTTTATTGTACAATAACACAAGAAATACAAGAAACACAGTAACATAGACAATTTGATACAACAAAGGCGAACGTATCCCTATGAGAGATCTCTTCCAGTTAACCTTTTGTAAAGTCAACTACAAAGATATGAATACTGCCAAAGTGTCAAAAGTATGTATACACGACCTTAATGTTCAAGCAATAAAGTCCTGTATACATATTTTTGCCACTTTGGCTGTATTAATATCTTTGTAGTTGACTGTACTATTACATTATTATACGTAATGATAAAAGCTATCATCCAATAGTATAAAAACAATGAGTGAATTTTGCCTATTACTTAAAGAAAAGCAATAATAGTTACATGAACAGGATAAACAGACACAAGAGACTATGACAGTGATAAATAGTGCTTTTTAAGGAGAGTTTTGACAGAAATAACAGATTCAGCACGCCTTATATCAAGATGGAGACTCGAGAGAGTTCCATAGTCGGATAGCTTAAAAAGTGAACGATGTATATAACATTTGGAGGAGGACGACACAGTCAGAAACAAGTTTTGAGAGGATGTTTTGTTTTCTTTTTTCACGCTAAAACAGTCAAACGGTTTACGTTTAGTTATTGCACATAGGTTGTTTGTAACCAAGAAAATAAATAAGATATGTATTTTAGCCCAATATTAATTAATAAGTAGCCCCCTAATATACTTAGTGTCAAGGAAATCGGACACCTATCAGAGCAAAATGCTTAGGCAGATTTGCGATTTCTGTAACACTGAGTAGATCGTTCCGAGTTCCGAGTTCTTAATAGTGTCCGTTGGACATTCGAAAATTCCGCCTGAAACCTTTCAAATGAGCTCAACCCCGATTTTTCTATTTCTGTCGAGAAATCCCTTTCAACTGTATAGTATAAGTTGCAACGAAATCTATAAATGCAAATGCAATTGACGAAGGGTTAACAGATACAACAAAACATTTCTGTTTCAGCTGTAATTGCCATAATGGTCTAATAAAGTGACATAAAGGACAATAATGGCTAACTAGTGTACGCGTGCCAGAAGCGTGGCTATGTACATTGTATTGTACAATTACGCTGATAGGGCAAGGGGTGAGCTTATTAGCTTTGAAAGTGTCAGATTGCATTCATATTTATTAGCTTTTTGATTGTAGGGGCGTTTTTAATAATTAACTAGGACTATATTAAGATTTTAAAACCGTAGGGCCTAATTACCTTCCTACTCGAAATACTTACCATCAGTGAATGCAGATAAAGCATGGAAGCATTCTTTCCGCTATATTATGGCGCAACGAAAACGATACCGCGGTAGGTGATCCTTATAAACGATGCCGCGCGCGATTTCAGTATGACCGCGATGTCAGTGAGTGACGGATGTGTAAAAAAAATTACCAGAACAACGTTTTTTGCAATGAAAAATGCCTTCATGTGTGATGAAGTGCTGCAGAAATCATTCAGACAAGTGTCAGCGCTAAGGCCCAATAACAGCTAACAGAATTAATGCTGCCGAATTATATTTTAGGCTATTTTATAATAGAAAACCGACTGATATTTTGACGAATTTGATTGGCAGCGTAGCGTAATGTGCATATCAAGTTTTTGCGTAGCTTTATGTTAATGATTTGTTTGAAGGTAGGTTCTCTTCCACGTTTATTTCCGTTCACTGCTTAACATAGCTGCTTCACACACACTTTTGAATTTCTTTACTGATTTATGCACGTTTCTTCACGATGATTCACCGAAAAGCAACTAGGGTAGAGAAACCAAAAGGTGAACAATCCCCAATAGATGAACGTTGTCCTTAAAAATGACAATAATTAAATCCTAACGTACTTTACAAGCTGAGAAATATTTTTTACTAAGTGTTTAACACTTTCCCCGTCATAGACATTTAAACTGTAAAATAATAGATCTGTGTATGCAATTTTGAGAGCTCGCCAAAGGTATGCCTCGCGCCGAAATCACCGTTTGTATGGAAGTTTTGTTAAGAATTTGTATAAAATTTAATTTTGTTTCTACTGACATTCTTTTGTTTGGTAACGATTCTAGACGAATCCCACTACCCTTTACGTTAATAATAAAGGCATATTTTAACTCATTTTATGATATATTTACTGTTCAAGTTACGGTTCCAATATTATTGGACTTATCCAATAGATGAACAGCGTTCAACTTTTGGGTGAAGATTAGTTTTTTCAAATGCTTTTATAAATCCTTACGGAAACGGCAGATACTCCATTTATGTCTTTAATTTCTAGTTTGCTGTTCCTTGATTTTTCGACTAAAAGATGAACGGAACTTTCTTTGACTAACTCAATTATTACGGGGCATATTTTAGTATGGAAATGGGACTGTTCACTGGATTAAACTATACCTAAACATGAACTAAGATATTTTGATGTTACTGGTGACCAAAGAGCTGGTGGCTTCCTCGCACAACGTATCAGCATTGCGATACAACGAGGAAATACCGCCAGCATCCTAGCTACAATGCCTCAAGGACCTACTTTAGATTTAAGGTAGGTGGAGGTAGGTAGTTACGTAAGTTACACTTACTGTATATATTTCGAAAATAAATGTTTTTTACAACAGAGATTTTACTAGTTCATATATTGGGCTACATTCCAATACATGAACAATTGTGTTACTTTTGTTAGTTCATTTCATCAACATCGTGCCCAAAACTTGAACGACCTAAATTTATTCGTCTTTCTATACTACCGTTCATCTATTGGTGCCCAGCCGTTCATAATTAGGGTTTTTTTTTTACTGGTTTATCTTTTGGGTAAAAATGTTTAGAGTTTTAGGGCACTTTGTTCATATTCTGGGGAAATTGGCCCATTTCAGCACATAATCATTTTTATAAAAATATTGGAAAACGTCCGGAAAAACTTAAGTCACAAACGAAGCTCAAACTGTTTTAAAATTGAATGAAACAAAAAAATCTGAATTTACTAAACCATCCAAATGGAAACCCTAATAGTACTTATACTGGCACGGAATAAGTAATATTACTAAAGTACAGAAGCTTCTCTTTCCTACATTTGACGTTAAGCTTGTCAAGCATGCAAACGTCAAGATGATACATGAACATTAGGGTTGTCATCATGCTGTCAGGTGCGTATGGTGGTACAACAATTTGTATAAACATATAAATAGGAACAAAATATGTATCTTGAACATTATTTGTATTATATGAACACCTTTTTATTGATTATTTACTTGTATTGGTATTAACTTGTCTTAGTATAAATCAGTATGCGGTGTTTGAAATATAAATATATCTGAACGCACCCTTGAGGTAATACGCGTTGCGCGAACCCTGACAGCTTATGCCACCTATAGGCGGAAGATTTTGTGTCAACGTAAAACGCGGAGTGATACCCCCCTGATACTGGGTCGAGTGGGTCGGTAATGCGCATGTGACACCCTGCAGAGTTGCAGGCGTCCATAGGTTACAACGACCGCTTTCCATCAGGCAGGCTGTATGCTTGTTTGTCACCGACGTGGTATAAAAAATACTCTAGAAACTTCTAGTAAAAGATCGCAGAAACTCGCATAATCACAGCCCCAAAACATAAACTTCATTATCCTTTGCACTAAATAACAATGATCCCTTGGATATTTATTCAGTGGCTCTACTCTATATGCATGGCAATTTAGTCTTTACAATATTCAAATCGCAGTAACAATTAAGGGCACTTATCACGGCGCTACATCGCTCTCGGCGTTCATAAGTATGCAGATGAGGTGTTGATATTCTGATTGTTTATTTGAGACATTCGTGTTTTGTTTTGTATATACATAAATATAAAGCCTAACATTTAATATTTGGAAACTATTTTTTTTTCATGTCTCGTAACGTACCAAAAAATTTACACTATAAAGGTCGACAGCATGGGTATTTGATACGGGCGAATATTTTAATGACGATTACTATTGGACCTAGGAAACCTATTTACATTAATTTCTTTAGGAAATTAAGATGTTTTTTTTTTCATACATAAAAATTCAGCACGCAATGTATTGCATCCACATAAATTAACGTAGCTATCTAAACGTCATACGAGTATCATGTCAGTGTCATTTTATCTCTGTCGCACCTTAGAAAAATCATTACACCTAATTAATAATACAATTTAACGAAATTATTATCCCATACGATTCATAAGAACAGGTACTATAGCTGGATTAATTATTCGCCCGTATAAAATACCCACGCTGTATATTCCCTATCTTACAAACGCAAATGTCAAACTGACAGATGGGTCAAACACAAAAAGATGCTCGGAGTATTTCTTAAGAAAATAAACCTTCATAGCCCTTAACTTTTTAAAAGTCCACTGGACAGATTCCAAACATCGTTTTGTGTTTGACCCAGATAAGACACAACATCATGCTGTTATTCTCTTAAATCAAATGAGACAATATCGTTTTAGGGTCTTAGAACTGTCCTGGCAAATTATGTGTTCTGTCATCACCAGCTAGTCTATGATGGTCGGGTTTTTATCGTTTACCGACGTTGCTGTCACGTTCTAACAAGTATGTATGTGCGAAAGTGACGCATAGCGTGATAAGCGATAAAATGGCAACCATGCTAACCCTACAGGTCAGACCATATTCAGTAAAAACATTTCAAATCCTGTACAGTACGTATGGTGCTATATTACCACACTTGTGCATTAATGATCACTTTAATATGTGCGTACATCAAAAATTCAAAGAGCCATATGTACTATAAAACGTTGTATGATACACGTGCGAGTAGGTAATTCGCAACTTATGTTGATTCAAAACACTACCTTCGGTCGTGTTTCAATTTATCGCCACTCATTGCGCCACTCATAGCGCCACTCATTAAATCATATGAATGAAAAGGAACAATGGCTGCCGAAACGTCGGTCAAAGTAAGTTGTTTTATGTATGTTCAAAGCTCTCGATATTTGATACGATCTGTCACATGCTATATTCAATATTAATCGTGACATTATTTATTATGTTTATATAAAGTAAATGGTGTAACTGAATAAATAAAAATACTTCAAATTTGTTATTTTTTATTTTTTCGCAGCTGTATTAAAAAACGTTGTTCGATATACGTGTGGAAATGTCATTATTCAGTCGTCTTTAGTCCACTTGCAACTCGTGAAGTAATGGCACACTTTCCGCACTAGCATCGAAATGTACTATTTTAAAACAGTACCTACCTAATACGAATTAAAGTAGACTTTTTTTTTTTAATTAATGTGATTCCTTGAAACCAGCTGAAGCTCTTCAGCAAATTTTAAGTTAAAGTTAAAGCTAGCCTTTAAGCTAATTCTTAGTTAACTGTATTTATCACACAGTTAGGATAAATTGCGCAATGAATACTATGAAATTAGTCACCTCGTTAGCAATTTTATTCACATACAGAATAAACAAAATTGACACTCCACTTGTCTATTTAAGAAGAAAACCAAGAAAAACTTTGAAGCAAACTTCGTATGTATTGATCGTCTGACTCGAAGGCAAGCTTGAGCTTAGAGCCCAACACGGCACCTATAGGCAGAGCCCATTAATTCGGCAGGCCAGCCCACCGCACCTACATCATGCCTAGCCTAGTCCTGTACGGTGCGCAGAAAAATCGAGCCCCGCGCGCACACTGACAGGCGGTCATTTGTTAATTCGTTGAAATATGGTGGCAGGCGACGGCCATTCATTATAAGGCCGGCTCGTTTACGCCACACGTGTTCTGTACGGTTTGCAGTTTTGGGATGCTTTTGAGCGATGTGGTTTGAAAAGTTGGCAAAACATTGTGGGTCTCGGTTCCAGTATGGGTGTTTTGGAGCTAGGCTGGCGCTTTGTTTTATTTTTTGCACGATTCCTTGAGTTACAGAATCTGTAAGACCCCATATAAAGTATGGTTAGATGCGAGTTAAACTTAGTGTCGCAGCGAACGTGTTAAATTAAAGGGATATAAATGTTTATAATTTTGTCGTTTGGCGGAGAAAAATTGTGTTTTAAATTTGTACCATTGTGTGTCCGTAGCTCCTAGAGTACGGTTTTTTTAATGGAATGCCTCATGGACACAAGGGTGTCTGAGTGATTTTGAGCTATGTTAGGTGGTCTAAGTAGCAGTCGTCTCGAATATATTAATGGCCTCTTTAGCCTAGTCGGTTGTGGCCATGCATGCAAAGCTGGTTGTTATTTTATTTATCGACAATCACGCCATGCGTTAACTTTTGCACTTACAGAAGGCCTAGTATAAAAGTTGTACGACATTAACTCCTCGACCGCGTTAGCGTATCGAGGGGTCAAAATATGAAAGTTGCCGGATGATTTAAATAAACGGCAAACATAATTTGAACTCCCGATACGCTAACGCGGTCGAGGAGTTAGTGTCGTAAAATCTATAAACTAGGCCTTCTGTATACTTGTTAGATTACGAGTAGAACGCGACAGCCATGGTGATAGCCGATGAAAACCCGACCATAATAGACTAGCTGGTATGGACATTTATTTGTGTGTTTATCACGAATATTTCTTCGAGGAGTTATTGACGTTTTCTATGAATATCTGTATGTATTTATCTATATACTTATGTAGGTATATCGTCACTTAGTACCTATAGCTTTGCTTAGTTTGGTACTAGGTCGATACGTGTGAGATAGCCCCTAAATAATTATTTATAATATTTTTTATTTTATTATTCAACTCAAAGTTAAACTTCATTATATTATTAGGATATTTAGGATACATTTTGTTAAACTTCCACAGTAATTAGACGGATTAACTAACATGACGGGTTGCTAAACCTTTTTTTTTAAATTATGAGCTCTTGACGTTTTGGCAATGTTGCAACCGCCATGTTTACGAGGAAACTGAAGTTAGGTTTGATTATTAATTTAGGTTAAGATTAAATAGTTTTCGATGTAAATTAAATAAAGTTAATTAAATAACATTTAGATACAAAACGACGAATTCCAACTTAAAGTCTCAATTTATTATTTTAGGCACTTTAGTTCAATTAATACCAACTTTCCTTGCCGACGCTACTAGGCAGTGCAACCGCTTGTGCAATTGCTCCGAGCTCGTCGCACTCACTCTTTGCCAGTGCATTACATATAAAGCTGTCTCTTTTCCACTTAGACTGCAATTTTGTCGCTGTTGGTAGTCAGGTCTATGGAACGTAATTTTGTAAAAAAAATTGTAAAAATTGTGGTAGTTGTTTAACTGTACTATCACGTTCAGAATTGCATGGGCAGTTTATGAATGAATTCATTCATAATTTGCCACTTAATTAACTTATTCACTTTTGAAAACGTGGCGTGTGTAAAAAAAAAATAGTCAAAATATAATGAATTATTAATTTAGTCCTTTCTCAGTTATTACCAATTCTCAATAGAAGATTTTGCTTACCACGAGTTTTAAATCTACTAACTAGCGTCTACGTTAACGCATTGTCAGTGCATCTTGGATGGAAGCGGGATGCAATTGTAGATAACGTGTCGATATTCTTCCTACGAAATCTATAGCAAATCATGGTAGATACAGAGTAATTGTTTTATGTATAGTCAGAAATACATTTGGAGTATTTTACATGAAACAGTTGTTTGACGTCGTCGGAGCTGTGGGATGATCTCTACCATAATAGTCATCAGCTAGTCAGTATCATACTTTAAAAGTAATTATCACTTTCTCGGAGCAAAAAGAGCAGTTGCAGAGTAGAAAAGTTGGAAAGACCTTTGTTTCATAAAGAAATGAACATCCTGATTCGTAGGCAGAGCTGAGGGCTGAGGGGACCTATAGGCTGTAAATTAATAATTATTTTTGTTCTGTTCCTCTTTTAATATACAGCCTACATTTGAATGCAGCAATCCCTGAATCGTCACTAAATGTTAACCGACACATACTCGTACTATTGAACGGCCGATAAGCATTATTACCTAATGGGAACCACATAGCCGAAACATAGGACTGCATATACCCCGACATTTAGATGCCACGCACGCTGCGGGTGAATATGGAATGACCCGTGGGTGACTGACTATATGCTTAACATATATTTAAGTGATCACACAATACTTGATTTTGGTGGATCCTCAAGTCAACTTTTGGTCTATATGAAAGACGACTCTATCATATGTGTGTTTTTATTTTCGTGACACTGATAAGATCTTTTTGAACTTAGGTATTGTACGACGATGCCGTTCACGTGAAACTTAATCTTATCGAAACGTATATTCGCATGTCCGCCAGGGCATCGTCGTGTTTAAAAACGAAGTCTAAAGTGCGTATGGGTCTGTTAGGGTCTGGCCACATGTCCACGGTGCGGTGCCGCCAACGTAAAACGGCACGGTGTCGCTCCGTGGCACGGTGCCTTGTACAGTGTCGCCACCGTGATACTGCAGGGCGACGTGACGCGGCATGGTGCTTTGGACTGTGCCGCCATCGTTAGACGGCACGGCTACGTGCCGGTGCACGGTGCCGCAACTATATTCAAGTATACAGTTTTGTCATGATATGAACCACGAACCGCCTTTTTTTACTTCAACCCTATCAGACATTTTGAGCACAGGACCGAGCCGTACGCCGTCCGCGGATGTGGCGGCACCGTGCCGCGGCAAGTCGCCGTGCCGTCTCACAGTGGCGGCACCGTACAACGCACCGTGCTGTGCAATGCAATAGAGTTCATCTATGCTAAGTTTCCTAGATTTTGATAGCACAGGTTGTGAAATTGTTAAGAAAACGTCATAATTTTATAGAAGTTTGATGTTTAAAATAACACTTTAAAGTATTACAGTTCATTTACTCGGCAGAGATAACGTGGCTTGGTGGCAGTTTCACGGTGGCGGTGCCGAACCGCGGACATGTGGCCAGGTCTTTAGACCTAATAGCGACTATATTCGTAAGCATTTTTTTTCTGGGTTCAGTGTACGTGACTTGTATTAACTAATGTTTAAATGGATTATTCTTTCATTTGTTTTATTGTTTAAGCATTAAAGACAGTGGCTTGCTCTTACAACTTAACCAACATGGCACTTAAATTACTACCACGTAGGTGAAATCGCAAGAATAATCTACTTATTCATAAAACGCAATTATCGATATAATCCCGTAGTAAGGGCCAATATCACTTCGAAATTCGGGATCTGATTCCAATTACACCTAGCCGGATTGAGCTAAGCGGAGTTTTGCAAGTAAAGACAAACAGACAACTATGCAGACGGCCTGGGATCCATTTAATTAATATAAATTCGTTGCTTGCAGTTGCGCTGAAACCATTATGGGTTAGCTTTTGCATTAAATTCGACGTTTCTGGGGATAGGCGTTACTTAGTGCCGTAAGTGCCGGAGTGCCGTTGGAACTTTGTAGATGATGTTTTTCGTTTAAAGGTAAATACCATTTCATCGGGACGCTAATGCTATCAAGATTCATTTGTAAATAGACCTTATAATCAATATCCAAACCGTTATACTAAACTAAAGTCCTATCCTCCTGAAGCCAGGACCTTTACCACGAAAATCGAACGATTGTGGATTTGTATTTAAATCTCTGTCACACTTGCATATTACATATCAACTTCGTTACGTCGTCTTAGACGGACGCGTGCTTATTAACTTACGGATCGCTAGAAAAATATATTAAACTTAATTTGCCCGAAAACATACTTAGTGCGCGTGTGTTAATGTGCATTATCGCCTGCAGAGATTACGAGTGACTGTTTAAGTTATGGCTTTAACATGCTCGCGCAGTCACCGAATAAACCTTTTGGATCGAATCCTGAACTTAATTCAGAAAAACAAGACCAAAATCCTGCACACAGCATTCAGCAGAGAAAAAGGAAACATTTATCCAAATGTTTCCTTTTTCTCTCCAGTGAACCATCCGGTTCACTGGTACAATATTATAGCAGAAACAAAATAACGGTCAATGCAATGGTCTCAAGTAATAATAGCTTTTACTAGAAAGGTATCGCCGATTCATGCTAATTACACTATGAATAACATGGGCTTAGAAAGAGTTAATTTCTTTTTAGTTTACCTAAGTACCATACTGGAAAGGTGGACGGGAGGAGGCCTAGAGGCAGGAGCCCGACTCGCTGGTCAGATCAGATACGCGCTGCCTTAAATAGCTCCGTCTGCGATGCCATCCACGCCGCCGAAGACAGATCGACGTGGCGTAATATAGTCCGCGACAAAATCTGACGAAGAGGCCACGACCCTCAGCATTGAGGACAAACGATGCAAGGAGGAGGAAGTACCATACTAACAATAGCAGAAATTCTGTTGTGTATAGATATCCAATGCATAAAAATAAAAAATCTTTAAAAAAATCTGTTGAGAATAAAATCTATAAAAGTCACGAGTAGGATTGAAGACACACACACATACACGCACACACACATGCGCGCGCGCGCACACACACATACAAACACTCTCACTAATGTTTTTTTTATTATAATACCTAGTAACCTAGCAAATCCTTAAAATTCGTTGTGCATCAGGATGCCTGCATGACAGGTCAGGGAGACCTATAATTCGCTTCATAATTGTATCCTAGTAAAAAGACTTATAACTGTATGATAAAGCTGCTCTTCGAATATAATTAAAAAAAAAATAGAGTGACAAAGAGGTATTCCCATCGATGCCGATTTTCGATGTTTGTGGTAGACATGCAGGATAAAAATTAAGTACGCTTGCATAAAACCTGAATGTCCTTTATAAAGGTCTGAAAGAATCATAACCTTACGTCCTAAACCTTCTATCTCTTGAACTAAAGCCTGAAACAAGTTTCTCTGTTTTATGTTGGAAGAAAATTGTAACCAAAACGCCAACAAGTACCCATATATTAAATTGCAACGGTTAACACTTACGTATTTTTATCACAATAGGCGTGTTAACCGTTGTAATTTAATATCAGTATGACTCACGAAAGTTTAAATTATATAAGTACCTATATAGTTGCCTATTTATATATGGTCATATGGAAGTATGAAACTCCAAATTGAGTATTCCTATCAAAACCTATATTTATATACGCGAGCATAATGTTAACCATTTGGTAGGGTAAATATGCTAGTTAGCGACCGCCAACATTCCCATATCACAATCAGCTACATTTTGTTTGATTTGCACCTCGTCAACGTGTATTGTCCGCCATTTCGAAACGGTTGGGATATATTTAATTCATGAAGACCGCTTTGATGACCTGTGTGTAAAATTGCCATGGCGTGTAATCTCAATCTGAATTTTAATTTATTCAGGTCATATAATCAAACGATTCTCAATTCTATAGGTATTCAGTACTTCCAACCTGATGAAATTATGTCACTACCCGTTGGACTCTTATCAACTATCCAGATATTATATTATTACATGTAGAATAATTTCAGAGTTACAAATAGGTACCGGACCGCAGACTATAGCAGCAGACGACATATCGTTGCTACGAAATACCTATTGTTCGTAGTTTGCGATACCTATGTGGCATTAATTCTTAGAAATTAGTAAATAGAGTAGGGCACAGCAACACTTCGTCTGCTGGTGCTGTCTGTATTCCATAGTTTTTCGGAACTTAAGTATACATACATGCCTACACTCGTTGGCAACTCGTTGTGAAAACCCCTGAATTTGCGAAGAAATTCAAAGATATTAAATTGCGACACTCACGTATTTTTATCACAATTGGCGTGACATGTTTCCACTGCATCGGGCAGTCATCGTCGGACAGGCAGGGTGGTGCTGTCACCTTTGCGGCTCGGGCATTACATGCCCGAATGTTGCAATTTAATGTCAGTATGACTCACGACAGTTTAAATTATAAAATTCAAAGATGTGTGGGAAATACTCAAACAATATTAAAAAGCTAAAGAGGGGTAACGATCCTTAAGACGCAATTGAGTAGAATTTCTTGCCTCGATTTTTTAGATAGGTACGAAAAATTGGGCGTTTGCTGTCGTGCAATTCCTAAGAAATGATATAAATATATTTAAAATATGATATGATATAAATACTATCTTCTGTTTCTGTGATTATTGTTCATGGAAACTAAACACTTTAGAACGGAATTATCACGTTTATGAACACCATGACCCTACGTTTTGAGCCCTTTATAGCACTCGTTTTCACGAGGTTATCATCTTAACCCTGTGCTCGAAACGTGCTGTGGTTCGAAACGTTGAGTCATCGTGTTAATAAACGCGATTAATCCGTTCTTTAGAAAGGATTAATCGTGTTTAATTTCTATTAAAAATAATTGAAATATATGTATTATCTAACTAAAATTATTATTATTATTATAAAATTTGAAAAATTAATAGGTACCTACTGAAAACAGAGTGTTAATAAGCTAGCAAGCAAAGCTAACATTATAAAGAACCGCTAAAATTCAAAACACGTAGAATTAACACAAAATAAAACACTTCCCAATGGAATTAACAACTCGTTGATAAATCGTTAACCGTTGCAGCGCTTACGTGATGCAGCTGCTAATATCGTTATATCGTCATGTCGTTATATCGTTATTTCGTTACGCCTGTATTCGGCTCACGTCGCTTGCTCAAAAAGCGAGCAGAGTTTCAATTATACAGTCCGGTTTATTCAAATTGAACGTGTTAGCAGTAATTGATTAAGTGAAATTGTGGTTAAAAATGGGACTTCACGAGGATTTATATAATTATTTCACATACGGGTACTACCATGAATTTTTATTTATGTAGGTGCTTACTTAAATATTGTATTCAGTTTTCTCGAATTTACCTCTATTTAGCCCTACCCAATCCATCCTCCTCTTCACTGAACTAACGTCCCAGTTTACGTGATGTTTTTGTATTATTTTCCTGTTAGTTACTATATTTAAAAAAAATCCTCCATACTACCGAGAGTCATATTAAAATTATATTAAATGACCATTCTGCATTGACTTATTAAATAAATAGAAACACAAAGCAGAACAAGAAAGTTAAAAAATTGTGGGTCAGAATAACATATTTATGGCGTAATTTTTTTTACCCATGTAGATTACGATTAAACTTACGTAGTTAATACAT
This sequence comes from Lathronympha strigana, assembly GCA_949128165.1. Classification (NCBI taxonomy): domain Eukaryota; kingdom Metazoa; phylum Arthropoda; class Insecta; order Lepidoptera; family Tortricidae; genus Lathronympha; species Lathronympha strigana. Next base: position 19,269,103 of record OX421905.1, read on the forward strand.
TACGCGCGGTAGTTTTGAAGAGCCTAGGTCTCCATTTTGAAGCGTCACGAGCGCCAGATACTCGTAGTGACTAAATAGTCCCCAGTTTGACCGGTCAGTTTTATTTTGTGAGTAGTGAAAGTCACTCATGCGACAGTTTTTTTTTAAATTACACCTCTTCTCAGTCACTCCCTCGTGACTGAGGATCGCGACCAACAGTGATGTTCCTCCACTTGGCGCGGTCTAGGGCCATATGGACTGCCCTCTGTAAGGAACCACACGCATTTTTCATGGTGTCAGCCCACCTTATCGGTATTCCACCCCTGGAGCGTCGCCCTTCGACTTTGCCGAGTATGCTTCTTTCGAGAGTGTGCTGGTTAGAACGCATGATATGCCCGAAGAACCTAAGTATTCTCTCCCGGCAGATGGTTGAGAGCCGCTTGGTGATATTCAAATATAAATACATGAAAAATATATTCCTATAATTTTGTGTTGATATTTAAATTACATACTTAGTACAAAGTTCTGCGTCGTTTTATTCAATTAATTTTGTTCTCACTTATTTATCTCTTTTTTAAATACAATATCTATTTATCGTAATACTTTTAAGTATTATTCCGTAAATTAAAAAAAGTTTCCGAAACGCTGGTCGTTTCTCACGCGGCTTGGCCCAGCTTTAACTTAAAGCCAGTATTATGATAATGCCGATCCCAGAATAGTGTAACTCACACCCTGTGTGTTTGTTTGTTTACTAACAAGGGGGTGGCTCGCAAACTCACAAAAGGGATAAAGTTTTTTTACATGTTCTATTTGAATGGATCTCCGTGTATTAAAAAAGTCTCGCATTAAAATCTAGATTTCGGAATCGTCAAAATATTCGTAATAGGTAAAAAAGACTTGTATATAATGAATCCCAAATCTAGGTCACAATTTTATGTTATGGCCATAGGTCGAGAGGGATGAGCCATTTTACTTATAACATGACGTATATATATTATGTCAAATTCATACATTGATTGACAGATCCGGCGGATATACCCAAACGTATATACGTTTACATATGGCCGGCTATAGATTTATTTTAAATACTTAGAAGTTGTAACGTAAACGACTCGAGTAGGTAAGGCAATTACAATGAGTCGAAGTGTGCCCAGGAAGTCCCTAACCCGAGAAGATAAAATAATTCTTATTTTTATTACGATTGCTTAAAAACATAATAATTTCGATATTTGCTCTCTCGATGTACGAGTAGCACATGCATAACAAACACGTCTGTTAATTCCGAGTCACAATGCAGCTGCCATTATGTGCATGCAATCTAAGTTGCAGTCCCTGTTTACACCCACTGTTTGTGTGGGCCGATTGAGTTTCGTATTCTCGGGATTTTCATTTTTGAGACCGCTTTGTTTTGCTACTTAATATGCGTAAATATCAATATTTATTGTTATTATTCTTATTCACAATCCGTTAGTTGAAGATTTGCTTTACGCGTTTCACCAAGTCTACTCGCTCAGTCGATCCTCACCCTTAACCATAGCAGAATAAAGGAAAGAGTCTCTTTACCCAGTGTTCCAACTCCGAACATTTTATAATTCTTGTTCGAAAAAATTAGTTCCGCAGCGACGTCTGGACGGCGGGGATGGGGGATCCGCTCCGTAGCAAACATGCCTAGTAAGTAGGTTTACTCACGAGGTTTTCCTTCACCCAAATTATATTTCGAGCCTATATATGTTCCGAAAAATTTATTGGTGCGAACTTCTATTTGTAAGTTTTTTTTTAATATTTATCTGAATAAATAAAGCCACCTTAAGCGAATACACAATCTCTTATTGATATTTTATTTTTAGTAAAAAAATTACAAGCGGCCCGCATTTGGCGCAACTTGGTCGCCTGGGTGTGTCAAGACGGTGATACTAGCACTTGTAATAAATTAATTAATTTTACCAATTAGGTTTTTATTTTTCTATTGATAAATAAAATTGTTTATATTCAAATTAAGTTTTCTATCTGAATCAACGTCAATTTTACATAAGCATGTAATCTGTGGAAAGTATAAATATTTTGGATATCGAAACGTTTCTTTTCACTGGCCACACCTTTGTTGTTAATTTTTCCGGGAGAATCTGAATCCGACCGAGTCAAACCACGTTATATTTCTCAGCAAATGACCTGTCAAACTTGAAAGTGTTATTTTAAATGTCAAACTTCTATGAAATTATGACGTTTACTTAACAGTTTAGCAGTTCGTGCAACAAAATCTAGGTAACTTAGCATATACGGACTCTACTCGGTTTGGCCTTTTTGTGCTTTAACTTTCGGTTGATTTTGTAGGGTAACTAGTTGCTGCAGCACAGGCTTGTCAGTAAACGTTGTTACTAAAAATAGGTATATGATTTTTATTAAGTTTTTTTATTCGATTGCAAAATCGCATAGAACAACAATCCCGAAACATTGGTGTCATTTAATGAACCGACAGTAAAAGAAGAACAGATTATTATAAAATAAACTGTAGTCGGATATTACAAAATAGGTTTTGGCATTATGCATAACAAAGGGCCGAGTTCAGTAGTGCAGGTTCGATTTAACTGGGACCATTTCCCCAAACTAAAAAGGTTCTCTTATCAATTTTCTATAGGTACCTCTCGGGAGATGAGTTCCTATAACGATGGCAATACGGGGCTCTATTTCCTCACACCTTGAGTTTAAGTAACAAGCGACAGACGAAAATGTTCTTATGGAATAGGCTACGTTTTTTTTTATAACAATCGATCTGGCTTGTTGTGAGAATTCATATCTGAATAGTAGTAAATGTATTAAATCGATACTAAAAACACAGATGCTTTCAGAAATCGGGGAACTGTACCGACCATTGGACATTTAAGAGCGAATTTGGGGTATTTCTGATATTTCTCTGAAACCGGTTAAATTTGTACTACTACATGTATCAATAGAAAGTTGAAAGCCCTGCTCTTATTGGAACGTGTTTTATGAAAGATATCGTTAGCGGTTTTAAAATAGTAGGCAAATGAAAACGCATCTTTTCGGACCAATAATGGGACGTCCCAGTGAAAACAAGTAGGTACAATATCACTTAACATAAACATTTCTGCAATAACAACTGATAGCAAGTTGACCTTGATTAACTGTTAACTCAATGAACGAAACACATGATGGATTAACATAGGATTAAAAAATTGTAACGCAAATTTTATGCTTACCCCACTAATATCGGCCCACCCTTTTTCTTCCCACCGCTATTTCGAACGGTCAAGGCAAAAATGACCAAACACCTCAATCTTTAGCACCTAAATGACCGTTGTTAATGTTAAAATGGTTCCATAAAATATAAACGAGTTACTGTTGTAGTAAGAAAAGTTTCGTTTACGTCTCGTTATCTACAGTTGCATCTCGCTCACCAGCAAGCGAACAAAATGCACTGACAGTGACTGAGGTAACGTAGATGCTAGCGAGTATATTATTCTTCAGTAAATTTCGAACTCATGGTAAGCACACATTAACCCCCTGGCTATGTTGTAGCGCTACGAGACACCCAGGCCACTGCCAAGAGAAAAAGGAGATGGGCCGGGCATATCCGCCGCACAACAGACGAGGGATGGAGCCGGCGAATATTGGAATCCTGGAGGACAGTTCGCGAGATGGGCCAATGACATAGTCAAAGTGGTCGGAAAGAAGTGGATGCAAAAATCCAGGTAGTCTATTATGGTCGAGTGTTTATCGAAGTCATGCATGGCGTGATTGTCGATAAAATGCCCTCTGGACTGAAGAAAATGGCATACTTATGAAGAGACCTATACCCAACAGTGGGTGTAAAGAGGTTTAAGATTAAGAGATGAGTGGTAAATGAGTTAATTAAGCAAACAAGTTCATTTGTTCGTTTGCGTTTGCAGTTGCTATTGGTTGATGTCTTAAATTATTCTCATTATTAAAACAACTTTATCCAATCACCATGCACGCAAGAAGAACTGATACATAACTTTTTACAAGTTTGGTGCGTTTGACTCACCCTGTGAAAATCAACTTACCCTTACGCACCGGAGGGTGAGTAATTAGAAGGAACGCTTACCTATATTTTTTCGTTTGCAATTGCCCGCTCGCTCCTCCAACCTTCACCGCAGCCCAAGACGGTCATTTGGCCGTAATAATCGCCGTGTGGATTTGAAAGAAGCTCGCTACCATTATCTGTCGTAATTGGACGGCTCAAAAAGATGTTCACATCTGAACCGCTTTCTTCTCGACTTAGAACAGACGCACGCTCAATTATGGCGTGTCGTTAAGGATTTAACGGTATTGTTAAAGATAAAAGAATATTTTTGTCGCTTTGTTTAAGAAATAAACATGGGCAGGTCAGTTAAGTATCAAGGTGTACCAAATGTATTACGCTTCACGACACCAAAATCACGCTTGATCAATTCACAGGATAATTAGGCGTTTCTCGGGCATTTTTCGTCGAAGTCCCCCTACTTTTTTCATTTGGAATTTTTATGTGGGTTTTCTCTCTTTCGATCCTAATAGGAGAAAAAATATGTCTTAAGATCGTTTTCCATTCCGTCACAATTTTTACATAGAGTTTGTATGGCGGTAACGGAATGGAAAGGTTAAAGAATATACTGAAATGTTGGAAGATTTTTTTTTCCAATGGGGATGGAAAGAGCTCACGATTCTTATTAGAAAACACATTAAAAAATCCCATTAAAAATAACTACTTTAAATAAAATGGCCCTTCTAGCTATCAATATTAATTGATTTTAATATATACAGGATGTAACAAAAGTACCGAACGATACTTCAACAGCTGATAAGGTCAATGACCCTGAGTACGATGCAAGTGGAAAATTTCGAAATTCGATTTCGACATTCTGTATACGTGTGATGTAGGGAAATGTATGTGGGTGTATACTTTTACAACCCCCTTTCCTCCCGTGGCGTGAGCGTCGCCAGTGGATTATGAGTTCAATGTGCTTACCATGAGTTGTACGTGGCCGTATTTGATAGCGAGTGCGCGGGGAGGTACTTTCGAGCGCGGCAGTCGCTATCGAATACAGTTGCATGCTACTTATGGTTAGGTACACACTTAAGAGCCCGGTATATTTTTAAAGTGAAAATCGTTCGTCGGATTTAGGAGTTCGGGGGGATTATCGATGCGATTTCAGAGAAACGATAGAGGGAAGAAGGCAGTGGTGGATGGCTAGAGTTTGCTTACGCACAGTCGCCGTCAGATATATCGATGCGGCTGAGGTGATCACAAATATCTGAGCACGCCTCTATTGTTAAGGCGTTCGAGTGCTTGTTCAGATATTTTGAGCACATTGGCCGCTCCTATTTATGTGATGGCAACTGTTTGGTTTGTATGCAATATTTACAATTTAAATTGACTGAACAATGTAATTACTTCACAGTGTCTTTTTGACAGATTTATTTCTGTAAGTAGTGTATTTTTCATGTATAACGTACACGGAGCATTACTATTGACATTAGCATTTCGACGACAATTGACCCAACAACTATTTCCCAAATCAGCTTAGCAAGCTAATCAGCCCTCGCACAAGTTTACTCACGCGTGATAACTAGTCACCCGCCCGAGGGACATCCCTAACCCGAACGGGGTAGCAATTGAAATAAAGGGGCAATTGTGACCTTTGTGAACTATTAGTGACTTTTGACAGAGTTTGCTTTTCGAGTCAATTTTTGGAATGTCTTTTGTTACACTCGGTTTATTTTTCAGAAAATGTATGATTTTGTACCTACAGCTAAGCAAGCTGAGGTAATTAGAGTCACGTACATTCTGCTTAATAGATACGAGAAAACCTACATTAATAAAACCAACAAAAAATATATTGAATGTACTACTGCTTACAGAGTGAAGGACACAGTTCAAAAAAGAAATCATATCAAATGTTTATGTATATCGTGTAAAACCGTTAAACTTTTTTTATATTTGTATGTCTTTCCCATCACGGAACAATGGTGTTCCGGATCTTTGGGAGGCGTACGCGGAGCCGAAGCCAACACGCAGAGGCCCTTTCGACAATTTAATGAAATGTAAGCCGAGCGGATGTTGCACCTGCCCGAGTCATGGGACGCACGCAGAGGCAGCACCCGCGAGAGTGTATAGACTATTGAGATTTAATGGAATCTAAAATATACTTGACTATAAGGTGAGAGTGGTAGACTAAATACTGCGTTATGGTTTGTTATGGAATAACAAAATGGTAATCAATTTTATTTCCGGCAGACGGTGACTCGCCCACATAAGATGGGCCCCCACAAAAAGCGACATCTAAGATGGCTCGAGGGCAACACCGGTATGAGGGCTGGGGGTAGAGAGGTGTCACTGGACTTTAAACATTATATTTGTTATTATTATTATTATTTTTTGTGCTTTTTCTGTTTCACTATTTTATTTTGATATGGTTTCTTGTAGAACAACATATTGTTAATATTTTTACTACTTTTGTAATTTGTTTTGAAGTCCCGCCGAGTTTCTTGCCGGTAATAATCTTCTCGGGCTGTGTTTTAGGGTTAGAACCGGTAGTAGCTTTAGCTTGACGTTCATAAGTGCATTGTAATGTGCCTAAATTTAAAAATAAAAATATTTATCATTTAAAAAGTTGACAATCTCAAAACGCGTAATAACTACTCCCGCTGTTTTCATACAGGTACATAACGCTAACTTCGAGGAATAATAAACTTAATGATAATGAGAATAATGAAAAATGACTATAATGTCAGAAATAGGTAAATAACAAATTAGGTACCTTATTACAATATTATTATAGCTTCATCTCGCGTCAATAGCATTTCCAATTTGTCTTTGACTTGAATCAAATAAATAACTGATTTAAGTTACACAACTCCCATGTATGTCTCATCTAATCTACATAATAGTGTATGTCATTTCGTTTGTATTGCAAAGCAGGCAATCAGGACGAAAATAGTGGCGGAATTAAAGTTAGGTTGATACTTGTACCGTCGAAAGCCGCAGGCATGCGATGTAATAACTACTTTGTTATGACTCCCCCCTAAAGTTTTATAATTCGTAACGTAAATTACACAACGTTGGTGAGTTATTATAAATAAATAAATAAAATAGCCTTTATTTCAGAGAAGTTGGCAAGTTCATTTCACTTTGCTGTTAACATAATAATAACATAATAATATACATATATCTAATTTCTATCTGTATGCCTTTTGTAGGCAAAGGCCTCCCTAACTCTTTCCATTTATCCCTATCCTTTGTTAGTGTAGTCTAAATTATACCATAATGTTAATAAATAAAGAAAAAACCGGCCAAGTGCGAGTCGGTCTCGCACACCGAGGGTTCCGCGCAAAGGATGCTCCCCCCATTTATGACCTTAGGGACTTAAGAGTTACTGGTGGCGCGGAATTCTCAGTGTGCTTTTTGCCAAATTTCGTGATTCTAGGTCAACGGGAGAAGTACCCTATACATTTTGATTCCCATTGCAAATGTATTGATTATACTCTTATACCTATTCTGACGAGCATAATATGAATACTTGTAGATTGACATGCCTGCAATTTATAATGTAATCTGTATTATGAAATAAATAAAAAAATATAATAAAATAAAAATGCGACATAAATGGCCGTATTTTTTGATTGTGTTGACGTCTAGGTTTGCTTTTTTCACAGCTTTAAGGTACTGCAGATCTGCTGGTATGTGCTATTTATTTAAACTTGCTACCTCTTCGCGTTCTTGAGACAAAGGCTCTTGACAGACAGGCGGACGGACGGACAACAAAGTAATCCTATAAGGGTTTCGTTTTTTCCTTTTGAGACACGGAACCCTAAAAATATAAAAACTCAATCAAGCGAGACTACAAGTTGCGACTCTAGGATATGCGCCCATCGCTCTACCACTGTCTGTAAGCAGTGTTTTTATAATTTATGCCTTCGCTAGCCGATAAAGAAGTGCATCCCTTTTACGGTAGATGTCGCTAGATGGGCAAAATGCGCACACGAAGAATATAGCGGAAGAATTTACAACCAAGTATTTTAGTTAAGGTTTGTAAGATTTTTTTACACGGCCTTTATACCATACAATTCCATCCCCGTAAGATTTCAAAATTCCCGTAGACGCCAGCGATCGATGTCTAAGAAATAATTCAGCGAAAACTTGAAGACAGCAGCTTATGTTAATTTGAGCTGCTTCAGCATTCAAATCCGGTAGACCGTCCCATCGGCTGCGAATGTAGTAGGTATAACTAAGATTCAGGATTTGTAATGCTAAGTGAATTGTGTTGGTTCTTGCTGGCGAAATTTGATAGTCTTTGGAACAATGATGTCAAATGAAGATCAAATACTTATTTTTAGTTAAATGTACCGCTTTGTCGTTTATTGATAAGGTTCATTTCTGAACAAATTTTTATGACATTAGCGCCTTATCGGCAACCGATGAAGTGGTAATGGTACCACTTTACTAAAAACAAACACAAATGTTAATGGTACTTTTTCCATCCGCCTACATGAATCTATCGATTACGAGTACAGTCACGTCTATAAATATCTATACACTTCGGATCTTATTACAAGGGATGGAGAAGGTTCAAGATCGAATACAGGTGCATATATATTTATGAAGCCGACCGTACATAGACAAAATTATAAGCACATACTTTTCAATATTAGACAGATACATCCAACTCAACTATAATATTTCATTAGGATACGCTGTAGCCAACAATAGTCATTTCAGAAATAGAAATTTATACCAATTCTATAGTAGGTTGCGATACCTGGCAAACTTTCCTGCATCTGAAACACATATTTTTTTATCTGTCACGTTATCGGTCAATTAGAGACAGTTTTGCAATGACACTTGCTTTGGTTGGAGATTCTGTTTAACTGTGTTGATACATCGCTGTTGTGGTTTGTTTCCAATTCAATGCGAGACATCTGTTTGTATTTCTGTGAAATCATTCTTAGCTTAATGAAGCAATTTTTCTTAGCTTAATTAAGATTTTGTACTTGTTATTAAGTTTTAATATAATTTTAATAACAAAATCACAGCATTTAAGACACTGTCTTTGTAATCGTAAATCACGCAAAGCCCAATGACTCAAAAGTATTTAATCGATTTTCATTTGAGAACGCTGCAGTACATTTAAACTTACACTGGTCGTGACAGGCAGGTTTGATTTTCTTTTCATCAAAAACTTTCTTTGTTTTTGACCGCTATTTTTTGACAATTTTGTTTTTTTTTTTCAGTCATCTCTATTTGCTTTTCTTTTGACGTGACGGGACATCAACGTTAGGAGAATCAACAAAAACGCTGGGTGGTTCACTTAAAACACTAGGTGGTCCAATATCGACGCTGGAAGGAGCTGAGTAAATGTCAAGTGGCTGGGTGTGAGCAGAAGCGGATTCAGTTTGAACATTAAGAGATTGATTGGTACCGAACGGTTTATCAGAGGCAGGTGACTCGAAGAAAACAGGAGGTGCATGTGACGGGCTGTGATCATTTGGTTTTCTTGGCTTCTTGGCATACTGCAAACTTTTTACGACAAAACGAAAGGGGCGAAAGAAAGTTTAAATTTAGGGGTCGCTGGGGAAGCAAGGAAGTTGGTGTTGTGTAGACGAAAAAATGATGTTAAAACCTAAAGTGTTATTAGTGTAATGAAGTTACCTCTTGTCCGGGGAATGCGTGGGACAAAATCGTTGGTCGCCGTTGTAGACTGCTGGTGCTGGCTTTGGCTCCTTGTCGCTCGCTAGAGAAAGCTTTAAACCGTTACCTTGAGCCGTCTAACTTAGACCTCGGATTTTATATGTGAGTATTATAATTGAAAGTCATAGTCTATATCCATTTTCATATGCACACCAGCACACCCATACACCCATTCATAATAAATAATAATACTAAATTATTTATTAATTAATCTGTATTTATTCTCATTCCCATGCCATTGTACAGACCTTACCTAAGAATGAAAATTGAAAACAATCAAAGAATAATATATAATTTATTTGCTTGGATCATTGCATTGATGTTACTTTAGAATAATCAGTCTATCACAATTGTAAAGCACGAATTAAATCATTTATTAAACAAAATAAATGTTTTGATTCATGTTTTTAAGTAGTCACACTACTATATATAAATTATAAATTGAAAGAGATGTCATTACTACAGAAAAAGTGACCAAGGTCCCCGGTGAGCAGGGCTGGGATCGAACCAGCAACCTCCTGCTTTCGCGGCAGACGCCCCAATCACTGGGCCACCCGATCACGGCGACCCGTCATGTCATCGTATCATGATTCCTTTCTGACAGCAACTTCATATTATAAAGCGATCTAAACATGAGCAAGGTGTTTGACATTTTTATCTCTTACAACCTAAATATAGTTCATACACTTGTAAACCACGAATTAAATCCTTTATTTATTATATGAATGTGGGAGGACGCTGCTGATTCGATCCCAACCTTGACCACTGTACTGACTGAAGGTCTTGGTCACTTTTTGTGGAGTAGGTATATGATATCTCTTCAAATTTATAACCATTGCTGGTAATCTGGTTTAGTATGAGGATCAAAATGATGTAGAAATAGAAAAATCTTAAAAGAGATTTAGCTTTTGTATCATACTTGACACTAACAATCACTCCTAACAAAATAGTGCATAAATTGAATAGTATCACCACTTCCACGAAAATAATAAAAACGCTACTTTTAACAAGGCGTATTTTTTTTTAAATAAAAAATACGTAATAAATTAATCATCAAAAATCGCTGTAAAACTCTAACACGATTATTTTTAAAAATTCATTCTTCTTACTTCATTCTTCTCTTCTCTCTTATTTATTCTCTCTTCATTCTTACTACATTATCTTTAATTACACATATCACGATATCTCACGATATATCGATCTAATTTTATCAAATCGACGTAATACATGTGTATTATTATCTTTCTACACTAAACATCTAAAGGAAAAATTCAAAGCAAATGTAGTATATAAATATTTTTCATCAGTACTAAATTATCAACTTAAAAAGTTATTAAGTAAACAAATTGCTAGTAAAACACGCGGTTAAAGAATAACATAGGTACTATTTATAAGGCACGGCGCGCTTTGTTTTTATTAACATTTGGAGTGTTTTAACAAGAATTACACCCCGTCTAATATTGGAAAGGGGTGCGACGCTAAGTTACCCCTTTGTGTATTTATCGACACTTGAGGTCTTAACTTTTGGAGGCGATGGCTTTAATTTTAGACGCTATCTAGAGGCCCCTTCATTATTTTACCGAAGGTAAATTCGTGAACTCTGCGTTTTATTACATTGTCTGTTGATTGGGGTTCTTTTTAATAGTCTAAATTCAAGAAGATATCCATGTGGATCGTACTTAAGTTGAAAACTCCAGGAAAACTTTCAAAAAACTAAATTGAATTTACTCGTCTTAACCGTACAAATCAGTCTGCCCTTGCCTGTTTAAAATCCGTTTTTAGCGTTTGTCCGTCCCTTTCACTTACATCTCACACTACCTATAAACTTTTTCTACGCTGCATCCATTACTTAGTTCGTTCTCTTACACATTCGTTCATTCCTTACATTCCAATCTGCTTCATGTAAGATGAACGAATCTCTCTCTTTATCTTCCGTCGGCCCCTCATGATTAAGGATCGTGATCATCACTGGATAGAGTACATTTAGAGTGTATTATTTGCCTCTATCGGCTTCTATCAATTGCGTGTCTCACAAGTTCCTGAAATCTGTGGCTTTTCCTGATGCGTTTATGGTGGCTTCCTTAGTAGTTTTTGTACTTTTTCTGAAATGCAAATGTTGTTTTTATTATTTTATTGTGTGTAATTTATCACATCATATCTTGATATTCTTGTGTGTCATAAATCTTTTTTTTAACTTAGCTAAATTTGGATGAGGTCGAGTTCTTTAGTTGACAAATTCCATAGAGTCCATCTGGTCAGAGACCGGCCTCTGCGCTTGCCTTCTGTGTTCCCAACTATCAACTTTTCCAGACTCTCATTTTCCCTTCGTATTATGAGATAAATTAATACCGGCGTCAATTACAAATCTTAATTTAAAATATGAGATGGATACTGTTACTGATAGGTAATCCTGATACAGATAAAAGAATAGTAGATTGTTAACCAGGGGCTGAAATGGGCAGCTTTTACCCAAGTTAAACACTCCACTTTTCATTTCGAATGCGATGAAAGTAAAAAATACAACTATAAATGTAAAACTACTTCTGTAACTTCTTAAAGAAAATCTTGAAGGAAGCTTTACAAAAGTGTAGAATATTTAACAAAACAACGGCATAATATAGGTATTTTGTTTTATTGAAAACATAGGTAACTTTGTTTCACTGTTCAGGTTAACTTTCTATTGTACTTGAAAAGTGATCAGAATAAATTCAAAAAATTCTACGGCAATTGCCTTGAGCGGGTGATAAACTCACAATCGGTTTTCTTGGAGTCCAATCAGTACCCTTTTCCGAGTTTACCTATTCATATATCAATGTTTGCAGTACAAAACTTTGAAAACCTATAACCTAACCTCAAAATATCCCAAAACAAACATCACATATCATCAAATATTATACCAGCTATTGTATTGAGTATTGGGTGCTATATTCTTTGAACTAATTACATTGTTGAATGTTGATATCAGATATTACTTTAGAAATCGAAAACTAAAATTTGTAAACAACAGCAACAAGCAAACTTTTTAACAACAGATTAAAACAGACATTAAGGATACCTAATTATACACAATTTGTTTTCACATTACTTATTCAAATACAGTGTTGCTAACCACGATATTTTAAATTTGCCGCGCTTTTGTACAAACAGAGTTGTGTTGTTCTTATTGTATGACTAATCTTTTGTATGAATTAATAAGTTAGTATGAATTAATGTGTAGCTGTATAACTTATTGCCATTGCTTACCTGAACATCTTAAGGTTTAAAAAAACTTTTTAGGTTTATTCCTTCTTGTCACCGCTAAATGAAACACTTACATTTGATCCGAAAAATTAAAATTAATTCACGAATTGTGGATCTTTTCGTATGATAATCGTTACTATAAATTCCAATATTTTGAGCGAAAGAACTAGACTCTTGGATTTGTTTCTGGGGTGAGTAAATAAGAATATTGTTGACGCTTTGTTCTGCTTCGTGCATAGAAGTCGAGAACCGAGAGGAATATATTAGTTTGCGACCCTAGGCCCGCCATGCATCGTTTTCCACCCGCTTCATAAATAAACAACAACCCACTTTCAGAGCATGAGAAATGAAAATACTTACTTACTTACTCCGCTGGCTCAGCGACCCAAAGTGAGTCTTGGCCTCCGACACCAGAGTGCGCCATTTTTCCCGGTCCTTTTTTTTTTTTTTTTTTTTTTTTAAGAGGGGAAAATGCGTTACGCATACCGTCCGGGTGCGGGGATGGACCCGGAACGGTTATGTGGGACTCCCTGTTGGGCTAATGAGACCCCAGGTGTACCCACTAAAAACCCCTCTATTTGCCACCAGTGTGCTGTAGCGGTGGGCTGCCGGAACGCTCGCGCTTAACTTCTGCAGCACCACCAGCACTTTGTCCGATTTACCGGACCGCCTCCGGAGGCCAGTGTTGGCCTCTTTCGTCAGTTGCCGTGTATGACGGCCGCCCTCGCAGGGACCTGGAGGTGTTCGGATGACAGACGTCCCCGTGCCTGTCATCCCAGGTTCCCTTACGGAGGCATGCGGCGGTCGTTAGCGACTCGCCTGCGCCCAATGCGTCTGCGGCGCCGTTGGTGGGCCGTTGGATCGACCTCCCTGGCCCGTTCCGCTTGCTCCTTCTGGAGCAGAACTCTCTCGCAGAAGGTCTTTAGAGCCTGCCATGACCTGTCTTCACCCACCATAGCTTTAACTACGGCGGGCAGTGTCAGGTCGGGCCCCACCGCGGCTACGAGGTCGTCGCGTTCCGGCCCCCACGCTAGGCATGCTTCTAGCGTGTGCTGCGCGGTGTCTGATGCGGCACCGCACTCGTGGCACTCCTCGGTGGGCTCTCTGCCGGCAATTTTGTGCAGGTATCTCCCAAAGCAACCATGCCCGGAGAGAACCTGCACGAGCCGGAAAGTGAGAGCCCCGTGTGACCGCTCCAGCCACTGGGTCATGACTGGCCGGATCGCCGCTATAGTCTGGGCGCCGTCGCTCCAGACAGTCCACCCACTTAGCTATTGCCTCGCGGGAGAGCTCCTCACGCTTGGCGTCTATCTCACGCGGTGCTGGCCAGACATCCTGTGCCCGCGCCTCCTCGCGCCACGTGAATAGTGACGCTAGGGTCCTCGCGTGCAGTTCCCACGGCACGGACCCGGCCAGCACGCATGCGGCCTCGCCGGATATCGTGCGATAGCCCCGTATAGACCTGATAGCCATCACCCGTTGCGCTCGGCGAAGTAGGGTGATGTTCCCGCCACTAAGGTCCCTGGCCCATACTGGGGCTCCGTACAGGGCCATCGAGCGAATTACTCCAGAATAAAGGCGTCGGCACGACGCTTTCGGCCCCCCGAGATTCGGAAGCAAGCGGCCGAGCGCTGCAGCTGCGCCAAGCAGCCTTGGAGTAAGCCGTTCGAAGTGCGCCTGGAATGTCCAACGGCTGTCCAAAGTGATGCCCAGGTACCGCAACGTTCTTTGGACAGCGATCTGGACACCTCCCACGGTTATCTGTGATCCGGCTCGGGGCGCTTTTCGAGGTCCGTGAAAACAGATAGCCTCGGACTTGTTTAGGGCGACCTCGAGGCCTAAACGCCTTATTTTCCAAACGGCATGGGCTACGGCAGCCGTGGCTAGGATAGCGGCCTCTCGAAAAGACGCCCCACGCGCTGTCACAAGGGTGTCGTCGGCATAACATACCAGGTCGACTCCAGGCAAACGGGCCCCTCGCAGCACCCAATCGTATCCGATGTTCCACAAGAGCGGACCCAGTACCGACCCCTGTGGAACACCGCACACCATTTCCCTTCGCCCCCACTCATCCTGCCCGGGAAAGGCCACGAACCGCTGGAGCAGGTAGGCCCTCACTATTCGGCTGAGATGGTGGGGTACCTGGTGGTACAGTAACGCTTCATGTATGCAATCCCAGGGGAGAGTGTTAAAGGCGTTGGCAATGTCTAGTGACACTGCCAAGACGACCTCACCCTGGGATACTGCGTCCTCCGCTATCTGTTTCACCCGCAGGATCGCATGGACGGTTGAACGCCCACTGCGGAAACCATACTGGCAATCGGCCAGATCTGGCCCGACCATCGTTAGGTGCTTGATGAGACGGTTCGCGATGATTCGCTCAAAGAGTTTGCCGATCTCATCAAGCAGCACGATGGGCCGGTAGGCAGACGGTGAGTCCGCAGGACGACCCTCCTTCTTCAATAAAACCAGCCGACCAATCTTCCAGGCATCGGGAAAACGCCCCTGCTCCAGACAAGAGGTGTAGAGCCGTCGTAGCCTCGACTCAATGGCGTTCATGGCCAGAACCCAGACACGACCCGGGATTCCGTCTAGCCCAGGTGCCGTGTTTTTAGCCCGTAGCCTAAGAACGGCCACTTTCAGCTCGCCTTCGGTGACATTTGGTGTCTCCACCTCCGCAGCCTGCTGCCTTTCAACCGCTCCGGGTAGTGCCATGGGCGGTGGGAGTTGCTGGGGCCTGCGCGGGAACAGAGCCGCAACTACATCGTCCAGCAGCCGAGGCTGGAGACTCTGCGTTAGCGGGGGGGCCCAAGGCCGAAGCTTTTGCCTCACAAGCTTGTATGGCCTTCCCCACGGATCGCTATTCAAGGTCTCCAGGAACTCCTCTCGTGCGTGGTCAATGGCCTGACTGATGGCGGCTTTCAGTGCCACTTTTGCCTCCTTGCCACTTTTGCCTCCTTGCCACTTTTCCCGGTCCTGCGCTAACTCTTGCCAATTGGTAACTTGGAGTGCGCGCAGATCCGCGCCGACCATGTCACCCCATCGATACTTAGAGCGGCCAACGGGGCGTTGACCTCCCGGGTCCCGGGCGACCGAGGTATGCTTGTTTGGCCTTACGATCTTTCTCCATCCTCTCCAGGTGCTCGAGCCACCGGAGTCTGTGGGCCTTTGTCTCTCCTATGATATTAGGCTCAGCCACCAGATCTTCAATTTCTTGGTTTTGTAGGGCTCTCCAGCTTCCATCCGGATGTCGCTTTGGCCCAAGGATCTTCCGAAGAATCTTCCGTTCAGTGACTAGCAGCAAGTTCTCTTCCTTAAGTGTCAGTGTCCACGCTTCGCATCCGTACATTAGTATTGGTCGCAGTACGATTTTATAAATGCGTATTTTGGTGGATTTGCTTAGAAGTTTGGACACTAACACTTTATGAAGTGCAGCCGTGCATCTCAAGGTGTTCTGAACTCGGACGATGATCTCCTCATCACGAGTGTTGGTGTTTGTGATGATGCAGCCCAGGTACCTAAATTTTGCCACACCTTTGTACGTTATATCTCCAGCATGTAGGTCTTGCGGTCTGTTACGGGTATTTTTGTAGCGTTTCATGTGGAGATACTCTGTTTTTTCGTGGGATATCCTTAGGCCGACCTTCAGAGCTTCATCTGCCAGGACAACCGCCTCACGCACCTCGTCTGTAGATGACCCTAGTAGCGCCAGATCATCTGCGTACCCTATCACCTTGTGCTTTCCACCTAGCTCTAGTCCTCCTTCCAGCGCTAAAACCTTCCTTAGGACATACTCCAAGACTAAGTTAAAAAGCATAGGCGACAAGGCATCACCCTGTTTCAGTCCCGTAACTACCGAAAAGTCGTCAGTGAGTTCACCCCCGACGCGGACCACCATCTTGCTTTCTCTTGTAGCGACCTGTATCATGCTGACCAGTTTGTTAGGGATGCCAAAATTCCTTAGAATGGAGAAGAGAACGTTCCGGTCTATGCTGTCGTACGCTTTGGTGAAGTCCACGAACACAGAGTGTATACTTTGGCCATACTCCCATTTTTTCTCCATCAACTGCTTGAGGTGGAAAATCTGATCAATGGTGCTACGATTTCGTCGGAAACCACACTGATAGTCGCCTATGACTCTTTCCGCGTACGGTTCCAGTCTCCTGAGTAGCACATATGATAAGATTTTATAAGCAGTTGGGCCAGCAGTAAGGCTATCCCACGGTAATTCGCGCACTTCTTTTTGGACCCCTTTTTATGTATAGGGCAGACGACTCCTACATTCCACTCATCTGGTTGTCTTTCATTCCCCCAGATTCTTAGCACAAGCTCATACAACCTGCTCTGTGTCGCGCCCCCACTGTACTTCCACACTTCTGACGGAAGTCCGTCTACGCCTGGAGCCTTATTGTTCTTTAAGCTCATTATAGCTGTATGAAACTCCTGGAAACTAGGCGGTTCTACCACCTCTTCGTTGCCACTGGAAGTACAGGGTGTGAAATCGTCCGATGGAGGGTTGTTAAGAAGATGATGGAAATAGTTGCGCCATGACTTTTTAATCTCTTCGCTGTCAGTTATTAGATGAGATGAGAAATGAAAATACATTGCTTTTAAGGCTATCATATATTGGTGCATGAAGAGCAAAGTTTTTTTTTAATATTGACAAATTAAAAGCATAGTATAATTTTAGCCCTTTGGAAATTTGAAACGATAGTAGCTGACCGTAAACTGATGTATAAAGCTGAGTGAAACTATGTTGTCATGTCATATTCACATTATATGCATCTATTTCGTAAATGCACTCATGCAATACACGTCAAAAGAAAATAATAAAATAAGATTACATACAAATTACAATAATAATTTTTATTTATAATATAAATTCGAAAGTCATTTAAATTATTAAATTAATTTAGATTTTACATAATTCTTTCATGTCATAAAAGGCGTTTTCAATGAGCCATTGTTTCAGTTTGATATAAAAATAATTGATATTAACTAAATTTTCTATACAATTTGAAATCGCATTATACATTTTTGGAGCAATTACATATCAAGTTTGGGTAGACTTCGTTTCTCTACATTTAACTGTCAATAACCTCCTCTTTGTCTACACAATAATAGCAGCTAGTCTATGATGGTCGGGTTTTTATCGTTTACCGACGTTGCTGTCACGTTCTAACTAGTATGTATGTGCGAAAGTGACGCATAGCGTGATAAGCGATAAAATGGCAACCATGCTAACCCTGCTGGCCTATGAAACTCTCTACGCGAATTCGAATCGATCGTCTTTTGTCTCGGTGTTGGTACTGACACACGGGCTGCGTATGGGCAGCCGCCGCCAGTATTATACATAAAGTATTTCTAATCAATCTAATCATAGGCAACCCTAGCGTTGTGCGGGAGAGAGAGGGGCCGAGCATCAATTTATTTTTTCTACTCCAGCACTTCTACCTGTCAATTAGATGACTGAAAGCTATATTAAAAAGTATACATTATAACGTTGTCTGTGGTATTCTATAAGACTACCGTAAAGCGATGCTCTAATGGATTTTCATACAATATAGATTAAGATTTAGATTTTTTTATTTCACAACATATGATTACAGTATAAAGTACATTAATGTCAATCTATAAGAATCTACATTGTGATCGTCAAAGCATGAAATCGAACATAATATAAATTAACATAAAACATATTCACCTGGAAATGGATCGTCAAAACATTATGAACAATAAGTAGGTATTATGAAATAAAGAAAAATGTCAAATAGATGTAGAACCAATATTCCAATATTCAATCAAATCAAGGTAATCAATATAAAATATAATATGAACACTGTCGGCTTTTTTTTGTAGTTTGCATACGTATTTTACATTCTGCCGACTTTTTGAGATTTTGCTTTTTTGCTAGCTGTCTTAGAAAGACTAGCGTATGCAACCTCTTATAATTGGTTCTTAAAATTTTCAGGTCTATTAATATAAGACTTGACTTCGTCTAGTTTTGTAACGGCAACCCTAAGTTTTAAGAACCCTTATTATATCACTGTTGCATAAACTACTATTCGCGTAGTGTTCAAAACGGTTTGTATTTGCTTTTTCTATGAGAGATAATTATCTGTTCTTTAGAACTATTACATAATCTGTGACAATATGTATAATATTTAGTATCTCAATTTTTATTTTATTATTATTCGCAATATTTAAAAAATAAGTAACATCAGAAATATATTAAATCAACCCATGATTTTAATTTCAGACACATTAATTTACGGAGTACGGGAAAAGTGCTCAAATCAAATCCTATCACATTGCAGCCTTCTAATTTACTGTAATAACTTCAATTATTCTAAAATCATTCGCAAATCTATCTGCTCACAATAGGGCTACCAATTACAGGAATTGAAGGCTAATGGAAATTTAAATGCCTTCTACCGTACACGTGGCGGACAATGCGCGGTGAGAACCCTAATTGTAGACTTTTAGTTTTTTGCCGAGTGTCAAATTGGCCATTGTCGGCGTGCAATGATGTGGACTCGCCTTTTCGTTTTTGCAGTAGGTAGTGAGTGGAAAATTGTCGCATGCTCTATTGAAGGTAAACTTTTCGTGTGATGTCCGTTAAAACGCACGGGCTTTTTAAAATATAGATGAAATGGCAAGATGGTGTTTGGTGAATAGCCGTACATTTGACGTGCACCTCCCCCGCAAAAATCGGCAGACTTTTTTCTATAGATAATGACATTGCCAGTTCGGCTGAGAGTCCAAGCTTTTTGTATGTTGTCATATAATATTTTTATTAAATAATAAAAAGGTTAGTGTTAAGGTAGTTTTTACTCATAAAGTTGACGAAGCTTGTGCGGATTGTTTATGTCTAATGGTACGTTGACGAAGCATGTGGCAGATTCCTTTTTTGTATACCTCGACGATTAAATAATTTGTTACTTAAATGTACTTAGGTGCTTATTTATTTGTAAAATAAACTTTCAACGGTATATTTTTAATGGTATTTGTGACATGACCAAAAATACAGCGTTTATAATTATAATACTAGGTGGTGCCCGCGACTTCGTCTGCGCAATATCTTTATAAATTGTAGCCTATGTGTTATTCTGATATAATAATTATAAGTTTCATTAAAAATTATTGTTAAATTTCATTAAAATTCATTCAGTAGTATTTAAGTGTATAAATAATTAATTGAAATGTGACGATGTACAAATAATACAAATAAATAATCTATCTATCTAAGTGAAAGAGTAACAAACATCCATACAAACTTTCGCATTTATAATATTAGTAGGATTAAATAAGTTTTGGCATAATCTAAAAACCAAAATATTGTGATTCTAGTTATAATAAAAATCAATTTATTTCTTTTGTACCATGATTGGCACATTCGTTAAAACTAATACGGATTATCCCTGTATCAGTAATAGAATCTTCAGTTAGGGGACGAGCTAGATAATAATTATCGGCTAGATCAGAATTGAACCCCGTAGAGGGGTGAAAATATGTTAATGTCAATGTAAACATTATAAACCAAGTTCTACACAGATAACAGGAATCTTAATAGCTTTTTAAAACTATATTTAAAGACTTATCAGGCGGCCCGTTCACGCATTAGTAATATATATTTTTAAATAAAACCATATATACGCTCAATCGCGACGTTGTCAAACAAGGGGTGTTCACAAAAAGTTTGACGCCTCGTTACGGCACATACGGTGTTAATTGGCTGGCGGCAGTAACGTTCTTTTTCCTTGTTTGAAAGGTAAAATTGGCTTTATTGCTGATTTTGCGAGGCGTTGGTATATAGTTTTTACGTGAAGTTTTCTTGTTATTGAAAGCTATGTACATTAAAATTTATTTATTGAAATTCTTATAGGTAGGTATAAGTCTCAGGTATCAAGAGCGGAGTTAATTTTATAAAGTAGGTACATTCTCGAGAACCTTCTGAGTACTTAAACTTTGGGGATCGTTTAACTCGAGATAATTTCCCATAAAAAACAGGAACATTTTCGAAAACGGCACGAATCTAGTTTTCACTCAATTTCGTAAAACCAAATAAAAGCAACCGACAAGTCGACTTACACTTCTTCGTAAAATTCCACAGCAAGAAGCACCGCTTTAATAAAGTGAAACATTCATTTAATTTTACAATTTGAACGCTGGCCACACCGCGCCTGACAGCAGAACAAATGTGATGTCGCCTGTCAAATTAGTGACGGTCAGGGCCGCCATGTTGCTTTTTTAATTTCGAATATCGACGCTGTTATTGAGCGCGTCAGCTCATTCGGAAACTGTGCCCGGTGAATTGTAAATAATTGGTGTAATATTTCTGAATACATTATCGTACGTGTCTTTGACGGAACTGTTGTCATTGTTATTAGGATTTCGCACTATTCCTTAAAGGGTAATGTCAGCAAAAGAGAAGCCATCTTTATATGAATATTTCACGATTTTCACGAGTGAGCAAGTGTCTCTTTCTCATTCGTGAAATATTAATTGAAAAACGTGTAAATTTTTACGGCTATACGCATCAACCTTGCTATACGAGATGTAAGGATATATATAGGATAAGGTCTTGAAAATATGAAGAGTTATGTTTAAAGGATTCGTCGTAGATTGTAATGATACAAAATAAAGTAATTCACGTAATCATTTCAATTGTCAATTTCATCAATGACAATTGACATCGTTTTTGGTCACGTTTTCAATATTTGACAAGCATTCTTGTCATATTAGTACTGTGGCATAAACTAAGTTGCAAATCAGGGGCCTATTTAATAAACATTACAAGTCGACAATTTTGTAGAAAAGTAACATATTTGTTAAATTTTACTACAAGTATTGTTTAATAAATCCTACAAATAAGTGAGAATCTTACAAGTAAAAAGCTTACAATTATTGTCATTGTAAACATTGTTTAATAAACGTTTACATATGTAAAAAACGCCTGTCAGTTCAATGACAATATTGTACACATAATTGTAATTGTAAGATACAATTTAGATAAAATGTAAGTTTTTTCTACTAGTTCTTAAATAAGGGTAGACTATTTTTTTTGAATTTGGTTTACCAACTTAAATCATGGAAAATTACTATTTTATCTCTAATTTATACGAAAATAAAGATATATTATTCGGTCGGTTTAGTGAAAAGTTCACTCATGAGTCATGACATGAAAATCAAGAAGTGGAAAGATATTGCTGAGTAGACACATTTTTTATGCAGTTATGCACTGTTCCTATGGAAACTCCATGTGCATGTACCACATGATATTGAGAGCCACAGCCCATCCAGTGCAATGCACGCAAAATCTGTTCAGGCGTCGTAAGGGCTGCATTTCTTTTTGTATCATGTTCAAGATCACGCCCTATTTTTAAAAGTAAATTTTCGACGGTAGTCTTGCTCACGCGAAATTTTTCGTTGAACGAAATATCCGTTACTTCAAAAGTAAAATGAATCCTTTTACGATAAAAACTCGCCGATTTCGTTGAATAACAAGTTGAATAAAATACTATTGATCGTAAAGCACACTTCAAATCAAGTTTTGACATAGGATGAAACACCTGCCGGAATTGTATTACAATTTACAAAATATGTAAACTTGTCAATGATGTGTTTAATAAAGTACATTTCCATACAAATTTGTAAACTACCACCTGTAAAGTGAAAATGTTTATTAAACAGAATTATGTAAAATTGTAGATACAACTATACAATTTTGTAAATTTTCCACTGTGACAAATTTGTAACTTATAATTTTTATTAAACAGAAACTTGTATAATTGTAACCTGTCAGCTACAATTTACAATTTGTAGTGTATATTAAACAGGGCCCAGCTCTTCTTCTTGCGCACATTTGTCACATATCACAAATCATATATTTGTCGCATAAGGACATAAGTACATAGCATAAGCTCATATACCTATACATTTCTGAGATTGTACAACTTACACATTTTGACTTTTAGTCACCGGATCGTTCGAGGACTCCGTTGCTGTCCTGGATTTTATATAAAAAGCATCACGTAACGCATTCCATGTACCATTCCATGCTCATCCTTCTATGCCTTCGTTTTCATCACATGCTGCTCAAAATACATATTTTTTATATGTATTTACATATAAAAAACCTCATGTATCTAGAGCGAGACGATATTCACGTTATTAAAACAACTTTATTGCGGAGTGGCAACACTCGCGGCTGAACGCAAATTTGTTTGCTGCAAAAATTCCAAGTCCGTACGAAGGGGAAACTTTGACTGCTTCCGTAATATGTATTAACTGCCACAGATTATGCACATGGAGACAGGATTTCGTTCCTGTAGTAAGATATCAGGATCTATCGAAACTTTGGTATGCTCATCTCTTTTGCCAAGAATAACCAAGTGTAATAAAGAGGGAGATGATGTTCGGACCTGATTATATCTCATATTACACTGATACCGCGCGTCTGTATACTGACACTTCTTACTCTTCGCTCGTTTTGCGATAAGCAAAGTGGTAGGTAGGTATTATGCGTGCACTTTGTATTAGTGTGTGGGAGGTTTGTGTCTTAGCGATGTGTATTGGTCGATTTTTTCACATCATGTATCGATTAGCGGGTAGGGCTAAAAAGAGGATAATTTACGTTTCACGAAGAAAAAAAATAAACAAAGAAATGATAATGAGAATAGGTTTATACTGGGGCCATTAGGTTTATTAGTGGCATATCACTTTCTTCACTGACTCCAACTTTTACAATGAATTATACAGAGTGTTCTTGAGCATTTGCTTTAACTTCGTCATGTGGCTTGGTATAATTAAGGAAACAGAATGGCATAGTAAGTTTTATTGAATACGTAAAAAAAAAACTCATTTACATGTTGCATCAACCGCTAATTTAAAACGGGCATTAGAATTAACTTTACGAAGTGTGTGTGGATGTCAAATACTCATACTCCGTTTACGCACATGCAAATCCCATATGAGATAAAATTAAATTAGTAGTTATTTTCTAAATAGAACTAATTAGAATACCGGTGTCTTTGAGAAATCAATTTTAACTAAAGAATACATCCTTGAATTTAAAGCAATTACTCAAAAAACTTTGTATGTATAAGGTAGAATTTACCAGCGCTCCACGCTGCACTAATATTCGACATGAGCAATTTATGTCAACGTATTTTTTTATTTGAATAGCGAAGAATTTTTTATATTAGAAATTTAACCTTGTCACTTTGATATAAAGTGCCCATATCGAAGTATGCACCATAACCATGTGGGCAGCGTCGAGCACTAATATTTTTACCTTAGTTAAGTTTACCCAAATATGGTGTTTTGCGTATGTATCATCGCGTTTGAAATTGCATGGGCATGAATGAATTCATTCATAAATTTCCCATGCACTTTTGAACTCGTGTTTACATATGACATGTCTATTTTCCTGTCTACATTCATCTTTGCCGTGTACCGTTTTAAAAATGAGGCGAAGTAAGAAGTAAGCTGGTTCGATGTTATTTAATTTCGTGAGTACCCGCTAGCGAATTATATATAATACGCAAACTTAGGCTCTTACATGATACAAGAGTTTCATAAGCTGCGGTTATGGAGATCGAGGTTTATTTTTGCCTGACTGAGGGTCCCCCCTTGGGTTATGTTCTGCGAGCGACGACTATTACACATACTATAAAAAATCGCTACTTATACCTGGGTATATTTATGAACGTGACCATTTAGTCAGAATTTATTAAATTAAGGAACTATACAATTTTAAAGCATGAATTAAATCATTTATTAAACATAATAAATGCTTTGATTCATGTTTTCAAGTAGTCACACTACTATATATAAATTATAAATTGAAAGAGATGTAGTAGTTAAGGAACTACCTTGATTCTGATCTTGACATCTGAAAATTATTTTAAGCTATTTAATTCGTTTTTAACCGGCAGTTGTTTCAGGGTTCCGCAACCAACAAAGAACCCTTATAGTTTCTCCATGTCTGTATGTCCGTCCGTCGGTCCGTCCGTCCATCTGCGGCTTAGCTCAGTGACCGTTAGTACTGGAAAGCTGATATTTAGTATGAACATGCATACCAATAATGCTGACCAAGTGGTAAAATAAAAAGTCGAAAAACTTTTTTTAGGGTACGTAAAGTGGCAGGTGTTATTTTTTTCGTTTCAAACTTTAAGTGTGAGGTATCGTTAGATAGGTACAGTCAAGTGTAAAAATATGGTGGTGCACATCTTACTCAAAAATATGTCCCATAGCACCTTATGCCGGTGTAATAAGAGCGTAGTACCATATTTATGAGTCGATTATGTCGAACCATATTTTTGCACTTGACTGTACATAGAAAAAGAATAGGGGTTTCCTTACAATTTTTTTTAAGTGAACATTTTCGGAAATATTCACTCTGGAAAGCAATGTGTGTCCCCTCTAACTTTTGAACCGCAAGTCCAAAAAATATGAATAAAATCATGAATATAGAGGTTTATGTAGACTTTCTAGGAAAATGATTTTGAACTTTGTCAGTTATGCCATTTTTGATTTTCTGCAAAAAAACGTACCTTCTCGGTTAAAAGGGGGTATAAGTGGTAAGCTCGTAAGTCGTCCTTTTTTATTGTTATAAGCATAGTATGTCTATTAAATCCCTTTTTAGGTTCGCCTATGGTGACGGAGGGTCAACTAAGGAACCCTACACTCTTGGCCGGTTTATTTTTTAATTATTTTATTTATTTCATACCGGATGCCCGGCGGACATACCCACTATGGACATCCCACAGATTCCCCATCGTATACGGCCGACAAATGAATAGCGTTTTGTCTTGGCACCGACTTCAAACGTATCAGTTGGAAGCGCGTATGTGCTGTCACCTCTATTTGTTTGATAACTCATCCTTTCCGAACTTTCCGAACCTTACAGCAATAAAAATGAATACATTTTATTTTACACTGCTTGAAGTAGGTTTTACTATTAGTAGTTATTTTTAAACCTTGTAATGAAGTGTGCAATAAGAAGTACCTACTCTATCTATTAACTTTTAAAACCAATATAAGCAAATAAAGATTTGAAGGTTTATTTGGCTATTCAGGAATGCGCTAAAATCAACAAGAAACATAGACGACCGGTTGGCGTAGTTGATAGTGACCCTGACTGCTATGCCGATGGGCCTGGGTTCGAATCCCGGTAAGGGCATTTATTTGTGTGATGAACACAGATATTTGTTCCCGAGTCATTGATGTATTCTATGTATTTGTATATTATATCGTTGTCTGAGTACCCGTAACATAAGCCTTCTTAAGCTTACTGCGGGACTTAGTCAATTTGTGTAAGAATGTCCTGTATTATTTAATTATTTATAAACATACAGTGAAAGCGAAACAGTAAATATTATTACTTGTATATTATTTTTTTGGTTTGGTCCAATATACCGATTTTTGGTAGCTAGTTAGCATCTCTTTGAAAATTTTGGTTCGGTTTGAAGCTAAGTATATCTTTTATGGAATTCGATTTGGCTGAACTTGCTTTAAGGCTGATAGGTAATAGGCAATTTCCAACATTTTTCTAGATATTGAAGGAACAACGAAGATAAATAAGACTTGAGATAAATTACGGGTAAAATGGTTTGATAAAAAATCCTTTGATATTACTTTACAGTCTGGTCCAATACAATCAGGGCTTGAATACCGGTATTTTCCCCATACAAAAGTACCGGTATTATGTCGGTTAGTTTTCGGTATTTTGTTTATTATTTTATTTTTGATTGGGTTATCTTATAATACGAATATGTTACCTAAATGCATGATCGAATGCTACATAAAGAGCATAAAATAGTTCAGAATATCCGGTTCCAAGCCCTGAACACAATAATACGATAGCATTAGTACATCGTGATGTACTGCGATCAAGAATAAGTATCAAATTAATCAAATTAATATTCAATCAAGTGAATACTATCATAATGATGGTTAACTACGTTGATTTTTAGAATTATTTTATAATTTTTATCAACCTTTTCCTCGCCATGTTAACAAACTCAGAGCTACGTCACCCAAGTGTAAAAACTGAAGTTGAATATTTTTAGTGTTTATTAATGAAAATTTATTTATTTATTTGATGACTGTTGATCTGTGGTCTTAGACCGATTAAACAGTCTTTGGCGTTGAACTTGCGGTGCCTAGAAAAGGTTATTAGAAAATGAAAATGACATTATGTCGCAGACGTCACACATGTGCTGTATTTCAATTTCGTCTGATCTAGCAGGATTCTAACCTACTTATGAACTCAATGGATCCCATAAAATCCTAAATTCAAATGAAGACTTATCGAAGAGACTCGAATATTTCGCAGGAGACCAAAGAGTTGGCAGTTTTCCTGCCCCACATCAGCTCATCAATCCATCAGCTTAACAATCCGAGGAAATGCTGCCAGCGTCTTCGGTGCCTACCATGCAGCGAAGACCATTTTTAGATAGTTTATGTTTAGCTACGTGAATACATGAAACTCAAATCATCAAAAAAGGCTTAAGTGACCAAGTCCAAAATGATTTTCCTATAAAATCTTCATAAAGTTATATTTTCATGGATTTTTTCACCATCGCTAGGAAGAAGAAAGATA
Organism: Lathronympha strigana; assembly: GCA_949128165.1. Lineage (NCBI taxonomy): Eukaryota > Metazoa > Arthropoda > Insecta > Lepidoptera > Tortricidae > Lathronympha > Lathronympha strigana. Next base: position 19,296,633 of record OX421905.1, read on the forward strand.
GGGATGTTAGGGATGAACTTTTTAGGCTCTGAAATCGCGACGTTAAACTCTGGAAATCTTCATGTCCTGTGCTACAAATAACTTGTAACTACCTTGGACTAAGCACGAATATAATAAATTATTATGATAAATTACAGCATAATTTAATAAACTAATTCTACTGCACCGCACTAAACCCAGAAACCTCAGACGTACACATGTCTGGCCTTTGCGGGCTCGCTAATTATAACTACAAGGTCGTATGTACGCGTCTAATTGCAGGGTGTTTGGTGAGCTGATTAACGATTGAAGGCGGAAATCCAAACTGAGCAATAGCTTGCCAGAAACAGGATATTTATTAATATTATTTATTCCATCCCTAATCCCAAAAAGTCCTAGTTTACCCTTTGGGTTGGAAGATCAGATGGCAGTCGCTTTCGTAAAACTAGCGCCTATGCCAAATCTTAAGATAAGTTTCCAAAGCGGACTTCAGGCTAACGCGTAGAGGTAGCAAGTTGAAATAAATACCACATACACAAGTCTACGGTCCCTTGAACCTGTAAAAAAACCAAACCTCTACGTCAACGCAATCAAAAGATACGGCCCATTATATCGCATTTCCCATGCATTTGCAATGGAAATCAAATAGTATAGGGTACTTCCAGTTGACCTAGAATCACGAAATTTGGTAAATGCAAGAACTTGTAGCACCAGTACAAGATAAAATCCAAAAACCGTATAATTGCCGCGCACTGAGAGTTCCACGCCATTTAAAAATACTAAGTACTTGAAGTCATAAATTTATCATTTGTGCGGAACCCTCGGTTTGCGAGTCCGACTCGCACTTGGCCGGTTTTTTTATATTAATTATAACTAATTATTTTATACAACTTTTAACATACTCGTAATATTTCCACTAAATTCGGGGTGTTCCAAAAAAACAACACAGATAATTAAACACATCCCTGAGCCAAAGATAACTTATAGAATCAAACTAAATCCTATTTATTTTCCAGCGACTAAAAGGGCAAACGTACCGACATTGCCCATGAGGGTAAAAAACCGAGGGTCAATTTATTTCTGAATTGATAACCCTTTTGATTGTTGACAATGGCAGGTCAGGGTTTGATTACTGAGGCCAGTCAATCAGAGACCTCATATACGGTTTGGATTAGATTGTCAAAGAGTTTCCACAGTCGAAGAGTGTACCTACATCGCGCTGTTTTGATGTCAAGAACTGTTTTCATCCGACTGGCGAAAGAAGGTTACGTTTTGAGCAAACATAGCCATGTATCTAAATTATTTAAGTATGTCGAAAACACAATACACAATGTTTACAGAAAAGATGGGCATAAATGGTTGCCGCTCCGTATATGTCAAGTGCTTAGGGCATGCAATACCGGGATTTATAATGGATCCCGGTATTTCCCATACAAAAAATCCGATATTGCCAGCCCAAGGTGTGCTCCCAATATAAAAATCTCGAAAGTCCCGGTTCCCGCTGTACAAACTCAGGCTCAGAGGTGAACCTTTAAACCGAAGCTGAAATTGTTCGTCGATTGTTATAGTAACAGTATGTCCACAGAAAAAAAATTCTTCTGTAGTAGGTATAGATGCCTACCCGTAAAAAGCCCTTGCCAAATCCTCGGGAATCAGCTTACGCGTCTATATCACGTGTAATTGCGCGGGTACTGGGGCCCAATCAGCGCGACACGTGTCGCACAATGCACCGCTTTTGCACGCATTCCGGCCGCCGGTGCACGGGCGGGGAGAACGCGGCGTTTTTTTGACGGCTAGTGGTTCTAGACCGGTCACGACTTTGCGAGACAACAAATCGCCTCCTTAGCCTAATATGCCTCGTTTTTATTTTCAGGAAAATTATTTAAAAGCTGGTATATTTGCCTCTTATTTTCATTACCATAACGTTAACAATAGAAATAAGTAATCATATTTTAATATTTCCTAGAGATGAATGAAATAATTGATGAAACGTAGGCAAAATTGACCGTTATTTTTCTAATCTTAAACAAAACAAGTTATAGGTAGGTAACGCCTATGACGCTGGACATATGTATTAATGTCGTGTTTATCCTGAACGAGATCATTATGAATTTGCTAAGTTTATGGCTGTTTTCTATGAAGGCATGTATGTATACATATGTATATGTGTTGTTATGCGGTTGTAGATGTCGTTATTTTATTAATACTTATAGAAAATATCGACACCTAATACCGGTAGTATATATAAACTTTACTCGGTTTAAGGCTAGGTCGATATGTATCAGATTACTCAGTTATTCGATTTAAGTCGGTTGCTATCTTGATACTTCACTATATCTCTCCATTTTATAAATTTTGCATTAATGCCCGAACGAAACATATTTCAAATCGAAGAAATGAAATGAAGAAAGCTGAAAATGCGTTAGTAATCGCGGTGATCAAATCAAATATTTGCGTTGAATTACCACACTTTAAGGCTTCGGCAGCGTTCCACCCGCCCGTTTACCCGCGACCCCCCTTAAACCCCGTGGGACGCGCGCGACACATTGCATGTGACGGATTAACATTATCATTTGACACTGCATTTATTTAACTACAAACCCGATGCTTGTTGTAGCTGTGTGGGTAGCGAAACACTGCCATTCCCGATTTGTTTCACTTCATTACTGATTGATAACACCATGAGTGCGTTGAAATTTGAAATGTATACGAGTACATTTATTATTTACCTCCATGGGCACTTTATGCCAAAGTCATATTAGGTATGAACAACGAAGATTTTTCGATATTCGTATTTACTCGTATGTAAACCTTGTCACTTTGACATTAAGTGCCCATGTCCAATGCTAGTGCATCGTCGAGCACTAGTAATTTTACTTTATACGTTCGTAGATTATGATAGCACTGATTGTGAAAGTGTTAAGTAAACGTGATAATTTTATAGAATATTGTCTTCTGTTACCGCGATTGTTACACGGATTAATCGCGTTTATTAACACCGTGACGTTTCCAGCAGTTTACAGTACTCGTTTTCACAGGGTTAAGATACGAACGATAGAAAGGTAGGGTCATGATGTTAATAAACACGATTAATCCGTTCTAAAGTGTTTTATTTCAATTTTATAGAAGTTAGACGTTTGAGATAACACTTTAAACTTTGACAGTTTATTTTGGAGCTTGGAAGAGATATCTTGGTTTGACTCTACTCTGCATAATATGTTATGCTTTTATACATAGCATAGTGTCTACATAGTAATTTTCACGCATGTATCTATCTGTTGACGAATAAGCAATATATGTGCACATTGTACCAAGGTAATGTAGGTACAGTTATTCAAGTGTAATACAAAATAAACCAATAGACAAAGTAGCTTTTCCCCAGAGATTTTATTTTAATAATCTAAAATAAAATATACAATACCTACTAATTTACATCTAAAAGTGTAACTAAACTAAAACGAATATTAAATTTGATGAAAACTAAAATAATTCTAAAACAGACAGAATTAAGAACAATATTATTAACAAGGTTATTGATGGCATCAGTACAGCTTGTATTTCAATATTTCCCGAATTGACCAACACCTTTTCTCTAAACTATCACAGTGACTTTAAACCACTGTCCAACATGTCCATCTGACGCCCAGCTAATCTAACTTTACAACAAATTAAATTGCTGAATCCATTCCAAATGAGCACCGTAATTTGGTACATTTAATTTGGTACTTTCTGTACCGCCCGGAAGCCTTAGCACGGAGTTCCCAAATCCCCGGCCAACTTTAGTGGTAAGTAAAAGAGTGGATGGCTTCGTTGGGAAATTAATGAACGGGATTTAGTCTGCGATACGGTTTAGTTTGCGAATGTTGCAAGGGGATTATTATTAGTGTTTTGCTGGTAATAAAATTTCATTATGTGGATCTGATAAGTGATAATATAATTAACAGGTGCGTTATTAACTTTAAGAAGATAACGATACTTGTCAGAGTAAATACATTTAATTGAAATTTTTTGAAAATAAAATAAAACGTACTCGTAATAAAAGCATCATTGCTCGCAAAATATATACCATTCGCATGCCATGCTTGTGACGTTAGCTGACATTTTTGATTTGAATTGCCGGCCATATATGTTCGGACAATCCGTCAGATCTCCATAGTGGGCATGTCCGCCGGGCATCCGCCAGATAAAATTATCGGCAGATCCGGCAGATATGCCCGAACGTATATGCCCAGCAATGGAAACAAATCTACTTAGACTTGCTCACTGACAGGTCAAACGACATGTTTCTTTAAAATAAGTATATGCGTTCTGGGTATTGGCAACAATACAATACAAATACTCTTTATTGCACACCTTAAATGAAGTAAATACAGATAAAACAGGTAACAAAAGAAGAAAGGCGGTCTTATCGCTAAAAAGCGATCTCTTCCAGACAACCTTTAGGTAGCGGAAACTAATAAAAAACAAAAGGAAGTAGGCGTTGCAAAATAGACAGAGAAGTGGAAATTGCACAGCCATTATAGTATCAAACTAAAAAAAAAACATACAAACATATAAATAAATATATACAGTGCCAACCAAATAAGGAGGAAGCAGAGAAGAGTGTCAGTAGTGTCACAGACAAGGTAAGTAGTGAGCTTGAGTGAGGAGCTTTTTAAATGATGTCGAGGATTGAGCGCACCTTACGTCAAGAGGCAAAGAGGTAAAACTTCGAAGAGGATGACGGGACAGAAAGTAGCAAATTCCGGGAGGACCTATCTGAACGGAGATAGCTGAACCGCACATTAAGATAGCGGGGAGTTGCAGGGTTGAAAAGTACCGAATACAAAAGGGGCAGAATGTGAGAGTTACTTACGACGAGAGCGAATAGTGAGCCAGTTGATCTGGGGAGACATGGTCATACTTGCGTAACCCAAATATGAACCGAATGCATAGATTTTGGATACGCTCAAGTTTATTATGTTGTTCCTCAATGAGATCGAGATATGAAGCGTCAGCGTAGTCCAAGATGGGAAGGAGAAGATTTTGAGCAGGAAAATGAGCAAACCAACTGCAGCGAACATCTTCCTGCTAACTTCGCCCACCTGAAGGCCTAGTATAAAAATTGTACGACATTAACTCCTCGACCGCGTTAGCGTATCGGGAGTTCAAATTATGTTTGCCGTTTATTTAAATCATCCGGCAACTTTCATATTTTGACCCCTCGATACGCTAACGCGGTCGAGCGAGGAGTTAATGTCGTACAACTTTTATACTAGGACTTCTGAGGTCCCCACGATAAAGTCTTATCCATAATGATACCTGGGTTTTTCACTTGATGTGAGTAGGGAATCAAAACACCGTCAAAATGAATAGGCACAAGACTATTGAAGTAAATTTTGGGAAGTAGTTTTGAGCTACCAATAATAATAGCTTGGGATTTAACTGGATTAACTTTAAGCCCAAAACTGCGACTCCGATTCGAGATGCTCTCTAATCACTGTTTAAAGTATCGATCACAGATGGAAGTTCACCGGTGACTCCCTGCTTGTAAATTTGAAGGTCGTCGGCATAAAGGTGATATTGCGAAGAAAGGTAAAGGAGACAACACGCCGCCTTGCGGGACGCCGGCCAACGTGCTGCACCAAGAAGAAAGGAAGTCATTCACCTTTATGCGCTGCCGACGGTCAAATAAAAAACTATGAAACCATCCTACCAACAACTTGTACATACTATTACTTATATAAAAACGAATAAATATCAGTCAGCCTAAAAACCGTCTCGAATCCAAGTGGCTATCACAACCCAAACCGGCAAACACTGACATCAAATATCGAAATAGTGTCAAGAAAAATCAAATCCGATAAATTGCATCTTAGAACAGATCAAAGCATCCAACTCGCGCGCAACGGGGCATATAATTGTTCAATGTTCAGCGATCGAGCAAGACTAACGTCGCTAGTCGCTTCCTAACACAACTCTAGAGATTTCAAGATAGGATTTAAATATAACTTCTGTTTTGAAGTCTGAGTCTTTTGAAATATTATCTTTCAGAGTTACAGTAACTATATAGTATATAGTTCAAGTATGAAGTTTTTTTGCTTGCACCAAAATGTCGCGCCTATTAACCAGTGAGGATAATACGAGTAAAAACCAATTATTCTTCGTCTTCTCCTTCTTAGCGTTTTCTCGGCTAATGCCACGGCTCAGGCAGCCTAGGGCCCGCTTTTATCCCCAAAATTTGGCGTAGGGGCTAGTTTTACGAGAGCAACTGCCAACTCCTTCCCATTCCCACCCAGAGGGTAAACTTATTGGGATTAGTCCCGTTTCCTCATGTGATGTTTTCATTCACCGAAAAGCGATTGATAATTATCAAATGATATTTCGTAGGCAAATAGGTACATAGGCAAGTTGCGAAAAACCCTTTCGGATTAAAAACAGACTTCCCGCTGGGCGACCAACGCTGCAACAACCTAGGGGACAAGTATTCAATTTGAACTCATTAGAATTATTTTAGAACTAGATTCGTTAGCTAACTACGCAAAAAGCTACCACCGATTCGGAAACGACCTCTTACTTAGAAGAGCCAGCAGGGCCGAGATCGTTTAAGTGAAAAATCATTAGAATTACCTAATTCTAATGATTTTTCACTACCACAAGTACTACTTGGGAAGATTAAATTAAGACATAGCACACGTATTACTTTGGATTACACCAAAATCTTTTTACATTACAACAAACCGGTTGTTATTTAGTTAATCATAACTACAATTCATCAAAATCCACTAACGGTTGCAATTATTCAGATGGATTGATTTTGTAAACCAAAAATAAGCCTTCAGGATAAGCTATCAGGAAACGTGGTGTTTTCAATGCGAGGCTAGTGTGTGTTGTTAACGTCCGTTCGCTAAAACGTGACCTCCCGCCACCAGAATTATCAATCGCAAGTCAGTTGACTTACTCAACTGACAGATCTACCAACTTAACAAGACTACGCCGCGGTTAACTACTTGACGTTTCCGTTTCCGTTAATGGAATTAATAAACGCTGTCTAATTAGTTCGCCAAACGGCCACTGGTAACGCTAGTGACGCTGCACGACGACATATATATTTGTGTAAAGACTAGTCGACTATCTACCCATTATGAAGGTAAAAATATAATAGTAGTTTATGTGATTGTATATAATAAATGGCATTAAAACTAGTGTGGGTTTATGAAATGAGGTGTCAGCCGAGTTTCATAGTTTTTTAATGCCTAATTATTTACAATTAGGTACATACTCGTACACTGCTTTATATACTTACACACATATCATGAGCTCTCCATGATGCGCTCAAAGCGCATATATGCTGACTGCCATTACCACTTTCAGGAATGAAAACGTTTCTGACATTCATGTTTTGACATTTATATTTTTAAAATTCAGAGACAAACTAGAGTTGGCCCCAATTTTCATATCGTTCGATATCAAATAACGTGCACTAAACGACATCTCGACTGATATTAAAAAACAGGTCAAATCAAATTTACTTGTGTCAAATGGGTCCGAAATTTGAAAAAACAATAATATTATCGAAATCAATTTAGCTGTAATAACATTTTCACAGATAAGAAATTTGTTGTAACAAAAAAGTTTATTATTATGGTGGCCTTTATTTGCGGTTTTTGAACGCAATCTTGAGGGCTAATGATATGTGGGTTTATAAAGGTATGTTTAATTTTGGTCATATCAACCATTATCCGAAGGTTTTTCAGTTTTCAATTTCCACTTGTAAGCGTAAGTAACTAAGGAATACGCTACCTTTGATCTGGTAGAGGTAGTACAAAATATTATCAGTAAGTAATTGAATTCCCGGGCAACCGAGACTGCCCATTAATAGGCGTCGGAAGATTAGCCTCATAAGGCAACTGTCCCCGCGATATTGTATCATTAATCTCGCCCGAGACATAATATACGCTCTTTGACTTGCCGATAATCTCGTCTTGCTGGCAATGGCTATCATTTGATTTTCTAACAACGGCCCCCCGTTGTTTCAAATTTGACCCCCGATAGGAAAGAGGCGTAAGTGTGTTATAGTTCCCGGAGTTTAGATAATAAAAAGCCTCGTTTGTCAGTATTGAGTCAAAATGTTATAGAATGGTCATTTTTCATTTTCAATATTCTAGTATTATTAGCAATATGACTTGCCGACTAATTTAATTTCATTTAATCATATGGCAAATTACAAGATTCGAGTCGTATTATTTACAATGGTTAAAGAATTAAAGGGCTATATCCAATGCCTTTGCCCAAAGGGCTGCGTCTTCAGTAGGCACGAGCAGGTCTTCATGGTTGCCATTAAACTTTATTTTCCACAGAAAAGGTCGATGTGCAACTGCGGAATACCATGAGGTGCATAACAGGAGCGGTCAAATCGACGCCTACTCGTTGGTTACCAGTCACAATTAAATATAAATCGAGATTAATCAAACGGCATGTCAAATCAAATTAAAGTAATTAACGATAAAATAATTTCAGGGTTTTCCCAATAGGGATCGTCATTACCGTAGTATAGCACCACACATCGGGTGTTTACGTTTTACCTCTCGCTCGCACCGAAGCAAAATTTAACTAGTGCGAGCAAGAGGCAAAACACAAATACCTTTAACTGCTGCAACTTTGCACGGAAATTCATGCTTTTTTTAAATAATTCCTAAAGTAAATGTTATCTGTGCTCTTGCTTGCATTGCGAAGTTAATCTAGATCCAAAGAAACATTAATGTAATATATTAAGGTTCAAAATACGCCAAATACTCATAGTTTTGCTTGTGGAATCTTTCAAAGTTGCAGTCAAAGTTGTAGCCAAAAGCTGCAACATTGCCCAGTGCTCCCAACATTATCTGTGGAAATATATATATGGAGTATTTAAAAACAGAAAGATTTTTTGAAGTGATAGCAGTAATACCACCAGGTCTAAGTAGAAAATACTAAATAACTACTTAAGTCTTTTTTACGACATAGGCAAAGCTGTGACATGTTCAACAGCATTTCCATACATCGCTTTAAACGTAAGCTAGGATTGTGCCAAACAAAATAGACTCAAGAATTTTGACGACTTTATAGAAAATTGCATAATTTTAAATCTTGTGTATTGAAATAATTGCAAATAGCAAGTAGGTATACAAGTGGATATAATTAAAACTGTTTCTTTTTTATACATGGGTATTTCTAATAAGTATTAAAAATTAACCAACATATTAACGAAAAATAGGAATAACAAAACATATATTATAACATATGTAATATGTGCTTGGCTAATTTTTACGTCGAAAATATCCAAAATTTTCTAAACAGATCTGCTTATGAGAGCACCTACTTAATGTTGACAACAAAAAAACTACTTAATAGTGACAACAGACCAGGCAATTTTGGGGCATGTACATTCTAAGAAACCTTACCTAACATTGCCCCTCGTCATACTGGTCTTAAAGCTTTAAGAAGTCTTTCGCATTTATAACATAATAAAAGTTTTGAGCACACAACACGTGGTCGCTTTCTAAGCGTTGACACCGACTGAGTTCGAACCTACCTGTGTTGCCATGAAAAAAAATATTAAAATGGGTTGCCAGATAAATCCTACCACTTTTACCATTTTTAGAAGTAAAAAATAGACAGCGGTTTGGTAGAAAAGTAAGTTTCTTCAAAACGGGCAAATTTGTAGCCGGTTGGCCAAGTTACATGCAGTTGACGGTACTCGCAGTGTAGAGCTACCCTTGTGCATACGCATGTTCGATTTGCGTGTGTGATTCAACTAACGCAATACGAACTAACAGCATTTACAATTACAAATGCAAGTGTGCCCTTTAGTGGTTATAGTTAAGTATGTTATGCATATAATTGACAACTGATTGCCCATTTTGCTGATGAGACTTGGTAATTATCCGGGTGCCGCGCGCGCTGGCGCGGCAAATTTGATCGCGCGGTTTGTGCGTGCAGTGCGTTTATACCCTTACCAGTGTCTCTACCATGAGTTGCTATTGATTGTGACATGTTATCTACAGTTGCATCTCGCTTCTGCTCGCGAGTGCAAGCAAAATGCACTGACAGTGCGTTCACGTAGACGCTAGCGGCTATAGATTTCTATTTTAGATTTCAAACTGGTTTCGTGGTAGGTACGTGGTAAACCCGTGGGAGAATGACGATCGCTATCGACTGCGCGATTCGAATGTATTTTCATCTTGCTCGTTCTTAGATGGTGGGAGCGAATTGCAAATAGTTTCGAATCGCGCAGTTGCTATCGACTCGTGCCTAAGTAAAGCTCATGGTTAGCACACTTACCAGTGGTGTGTGACTTTTGGCCGGGCGGTATCGACTCTTGATTAATTCGAGTAATAACGTCTATATTATGTACACCTAACCACTTCAATCGTTTGTTCGAGTATTTGGTTTTATCTTTCGTACCTATATTCTAGAGACTTGTACGAACTAAGCACCAAATAAAATAGCGAAGGTTTTTTAATTCAGTTCTTATAAAAATTAAGTCGGTTTGATTGATCCTTCACCGAGACCAGCAAATTAAAAACATCGCAGTTTTGTTTCTGTTTAAAAATAACGTTTCCTTTCAGTGAAACGAGCTACATTCCGTTCAGGAGCCATACAATTTTTCACACTTTACAGATATTGTTGATAATATAATTTTTAAGGAAATGAAATGGTTTTCATTGGCTTTTCCGGTAAAAGTAAAAGTTTGAGTTATTAGAGTTAACTAGTCTCACTTCAAAAATATCCAAATCACCATAAGTTTACCTTTGAAAATTGTGAAGCTTTCTTAATGTCCTCGGATTCCAACATTAAATCTGAAGTAAACGTACCTTGGATGTACCTCGGAGGTAAATCGGATGATTAGAGCTGGAAATTATCGAGCAGTTCCACTACTGATCTTCAACATCAGGTCCATTTCAGCGAAATGATGGCCTCAGTAAGAAAACACCCAAGCCATCAAACTATGAAAATCCTATCATTTAAACTTACGTGAGTCATACTGACATTAAATTGCAACGGTTAAAGGTTACGTGAGTGCATGTATTTTTATCACAATAGGCGTGACATGTTTCGACTGCATCGGGCATGAAAATCCTCCAATTACAATGCCGTTCAAATTTGCAGAGTTCTCTAAATTGCTCAAAAATTCCATCATCAGAATCAAAATCAAATCAATAAGATGAATGTCAGAAATTGAATGATACCTAGAGCCAGGTTTATCGAGACGTTCTACTTTGCCATCCCTTCATCATCAGGTGATGGTTTTTTCAAAATGATGGTTTTCGTAAGAAAATGTTTAAGTTACTTATGAAAACCCTCAAATATTTAATATAATATTTCTCTTGTATTCCATCATCAGAATAGACCTGTAATCAAATGTGACTACCCTGAAGGTATTTCAAAGTGATTTCAAGGTATTACAAAAGATGAATGTCTCAAATCGGATGATACCTACAGCTAGGAATTACCAAGCAGTTCTGTGCCTGGTCTCCATCATCAGCTCTACTTCACCAAATTCATAGTTTTCGTAGAGAAATGCTCAAGTTTCTTAATAAAACACAAATCACCACGCATGTGCCTTTCAAATTTGAGGAGTTCTCTCAATTCCTCATGGGTCTCATTATCAGGAATGAATTTGGAAAAAATGGGACCAATCTTGAATCAATAAAAAAAACACACGAATTTTATTACAAACCTCCTTTTTTTGAAATTTCGAAGTCGGTTGAAAAGGAACTTGGGCAGTCGCCAGCATGTGCCACCACAGTCAACTCATGGTAAGGGTACGTTGAGCTGTTAGTGCGTAAGTTAGGTGGCTATTTTGTAGTGGAATTAAAGGGCCCATCTCATTTTCAATAACACAATTTTCATGAAATAGGGTTTCTGGATTATTCTGATTGTAACAAACAAGCGAAGCAAATCATTTAGTCTAGTAGTGCAGAAATCACCATAATAAATCATAGAAGATGTTATCTGAGAACAAAGGCTAATAGCAAGTATAATAACGTATTTATAGTTTTTACAAAATTCGACGCAGCGTGCGCTTACCGAAATACATGAATTGTGTTTCAAATGTAATGCCAAATACCGACCAAACTCATCAAAGCATCGCTCCCCATTCATATGAATCGCATTCGCAGCAATATACAGATATCAAAGCCAGCTACATCTGTAAAATTGCAAACGCAAAGGCAATCTCATAATGGCGCTTAATAAAACGCCTCAATCAAATAAGCGCCAAAATTGAAAGGTAGAATCGCCCTGGCTTACAACCGCGGAAATTGAACGAATGAAAATTGGCCCCCTCTCTATCACACTTACTTATTCGAGCGAAAGAGATGCAGCTCTAAAATTATGAGTTTCCGATTATCGCGGTAGGCCATCTGTATAAGCCTGGCTATCATATGCACGCAAAGAACCGTGAAATTGGTTTATTCGTTCTATCCGATGAATAATTAATGTCCGTGTACTGCGGGTTAAAAAAGCGTATGTGGAGAGAGAATACCATCGCGGATGGCGTCTTGATAGTGGGGCATTAAGCCCATTTGCATTTTAAACCATGTGGGAACGCAGGGCTGGTCTTGGGATCAACCTGTGGGTAATCCTGAAGCGGGATTCAGATTTGGAAAATTTCAACTTGATGTGTATATCATTACGGACTTGACACGACATTTAATCACGTCTCTCTCTTCGCTTACTGGCGGTTGATAAGCACTAAGTCTTTCTCTTCTTCCTATCGTTTATCCGGGTTATGCCACGGTTCAGGGAGCCTGGGGTCCACTTGGGTAACTAAGCCAAGATTTGGCGTAGGCGATAGTTTTACACTCTGCTTTTCACTTCGATTGTAAAGAAAATATTGGGTTTTATTTCACTTCAAATCGTTGAAAATGTAACATCCATGCCCGCGCGCTTGGGTTTTATTTTCCATGCCGCACGCTGCTCGCTGACGGCCGGTAGCGCGGGGCGCAGGCCGCGGCGAGCGCGTGCAACCTGCGATTACTTTATGACCTAAAGTATGAAAAGCAATTTAATGTCACCTAACCACGACTTAAAGGCGAACTTTTCGAGCAAGAGAAGTGAAAATTATATTTCGTACATGATTTTTGGAAAACTTGTTGGTACGAGCCAGCCGCGACCTTCGAATTGGAAGTCGTACGCTCTTACCGCTGAGCCACCAACGCTCACCTTAATAAAGTCTTGTCAAGTTAGTATCAAATCAATAACAAATCACATAACTATATAAAAAAGATCTTCTGGAGGCCCATTCATAGCCTATTTGAACTTGGGAAATATTTTGGCCACATACTCCTGCTGGCATATATACTTTGATAGAAGAATTTGGTAAATTGAGAAACCATAAGATTGCGTTTAACGGGAAAATGCCGACCATATATATTCGGGCAATCCGTCAGATCTCCATAGTGAGTTTGTCTGCCGGTCATATGCCAGACAAATTTGCCATACATTTATCGGCAGATCCGGCTTATACCTATGCCTTAACGTATATGGTCAGCAATATACATTCGGACATAATCACTAGGGGTTTAAACTGATCCAAGTATTTATTTGCCTATTGTATGAAAAGATAAAAGCCATATTAAACTAACCTCTGCTTTAACCATTTCAATTTGTTAAAAGGTTTATTTTCGTAGGCACTCTTGGCATAAACTCTTTCATTAGCAGCGAGGGCTTAGGCAAACAAAATTCCTGAGAATTAACATTTGTATTAATTGAATATATTGTCGCGCCACCTCACGGCGCAGATTTGGGAGTTGGTACCGCTTTATGCAACAATGATGATAAAAAGTTCTTATTAAAACTTAAACTAACATAGCACAAACTTACTCTTTAATGCACACCTCGAAAATGTATGGTAAACGTCATCGTTTTAATGAAAACGCGTTACATTGTTTGATATACAGGCTAACATAAAAAGGACCGTTCAACTTCTATATAGTGAATATATAACGTCATACTGAAACCAGAGTCATACTGTACTGAAATCGCGAAAAAAAATTTGGCTGTCCAATACAAATCGACGGCATACGGCCGGAATGTATGAAACAGCCAAATTTTCTCTCGCGATTTCGGCATTGGCCCCTTAATTAAAGTTGTTCAAAATACTTATACATGAATTTGAACGGTTCTTTAATTTCATTCTGTATAGTAATTTAATAACATGTTACCTTCTTTTCGGGACATTATCTGAATCAGTGCGCGTTGTGTCTATCGAAGTATCGACGTTTTTTGGTACAACGCGGATGTAGCTGTGCACTGAGAGCCGTGTTCATACAGACCCTACAAAATACACAGTGAACAAAGCTTGGTTCCTTCTCGTCCACACTCGAGTTTGAAACTGTCTCCGTTTTTTTCCGCTTGATGGCGCTTTATCTAATTACCCGGCCCGCTAACTCCATTGGGGTCGCCTTGGGAACGCGACCATCCGGGGATTTCACACCAAGCCTTATTGTAGATCTGAATTTAATTGCAATGAGAATATTTTAACTATGTGTTTGTATTCTATGTATATTCAATGAGTGCCAATCACAGTAACCGAAGAAATTATTACTAAATTAAAACCCTCTAGTGGCGCCCTTATTGGGGGATTATGTTTTCTAATACATCGTTCTATTTCTCTATAAACCACACACCAGTAATGGACATTAGACTAGTAATGCACATTCACTCTTATTATAAGGAAAATAAGTTTATAGCACAAGTACCTACAGGTGAAAATCCGATAACCGTATAATAGCCGCACACCGCGATTTCCGTGCTACCAGTATTTACAATAGGTACTTAAGTTCATAAATGGGGTGAGCATCCTTTGTGCGGAACGCGGAACCCTCGATGGGCGAGTCCGACTCGCACTAAACTTGGCCTTGGCAGAATTTGACAGGTAATTATAATTATTTAATTATTAGCAAGAACGGTTTAACACCAATTACACTTGTTATTTTACAACACTAGTCCTGTTTAGTTGGCTAACCTTGGCGCAAGTGGCCCTAACAAGGACAGTTTTTTTTTATACCACGACGGTGACAAACAAGCATACAGCCCGCCTGATGGTAAGCGGTCACCGTAGCCTATGGACTCCTGCAAGGGTGTCCAGGGGTGTTACATGAGCGTTGCCGACCCTTTAAAACAAAAGAGGAGTGCCGTCACTTCGAAATTTCCCTTTTCACTTAATAAACATTAAATATTACAACAATTCCAGGAACTCAACCATTATTACTTCCAAACGTCTGCACCCCCACCTCCTCTATATTCATGGAAACAAAATGATATTCAGAGATATAAAATTCAAATGCAGTGATCACAGGAGGAATTAGACTAGCTAGTGCCATAAATTGTGCCTACCCGCGCCTCCCCGACGCGTTATTGTCTATGTTGTAAAATAATTAAATTTCCATAACGCGCTCGTCTCTCCCCTGTGCTCTATTCGTTACATTGACTCGTTAATCATGTGAATTCTGAAGTTATGAGAACGTTGACTCTTATTTTTAAGTAGAAACGTCTGTTAACGATACCAAATTTCTTTAAAAGAAAGGAAAAGTGGAAAAATGCATGACCTCGGGTGAGACTCGAACCCGCGACTCTGAAGTACGAGTATGCTATGCACGCACCCCACAGTCCCCACACTAAGGCGCAAACGGGGAAATGGTAGAGTTTAGGGGCCACGGGTGTTCTCGGTAGGACAGTTGGCATGGGCGATGGGCGTGTATCCCAGAGTCGCAGGTTCGAGTCCCACCCGAGGTTTTTCCACTTTTCCTTTATTTCAAACAAACCATCAAACAAACCAAACCATCAAACCATCTGGAACCGTCAAACCATCTTAGGAAAGTTACTTGTTAGAAAATTCAAGATGTTCATCGAATTGTAATTATCGTGAGTCATACATATATATTAACATTGTAATAAAACTCTTTACAGACTAATAATAATAAAATAAGGCGTAGAGATGACGACTCCGTCGCCCACTGGTTTCGACCGGTGCAATCAGTCAACGCAGGGCAGCTTGTGGCGAGTTGTTGGGGAGTAGCGACCCGACGTACCTGAGCGCTCCTGGGGGGCTCCGTCGTCCGACCAAGTCCTCCGCCGCTGGCTTGCCTTAACCGGCCGTCCAGAGTGGGGTCGCGAGAGCTGTGTTCTCGAGGGTAAATGGAAACCTTAGTGGCGAGTTGGCTATATGTTTAAACTCCAGTGCCACCTCTCTACCCCCAGCCCTCATACCAGTGTTGACCTCGAGCCATCTTAGATGTCGCTTTTTGAGGGGGCCCATCTTATGTGGGCGAGTCACCGTCTGCAGAAAATAAAATTGCTTACCATTTTGTTAGGCAGACGTCCGATTTTATTCTCCATAACCCAGTATTTAGTCGACCACTTCCACCTAATAGCTAGTTCAGTATATTTTTGATTCCATTAAATCTCAATAGTCCGCACACCCTGGCGGGTGCTGCCTCTGCGTGCGCCCCATGACTCGGGCAGGTGCAGCATCCTCTCGGTGTATCCCTTACATTTCATTAAATTGTCGAAAGTGCCCCTGCGTGTTGGTTTCGGCACCGCGTACGCCTCCCAAAGGTCCGGAACACTATTGTTCCGTGATGGGAAAGACATATAATTATAATGTTCTTATTTAAACTCTTCTCCGAAACATGTCGCGCGTACTAACTAAACATACGTGAGTGTGATCCGTAATGAAATTATAATATTGTAGATTTTTATGAAGAAAAAAAAAATATTTATACTGACCTATTTATGGTCGGGCAAAGCCTTCCTTTCAGCGCTAAATAAGTCATGTAATTAATGATAAAAACGTAGATTGAACATCAAAGCATGTTTATCCCGCCGGAACGCAAAACGTGAAGAAAAATCTGAAATTTCTTAATTATATAAATAAAATCATATATAATTACCATAGCCAAAACACCATATTTTGACTGCCTAATAAGAATTAACTTTCCATGTTACTAAGTCGTAAGTAGCAACATGGGTTTCCAGCTATGAGCTAAATGTCTCGAAGACGCGTAACGACAAGCGCTGACGAGTGTGCTTACCATGAGTTGTACGCATTGACTTATTAAAAGACATGATAATGATTTGATGATTCAAACGATATAATTATGATTCGTACGAAAAAGAGCTTACTGATGTAAGCATTAAGTGTCAAATTTATACGCAGCACTACCAGCAGTGTTAAAATTTTTACGTTCCAAACATATGAAAAAGTGCTGCAATTACAGCACTCTGCATCATTTTTTTGGGCTGATTGGGTATTTAGTTATTTTATTATATATCTATGGTTTTACGTAACCGTATTCGATAGCTACTGCGGCATACGAAAGTATGCCAGCTCCTGACAGAGTAGTGGTAGGAGCGAAACGGACATACTATTGAATGCCACAGTCGCTATCGAATACGGTTACCTACAACTCAAATAATCACATAGGTTAAATTAACTATTGTTTAAGCTTAGTGCCACGTGGCCAAAATATTTTAATTAACTCGTATAAGAAGCCCTATCAGCCAACTTAGCGGGGCTAGATTGGATCAATTTTGCTTTCAAAGTGAATTTTAATCCTTTCCTTCACTTATTAACCCTCGCCGAATGAAACAACTGCAATTAATTTAAATTAAACTTTCATTTGATACGGATGGTTTCTAATTGAATAGGCCTATATTTTTTATACCAAAGCCTACAAGGCTTTGGTATAAAAAATATAGGTTTTAAAAAAAGTATTAGAAAACTGACATTGGTTTAATATGTTACGAACTAGCAAAGTATGTTCCAATATTCTAAAATATATGAACTTACGTATAATAAAACAATTACCTAACTTACTCGTAAACTTTATATTTAAAAAAATATAGTTCCGTTCCTGGAACAAAATAAAATAAATTTAAGTTCTGCCCAAACATCATCATCACTAATACCTAATCGTAAACACCTGAATTGATTGACGGAAACATTTTCTGATTTTGTCAATTAGACATCAGCACGCTTATCACGAACATCGAAAATTTACATTGACGGGAAAACCTCTTTGTCACTATTACGCATGAGTGACAGAGATGGAGACTGAAATCCGCAATCGTTCGATTATCGTGGTATAGGCCCAGAGAATTGCCAATTTAATTATATTTCTGTAGACTTTAATTAAGTAATAAAGTTTAATTATCAATGGAGATAATAAAATGTGTTGAAATTTTTTAAAGATTTAACACAACATAGATGACCAACACTTTAAAAAGTTACCAAGGTTTAGTTAATTAAAAAAAAATCCTGCTTTTTTAATAAAATACTTTCACAAATGATACAAAAGCAAATACCGTTCAAACCCAATTTAACATTTTCAAATAAAATATTCCACAGTTCATCTTCATCCGGCAAGTAGCTTAAAGGCAAAGAAATACTAGCAACTTCCCAAACCTCTTATCTCACAGTTCTCTATTAACCTAAAAGCAATCGTATTTCAATGCAGTATGGATCAAATTTCAGGTGACGATGATGTCGTTATATACTATTTTGCGAGTACCGATCGCGGCGGCCAGAGGCGCTTTGACTCTGAGGTGACAATATTATTCCCTTCAAAATTGGGGACTGGCATTTATTAGAGTGAAACCAGCAACAAAGGGATGATATTGAATTGTAAGGAAAGGAACAAGAATGAACGAAGATTGGAATGGATACGATTTTTTAGAATACGATAAAAAATTGTGAGTTTAGATTAGATTATTACGAATAGTATTTCGTAAGGGAGAAATTAATGTATAAAGTACTATAATTTCTCCCTTACGTACTTAGTATTGAGAAAAAAAACCATTCGTCACAATACTTATGTCACTATTTGTACGTATACGTATTTATAAAAAAACGGTATACAAACACTTGAACCAAATAAGTTATTTATATTAATATGTCAGAAATGTGCCTTAAAGCCAAATTACATATATGTAGGTATTTACTATAGCAAATCTGTACACATAATAAAGCATAGTAGCGTAAAAAAATTAATTAGGAGCTCTTAGAATTGATTCTTGAGAATTTTTTCAGTCTGCTTGTTTATTTGTTCGAGCATATCGTGGAAACGGCTGAATGGATTTAGATGCAACCTTCACAGGCGCGTTAAGGAGATCTCCTGTCAGGTTAAAGGCTAAAAATATATAGAAGTCGCGAATACGCGAAATATAGAGAAGTTTCAATGAGTATCAGCAAGTTTATATAATAATTTCAAAAAAACAACGGAGAAACACTTGTTTTATTGCAGACAGCAACACTTTTTATGGGGTGGTCCTTGGCCCTAAAAATGTACCTGTACGTTTATATAACAAATTTTATGCCATGTTTTTACCTGGTATGGCACTTATTATGTCTTCAATGTCCTGGTATGGTACTTATTATGTCTGTCATGTAGTCATCTTATAGCCCTAACCACCCATAGCACACATTAGTATGTGTAATTTTCTCCAAACTAAGCAAAACTTGGTAGTCAAAGCTGTTTCCAAAGGCCTATCCGATGATGTGCCACAAGTAGATATTTGGCAAAAAAATATAATTATGACCTTCAGTTACATGTACTTAGGTCATATTTTATAACTCATATTCAAAACGGGATAATTACCATGTATGTTAGTTTTATTGAGCACCCGATATTTCGACACTGTTCTTGCAACAGTATGTTCACGGAGTAAACACATACATGGTACAACACATACATGGTAATTATCCCGTTTTAAATATTAGTTATAATGCAAATCACCATGTTAGCTTAAAATCGTAGGTCATATTTTTTTTAAACTTATAGGCAAAACTTAATAGCAGCACACAAATTGCATCTCTAGCTGTAATATTATTACCATATACTTTATATGTAGTTACTGAGTAAAACAGCTGTGATATACGGACGGACGGACGGGCAGACTGACTGAACGAAACTATAAGGGTTCCGTTTTTGCCATTTTGGCTACATAACCCTAAGAAGCTTTTGACTGACGTTTTAGTTCAATCATGTTTTCTCCCTTTCTAAGACAGGCAAATGTCAAACTGACATTTATGATCATGTATAATGCCATTTATTGAATGCATAGCGCAGATTAGGAAATTTGGCAATTCAAAGATTAAAACACTATCCGCTTTTGACTACGCTGACAATTTAACCTACCCAAAGAAACCTACCCAAGTTATCACTTATATAAATGTCACCTCTTGAGTTACTTCGCTCGGCGTGACAGATCAACGCGAGGGGCGGTAGGTGACACGCACAAAGAACTTCCAACTTCTTTCATTGTAGATTAAATTCTTTGCTTCCCGCACGGCCGATGTGACCGACCAAGTAGCTGGAGAGAGGCGATGGCGAAGCTATCCTGAGCAGTAAGGTCCAACCGAGATCTCGGTCTCAGTCTCGCCAGTCCCGGCCAAAATTTGAGCCGAGATAGCGGTCTCGGCTCTCGGCCAAAAAGGACCTTGATTGTCGGCTTTGGCCAAACCTTCCGTCTTGACACTTTTTGCGATTATTGTGGGTACTCACCAGTATTTTAAGCAGCAGCTGACCGTCCATCATTGACCAAATCAAATCAAAACCTATTATGCCTTGTTTTTTTTTTAAATTTAGTTATACTTTTGTTTAAGTGATTTAATTGTGTTTCTTTGATAGTTAATTATTGATTTGGAAATAATATGATATTAAATAATGTGTCAACATCTCTATAAGATACACTACTACTTGTGTCATCAATGTCATAATATACGATCAATAATCATAATTATTTTCTTGATATCGAGTTGAATAACAGAAAGAAAGAATTTAAAGCATCGCTCACAGTACATCCACTTGGTTAATATCCGATCCTGCGGCATCGTAATCTCATCGTACATTTAATACATATTTCATTGAAATATTTCACGAAGTATTACTGCGTTTTTTGTACAACCAACTGGAACCCTAGGTCACTGTAGGACTATGTCAAAGTGACGCTGTAAATCAGATTGTAAAAAATCTCTTACTGTTTGTCATTATGACATGGTTCTAGAGTGGCCTGTTCCAATTGGTTGCCTGTATGTTGTTATATTACAGCGACTGTTGTTTAATCGACTCAATAACTTTTCAGTGGCTGTGACTTTGGTGACCTAGTAAGGTGACTTTCAATCCTAAGGTCGTCGCGAGTAATTTAAGTTGGCTAATGCGGTACGCGGTACCAAGGAATGAAACCATGAAACAAAATTTTAAAATGCACCTGTGAATGTAATTTAAAATAAAATATGGGGTGTCTAAGGTTTTCAGATACTGGTGTTACAACTTGTAATAAGTGTACATAAGACTTTGCCGTGGAAAAGTTAACGATTATTCTCTGACATGCGAATGCTTAGCTACTCTGTTGGGCACCAGAGCCAGGTGGGCGCAGTCTGCGCAGCCTCAAGCGCCGACGATAAATTAACGACAAACAAACTTTCACGGGATAATTACAACAATGGGGTGTCCGTTCACTTGTACTTTCATTATTTTTGGGGCGCGGTTCCATTGCCATGCGGAGTTTTGCCTTTTTTGGGCGATCATAGTTGTTAGGTGGCTTTGAAAACTTGATAAATGAAGAAAATGCGAATTCTGTTAACGTTGATAGGTATCTAAGTTGTGCTTTAACAAACCAAAAAAACAAAGAAAACTGCAAAGAACACAGGCTAACGAACCTACCTACGTGCAAATTAGCCCCTTATTCATAAAATGTTAACAAGATTATTATATTTTTCTCCTTTCATTACTTATGACAAACGCTTAGCTAGTGGAGGTTTTGATTGACGTCTATAACTAACGTCATAGGTAGAACGAATATAATACGAAATGTATCCAAAATAAAACTCACTAGCAGTGCAAAATTTGCACTGCAAATACGGCGGGTACGTAAAAATTATCGTCGACTGTAGGTTCAATTAGGGTATGGGACATGTTAATCAATAACGGGATTTATTTGCGTGTTTATCATGCTTTCTGTGTATCTAGAAATATAAACCTATATACGTCGGCGCCAAGTAGCCATTGTAAAAATATTGTTGAGGGTCGACCAGGCAAAACTATCTTCAGTATTTTTTTAAGCCGTAGCCGGATCAACAATGGAGTCGCGCACGAACTCGGGAGTCGCACGTGCCGCTAATGACTCGCCGTTTGATTTAAAGTCGCAACAATTGTGTTTACGACCCGCCGCCTCCGCTGGCGCGGCAATTCCCGTACTGGACTACGAATTCCACCTTCTTCTTTCTTAAATAGAAAACTCCGTGAGTATTAAACATATTAATGGTAATACACTTGTATCAGGTTACTCAGAAAAGAAGGAAAGAAGGTTACTCGCAGAACAGTCCGTGTCCCTTAATCATGAGTGAGATGCACTCGCGATGGCTGTTCTGCGGACACTGATGTCGAGCTATTTTCGACTTTATAGACGTGAGTAACCGGATACAAGTATATTAATCTTTTTTTTATAATCTTTGTTAGCGTTTTGCCGGCTTATGCCACGGTTAAGGGGGCTTGGTGTCTGCTTTGGCAATAATAGCAACTAATCCCACTCCGTATTCTACCTACAAGGAGTATAATTCAAATAAGTCCTGCGGCTAGGACTTACGTCTAGTGCTGCCTTCTAAATAATCCTATAGATTATTTTCAACTATAGGCCAGGGTGCCGTCACCATACCTACTATAAAATTGTAAAAAAAACATAAATCAAAACATTTATTACATTTAATAATGATTTGATTCGTGCTTTACAATTGTATTATAATATTAAGCTAAATTATCTCATCATCATTAGTGCTCGACATTTTGAAATCAAAATCAATTTAATTAGAGCCAAACCACGTTATCTCTGCCGAGCAAATGAATTGTCGAACTTTAAAGTGTTATTTTAACGTCAAACTTATATGAAATTATGACGTTTACTTAACACTTTTACATTCAGTGCTATTAAAATCTAGGAAACTTAGCATACGAGTTGATGAACTCTTCGTGAGTGACCCGTTTTAAATATTAGGTAATTTATATAAAATTCGAATTTTATAATTAAAACATTAAGCAAACATGTTTTTGGGTTTTGAGTATGGTATATTTAAAACTAGTTTTACTATATTAATTGATGAAGAATCATATCTATGAAATTCGGGAAAAATCTTGACATCCTTATAGGTACTCAACGTAAACGAAAGAAAATAAATTTGGAAGCCTTCTCCGTAGTAAACTTAGCCAAAATTATTAACATTGCGCGACGCGCGAAGTTGCTCAAGAAGTCATTTTGCTAATGGATGATGTCTTTATTGATACCGACTAAAGTTGTATCGATACAATCCTAAAACTTATCAGTAAGAAAATTAATAGAAGCAGGGGCCCATTTCTCGAATGGTACTTTTAGACTAGGTAATATTATTAGTCCGCAAACTGTCAAACCGTATCGTTGACAAAGGGCTAATTGCAAAATTGCAATTGGAATTTGACAACCTAACTCCGGGTTAACGACTAGCCCTGGGTGGCGCAAGTGGCCCTTTGCCCCCGATACGCCAAGCACACGAGTTACACTCTTAGCCAAAGGCATGGGTTTTCATACCAACACAATAAGGGCCACTTGCGCCAATCAGGGTTAGGCGAATGTCACACTGGACTGGATGCAATTCGCACCGCACGCTGGCGTGCAAGGGAGACAGGGCTAGGGCAGACACGCGCGTAGCGTTATCGCGGTGCGAATCACGTCCAGAGTGACATCCGCCTTAATTGGGTAACCCCGGATGGTGCTAGTGGCTCTAACAATGTTTACAGTACACATGGTGCTACTTTACCGCCCCAAGGCGATAATGTGTACTTTGCGTGCCTGCGGCAAAAAAATTGAGGGCCATTATGAACTGTAAAACGTCGTACAATACACGTGCGAAGAGGTAATTCGCACCTTTAAATTTGCTTACTAACATTAAACTGGCAAAGGAAAAATTAGGTGCATACAGCCAATTTAAGTAGGCCAAAATTCAGCACTTTTCAACGTCCGATTCATTAAAAAAGTTAAAATAATATACAAAAGTAGCACTTAATTCTAGTAAACATGTCAAAATATAAACAAATAAAATTGAAACTGAAATATAACAATGTCAGCAGAAATTAAAATAACAACATACAGTAAAATAACATATTTAAGTGCGGTTAAACATGGTGCTCAAATAACTCGTTCAAATGACATGTTTAACAAATTTAAAAAGAGGGCAAACTAAACTATATTTTCCCTAATAAACTATTATTTGCCTAGTAGTTGTTTTAATTTTAATATTTCGTCACATTGTTTGAGAAAAGCACTATACAAGCCTCGGTTGGAAGAGAGATTGCAGGACTCGTTCTACTCTGAACTTGTTCAGCAATCCCTTACTTCCCAGCCTCTGCAGTAGGTAATGTACTATATTTAATGTTTGTTTAATGTTGAATTAATACCGTTCGAGAAATGGGCCCCAGCAGTCTACTATAGGCACAGAGCACGGACCTCTTTAGTGTGACAACCTTACATATAGAGGAGCCTTTGGCTTTGATTCTCATAGAAATCGACCGTGTCAGGTAATTTTGACATGTTATTGTCAAAACTGCCATACGTGCTATTCATAGGGTTGTTATATGGGTCGATATTGTATCGACAGATTAGGAGCAGTTATTAAAATTTCACTAAAAATTACATGAAATAAAGTTATGCAAATATTTTTATTTCTTACCTTATTTTAACCTCTGTTTCAAAATCAGACACTCAAATGACTTCATTCTTATTTCATTTTACTACTGCGTTATGGTTTAAGTGAATTGTTTCTTATATCAGTATTCTATAATGAAGCGGTGCTAGTACTTTCTTAGTACAACATAAGAAGCGGATATTTAATTATTAGCACAAGAAGAGTAAATAAAGAATTGACGCAATTTAAACTACATATTTTATTTACAATAATTTAACTAAGGGCCTGTTTTACAATCTCCAGTTACAGCTATCCTGCAGATAAAACATAACGCGCTCTCTTTCTTTACAAGACTTTTATTTACAGTAATGTGACATACACGAACGGTATAGAACAGTGTGTATTAAGGGCAGTAAACAAGATATTACGAACGAATGTGAATTTAAGTCACAGGTTGAGTCGAAGACGAGGTCGTGATTCTAGTACGGCTCGTGATACACACAATGTTTTTCCTCACATTTGCGAGGAAATAAATAAACTTACTGCAGATAAATATACAATCATTATTAGCGGTAGTTTGTAGAACATTCAAGCAACATAGGAAGTGGTGTCCACATACATAAGGTACCTCTGCCTCTTCCGAAGTCCTACTAGAGATACTAGTCCGTATACAAAAATAGATCGAAGTGTGCAAGATTTATTAGTGTAGTTGTATTCATTGTTTCTGTGTCAGTTTCACCATTATTGATTGCTTTTTGTAAGTATAAATGTGTGAGAAGTGCGCTTGTGTGCACGTGTCCCCTCGCAAAAGTTTGGACGGTATTAAGATGTTGCTGTGACGTCTCCCTTCCACAACATGTTGAAAGCCTCTGTTGCTCGAAGAGCTCATTCTGTACAATGTACTAATTAATATTCGTCGTGACTCATCATCATTATCATCATCAGCCGAACGATGTCCACTACTGGACCTAGGCCTTCCCCAGGGACTGCCACAGACACCCGCAACCTTTACCAGTCAGCCAGCCAGTCGTCAGTTTATCTTGTGGGGGCCTTCCCACGCTGCATCGTCTGGTGTGTGATTGCCATTCGAGAACTCGCCGACCATACCGACCATACCACAAGCCCGTAAAATGGGCGTCATTACAATGTATTCGAGTACCCGTCAACCAATTTTAAGGTTTGCTCTTTGTTCTGATACACACTGTATGTTGTATTGTGTATTTTTTTAGAATTTCAATAATATTTAAATAAAAATTCATCTTACTATTTTAGGAAGGCATATGACATACACTATCGATAACAAATGCAGCGTCGTGTCTCTTCCCTATTTCTCTTGCCCATACTAATTTTATATTGAATTAATTAAATATTATTTAATTACCTGTGATACGAAACGTTTGAATTTTGTGTATTTACAAATTTGCTTTGGTTGCGGCACCCGATTATTGAGCAATGTGGCATTTTTGAAGTATTTTCATTTTATTATTACTCCATGACGGCCCAAGGGGTACTGACTGCTACTGACTGTCACGTATGCGCCGGGCGCATATGCGATACACGAGTTTTGGCTCTCAAGCCGTCTCTCTATAGGCGCGTCGCCCTACGACTTCCAATCTCTTTGACTATAGGTCAACCGATTAACTGAGCATAGTAATTTTTAAGTAAGTAGAGGATAGAAATTTATAGAAATATAAGATATTTAGAAAGCATGTTGCCTCTTCACTCCTTATATCTTTTAAGCCCGTCAATACAAATAAGATACCAATAATACAAGGAATACTATTTCTTTGCAATTTTTGCGGTCCAACGTCCGTTTGTTGTCTCAAAGACAAAGCAGCTTTCCTTGTCTGAACCTCAAACGATAAATCCATTGGTGTCCAATGCAGCTTACGGGCTCCCTACCGCTCTTACACGAACATCTGTACAAATATCAAGCAAACAAACGAATGTCAATTCTAAATCAATATATATAAGGCGGTCAAGAACGCACCGTAACTTTGCATGTCACTTGCAACATAATTATCACTATCTTATAGTTGCACGATTTTAAGTTTTATGCGTTTGTTATAGGTGTCAAGGTGGGCGCAAATGGCTAACGCCATGTTCTGATTCGGTGCCGTGTCGGATTTGTTGCAGATTATAAATGTTTGGATCATTAAAATGACACGGAAGCTGTGACTGGCGTGTACACGCCTTTCAGATTCACGCTTGCCGAAAAGTAGTTTCGTTTCAGTACCTAAATTTTTTTGTTTCAACCTTTTTTTGCCCGACTGCCGAAGGGTTAAATTTTTTCTAACGTATGTTTGTTCCTCCATACCGTGTTTATTTATTGATTTAACTTCGGCATTTAGGTACATCCAAGGAAACAGAGTGTCATACTTACTTTTTCTTAAATTGGAACATTTTTTTTGTCATTTTTCATACAAAATAGTTACATGTTTCATCAAAATGGACTTAACAATTAACTCTACTAAGTAATACTCATACTCCGTTTACACAATTGCATAGGTCTTATCAAACAAAAAATAAAATTATATAGATTTGTCACGTTTTCTCCATGTCACCATATCTTGTCATAATACAATACAATACTCTTTATTGCACACCTCACACAGATGAAATACAGTTACAAGAGAAACAGGCGCTCTTATCGCTAAAGAGCGATCTCAGCTGATTAGCGATATTAGCTTTTCTTTATTTAATAAAAAAAAGAAGGCTACCTATTATGAATTCTGCCTGGTCGGTCACCTGTGTCTGATGTGCTTAATAAACATTGTTAAATTGTAATTTGCGGTGAATACAAACATTGCACATGCTGTTGGTTCCTGTTTGATGTGGTTTTTTATTCTAGTTTATAGTTGCATAATCACATAATTAAGCATAAAATACTGTCAAGCATATGTTTTGTTTTAGGCCTGTTCCACAAATGTACTTAACTTGCACAAACGTTTATCTGATCGAAGTAAAGTTTATTATAAACTTAAATGTTGAAATCGACTCATGGCATCTGATTCACTGCATCTGCATAATCCACAAATTTGGAGCCAAACTCAGTCTATACAAAATATCCCTTGGCGTTCACTAAGTCCCAGTAGCACCTGGCCGGTTACTCAAATAGTATAGCCCGACCAATGTTACGATAAGTCGAACTTGCTACAGATTCTGCTATCAAATTCAATGCGACTGGCGCGAGTCCATAGTGTCAAGTCGCACTTCTTTTGACAAGTTATGCAAAATTTTGTGGTTTGCCGCTTCACCTTCAAATGTCATAAATGTCAAGAAACAAACCGTTGATATCTATCGGGCACGAAACTATTGGGCACAATACCTACCGAGGTCTTCCGGAAGTCGTCGGCAACATCAAGGGTCTGCTAGGCTTCCTGGGAGAGCTGGGTTGACAGGAGTAGTGCTGACAACCCATCACGCAAAGCAGGTGCATTATTTGACGTCGAGTTGCGGAAGACTAGCCCGCGTTTACCTCAATTGTGGTGTCCTAGGTGAGGTGAGCGGCGCGCTGCGTCGCGACGGTTCGCGCTCGCGCAGCGATCGCCCGCGTAAGACACTGCCGTGGGTATGAACGATTTGATTTTTCATTTTGTTCGCCCACATAGTACACTTAGTAAGGGAGTGAACAGGCAGAATAGACGTATTCACAACGCGCCACCTCGCAAATCCCGCTTAATATTGCGTTGCGGTCGTTGCGCGCTTTGCGAACTCTAACATGCACAAACTTTTTTTAATGGAAGGAAAATCCATTATGGACACCTCTGCACTGCAAGGATGGAAGCTATGTCGTCCTTGGTCCTCTTCAGTAATCAGGGCGACCATGGGATCTCCAACATAACGCACCAGTGCCGCCCGCGCGTCACGCCTCTGGGGTGTGTGTGTAATGATCGGTAAATCGGTATAACTTTTTTTAATATAACAACTTTTGGTATATATTTAATGGATATAATCACTTATAATACATAATGAACATTTGGTATAAAAACAAAATATCTACTATTATTTCGTATATTTATAATTTCATATAGCACTTATTTCTAATAACCATTATATGGTATAATTATCCATTGATATACAACTCAGATAATGTAACTAGCAAACGGTATAAAATATTTTGCATCGGCAGAAGTCGCCTGAAATTTTATCGCTCGAGCAATATCGTGATTTTTTTTAAGGGATCACAGTTCTAACCTAACCTACTTTCCTGCTAATAGTACATATGTTTAGGGGTCACAGTTTCTAACCTAACCTAACCTATTATTTATACATTGTATAATAAAAAGTTAGATTAGATTAAATTAGCGTTATAGCATTTATTTTTATCGGAAGTAAGCATTATACTCAAAGTAAAAATGTCGGTCGTCGAAATGATCTTTATATTAAATAATATTTATACCATTTTTAAGTATATTATTAGTTGTTATATGATTCAATAATTATATCAAATGAGCGTTATTACGACTAACATTATATCAAAAAAAGTTATATCGATCGGTACCCACCCTCTGTGGAAAACGCAGGACGCGTTTTGTTTTGGACGGTAGCAGTTCCTGATTGCTACCGTCTGCGACTCCAACACCTTTTAGTCGCCTTGTACGACAGACAAGAGATACCGTAGCCGCATTCTACTGACTGGGCTAACGCACACAACCTAGGTACTCACAGGAGCAACTCACTGTCGAGAATGGGTTTATTAGAGTAGATTTTCTATTTTTACACTGTTCGCATTGCAGATTAAGCGGATTATATCGTGAGTAGTAAAAAGACAGGTTTTTGGATCTTTGATTCTGTTATGACTAGTCAAACTTGCTGCGGACCTCTTGATATCACATAGATATTTATATCTGTAACCGCGAATGAAGTGTTCCGCGGCACCTTAAGAACCTAATGCAAAGATCGAGAATCGAGAATCGAAATTTCGTTGTCTGGAAAAGGCCTATTCACGGACCCTCTGGTTCATCAAAGCACTCGACTCGGTGCACCGTGAGCGAAGGGAATGGACGGCCAGGCTAGACGCATCCACAACGCGCCACCTCGCAAATCCCGCTCAATGTTGCGTTGCGATCGTTGCGTGCTTTGCGAACCCTGACGCACACAACTTACTCACGGGAGCAGTGGGACCAACCCGCTATCCAAAATGGATTTAGGTATGTATTTGACTTATTTTCTTTAACTGGAGATTGATTTAACATACATTTTTACATTAATTTCAAAGCTGTCGAGTGAATTACATAGTGGATATAGAAGAAACGTTGTATTTTTTTTGGAAACGAACAAAATAATACAAAAGAAAATTCTTAAATGATTTGAGCTTAAAAACTTAACTTGAAAAAAAATGGGAAACCCTAATAGAAATACTTTTCAGATGTTAACTTTTCTTGTACTCAATGAACAATAAAAAGCATAGCGAATTCCAAAAGATAAGAACTAAAATCAATAGACTGGACAAACGTCATTAGGGAGGGACAATCAAAGGGTGCCAATTGTTACGATAGTAACCTTATTATGAATTTCCAATGCAAATCGTTGACCAAACGGCCTAGGGTCTTCCAATGAGTAAAACATGTAGAGGGGACACAATTATTCAACGTCCACTAAGAGTTTAAACTTGTTTCATTTATTTTTCATCTCACTAGCTCGGAAAGTACGAGTATTATTTTAATATCATTTAATACTAGCGGGAAAAAACGCATTTATTTCTGTATTTATCACGAATGAGTTATGGATGTTTTCTATGTATTTAAGTATTTATATGTATCTGTACCTATATTATATATATCGTCAAGTTGACGATACATAAGCCTTATTGAGCTTACCGTGGGACTAGGTCGATTTGAATAAGATTATCCCACAATATTTATTTATTTATTTTACGTCCAATTTATATTGGAAATGAGTGCATAAGAGGAAGTTTGAAAGTAGCATCAGTGACGGAGAAGAGGAGTCATAAATTAGCGTGGTATGAGCATATTGGGCACGTAATGAGGAGGGATGAAAGTCATATCAATCATAGTTCGCCCACAAACTGTTTTCAGTTTGATGATCCTCCTCCTTGCGTCGCATTCCTCATTGGTGATAACTTAAGTTTATTTAATAAGCATGTGTGAAAGAGGATATGAGGAAGGAAGGAGTGAGTGCTGAAATGACGATAGATAGAGGAGAATGGAAGAGGAAAGCATGTTGTGCCGACTCCACATAACGTGGGATAACGGCAGGACGAAGACAAGAGAAAAATGTATATGGGAAATAAATTTAATATATATGTTTCAAATATGTGAAAGTAACACATGTTAAATAAAACTTACGAAAGTACTTTAGGTACAAACTTTAAAATTTCATATCAAAATAAACGTGTTGTATAGGTAAAGTCGCTTCTACGTATAAATTCTTTATTGAACAGTCTCGCCAGTTGGTCTTTAAAACTGTATGCGCCCCCAATAACATAATAAGCCATCGGCCAGTCAATATTTGACTCTCTAACAGAATAAGCTGGACTTTAACGTGATAAACTTGGTAATATAATAAACTACGCTTTGTTAAACAGCAGTCCGGTCTGAGTTTACTCAAGTTTTGAGCGCCATTTGTTTCAAACTGCCGCCTCTAAGTAAATGCCTACTTAAGAGAACCTATTTTATAGTTTCGTTGGAAAAAAAGTCATAGTTTAATTTTGAGGGTGAATCAACTATTTCTTGTTGTTTATTCAGGGGCCTTACCATGACGACCTAAACTGAGTCGCTTCCATACAACTGAAACTAAACTGAATCGCGCATCGTAAAGGCCTGTCCCGTCAGTCAGGGGACAAATGCAACACAGGTTGTTAAAAAAAACGTTGTAGTTGGTCTACTGATTGATCTGCTTGGTAGATGACTCATAACGGAAAGGGAATATTACTACAAATAAAAATAAATTTTAGTGAATTTTAATGCTTTAAAACCGTGATTTAGTGACGAAATAGTTGATTAACCCTTTTCTTGTATCATATTTCATTTTCAGATTACAAACACAAAAAACAGAAAACAGTGAAACAGAATAAAACTAGCGCATAACCAGTAGGGTGGCCGCACTAGTAATGGACAAGGGACCAGTAATGTACATTTACACTTATTATGACAAAATAAAGTTCATGCATTTATTTTGTATCAATCTACAGACAACCGATATGTTTGAATTAAGAATTAAGTGTCCATCACTGGTTACTTTAAACTGACAGGGGTCAGTTTAAAGTACCTACTTATAATTGGTGCCGTCACCCTATTAGGATGGATTAATTGCAAAATCATCTGAAATCCTGTGACTAGTTCCGAGTTGAACTGAATATGTAGGTATGTTGGAGACAACTCGACCGCTATTATGACCACAAAACATAGCTACCGGCCAAGTACGAGTTATATTTTTCCTGTAATATTTATGATATAACGTTGCGTAAACATTTCATATTTTTCTTGAACTCCAGAGTTAATGTAATGGTATTTACATTTTCCGTCGTAAATCAATTTTTTTTTCATTGTAAAAAATAAGATAAAAAGCTTCTAGAATATGCAAAACAAACCTTTTAAAATGATATAGTAATAACTGACTTGTAAAATGTGTTTTTACCAATAAACATCTGTATCTGATATATATGATCTAAACATTTAATTAAGTAATAATTCATTCATTAATAAAATGTTGTCAATTTTGCTTTTTATGCGTCTGTTTCAGCCTTTGTAAATATCTTTTCCAATCTTTCATCAATAGCTTTAGTAGTTCCTGAGATATTTAACGACAGACAGACTGCAGACAGGCACAGAGCGGCACCATATTATATGGGTTATTTTTTACCATTTTGATAGGGAACCCTAAAAACCGTACTCAAATCGGTTCACCCCATCGAGGGCTATGATACCGCCGAGATCCACAACAGTTGTTACACACACAGACACAAACGTGAAACTTAATAACACACGGCTCAGTCCTCCTTTCAGTCAGGGGTTAAAAATCTATCATGAAGAGAAAATTGAATTCTACCCATAGATCTAAAATAGGGTTATTTTTTTTATCACAGAAAGTGGGGTTAGTTTTTAAGCAAAGTCGCGACCGAAGAACATACGACAACGCAAACTCCAAGTTAACAAGTTTAGTTAATTAATCAGCCATGTTCCAGGCTATTTTTAGAACTTGGCATTCTTGGCACGTGGCGGGATCGCGGCCAAGTCTTCGTTAAGATAGCGCCTCGTATCGCCAAGCTAAACACGACACGAAAAACTTAAACTAAACTCGGTTAGTATGTGTTAATGTTGTTCATTTACGTAGTGTTAAGATAACATTATAAGAGCGTTTGTTATGAAGGAATTAAATATATTAGATGAAATTTTACGAATACAATCGCGAAGAGCTACATAATAACAATACAGACAAACGAAAAGACGTGACACGGTCGTTTAGGCAATAAATAGTACCTATGCATATTATACAACAACACAAACATGCATTAATTTATACAACAAGTAGGTACCTCATCGGCGAAATATAAAGTGTAAAAAATTTGAATTTTTTCAGGCATGGACTTATCAGACTTGTAATTTTGAACAGAAATACGAAAGATAATCAAAACATATTTCGTTTTTGCGGTAGAACCCCAGCCTTAGAGTCTGGCTAATGAAAGTTGAGACTGAAATAATGCTGTAAATTAAAGAAACAACCGTACCTATCAACAAAATTACCTAGAAATAAATTACCACTTTAAACGTGACAGATTATTTGGCAGGCAATATTGTTGCTATCTAAAAAGTTTCAATAAATCTCAGCAGTTTGCTACAGCGCTTCGATCGGCAGAATTAAGCGACAAATTACAACAATTTCGTTAGTTTTCTTATAAAAAGTTTATTTGCTTGCGAAAAAACGCCATGCACCTTTTCGATGACGCGCGCCGTCACACAAAACTCATAACTATATTCTCCTTTTTCGTTTCCCAACTTAAGACCCCCAAAACTATCTCCCCACTTTACCATAAAACGGCAAACACCACTTATCCAAACTAAAAACGGTAACCGTATTTTTAAGGAGCTCTAGAGCACATTTCCGGCTACCGTTTCCCAGGTAAAGCTAGGTCCACACTGGTGTGCCTATGATATAACTCTGTAATCAGCCATTCCTATGCAAATTCGTTCGCTGAACCAACTATGGCTTTATATAAAGGCCGATAGTCGCAGGTATGCCGGCGACTTTGACGCTGGCTGTTATTGAAATAATACTGACCTGTATGCTTACCACGACTTGCACGCAACCGTATTCGATAGCGACTGCGGCGCTCGAAAGTATGACCGTTTTGCCCCTACCATTACTCTGGCACGAGCTAAACAAACATAGTGCAACTCATAGTAAGCACACTGAGAAAGTAGATTCATCTGAAGCATGTATCGTTAAAACAAGAGACAACGTCTATGCAAAATCCTATCCTTTTAAAACTCAGTTGTATTATAATTTCATCATTATTATATTTTGATGATTTATTTAGGTAGTGTAATATTTTTAAAAACCGTGTTACAGTATTTATGGACTTACTAAGTAAAGTTAATTTTATATAATTTAATTCTTCACTGCGAGCTTAAATCGAATTTTATTGTGAATCTCCACTTTCTCAATATATCATTAAGGTCAACCGGGTTTTGGATATTTTTTTTGTTTCCCTAAACCTAAATTTATGGAAAATGTAACCAATATACAGAAATATTCTTTCACCCTATGCCTTCGACAACACTGTACCCAAATTATTCGTAAAGTTACTTGTTCGCTACTTCACAATGAAATGATATATAGAGTTTTGGCCTAGTAGTTGCGTCTTTTAAAAATTATCGGTGAACTGTTACAGTTGAGGTTTCATAATTTCCTGATTTGCATTTTCAATACACTATTCCTTCATCTGTAGACGTATTTATACAATCCTGATTTCCAGTTGTTTTAAACCTTTTTTTGCCACTGATTCATTTATCCACTAAATACAATTTTATGTTTTACCTAAATCAGGAATAAAAATACTCAGTTTATAAAAATATACAGAATAACAGAAAAATGTTGGAACCTTTATAAATTATTTAAATATAAGTTCAAATAGCCAAATATTGTATTCTAGAGTGATAGAAAGAGAGGGTAGTTAAAATAATGTATAATATACATAGTAGGTACATAGTGTAATATAATATACCTACTGATAAAAATACATACCGGTGAAAAGGTCTATGATCACTGAAATTGGGGCACAGACGCAATTACCTCAAAGTCATTGACGCATTTTGCCAAGTTTAAAAAATAACCTAGAAACTTTATAGATTTTTTTCTAAAACTAACGGGCTATAAGCCAAAATAATGGTATGTAAGTTTCAGTAAACTAATATTGAATATATTGACTACTAATTACTAAATTATTATCAAACATCTAAAAAAAAACTGTGATTTAAGCGGATTTTGTTAGGTTACCTCCTGCACACTGCAGGTCTAAATTAAATAATGGTCGATCATAACAATACAATTCGTTAAAAAAAATACTGTACACGCGTACAAGAGCTTAATACTCCAGCCTGTTACTCTTACTCCTTGAGCGATAGTCATGAGTTAGTATCAACATGCGCTTAAACGATTAAAGAAGCGCGTCAACGCGTGAGCGTTGCACCACGCCTGCATTAAAGTAATATAAACTAGTGCGTGTGTGATAATAGGCGTTTATAACTTTATCCAAATGTGTAAACAGCTCTTATCTTAAAATAATCAAAACCTATATCGAAGTCAAGCAACATTTTTATTCTACTCCTAACATTGCCATTAATCGTGGAAAAATTCATGTATACTCATATTCCGTTTAGTCCTATCGACAACTTTGACAGCGACAGCGGGACTAAACAGAATTTTTCTTCCGTTTAGTCCTATTAGTAGAACTCAGCAGTAGGACAAAACGGCATTCCTCTTTTGTCGATATTAACTGGGAAATCATATCGGAAGTCAATAAACTATAAAAAAACAATGAAAGAACCTTCCAAAACCAAGCATCTAAAGCCCCAGCCAGACCGCGAATGCCCCCAGAATGTTTGCAACGGTCGCTATAGGAGTAAGTGAATTCTCCTTTATGCAGCCACTTGACTCGCGGTACAGAAGGTTTTATCCTTTGATTACTCTTTGTTAACTGCCATTGTTTACTTTTAGAGCGGTTATAGAGTATTTGGGCCGGAGGAATCAAAAAGTTCAATCGTGTATCAGATAAAAATTTGACGTTTTACAGGTATATATCGATGGCTGTGTGTGTAACTCAACCTCTCATATGAAATTTAATCGGAAATGAAATAATTGTATCAAACTATGTAAAACTTTACTATTCAAAGTTTGCGACAACACATAAGTACATATTTGATTATTAAAGCAAACAATGTTCTTACTACTATCATACCTACATTGCAGTTGTACAACTATTGATACAAATAATAAATGCCGAGCAATATTCATCAGTTTATTCCCCAATTCAGCGGGTGCTAGATCTCTGTATTTCGAATAAAACGGGCCAAGTGCGTGTCGGACCATGCATATTGGAGGGTTCCGTGCCTTGATACGATAAAAAATCCTGCATGCAAGAGCTGCAAATGCTTTTTACGTCATTTTATAGTAGTAGTAGTAGTAAAACACTTTATTGTACAAAGACAAGGTAAACAAAAACTGGATAAAAAATACAAAATTTGTACAAAGGTGAACTTATTCTTTTAAGGGATCTCTTCCAGTTAACCTTTAAGTAATTGAGGGAGAATTTGAAATGGCAGACACACGTACTGTAAAACGCGGCAAAAAAGAAAACACAAATTTAGTTATACCGTGAAGCCGTCGACGATTAAACCAAGAACAGCCTACACAAAATCTTGTGTATATATAGCATAATAATCGCGGCTGGTTTTAGTATTTTTTTTTAATACATAAACTTTTCG
This sequence comes from Lathronympha strigana, assembly GCA_949128165.1. Classification (NCBI taxonomy): domain Eukaryota; kingdom Metazoa; phylum Arthropoda; class Insecta; order Lepidoptera; family Tortricidae; genus Lathronympha; species Lathronympha strigana. The sequence continues at coordinate 19,333,236 of OX421905.1, forward strand.
TTTCGAGCAGAGCCATCTATTGAGCAGAGGTTGAGTTATTATGACATTTATTAAGCGCCGTAAAAAATGATGAAGCTAAAACTCACTTTCATCATTTTGTTTGGCTTGGCTCGGCCTGGCTTTGTGACGCAGACTAATTTATATTTATTTATTTAAAACTTTATTGCACAATTAATAATGTACAAAAGGTGAACTTAATGCCAGAAGGCATTCTCTACCAGTTAACCTTTGGGCCAAACAGAGGTCAAAATTTATAGGTGCGGGAAGTTATTATGAAACAAGAAAAAAAAAAACTTTAGTATTATGTACATTGGATCTAATTCTAAATACCTAAGTAATATATACATCCAGGTTCCCTTTGCTGCCGAGGCATTTGTCAAATGGTCTACCATTTGCCAGACTGATGAGGGGCCAAATAATCCTGCCACTCAACGAGGTTGGGACGATATATTGTGTAGGAAGGTTTTTGCGGGCCTATTGAGCGAGGCAGGCGGCGCGGATTTAGCGCGCCTCCATGCTGCATCTTGCTACGAGTCAGGATCATGGCTTCATGCATTGTCATCCCCACAGTTGGGCACGCTGCTGGATAACGACTCCTTAAGGATCGCGGCTGCCTTGCGCTTGGGTTGCAAGGTTTGTGAGGTGCATCGGTGCATCTGTGGAGCGGTGGTTCAGGAGGATGGTCACCATGGCCTTAGCTGCCAAAAGTGTGCTGGGCGTTTTTCGCGTCACCATGCGATAAACGAGGTGGTTCGCCGGGCTTTAGTGTCGGCTAATGTACCCTGCGTTTTGGAGCCTCCAGGGTTATGCCGCTCAGACGGAAAAAGGCCGGATGGTCTTACGTTGGTTCCTTGGCGGAGGGGTCGGTGCCTCTTGTGGGACGCTACATGCGTGAGCACTTTTGCCCCGTCCCATTTGAGTGGCACCACAAGAGCTGCTGGGTCGGCTGCGGAGTATGCAGCTAGGCAGAAGCATTCCAAGTACTCTGTCTTGGAGCCGGCGTATGACTTCATACCGGTTGCGGTAGAAACTGCAGGATCTTGGGGTGCGGAGGCCAAGGATTTCATAAAAGTGTTGGGTCGTCGGCTCAGAGACAGGGGTTGCGATCCTCGGTCCGGGTCGTACCTGGTTCAACAAATCTCTTTGGCAATTCAGCGGGGCAACGCGGCCAGTGTCATGGGGACGTTTGAGCCGGCTACGATCCGGGGTGAACATTTTACCTAGGTTTAATTAGTGGTTATGATTGACAAAGCCTGTTGCGGATTACATCGTTTGTAAGTATGTGACGAAGCCTGTAGCTGAGCCTAATCTGTATCCTCCTGACGAAGCCTATGTTGCGGATTTTAGACAATTGTTTATAAACTTATTAAATAAAATACATACGTTTGGTGATAAAAAAAAAATATATACATATTAACATAATATGATATATATATATATATACATATAAATAAAATACATATATATATATACATATACATACCTACCATCAAACTACTATGATACTTATTCATGAGACTTTTCTAAAAGATGTCTGCGTAACTTATTTTTCCATTAATTTTCCATTTATTTAATTTTTAATTTTTCCATTTTGGAATGTGTTTTTTTTTTCAGTTTATGACGCCTACTACTAATGGATTAAATGTAGTTATTTATATACAATATACAACTCAAACAACAACCAACGCTTCACTTTGTATGTAATGATTATTAAGTTTAGACAATCCGTTCCGATAAATATAAAAGCCTAATTCAACATACAAAGCCGCTGAAATATATGCCTTTTTCTCTTCTTGCACTTGTCACTGTTACAAATGATACATTAACAATGCGCATGTTAAAGTTGAAAGTATCAGCAGGATTCAGCAGACTGATTACGGTTGTGTTTGCCGGCGCTGATTGGCGGGCCGGAAAATTAGACATTGCCGGCGCGCCGTAACTTTTGATTGTGTGACGTAACATATTATTATATATATATAGTCACATGTGACTCTTCATATCCATCTTACAACTCAGTCGCTTGACTACGTTGTACTTTGTTGCACACATATGATTGAGTAAACCAAGCTACCCCTAACTAAAACCAATTAGTATTTTGTATTAACAAAGATTGGAAAATATAAAATCTGTTACTATTAATTAATTAATATTCCGGCCTAGCCATTTCCACAAAGAATATTATAAATAAATCGTGAAACAAACCTAAATACAACTAAATATGGGTACGTGACCCAAATTTTCAGTGAACGATAACTGAATCAACATCACATGGCCAGCCGAGGCCGACAATCCTGTACGAAAATCCAATGCCGGCGCGTCTCGCCGAAAAACGAACAATACCGTAATACCGCTCTCTGAATACTGACATTTAATGTTACTGTAAGCAATTTAATTTTATGACATTGTAATTAACTACCTGTTTGTTTTGTAAAAGTCATACGATTCAATAATAAACAGCCAAGTGCGCGTTGGACCACGCATAATGGAAAGATCTATAACACCATACATATGGTTTCATTTAAAAATCAAAAACAAATGCAAGTAATGCGTTCTAACAAAAATTTGCTAATTATCTGCAAAATAAAGTATCGGACAGGGCATAGTTACACTTGGGTCGTTCTTCTTTTTTACCGAAAATAAAACGTCAGTTTGTATATTTTCGGATTTTCGACCATACATAAATAAAAATACAAATGCGTTTATTTACATTACATTACATTACTACATAGTTATTATTTAGTTAGGTATGTGTAATGAAAAAGGCGCGGGTACAGCTTGCTGGATTTAAACCCGCCCTTGGTCAGATTTCAGAAGAGAGGTAAGTATTTAGTAAGTATTCCTAACTAAAATGATAAGTATCTATAGGATGAAAGCGTTACAAATACCGTGACAGAATGGCTCGCTCTAAGGTGTTTTGAGAAAAGTAATCTACGTACTTACCTAATTTCATATTCAGGTCAAACACAAAACGATGTTCCGAGTCTTTCCGGTGGATTTTTCAAAACTTAAGGGATTTTCTTATTGAACCCTCATCCACATTTAAAAGTACTCCTTTCGTATTGAATTGTATGATAAAAATCATGACTACATGTCCACAAGCTGTTAACTATTGACCATAGGAAAGGAAAAGTGTGTGTTCAGCTGAAATGTAGAGCCAATATTTCCTGTGGCCAATAATTAACGGCTTGTAGACATGTAATACTGATTTTTATCATACAATGTAATTGAAAAGGAGTACCCTTTAGTGTAGATAAGGATCAAATAAGAAAATCATGCTTTATAACCCTTAAGTTTGAATAGTTCACCGGAAAGACTCAAAACATCGTTTTGTCTTTGACCCATTCACTGCCGGGCCGGGGAAAGGGTTAGGGCAAGTATTCCGTACCAATAAGGTAAAATATAATCAAATTCTGGACATCTACTCCATGTAAGAATCATTTGTTAGACGAGAGATAGATCATTGCAATGTATTGCAATCTATGCAATGTACCTACATTATTTGTTTTATCAATACACGCCATAATTCTCGAGAAACTACCAGACACACAAATATGACAAAACTATAAAGGTTCTGTATTTGCCATACTCAGACACCGCAGACTCGCTCTGCCGCTGATTATTTCAGCACAAGCGGAAAACCAGACACGCCTGCAGACGCTGTCTCAGCAAGTTTTGATTGCGCGTCACACTGAATATATTACATTCGACTGTGTATGAAATGAACACGAATGAGTAGTTACGACTACGTAAGGGTGCTTAAGTAATGCTAGGATATACGACAGAAAAAGGTAGAAATTAAAAAGTGGCAACATTTTAGCGTCGTCCCGTTTTCTTATACAGCGTGGGTATTTGGTACGGGCGAATAATTAATCCAGCTATAGTACCTGTTCATATGAATCGTATGGGATACCTAATAATTTCGTTAAATTGTGTTATTAATTAGGTGTAATGATTTTTCTAAGGTGCGACAGAGCTGCAATGTGTGTCGTCCAACTTTGATTGACCTGATAAATTACACTGACATGACACTCGTGTGACGTTTAGATAGCTACGTTAATTTTTGTGGATGCAATACATTGCGTGCTGAATTGTTATGTATGAAAAAAACATCTTAATTTCTTAAAGAAATTAATGTAAATAGGTTCCCTAGGTCCAATATTAATCGTCATTAAAATATTCGCCCGTATCAAATACCCACGCTGTATATATCGATTTGAAAGGGACGACGCTACGATGTTGCTACTTTTTAATTTCTACCTTTTTCTCTCGCACAGTACCTTTTGTTTTTATTATAAACAATCTGTTTACGCGTAAGGACTTAAGTATGCGGTTCTTCGAAAAAAAAGGAATATTGCGCAAGATATTCATGGATCGGCAACGCGCATGTGACAGCCCTGGATTTTCAGGCGTCCATATACTACGGTGATCACTTTCCATCAGGCGGGCCGTATGCTTGTTTGCCGTCGGTGGCGTGGCGGGTGATGGTATAAAAAATAAATAAGGACTACAGTATTTTATTGGTACCTATTAATAAAAACATTGTATTGATAATACAATAGAGAAGCTTCAATGTTGTTTTATGTAGAATGCAAATACTTATAAATAAAATACACATACTTTGCTACCTTTTGTGCGTGTAAAAAATCCAAAACAAACCATAAAAAACGGAAGTCATTTCCGTTCCTGAGAACTAAGTTTAAGGATTATCCAATCAGGAAACTAAATTAGGATCTCGGCTCGGATCGGATCGGGTCGGATAGGTATTTAGTTGGAACGAATCCACTTTCCTTCTTTAAAGTAAGAAGCCTTCATTTGCATCCGGTACCTACTACTTTTTTCACGGTAACTGAACTTTAATTAAAAACAGAATTACGTATATCTAGAATCGAGCGCTCACGCTCATGGCGATATTTACACTGGTTGCCAAAATAATGTTAATACCTACTCTTAAATGGATGGATAAATTGATGGATGGATGGTCTCCCTAGAATTGGACGGCCCGCGATATTATATCAATGTATATGGAAAGCGTCACATGAATACATTTTATCCATTACCAAACGCCCAGAATTATAACAAATTCTGGAATTACAGGGCTACTGAAATTCGCTGTACTCAGTACATTTGCAATATAAGCCCAGCCAACTATGGATTTAAACTCATTGGTTTACAAGTTATTTGATTTTTAAGTTAGTTAGTTATTTTTTCTACTTAAAACGATCTTCTTCCTAACGTTTTCCCAGCGAATGCCAGGGCTCAGGGAGCCTGGGATCCGCATTGGCAACTATACCCAGGATTTTGCGTAGGCGCTAGCTTTACGAAAGCTACTGCAATCTAACCTTTCAACCTAGAGGAAACTTGGCCCTATTAGGATTATTTAAAAATCAATTGGTATTTGGGTATTGGTATTGGTATTTTGGGTTGGCATTGGTTGAGGCCAAGGATCATCTCGGTAGCTTGTCTGCGCACGTTTCGCTTGTTCTGCTACGCAATTGTTTCGCGATGCCGCGTATGATGTACGTTTTGAGGACGGCTCCAACTTGGTTGTTTGAGAGCGACGTCGCGAGGTTAGATGAAGCCATCAAGTTGTCTCTCGAGTCTGTTTTAAATGTGCATCTGAACGAAACGCAATGGTGTCAAGCTGCTCTCCCGATACGTCACGGTGGGCTGGGAATACGCCGTTGTAGAGAAGTTGGAGTGGTGGCATTCCTTGCTTCCGCACATGGTACGTTGGGTCTTGTCACTCGGATATTGTCTAACAATGGTGGCATTACCCAGATACCGTTTGTCGCGGAAGCACTTGTTAAATGGACCACTGTTTGTGGTGGCGATGAGCAGCCCGACAATCTTATCGTTCAGAAAGGGTGGGACGATATTTTGTGCAGAAAGGTCGTTGCAAACCTGTTGGGCGAGGTGACAGGCTCGAACATGGCGCGCCTCAAGGCTGCGTCTTGTGCTGAATCGGGAGCATGGCTACATGCGCTGCCTTCCCCGTCGCTGGGAACACTCCTGGATAATGATTCTTTGAGAATCGCAATTGCATTGAGATTGGGGTGCAAGGTGTGCGAAGCGCATCGGTGCGTCTGTGGAGTCATGGTAGAGGAAAATGGACACCATGGTCTAAGTTGTCTGAAGTGTGCGGGGCGTTTTCCAAGGCATCATGCACTCAATGAGTTGATTCGCCGGGCTTTGGTGTCGGCCAATGTTCCTTGCGTTCTGGAACCTCCTGGGTTGTGCCGAACGGATGGCAAAAGGCCTGATGGTCTGACATTGGTTCCATGGCAGAAAGGTCGGTGCCTTTTGTGGGATGCAACGTGCGTCAGTACGTTTGCACCTTCACATTTGGGTCTCACCGTTAAGTCTGCTGGATCAGCCGCGGAGTATGCGGCCAAAATGAAACACGCCAAGTACTCTGCCTTGGAGCCAATGTACGACTTTGTGCCCGTTGCAGTGGAGACTGCGGGACCTTGGGCTTTGGAGGCCAAGGAATTTGTGAGGGATTTGGGTCGGCGACTGAGGGAAAGGGGGGGCGATCCTCGTTCCGGGTCGTACTTGGTCCAACAGATCTCATTGGCTATTCAGCGCGGTAACGCGGCCAGTGTGATGGGTACATTTGGGCCGGGTACGATTCGGGGGGTTGTAATTAGTTAAGTATTAGTAAGTAAGAATGACAAAGCCTGTTATTAATGTGACGATGTTTTAAATAATAAATGTTATATTTGATTGGTAAATATGAAATGACATTTATCCAAAACATTTTATTGCATATTTTTTAAACTTTTTGTAAAATAATTATTTTTAATTGCTAATTAATCACTGATAAATTATTACATAAAAAAATCATGAAAGACGACGAATCATGTGACATCAAATCACAAGTTATTTTTTAATATGGTTGTAATCCAAGATAGTAGTTACGTACTGAAAAAATATGACATACTTGGCGTAAAATTCCTCCATGCATGAACATGGCACCACACACTCACGGTTGGTTTTTATATTTTTAAACCAGTATGTATGTTGAATCTACTTTTTTAAATACATATTTATTTTCTTTTTGCGAAATACTTCTGTGTTAACTTCCGTTATATTTCACCGGATAGGCTCAACAGAATAGGAGCGCTGGAAGTCACTAGCATTATGCTATTCACCTGCTACTGCTGTATGTTGAGATGCCTGAGATGTACCATTTTGTGGCACTTTCTATGTTTATCCTTTGAATTATGTAGACTTCTCTCATCCGTGTGAAATAAAATATTTCTTTTATACTCAATTACTGACTCGAGTTCTACAACTCGAATTGTACATGTGGGTGTAAAGACCGCGAAGCTAAAGTGCAATTGGGCTCGTCTGCCGTAAGCACCTGGAGACGTGCGTCTAGTTGGCTACTAAATGGGACCCACGGGACTACGCAGACGGTGTAGGTTGGGGAAGAGGCAGACCGAAAAGAAGATTGCGAGACGACGTGGAGGCGTTCAATACCAATAACAAATATTAGGACCAAATCAGTGGGACAGCTGTCCCGGTATTTTTATGTATTAGCTTTTTAGATAAAAAGGCAAATAAAAAATAAAAATACCGGTGACCAGGTCAGGCACCTGCTCATGCAGTTTGTAGGCCTAAATAAATCCTAAATTTCTAATTACAGTTAGTTGTAAATTGGTACCAATATGATGTCCCGCAGTGTAGGGTATCCGCGGCGAAGTATCTAACGGCCACGGCGTCTCTCGGGACGACTGGTGCACGGCGCTGCGTTTAAAACCAGCCGACATTGATTTAAAAAAAAGAAGAACAATTTTTGTATGAACATGTTTTACCTCCCCTTTTTTCTACCTTGCTCTTGGGGATCGCTAAAGCCATTTGTTATTTACCTTATATTAATTCTTAAAAAATATACAAAATTGCGTGTCTCATGCGTTTTTTTTTACATTGAAAACATACCTAATAGAGGATAGAGAATTATCTATTTACGGCACTATAAATTAAGTTGTCCTAATTTCAGGATAGATGACGCTAATAACAACTCTTGTATTTTATAAAAATATCGAAGAAGGCATAAGGCGCTTAATGAAAATGATTCTTCCTACTACTTCAGACCAGTCAGCCAATACTAGTTTCGTGTTATTCTTTACCGGTTTTATTTCAAAGTACATCTCTTACAGAACTTTTACAGGCATCGGAGACATATGGGCTCGTTCAAAAATCATGTGATATATTATGAGGAGAAAACAACACGAACGATCAAAATCAGGCCAAAAAAGTACCAAAAAAAATCACCATGGGGGAGGGGGGGTCAAAAATCGGCCAAATACAATCGCATGATTTTTGCTCCAAAAATACTCCATGCTCTTAAATGTCCCATTATTGGTGTCGATACTGTATATATGTAAAGTTATTATTTTAATATTCATGCTCGCACTCTTTTATGTATTCATAGTTTTACAATAAATAAAATGTGTATTGTTTACGTTATTTATTTGATGCCAAATGTGACATTGACTGTTACACTCAGTCTTTCTTCGCTGTCATAGACAAGACAGGTAAATAAAAGGTCGGTAAGTATATAATAACACACTCAAATCTGAATATAACTAGTTTTATTATTTACAGAAATCCACGGGAAGTTAACAAGCGTTTAAACCCGCGAACATCGTCAACCTAAGGGTTAGGGCCCCTGTGGGTTCCGAACTCCTGAATATTTGCATATGAATCCTGGTAATAAAGGAATAATATGCAAAACGACTCTTCTAGGCTGTAAAGAAAGGGCCATATAAAGTTGTTGCTATTGGGCAACAGTTATTTCTCTAACATGGAATGAAATATTATCCTTTTGTTCCTTTAAATATGCTTTAAAATAGTTTTTTTAATAGTTTTAGCTTAATATGGAAACATTGTTTAATCTGATTACGGACGGGTGACGATTTTATCAGTCATACCTATGTGTCTTATGGTTTCATGGTCAGTTTCAGAGCTAGGTAAACTAGTACTAAGACGATTTTCGTGAAATATGTCAATCGAAATATATATTATTAAAAATAATCAACTCGTTCCTAAAAAAAGGGTTATTTTTTTATTTTATACTACGATGGTGAAAAACAAGCATACGGCCCGCCTGATGGTAAGCGGTCACCGTATCCTATGGACGCCTGCAACTCGAGGGGTATCACATGCGCGTTGCCGACCCTTTAAAAAAAAGGAGGATTCGCTGTGCTGGCAGCTAAACGGGCCAAGGGCTTTGCTCCGTGGGTCCCCTCCCCAGCTGTCAACACAGAGAATCCTCTTGGAGCTCTGGCGACCTAAGATTCAGTCTATGCTAAGTTTCCTAGTTTTTGATAGCACAGACTGTGAAAGTGTTAAGTAAACGTCATAATTTCATAGAAGTTTGACGTTTAAAATAACACTTTCAAGTTTGACAGTTCATTTGCTGAGAAAAGATAACGTGGTTTGACTCTACTCACCAACAAAAACACAACACTATGAGTAGGGTAATGCTCGCGACTCGAATTTTTGCCCGATAATGTATTTTCTTTATTTTTCCTTCTATATGTAAGCAATAATACATCAATATATCTATACCAAATCCGTCATCCGGACATCAAAACCGTTAGTGATTGGATATTACTTTCCAATAATAAAATTAGGGAATGCAGTCGGATATTTTTTGTATGGGATAAACTGTTTATAACCGAAACCGCGTTTATTTTCATACAAAACGGTTAACCATTGCATTCCCTAAATAAAATAAAAAAGTGACAAAAAATGGCAAGAAAATTTTTGGTAAAGCATTCGAATTAACAGCCAGTTATCAAACCAATTTGTTATATAATCGATTCATTTTCATAGCCCGGCCCGGCCTATTTGGTATCCCTTCAGCAGTACGTCAACAGAGCAGAAACATTCACTTAGCAGCCATTATTCAAGTTTACTTAAACTCTCTTAGGGAAAGGTTCTTGAGACCACTCAGAAGAGTCGTTCTTGAATAATTTGGTTTTTAAATACCTAATATTTAAAACGGGTCCCTCTAAAGCAATGATCGACATTAGGAGCAACAGACGAAAGCCAAAATTTGGCTTCAATTCTAATTCAATCTAATTTGATGACGACGTACCGGTCGTCAATTCTAATTTGACGACCGGTTGGCGTAGTTGGTAGTGACCCTGCCTGCTAAGCCGATGGTCCTGAGTTCGAATCCCGGTAAGGGAATTTATTTGTGTGATGAACACAGATATTTGTTCCTGATTCATGGATGTCTTCTATGTATTTATGTATTTGTATATTATATATATCGTTGCCTGAAACACAAGCCCTCTCGAGCTTACTGCGGGACTTAGTCAATTTATGTTAGAATGTCCTATAATATTTATTTATTTATTTAATTATACTATTTATGCGTAAATAGAAAACTTTATAAACACAGATATACAGGATACAGGTTGCTGAACATCCCAAATGATGCATGTGCATTGTTTTTGTGCAGTATAAAGTATTTTAATATACACCAAATTACCCCATATCAATATTCCATATCTGAGCATAGAACCCACGTCGCCATAATAGGCTTTGGCAGTTTGTGTGTCGGCTGATACATTTCTCAAACGCTAGAGGTGAGCAAAGCTGTTTGATCTCTCACATACGAGTACTTTGACCAGGGATCGGAAAACGGTATTTTTGCCGTAACGGTATCGCTCCCTCCGCCATGAACGGAAAGGATTTCGTTTCTGTTCTCGGTTACCGGTAAAAGAACCGTTCAAATAAGATACCGGTTTTTGGCCATTTTGTTCGAAATTCGTTCCTGTGGAACGAAATTAATCGGTTAAATTGAAAATTTCGAAACGAGACAGAACGTGTATTGCTGTCTCTTTTATACGACTACTCGTGAGTACGCAACCTGCTGTACTCGAATTAGAATATTTTATTCCGATCCTGCTGTTTGCTTGCAATTATTATCGTTCATTTATGTTTAGTGTAGTTAATATTTATAATCGTTTTTATAACAAAATGCAATGTTTTATTTAGTTTCATTCAACTGTGCCGTTGTCTGTTTGTAATCTGTAATGAAATCTTGATAGTTAAATTTAGCTCATCTCCCGGTTGGCAATCCAATATTATGATGACATGGAGCTGATCTGATGATAAAGCCTGGTATCCAGGGTCTGATGATAGAGCCTGAAGGTGGCCATAATAAAACGACTTAATCCCGAGTCTGGGCTCGTTTAATTTGTCTTGACGAGTATTTTGTCTCTTAATGGTATCAATCAAGGGTCTGGTAATGGTGCTGGAATGTGGATGTAAGAGGGCGTTTTTATTTTTTGTTGTAAAAAAACCATTTTTGGAAAATTAAAATTTTTTTAACTGTTTTCTATTCAGAATCGCGAGCTCTTTCAATCCTAGTAGGAGAAAAAAAGTGTCCCAAGATTTGTTTACCATTTTGCCACCATAATTTCATTGATTTAGTATGGCGGTAGCGTCAATGGAATGTTTGAAATTTTTATGGACAATTTAGGACACTTTTTTTCTCCTACTAGGATTGAAAGAGCTCGTGATTCTGAATAGAAAACAATAAAAAAAAATCCAAAAATGGTTTTTGTACAACAAAAAATAAAAACGCCCAAGAACTTCGTTATAAAACGAGACATAATTGGAGAACAATTTTTCTACCTCATCGTATGTAACTCATTGCTAACTTGAATATTCAAAAATATACAGGGTGTTTTTTTTATATCCTTTAAATTTGACAGGTTGCTTGTTACGTTACTAGAAGCTGCATTGTAGGTCGCTTATAGTCGAATCAAAAGTAAAATTGTTTCGTTGTTCATACAAAGTAAATAAATTTTATATTGTAAAAGGTCCTTTAGAGTTACACAAAAGTTAGTGACAAGTATGACAAATTTTAACTTTATTCGTGACCGCTCATGCCAAAACATAGCTTAGTGGTAGATGGTTTGGTTAATAAGTGCGATTAGGCTGTTAGGTCCCAGGTTCAAATCCCAAGAACTTACTTTTATTTCTCTTTTTCTTACACGTTGTAGATAACTGTATAGTAAGATATTTAAACTTTTTGAGGTTTAAATATTGAAAGAGTATACGAACTGATTTTAGGTTTAGTTAAACAATCATGAGTGTACTTTGGGGGTATGAATGAAATGACTAAGTCCATGGTTTTTTTTTATTCTTCGTTTCTCGAGAACCTTTCCGCCCCAATGGCCATCGGTTCTACGTGCAATGTGCCCCGCCCACTGCCACTTAAGTTTAGCGATTCGGAGAGCTATATCGGTTACTTTGGTTCCGCTGCGGATGGTCTCATTTCTGATACGATCTCGCAGTGGGACTTCTAGCATCGCCCTCTCCATTACTCTTTGGGTGACTTTGAGCCTTCTTATGAGGCCCATTGTAAGCGACCACGTTTCAGTACCGTATTTCATCACTGACAGCACACACTGATCGAAGACTTTCGTCTTCAGGCACTGCGGAATATTGGACGAAAAGATATGTCGTACCTTCCCGAACGTTGCCCATCCGAGTCGGATTCGACGATTAACCTCTTTCTCGAAATTGGGCCTACCTAACTGGACAGTTTGTCTTAGGTATATATAATCGCCTACAACTTCGAGTGTAAAGTCTCCGATTGTAACTGGAGTTGGTGCTACATGGGCATTTGACATAATTTTCGTCTTATCAATATTCATCTTAAGACCAACACGCTCGTAGGTCAACAAGCATCGTACACAAATCCTCCATGGTCTACGGAGGTACTCGCCGTTTACATTGATGTTTAGCCTTCTCGAGTCCAGAGTCTTGAAAACATCCTCAAGTGCAGCGGTAAACAGCTTAGGAGAGATGACTTTTCCCTGCCTGACTCCCCGCTGCAGCGGAATAGGGTTCGAGTTCTGGTCTTGGAGTCGGACTGACATAGTGGCGCTCTCGTACAAACCCTTCAACACTTCGATATAGCTACTGCTATACGCTATAGTAGACTACTGTCTACTTGGCACCGTTGGAGAGATTGTAGTACCGCCCAGGTTTCGATCGACTCAAAGGCTTTCTCGTAGTCCACAAACGCTAAACAGAGGGGCAGATTATATTCTTCGGTCTTCTGTATAACCTGACGAAGCATATGGATGTGGTCTACGGTACTAAAGCCTCTTCGGAAACCGGCTTGTTCGGGAGGCTGGAAGTCATCAAGCCTGCGTGCGAGACGATTCGTAATGACTCTTGAAAACAGCTTATAGACATGGCTCAGAAGTGAGATGGGTCGGCAGTTCTTCAGTAAGGCGTTGTCGCCTTTTTTGAAGAACAGTACTACCACACCTGCACTCCATGCCTTTGGCGTTCTCTCTTCCAGTAAGACGAAGTTGAACAACTTCTGAAGGGCCGTAAGGATCGGTTTACCACCCGCCTTCAGAAGTTCGGCTGTAATTCCGTCTTCACCAAGCGCCTTGTTATTTTTGAGCTGTTTAAGAGCCATTCTAATCTCGTACAGGCTGTGATGTCCGGGATGTCTTCGGTATAGTGTCGGGTCAGTCTAGCTCCAGGGTCTTCCGCCAGACCAACTTCGGGTCTGCTAGTAGACGTGTATAGCTGTCCATAAAAGCTCTCTATCTCACTCAGGAGCTCAGGGTTGGATGTGACGATTCTACCATCTTCAGTTTTTAACTTAGCGAGCTGGCTTTGCCCAAAAGACAGAACAACTTACAAAAACTTTGGAGCCCTTATTTCGCTCAATGACCTCTTTAATACACTTAGTATTTAATTGGCGCATATCTCGAGTGAGGGATTTCGAGATCTACTTGTTGAGCCGCCGGTATAGAGTCGCATCAACTGAAGATTGTAGAACCATTTTACTCCTTTTATCGATGAGTCTTTTGAGTAGAGTCTGAGAACCTTTTGGTCTTGTTTGTCCATTGGGTCTTAAAAAACTTAGACCCAGCGCTATGGACAGCTTCCACAAACCCGTCGTTGAATTCGTCCACATCATCGCCTAGGCAATCGGAACGGTTTTGGGGTTCCAGCTGAAAGCTCTCGTGGTTTTGAGTTTGGAGTGCAGGATGGAGCGTAGACTTCATCAATCGAGAGCGTTCTAGCTTAGTAAATATATTCAATGTGCCTCTTACTAGGCGGTGATCGCTTCCAGTTTTGACCGTATTGATCACAGCAACATCATTGAATATATGTCTCTTCCTCGACATGATGAAGTCAATCTTGTTTTTAGTTGCACCGTCGGGACTCATCCAGGTCCATTTTCTGTGCTCGCGTTTCTTAAAGAAAGAGTTCATCATGTAGAGTCCCTCCTTCTCCAAGAAACCAAACAGTAAATGCCCCCGGTGGTTCCGACGTCCAACCCCAAACTGCCCCACTCTCAGCTCGTCACCATCTCTCTTGCCTAGTTTCGCGTTGAAGTCCTCCATAACAACGGTACAGGTTCTGGAGCTATGCATAGCTTTTGAAATATCCTCATACATAGCCTCCACCTCGTCATCGGAGTGTGCCCAAGTCGGCGCGTACACCTGTATGACCCTCAACGAGTACCTCTCAGATACTCTAAGGTACGCCACCCTAGTCGACACACTCTCGATTTTCACCACGTTGTTTACGAGGGACTTGTGGACGATGAACCCGACACCTCCCTGAGACTGTTGGTCGCCCTCCCGGAAATAAAGCAAATTGCCGGACTTAAGGATTACCGTATCCTCGCCTCTCTTCGGACTTCTGACAACCCGACGACGTCCCAACGCAACTTGCTCAATCCTTTCTCCAGTTCCGCTAACTTTTCGTCGGTCAGCAGTGGACGCGTGTTGTAAGTTGCCAGGGCCAGGAGTCGTCGGTGGTGGTAGCCGGATCTTTGCCGGAGATTCTTAGCACCACTGAACACCCCGTGACTTCAATTTAAGTGTTTTTACTTTTTTGTGTAATATTTATAGAAATCAAACTTAAGGCATATTGATAATTAGAGATCATCTATGCAATACCATCAAAATTCATACAGCATATGAGGACGAATTATGGTGACATATGAATAAGAATAAAGTTTTACTTTTACTCCATAGTAAATATATGAAAACAGTTTTCTTTAATTTCTGGCTTTTTTGGACGTTACCGAAAGTGACCTCAAGGAAAATATTGATACTGGATAGAAATGGAATCGATTGATATTAAAAAAATACATGTAAAAAAAACTTTTTTCATTTTCAAACAAATTGTATGGGGAAAGTTTTTCTCGATTTATGGCTTTTCTAGCCGGATTTTTTGTTTGGTCCGATACAAGCTTTTGATCCTGGACAGGAATGGAATTGATTGGCATCAAAAACAGTTTGTCAAAAATGACCGTTTTCTTGCACCCTGTTTTTTTTTTCCAAAATCTGTAAACGCCAAACTTTATTAATTTGAAATCAAAGGAAGGTCTCCTAAGACCTATTTAGCCTAGCAACACGGGATCTGCTAGCTGCCCTCACTGACCCAAAATTTATTTCCATCCTGTATATCACATCTATGTTTAACCGAAGATTAAGATTTTTTTAGAAATCGGAATCGGTAAACTGTAAATGTAGTTCAAAAATCTCGGGCTAAAATTTGACAAAAATTATATGCATGTATAAAAAAGTGAGACCACTTAGATGATTTTTCCGAGTTTGTGTTATAAAACATGAAGCGTAGAATATTCCCTACATGATGGAAACTAAAATAGCACTACGCCCGCCGATCGACGAAACAGCGCCGCCGCACGCGCACACACATGTCAGGATCGGCTGGGTTTAACCGTTATTATTTCGTTCGTGCGAACGTTAAAATTACGTTATCTGTACTTAACGGTAAGCACGAAAATTTCGATTTCATTTTGTTCGTTCCATCAATTTACCGGTTAATTGTCGAACGAAATAAAGAAATGGAATTAGAACGATATTAACCGTTAAGCAAATACCGGTTCCGATCCCTGACTTTGACAATGCGATTTCTAAAGGCGTTATTTGTTATAAAATAGTATTCAGAGAATATTTTTATGTGAAATCGAACGTGGGTAGTTCGCTAACTAATCCTTAATAACAAATCCTATATAGAGCACTCGTTACTTAGATACACAAATGAATCGTTAATGCGATTAATCCGCGAACTTTGGCGTTCTAATCAACTGAACTGGCAACGTCTGTGATTTCCTAAACAAAAAAAGTTTACCATTTTTTGAGGTACAGCTATTCGTATAGCAGATAAACGTCAGTCTACTCGTATACAATTACTATGAAACTATGTCATGCCCATTCGACAGAGGGGTACGTAGGGGTACGCCTGTCAATTGCTACTCCGTCTGGTTTAAAACTCAAAAGGTGTCGAAGTAGGTACTAATCCAATAAGTCTTCATCGCGGTAGCCGCATAAAATACCTAAACTCGTACCTACCTCAAATTTAATTGACCTGACTTAGGCTTGTAGTCCTTCTTAGTCATAGTAGGACGCGTGGATATCAAGTTCGACCTCTGAACGTGAACTTGCTACACGAAAACTTAATTGTTTCAATATTAGGTATCTCACAAACACAAGATGTTCTTATGTTCTTTTTCTTCCTAGCGTTTTCCCAGCTTATGCCAGGGCTCATGTCGGGAGCCTGGGGTCCGCTTTGGCAACTAATCCCTAGATTGAGAATTGTGATTTTAATTAAAATATTGACATGCAATTGCTTATTACCAATAAATAATATGAATATGAATATGGATTTGGCACTAGTTTTACGAAATCGACTGCCATCTGACCTTCCAACCCAGAGGGTAAACTAGGCCTTGATGGGGTTAGTCCGGTTTCCTTCACCGAAAAGCGATTGGTCAATATCAAATTATATTTCCTACGTAGGTAAGTTCCGAAAAACTCATTGGTACGGACCGCCAGGATTTAAAAAAAGAAAAACAAAAAAAATTAAACTGTTTATTGCATAAAAAAACAAACAACATAAGCCATACAATTAAACTTAGTGTTAATCTTTACATTTTAAGATTATATTACTAAATGCTTATATTGAGGAATTTAATCCCCTCTATTACAACTAATTATTATTTCTGTAATATATTTAAACTTTTTCCATCCTTAAATTAATCAGTGCTTTTTTTATAATATTCTTAGCTCTACTAGGGTTCTCAATTACATTATCAATAACATCAATAGGAGAGCTGTTTAGAGTTGTAGCTATGTAAGTAAACCATATTCTGTTACCATATTTGAGCCCGCGACCTTCGGATTGAAAGTCGTACGCTCTTACCGCTGGGCCACCAACGCTCCAAATGCTCTTATTGTTGTTAGTTTTATTCTTTCTAAATAAACAAAAAGCAGACAACGCAAGCGCGAGCTAGCGACCACCCATTAAATTTTCTTAAGCGACCCCTAGGGTTGTCAGAAGAATTATTTCCTTGGTAATTATTCTAAATCGTATTCTTTTTTTGTCTATGATGTATTATGATGTTTTATTAAGTGTACGAGTACAAATACTCTTGGTAGACACAGTTTGATCCACATAAAAGTCACAATAGATTTATAAAAATACTAGCTTTCCGCCCGCGACTTCGTCCGCGTATAATAGGGTTCTTCCTACAGATTTTCATACCTTGTTTTATCTTTTTAAAATGTGACTTGATATAACCTACACATATATAATACAAATATTTTCTATTGCGTTTACGTTTAAGTTTTTATTAGGTAGATGTTGGCAACAGGCGGTATAATCGCTAAAAGGCAACATTTGTCTCTTACAGACAACCATCTGGTTAAATAGCATTAAATGATTACCTACATACTTGAATAACAAAATTGAGTTGAAGTCTATGGATACAAAAGAAAACTTTCCGCCATAGAAACTTTCAACACTCTTTTCACCTCTTTATGGGTGGAATTTCCAAAAAACCATGAAACCAGTTTTCTTTTATTTTAATAAGGAATCGATGCATAAAGTTTCAGGTCTCTAGCTCTCAAAAATCTTTATTTCCCCGCTTTATCAATTTTCAACCCCGTTTTTATCCCCTTAGGAGTAGAATTTTCCAAAACTATGAAAACACTTTTCTTTTGTTCTAATAAAGAGTCTTTTCACAAAGTTTCAAGCCTCTAGCTCAAAAAAATACCATTCTCAAACAAATATTCAACCCCCTTCTACCCCTTTAGAAGTTGAATTTTCCTAAACTATGAAAACACTTTTCTTTTATTTAAATAAAAAGTTTTTACAAAAACATTCAAGCCTCTAGCTCAAAAAGAATCTCCATTTCCATACAAAATTTTTACCCCCTTTTCACCCCCTTAATTTCCAAAAACCATTAATACACTTTTGACTTTAGCTAAAAAAACCATTCTCCAACAAACTTTCAACCCCCTTTTTAGTTTTTACCTCTTTAGGAGTAGAATTTCCAAAAACCATAAAAATATTTTTCTTTAATTGTATTCAAGAGTCTTTACACAAAGTTCCAAGTCTCTAGCTCAAAATAAGTTCCATTCTTATACAAATTTCTTTTCCTTTTTTACCCCCATAGAGGTTGAATTTTCCAAAACTATGAAAACACGTTTCTTTAATTGTAATAAGGAGTCTTTATACAAAGTTTCAAGTCTCTAGCTCAAAAATAAATTCCATTCTCATACAATCTTTCTACCCCTTTTTTCCCCATAGGGATTGAATTTTCCAAAACTATGAAAACACTTTTCTTTAAATAAAATAAGGAGTCTTAACACAAAGTTTCAAGTCTATAGCTCAAAAATAAATTCCATTCTCATACAAACTTTCTGCCTCTTCTTTACCCCTTTAGAGGTAACTTTCCAAAACCCATGAAAAATATTTTCTTCAATTGTAATTAAAAGTCTTTACACAAAGTTTCAAGTCTCTAGCTCACAAATAAATTCCATTCTCATACAAACTTTCCTCCTCTTTTTACCCCCATAGGGGTAGAATTTTCCAAAACTATGAAAATACTCTTCTTTAATTATAATACGGAGTCTTAACACAAAGTTTCAAAACAACATTCCATTCTCATACAATCTTTCTACCCCTTCTTTCCCCATAGGGGTTGAATTTTTCAAAACTATGAAAAGACTTTTCTTTAAATAAAATAAGGAGTCTTAACACAAAGTTTCAAGTCTCTAGCTCAAAATAAAATTCCATTCCTATACAAACTTTCAACCCCCTTTTTACCCCATTAGAGGTGCAATTTCCAAAAACCATGAAAACTTTTTTCTTCAATTGTAATACAGAGTTCTTACACAAACTTTCAAGTCTCTAGCTCAAAAATGTATCCATTCTTATACAATCTTTCTACCCCTTTTTTACCCCCATAGGAGATGAATTTTCCAAAACTATGAAAACACTTTTCTTTTCTTATAATAAAGAGTCTTAACACAAAGTTTCAAGTCTCTAGCTCAAAAATAAATTCCATTCTCATAAAAAATTTCTACCCCTTTTTTACCCCTTTAGAGGTGGAATTTCCAAAAACCATGAAAATACTTTTCTTCAATTGTAATACAGAGTTTTTACACAAAGTTTCAAGTCTCTAGCTCAAAACAAAACTCCATTCCTATACAAACTTTCACCCCCCTTTTTACCCCCTTATAGGTTGAATTTCCAAAAACCATGAAAAGATTTTTCTTTAATTATAATAAAGAGTCTTTGCACAAAGTTTCAAGTCTCTAGCTCAAAAAAAAAATCCATTTCCATACAAACTTTCAACCCCCTTCTTTTCATCCCCTTAGGGGTGGAATTTCCAAAAATCCGTTCGTATCTCTTGCCTATGTACTAAAAGGAAGCTTTGGTAAAAATTTCAAGTTTCTGGTCGTAGCCGTTTCGGCTGTGCGATGATCGTAGATGAGGACAACCTCTTTTATATACAGGGCGTCCCAAACTTATGGGACATGAAGGGGAAGTACCTTAAATATCGTAGATAGTGAATTTTGCTCAAAGAAGACTTTATGTTATTTTTAAAAGTTAGTAATTCTGCATTCATAGATTTTCTAAAAATTACTTGCTTCGTCTGGGAATCGAACCGACTAAAATGTGAAAAAAAAAATCACCCTTTTTTTATGATGCCAATCGAAAGAACAGCTAAAAAATAATAACTCTGCTTAAGTAACATAGTATTTTAAAAGAAAGGAACAACGTGAAATTAATCATTTTAATCAAATAAAAAACATACATGAAACTGCCGTAGTCAATTAGTTAAGTAGGTATTTTTTTGTAAATTAATTAATTAAATGCTCAAAATGTGATCCCTCTTGTCTTACGCAAATCGCCAATCTTGTAATAAGCCCGCTGCCTGTTGATTTTCTTATCATTTTATGGTGAACACTCGATGTGATATGGCACAATTCTGTTTGCAACTCGCCTACGTTCTCGTATCGCTTTTTGTATAGCATATCTTTCACGTATCCCCAAAAGAAGAAATCTAATGGTGTGAGGTCCGGGGATCTGGCCGGCCATCTAATCGGTCCATTTGTACCAATCCATGTAGGAAAACATTCATTTAGAAAATCTGCTGCTCTCCGACTATTATGAGCCGGAGCTCCATCTTGTTGGAAAATTAAGTTTTCTTGCTCCGCCGCGGAAAGGTTTCTTATCTTATCCCTTAAAATTTGAAGTATTCCTAAATACTTTTCTGTGTTCAAGGTTCCTT
The DNA here is from genome assembly GCA_949128165.1 of Lathronympha strigana. NCBI lineage: Eukaryota > Metazoa > Arthropoda > Insecta > Lepidoptera > Tortricidae > Lathronympha > Lathronympha strigana. The sequence goes on from OX421905.1 coordinate 19,353,853, forward strand.
GGTAAAAATGGATTAAGAAAACCCGGTTTTTTAAAAGTCCGCACCAACAGTTAAGTGAAAAACGCACTTGGTTATTAGTTTCAGTGACTCGTAGGGGATTTTCTTTAGACCAAATACGATTATTGTTGCGGATTATGGTTTTGTTTTAAATTTGCCTTCTGTCTAGCTTACAGAGGACGTATTGAAATACTAAGTTTTATCAAATTATCATTTTATCCACACGTGCACTTATAATAAGGAAAACTTATGCCAGTACCTATTTTATGAAGTGGGTACTTATTTACGAATAATCAATGCTATCTTTAGAATGATAATATCGCTACTTTTCGAACGTCGTCTTCGGCAATAAATAACTTTCTTGAAATTTGACTCAATCATTTTATGGTGTTCCTTTCTTTTAAAATACTATGTTACTTAAGCAGAGTTACTATTTTTTAGCTGTTCTTTCGATTGGCATCATAAAAAAAGGGTGATTTTTTTTCACATTTTAGTCGGTTCGATTCCCAGACGAAGCAAGTAATTTTTAGAAAATCTATGAATGCAGAATTACTAACTTTTAAAAATAACATAAAGTCTTCTTTGAGCAAAATTCACTATCTACGATATTTAAGGTACTTCCCCTTCATGTCCCATAAGTTTGGGACGCCCTGTATATAGATGAAATGATTAGCAATCACATTGTTGTTGAAAGTTGCAATTTTTAGGTTGCGAAAGCCAACGTGACACCTCACCGCGAACATCAGAACTTGAAATTTTAGAACTACTTTCAATTTCCCGCCATTTGCTCGAATTTTACGTTTTCGAGTTTTCCGGGTTATAGCCTTGAGATAAGTAATAGCAATGGCGGATTAGGCAATCCGTCCGTTGTAACTTAAATGACAAGTAATTTATGTCAAACATGAAACGACAACAGCCATTAACCCAATTAATGTCCCTGACTTTCATCTGCTAAATCCAACATCGAGAGCAGGATCTCCTACAAATAAATTTAGAAATTAGAAATTATATGATAGACATCGAACATTTATTAAACAGTTTAAGTAAACTTGACATAAACTAGTATTATAATTAAACTTTAAAGATTACGTTTCAACACCACATTCTAAAATCATACCGATTAACGTAATTATAAACATTTTCATTACTCATGGCCGCCCTTATCTCTGCGGGGACCATGGGTCTGAATTCGACCATATTTATAAAATCCAAAGTAGTTATCAATAGAACATAACGAACAAATATGGTAGTGATGTCATTTCGAACACCAAACACAATTTTCAAAATATCGAAATAGTCACCGCGGGCAAAGTGTCGCCCGTATTTCTAACGAGGGCTTTTTGTCTACAACTGGCACTAATAACACTGAAATATATTTCCGTTCCTCTAATAGACAAATATAGTAATGTGACTTCGTGACTTCATACGAGAATTACCGATAAAAGCCGAAACAAATATGGTAGTGATGTCATTTCGAACACCAAACACAATTTTCAAAATATCGAAATAGTCACCGCGGGCAAAGTGTCGCCCGTATTTCTAACGAGGGCTTTTTGTCTACAACTGGCACTAATAACACTGAAATATATTTCCGTTCCTCTAATAGACAAATATAGTAATGTGACTTCGTGACTTCATACGAGAATTACCGATAAAAGCCGATTTGTATTATACGACCAAGTTACACACATTAGTAAAGTGGCTCAACAATCCCGGTTCGCGACTGTACATGCTAACACACCTATGTAGCTAGTTGAAACAACCCAGAATCGCAATACTTATAACTTTATATGCCTACATATAACTAGCCCTCTTAATGCGTTCAAAAACCGCATGACTCCCATAATGATAAACCTTTTCGTTACATTTTTTTTTCTCTGTGAAGGTGTTATGATTATAGCTATCTAATATAGTTTTACAACCACAGGTTGCAGAATCTTTTTTTAATTTATGTGCGTCCCTTTTTTCCAAATAAAAAAAGAGAGGCATATAAATTAAAAAAAAAACTACTGCGGCCTGTAGTTGTCAGACTAAATGTAATATTATCGACTTCTATAATATTGTTACATTCAAAATTCGAACGTCTCCGAGAAGCAAATTAAATGCACTCGAGTTTTAGTGCTTTTTTAGGGTTCCGTACCTCAAAAGGAAACACGCCCTATAAGATCACTTTGTTGTCCGTCCGTGCGTCCGTCCGTCTGTCTGTCAAGAACCTTTACCTCGGGAACGCGTAGAGGCAGCAAGTTGAAATGAATACCACATACACAAGTCTGCGGTCCCTTGAAGCTGCAAAAAAACCAAACCTCTACGTCAACGCAATCAAAAGATACGGCCGTTTATGTCGCATTTTTCATACATTTGCAATGGAAATCAAAATGAGACCCAGAGACCTAGAATCACGAAATTTAGCAAACAGTAAGAGCTTGTAGCACAAGTAAACTATCCGAAAACCGTATAATTGCCGCACACTGAGAATTCCGTACCACCTTTGTGCAGAACCCTCGGTGGGCGAGTCCAACTCGCACTTGAACAGTTTTTATTATAATACAGTCACATAATAGTGCGAAAAGGAGGAAATTCACAATGAGTGGCGATAAAGTAAAACACGACCGAAGGGAGTGTTTTAAATCGACACGAGTTGCGAATTACCTATTCGCACGTGTATCGTACAAACGTTTTACAGAAGCTTTGAATTTTTGGCGTAGGCACATATAGTGCTCATTATCGCACTAGTGTGGTAATGTAGCACCATATAAACTGTAAACTACTATTATTCCATTGGACGACTTTACTCCTACCAAATTGCATGAAAATAACAACTTTACTCGTATGGGTTCCTTGCAAATTGCGACAACCCTAGGGACGACAGATAAGTGGCTCCGTTGCAGCGAAACGCTGTCATTTATATTTGAAACTGACGTAATCATTTTCAAATTAAACAGTAAATTTTAGTACGTCCTTATTTCGTACTTATACTTTTGTATTTTGTATACGAATTGCATTGTAAGTAGATCAACTTAACCTTTAAACATTTCTGTTTATACTGAGTGTTGATGAAACGAATTACAGACATTCGCTTGTAATCTTATCATCCCTAACAATAAATTTATAGGATGAAATAAGAATGGTTACTGAACGGTTACTTTTCGTTATAAAAAGAGAAGATTGTGCCTACAGTTAAATAACCAGTTGAAACAAAGGTTACATTTACGAAGATACAAGGTACGAAATACGAATCTTCCAGTACCTATCCTTTCAGTAAGCATATAATAGACAGCCAAATAATACATTCTGAACACAGTTACAATTAATACGTACACAATTTGTGCAATTATCACCAATCAGAAGCGTTGCATTTGCACCAATCAGGGCGCTTTAAATTTGTAAAGTAATCCAGTTCAGGGATTAAGCCCAACCGTAAATAAATACACAATCTCAAACGACAAAGGGTTTAAGCGGGTTGAATTTGTACACTCTTACGACTTTTTGGAATTACTGTTTCGACACATAAACGTTTTCATTTCGATATAAAACGATATAATATGTATCACCAATACAGTTAACTGAGTATTTGTGATCCTTATTACGACTGCATAAGGCTTTTCAATGGTCAGTTAAAAGTGTTGCTATTTGTACGTTACCTGTTTAAACTTGTGACGTTTTTGCATGGTGCAGTGAATGCGATTGCTGGATTAAAAGACAACGGTTCATTAGGTACAACCGTGCAACGGCATGCGATTTAATTTCCTACCTTAACGATATTGTTAATGAAATCGTGTTTAAGCGTATGGACACTAAAAAACGTAATTCATGAATACATGTATAGAGGATACTTTTTATGTTTGAAAATTGCATATGATCTGTTTGAAAATTGCATATGATCATCATATCGTAAGGCGCCATCATAAGTGGGATTGTGTTTTCCAATAAACATCTGCATTTCTCTTCAATCCATTGTATCACCGTTGTAGTCATACTAAATCCCTAACTTTAGGTCTTTATTATGAATTTATGACACATTATTTCTTTTTTTTTCCTTTATCACCTTAACGACGAAGAGTGGACACTTGCTACTGTTTAGGTGATAAAGCCAAAAGTAAGTGATATACAACTACATGTATATCATATAGACGAAAAGTTGAAGAATTAATAGGGCTACAACGATGATACCATGGATAATAGAGAAATGGAAAGGTTTAAAAAAAAACACATTTCCGGCAATAGGCTAGACGACAAATAAAATCTAATTAGTCCCTCTGTTAGATTATTAAAAAATGTTCGACACGTATTTTTTCTTTTGTTCGTCAAATGAAAAACGACGGAAATACAGTGCATTAAATATTGTCTTCTGTTACCGCGATTGTTATTCATTGAAATTAAACACTTTAGAACGGATTAATCATCATCTTAACCCTGTGAAAACGAGTGCTGTAAAGGGCTCGAAACGTAGGATCATGGTGTTAATAAACGCGATTAATCCGTTCTAAAGTGTTTAATTACAGTGCATTCAAGTTTCGTGTGATGTCGCAATTAGATACGATTCTTACACCTCTAAGTGACTTCATTAGCCCCCACCCCGGAACTTTGATGCTCTATATCGTCGTCAATTTTAGTTAACTTCAAAAAGGAAAAAACACATGTCTAATAAATTTGGATGATCTAACTGAAAGACTAAATGGCATAATACTTTTCAACCTAGTCGTAATCCCTATTAGGTCGCCTCTGAACGTTCTGCGCCTTCTTAATATTACGGTCCAAGTCGGGAAATTGACTCATCAGAATGATACATCAGTAGAAGCTAGTTCCGCGTCTCGACATTCTCTTTACACTAGGTACATAATTCATAATTTTTGCCACAAGGGACTGATAACAATTAACTAATAAAAATGTCTCTGTTTGACCATAGGTTTGACTGGTAAAGAATGCCATTTGGCATTAAGTCCGCTATTTGTACAATGCTCAATGATTTGTGTTTATACCGGGTGGGCAGCATAACAGTAGGTAGTTAGTTAATATAATCGTAGGTTGTACTCCTCCAACCTAACTTTAGTTCAACAACTTTCAAAAGTATGTACTATGTAGGTTTTCACTTTTTCATACAAACTAAATAGTATTTTCAATGTATGTTAACATTAGTCTAATTGATGTCTCTTGTCATAGTACAAAAATGACATAATTCGCAGTACATTGTGTTTTCAAACCAACTTTAACGTGCAATCAAAATCAAAACACACGTTATTTTTAAAAGTCAGTGAACAAACGAACTACCTACGATAAATACGCGGTTATTTAAAGTAATATAAATTAAAAACGGAAATAAATGTCTGTTGAAATAGAAACTGTACTATAAATTATTAGCTCTCATATTTATGAATAATAGGAATAATCTATCCTGTATTTTCACTATTATCAGTTACAACTGTTCCCGAAGAATATATGAATTGTCTAAGCATTTTATCTTAAGTACTAAATTTAATGTTAACTTTTCTACAGTAAATAAAAATATTCACAAGGTTTTTAGAATTTCAGGTTGACGTTCAACTGTGCCAGGCAATATATTTCGGACAATTTGCGAGAGGAGCACACTGTTGTGATTTCCATCGTTTGCCTAGCATTGGTCTCATCATCAGTGAACTAGTGTTGGGTTACTCACTCGTGAGGCACCTCAGTTGTACAACTCATTTTGTTCGTTTGTCACAGTACGAAAGTATCTCACACCGCGAAAATGTACCACTTCAAAAATTTTGTCCCACAGCCACACCTAACTTTGCCATATACCTCAAAATATGTCACACGCCTCAAAATTGTACCATACGTGACAAATAAGAGCTTTTTTGTCACGCGGCTCAAAATTTGTAATTTTCACAATTTGTACAATTGAAAGAAAAATAGAACCTGTAAAAAAATTGTATAGGAATTCCCGGTTAGCCGGTAAATTACCGGTAATTCTCATACAAAATATTTACTGGTTGCATTCCCTAGATATGGCATTGTACTACTTCATTTAAGAAAATGAAGTACTCTCTCAAACTCATTTGAAATTTATGTCCCACCCTACAGTTACAGTGTATAAACACAGGGCGTAGAGGTCTATATTTATACAGGATGTATAAATATATCCGGTATAAATATATTTCGGCTATCTTGGAGACGGCTCTAACGATTTCCCAGAAGATCGGTAATTGGTATACTTATAGGGGTTATTGAGGGCGAAAAATCAATATAGCTTTGTCTAATCTCTAAGAAACCACGTTCATGACAAACAAACAGTGTCTTGTTTACCGCCCTTAGTACACAATAATACTATTCTGAGCTTAGCTTGATCGCCCAGGTTCTTAGACTAGTTCTAAGTTCTAGATTACGATAGTCTTATTAGGGTTCCGTATCCAAGGTGTAAAAACCGGACTCTATTACTAAGACTCCGCGTGCTGTCCGTCAAATCGATATTGATAATTGCAAAAGGTAAACGATTGAATTATTCACAAAATATTTAGTTATAGATTCACCTTAAAAGCAACTAATTTAATGTATTATTGAATTGCTCTCCCAGACAACAAACGTTTTTTGTTTTTTGTCGTTTTTATAGATAATGGTATGGCACTGAAAATTTCGTGCGCGAGCCGCCTCGCACTTGGCCGGTTCTTTTTATTTCAGACTAGGGACCCGCCCCGGCTCCGCACGGGTTATTATTATAAATATAAAATTTACTCTTGAATCACTCTCTATTTAAAAAAAAAAACGTATCAAAGTCCGTTGCGTAGTTTTAAAGATTTAGGCATACATACATACAGACATCGGGAAGCGACTTTGTTTTATACTACTTGTAAGTGGTGATTCCTGCGTCCGCTTTTCCGGTTAGGCAGTCCTCTCGGAGTCTTGGCGCGCCGTGGAATACAGTGCCGGGCAGAGCTCGCTAGGGCATTTTCCCTCCAATTACGGCGCAGGCTCGTTTGCTATGCTACTGCTACACTTCACTCGAGACTTCAACCGGTGCATGTTTGACAAAATATCTTGCTCTGCAATTGAAGTGTTCCAGAATCTCTGGTAATAGCACTCTTAACATTTGCAAACTTGAAGCGTTTAACTTTATAGGAGACCGCTGCATGTTGCGCGATTTGAAATGGTTATAATTATTATTTGATAAGTAGACGCAGGACAAATAGTTCACCCTGAACGTTTCAGTGATATTCCGACTTTCCCCAGAAACAAAAAAACATACGGACGGACGGACAGACGGACTGGACGAAACTATAAGGGTTCCGTTTTTGCCATTTTGGCTACGGAACCCTAAAAATGTTCAAAATAATAGTCATATTGTGGGGTCGTATTGAAGAGTTGGTGATGCGGGTAGTGCCATCCCACGATTGATCCTAGGGGCAATGTAGTAATCATGGGACCTCTATAGTATTTTGGCCACTTCTTTCGAGGTCACTCCATTATATATTGCCAGTGATCGGGGAAATAGCCTTAGGAAAAAAAACCGTAGCAAAACCTTAAAGCCAACATTTTCATGGTTGTTAACACTATAATGTATTATTACTAATATTTAAACCGGGATAATTACCATGTATGTTTGTTTTACTCTATAATATACTTAGGTACATTTAACAACTTCGTAATTATTGTACCGCCCGTGATACATAGAATGTTTTTCATCACATCTGCGAGGAAATAAATAAACTTACTGGGCAGATGAATAAACAATAACGATTAGCGGTAGTCTAGTAGTAGCAAAGTTCAGTAGCAAGGCCTTCACCCGATGAGGGGTTCTTGTCCGTAAACAAGCCGTAACATATATATATATATATATATTTTGCCAACTACATACTTGACATGGAAATCAATTTTTTTAATGCTTAAATATTAATTATAGACAACTGACATGCATGTAATTTTTTTTTCAAAAGTACTCGAAATAAAAGGCTTTTTTATTTTATTTTTATTTATTTTATTTAGTAGTAGAAAAGTTCACAGGACTTCGCGGTGAGCGGCAGCTACAAGCAACGAGCGTGTGGCGCGCTCCACGCGGTTCTCCGGGAGCTACGGGCGGGCGGTAAAATGTATGAAAATCCGTTACGGCCATGGGCGTAATACAGTTCATTAAGTCTAAGAATGCTTACATACAATATTACCATTTACGAGCAAGTGTGATAAAATAGTACATTGTGTATTAAGGGCGGTAAACAAGAAATTACGAACGAGTGTGAATTTAAGCCCAAGTTGAAGACGAGGGCTTAAATTTAGCACGAGTTCGTAATTCATGCACCGCCCGTGATACATACAATGTTTTTCATCACATTTGCGAGGAAATACATAAACTTTCTAAGCAGATAAAGAAACAATAATTATTAGCGGTAGTGTAGTAGCACATGAGTAGCACAGTTCACAGTACTCCGGAGTGAGCGGCGACTACCTGCGTCGAACGCGTGCGGGGCAGGTGCTCGGGAGCTCCGGGCGGGCGGTAAAGTAGTATGAGAATCCTTTAAGACCATGGGCTTAGTTAGTATAACTCATTAAGTCTAAGTATGCTTGCATATAAGATCACCATTTACGAGCAGGACAGGTGTGATGAAATAGTACATTACGATTACGAAACAAGTGCGAAACGGATGTTTTAAATCGACACGAGTTGCGAATTACCTATTCGCACGTGTATCGTACGACGTTTTACAGTACATATGGCACTATGCATTTTAGACGTAGGCACATAAAGTGCTCATTATCACACTAGTGCGGTAATGTAGCACCATATGTACTGTAAAAACATTTATCTGTTTCATTTCATACCCAAAACAAACTTAATAAATTTACTTCTTCGTAAAACGCATTCCTACCGTTAAAACCGAACCGATATAAAATTAAGTCAACAAGTAACTTCGTAAAATTATTCATAGAAAAAGATCGAGAGGTGCAAAGTGGGGTTGCAAAGGGAAAAGAAAGGGAAAAAATGGCTTCATGAATTGGAAATGTAATTTGGTCCGGTGCGTATGAGAGGCAATTGTTTTGGAGGTATCAACGATTTCAGTGATAAACGGACGGGATGGCGGGATTCAATTCGCGAAGGAGACATGTTTATCAGTGGGATGACTTTAAGTATCTGAGTTTGTGTCTTTTGGAAATTTTAATGTAGTTTTTTTTTTTTTAATTTATTGAAGTTCCAAAATAATTATTGATCGCAGAGTTCCATATACTTAACTGCAAAAGCCAATTAGTGGCTTAACTAACAGCTACAGTTCGGTGTCACTAATTACAGTGCACTATTAGAATGTATGTTAGATATGAATATGTAAGCTTAATTACTAACAACTTAATTTATTACAAGTTTTTTCTTTTTTACAATATATATTCGTGGTTACTGGATGACGTTAAGTATTTGTTTACGTCTCTAATTGATTTGGGGTTTGTTAGGTATAAATTTTCTCTGTCTCTCAGTCTCTGTTGGTTTTGATGTAGTTTCACCTGTGTATTTTTTTCTTTGTAACATTGTTGTATTTCTTCGACTTGACTATTTAGACCTTTTAAATTTACCACCCCAAGAACAATCAAGCTCAATTGTAATCTTATTTCATTAAAATCAAAAACCTTTTCCATGTCTATAGTGGGAACAAACGATCAAAAACTAAAACTTCAATAAAAAGTTAGTCTAAAGTTGAAAATAAGATAAAATGGAATTCATATTACCGAAGTACAGTTAGTAGCAGATATAAGGGACCTCCTATTTAGAAAGACGTGAAGATGCCTATAGAAGTCAAAGGAAACATGTATAAGAGAGCAGTAAGACCAGCTTTAATGTATGGATCCGAATGCTGGGCCACGCAAAAATCTGATGAACAAACACTTTATGTCACAGAAATTAAGATGATCTGGCGGTGTAACGCTCAAAGGTAGAGACAGGAAAGAACACATAAGGGAAACATTTAAAGTAGCGTGTATAACTGTCAAACTCCAGGAAAATCGCCTACGATGGTACGGTCATGTCATGAGGCGAAACAAAGATTACATGACAAGGGTCGTCATGGAAATCGAAGAACCAAAAAGAGGTCCAGGTCGCCGACCGACGACCTATATAATTATGGGAACCATTTGCAAGGACATGAAGATGACGGATTTAAAACCCGAAATTGCACAAAAACGCCTAGAATGGCTTATTAAGACTAGGAAGGCCGACCCCAAGAGAAAAAAAGAAGAAGAATGTGTACCTATATCTCATAATAATCTGGAAATAAGCGATATACTAAAACACAATTTGAAACGCAGACGCTTCGCGCTCGATCGGTCAATCAGCTTTTGTAAAATCATGGAATTTACGGAATAAAACAAACTTTATAATATATAACATTGTTAACCCGTATACCTTACCTAAATAACGCTTATGCTTATCGCGAAACTAGTTTTCACATTCTTAGGTACCTTGAAACAAAACAATATCTTTGTGTTAGTATAAGTCGTGTTTATATGAACGATACAATTTGCGGGTCAATTGGGTTCTGAAGCAATACCATCTGCCACATGGGCCAGGAGACGTGTCAAAGAGTATAAGCATAGAAACGACCTAATATTGTGAAGACGCAGTTCCATTTTGGCCGTAAGACTGTTTTACGTATGGAAAACTGAATTTTAGTTTTTAAATTATATTTTTATTCGTATCGGATTTTCCATTCATCGAAATAATAAATATATAAGTTTGTTTCTACCTAAATGCTGCTGCTGTAAAAATAAGAGTTTCAAATTGTAGTAAATATAAACACGAAATGAAATATTGCTTTTAAAAATTGTTACAACTTACGGTTATGACCGAAAGTACCTATTTTGATTTAATCTAAGCACGTTAGTGCAACAGCTTCTACAAATCGAGACGCGCGCTTTTGGGCGTATCCTCACCAGTAGGTACTTACTTGTACTCGGGTAGTAACATATGACCCGTCTACCTATCGTAATCTTTATCAGACGAGAGGGGAACAATATCCCCATAAAATACGCTTTTTACCGCGATATTATACGGCTAAAACTGCAAACTAAGGGCTCAAATAGGTGTGAAGTTTACGCCAACTACCTCATTTTCGTTTAGTTTTGAAGGTAGACGAAGAACATAATGTGGAATATAATAAATTCTTGGGCATTGTCTGTATTATTGTGTGTATCCGTAGTGCAGATCGGAATATAGATGGAAAATTCATAATTTTATTTCAGCACACTTATCACTCAATTTCACAAAACCCGGTTGGCACTAATTCTTTGAAAATCTCGAACGTGCCCATATGTATACCAAGTAGAAGAGTCCCTTTATTTCTACAGTGCGACAAAAGAAGGTAGAACTTAAATAAAGTGAAACTAAACGCACACTACAGTGGCAACACCAGTTGTCTTGTCAAATATGTTTTAAGGATTCTATATAGTCTGACAAGCCAACGATCGCAGTAACAGTAGGACAAAAGCCTATATCCATCCCTTTTTTCGGGGTGATAATACTACCGTAAGAAAAAGACAGTATAATGCTATCTAACCTACTGTTACTGCGTTCGATTGCTTGTCAGACTATATAATTTTTATGATTTCGACTGAAGGACTCGTTTCCATGGTCATGAATAAATTAAAAAAAAGTTAAATAAGTCATTATTTTCGTAAACAAACATGTGTCAAACAGTAAATTTACTGCTCGCACTTATGCGACAAAATGAGATGCACAATGTACTATGTTGCCTGCTAAAGCTCAGTATCGCCTTCCGTAAATGTCTACTTTTTTGTGTCGCACTTTACGTTCGATCTATAATGTGGCCTTCATACCTACTAAAAATCTTATAGGTATTGATGTACCTACTCTCCCCTACTACCCTAGTATAGTAATTAATTTGACTTAAGTATTAATAGAGTGTCTTCGCATTTTAATACCGTGGAAAAATTACAAAGTCATAAAAATGCAAACGAACGAACTTCTCCGGTCGGCTGCTGTTCAATCTGAAACTTAACAAGCCTTTTAGGGTTCCAAATCCGAAGGTCAGACAAATGGAATCCGTTTTTCTGCATGTGAAAAAGACCCCACTATAATATAAGTAACACATAATACAACAAGTTTTTTATTTCGGAAAAAATAGTAGACGATTTAACATTTGAATTTATTGAAACAATTTCATCATTTTATTACGTTAAATAGGTTCCAATTAAAATCCCTTCCCTTTTCCTTCCCCCTTTTCTCGTGGTAAGTCTTATTTTAGTAGGTAGTCATGGAGCAAACTCATTTACAGGAAAGACATAGAGAAAAGTGGGATAATTTCCTAAAAAATCGCAATCGTTTGTGTCTGTGTTTCATAATAAATACGCTGTAATGACTGTAACTGACAAACAGGGCCTATAATACATCAAAAACAAAAACCCGACCCCTTTAAACTTTCCACGAAAAAGGTTATCGCAAAATTTAACCGGGCAATGTTACCCGGCAAAATTAAGGATACACTTCGGTAGCAGCCGGGCATTGGGTGCCGGGGCAATTTAATCTGTCCGGATAAAATCCGGATAGCGGCCCGGCCGTGCGTGAAATTGGTCAGGCGCGGTCATAAGTTATAACCGGCGGCTAATGATGTATGGTCTGGGGTCATGCGTTGCTTGCAAACGACGTAAGTCACCGGTTTTTGTTTGGCAAACACGTCGGTTCGTAAATAACCGGGAGTGCGGATGCTTGTAGACGAGCAGATGCCTAATAAAGACGGCGGCGTGTGAGTCAATGATGTGTTGGAATGGTTGTGACATCGAAACGGGAAGCATGGAAGTAACTAACTAAAAACCCTACTTTACAAAACAGTCGTTATACCATTATTTTTGTTTTACCTATAGATCCGCTGACAGATAGACAAAATTACCCATAGACCCACAATACCTGATCATTATTTAAAGTTTTTATAAGTAACATTTTTAAAAACAACGGTAGCCGGTATAGAAGTAAACACTACTAAACGGCTAAGTTTTTACAATACCGGGTGTTGCCTGTAATAGAAGCAATATATTTGGGCCGTTCTCCTTTTTTAGCGACAATGAGCTGTCTCCGCGCTGAAAACTGTCTGATTTTTTTTGTGGTAGGAGGTAAATGCCCGAAATTTTGAATTACCTTATCAGTACAGTATACTTGTTATTTCCCAGGTTAGTGACTGTAAACTTGCCTACATTATTAAACTCAAAACACCGTGACAGAGTGGTCAATCGGAAGGCTGTCTTCGCTAAAAAGGACCACTCTGTCACGTTGTTTCCTTGAAACCACTGTAAATAAAAAATACCTTACTGACATGAAAAGAACAACGTTTGCTCAGCGACATTTAAAAATAACGTGTATTTTGATATTTATTATTTATTACACTTTAGAAGACGCAATGTACTGCGAGTTTTGTAATGTTTGTACTATGACAATTAGGCTGATGTTAACGCACATTGAAAATACTAGTTTGTATGAAAAAGTAAAAACCTACAGAGTACATATTTTTTAAAAGTTGTTGAACAGCAGTTGTTATATAGGTTTGATAAATAGTACCTATGATTAAATTTATTACTCCTATTACATGCAACACCCGGTATAATGATACAGTTTAAAAGAAAAACAAACACTGTTAAACAGAGCTCCTCCCAGCACCGTGAAGATATTAGTCTTGATTATGTACTAGCGCAGGTTCGGCGTGCATTTGTCTTTTCTTGGAAACCTCTTTATAGCTTAAGTAGAGCGTTCGGGTTTTAAAAGGTGATAAGCATCAGGCACTACTAGGTTCGAGATATACTTACCTAATAATAGAAATACACAATATATTTTGTGTCCTCTTCATATACATATGTGACATGTGCGGCAGAGAAACAAAACGTTTACAGTTGGCCCTCAGACTTCATAATATAGTACATTTTAATTTCATCATAACAAGTATTGATTTCGTCTCTTTCTCGTGCCTCTTTGTCGTCATTCTCGTCCATACACGTACAGATTTATCCGCCGGATATGCGGCAGATATGAATCCGTCAATATATTGAAGGAATTTGGCACGGATTAATGTCCGCCAGATGTCCGAAGGACAAAGTCGACGTTTTAGCTAAAAGCAAAATATCGGGCACGGGCCGGGCAAATCCGAGCTCGGTGTGGGTACCGACTCGAGATTTCTCGAACTCGAGACAACTCGAGAATTTTGGTATCATTCGAGACGAGAAAAAAATGTCCATGACTCGAGAATTCTCGAGTCATGCGCGGCGGGCACGCGCCTTTTCGCCCCGTACAACTAGACTTAAAGAAAATTAACTTGAGAATAATAAACACAGAACTTTTCTTATTATGTTTTAATAATACTTCTTCATTACAGTAGGCCGAGTAGGGTAAGTTGGTTCTGTGTTAAAGTCGTGACAAGGGCTTCTTATCACGATTTTTTGACTTCAAGACAACTAGCTACATTTTTTAGCTACATTTTAGATGAGATAAAAATTACCGGAAGTCAAAAAGTATCAAGTCTTCTGATGGACCGAACATCAAAGTTAATTTCGGACGTGACAGCCTTAATTCTCAACTCGTGGTTCAATATCAACACAACTTTTCCAGCTGTCTATTTATCCATTTTTCTTACAAATTTTCTTTTTACTTTAAATTATTTTAAATTATACTTATTATGGTTGAACTACCCCGAAATGTCAACTATTCAAGACTCGGATGAAGTCAGCGGTGACGATGATAATTCTATCAGAAATTGGAATCAGAGACTGCAAACAACGCACAATATCTACAGAATATTATATATTTTTATAACAAATATGATATCTGTTAAAAGTTCAGAAATAGCTCACTGAAAAACATCTTACAAAAGCATGTAGGTACGTAAACGAAGATTCTGTTGATTCTGTTGAGCAGAAAGAAGCTACACTGAAACTCATTCCGTATTTTTTCCTTTTATATTTTATTTCTTCTAAGACAATCAACGTAACAATCTTCCAGTCCTGTACTTACTTGATCCTCCTGTTAAATCGTAATAATGTACTGGATCCCAAGCTGGGGATACGGGAAAGCTTCCTCACATCCTCACTATTGAAATTAGGAACCTTTTTATTTGAATAGCTACGCGTAAGAACCTAGAGCAGTATCGCTTTACCTGGCGAGAATGAGAGGATTTTCAAACTTTATTCAATGGCTTATTATATTAATTCGATGGAGGCAGACTGCGATGTTTTTTGGTTGTGCTGGACATCGGCTATGTCATGTGTAAGGAATACATGGAATAGGTACTCCGTTTTGTTAGCCCATCGAATGGGAGATCACGTTCTGCCCAGTGACAACGAGTGCTTTAAAGGATAACTGTCTTAACTCTTTAGCGGTTAAGACTCAATAAAATGCTTAATTCAAACCTCATCGACAATTCATAGTTATAAAAAAGTTATATATTAAGGAAAACATATAAAAAGAAGTCGTTATAGGTTGGTTTATTTTAAGAGCTTTGCCTTTAAAAGGGTAACAATATTTTAACAATGAATACTTACGGTGGTATCCGAAAAACATTAAAATTACTATCCTCCAAAAAAAGACTCGAGACTCGAGAAGACTCGAGAAATTGGGCTCGAGATTTCTCGAAACTCGAGAATACAAATGGGCCGAGAAATCAGAAACCCTAGTACCGACGAACCGTGCGTCGTGTCGTCGTCGTGCTCCGTTAGGTGTAAAAGGGACTACAAACACCAAATTATCTGATCTTTAACGAGCTTCGCTTAATGTTGATACATCGCCGATTCTAATAAGACGGATCGCCGCGTGGAGGTACAAGGTGCAACGTTCATTACTTAGTATCATCCAAACATTAGTTAACAGCTGAGGATATAAGTAATTTTCATGTAAGGACATTTAATAAATTGTAAAGTAGGTATTATGTGTACGGTAAAGGAATTCAATTTATGTACCATTTCGTACCTTTTCCAGTAGTCACAGTGACAATAACAACAGATCTCGCGGAGCAGCTATAATATTGATTGTCAGTGTGACAAGGTCGGAAATGGTAGACACATACCTAAATCTGATTCCTTATACCGTCGCCTGTAATAGTATTTATTTACGCACATATTATTAGTGCTCTAAAATGCGGTCAGAAACTATAGGCAATGACCAGAATTACCAACCAGCAGGAATTAACGGAACTGACATTTTAACATTACGTGCTGAAAACAGTGGGAAATGAGTTTAAATTTGGAACAGCTGTCGATTCGAAACGCTGCCATTCCGATCTGTCATTTGTTTGTTGGCTTTTTACTGTTTAACTGTATGTGTTCAATTTATTTTTTATTGCATTATTTTAAATCGAACGAGCGAGCGAGCAAGTGAGTTCTCCCAATCTAGTTGGACACTCCGTCGTTTATATGTACCTACATAAGTATGTATGTTTGTATGTACGTTTGTTCGACGATGGTTCGAGTATCGTTGATCAGATCGTCGTAAAATTTGTGGTTGCCGAGTCGCAAGTTCACGTTCGAGGCGGACCACTAATCTATAGATATTTTACAAGTAGCACTAATAACAATGCAGGTCAGTTTTCTACGGTTCAGAACCCATCTTAGAGCACTTATGATATGTGTAGAAAAAGTAGTGTATGCAACTATACATAATTAATTAATTAGGCATTAAAACACTCGTGTGATGTTATTTTGCAATTATGCACATTCGCATAAACTACTATTTCCGCTATGAAGTATGAACGCCACAGAAATATATGACACACATCTTATTTGTAAGCCCATATATTTTTGCGGCCTTCATGGCGGAAGATGCTATTGCAGGTGACTGTACCTACATACTACCTACTCCTATTGTAAAACTCCGTTTAAAGTAAAACGCGGTTTCTTAGTTGAAACTAGTTTACCGAAACGACTTGGTAAAAACTACTACTACTTTGAACAGAGATTTTTCAGCCATATAAACTTGCCAATTCATCTGTTACTTTTGTAGGCCCCTTAAATAATATCGGGTTAGTAGTGTTAGTACTGAAAATTTAAAAATAAAGCAATGCCGAAAATCAAAAAAAATTATATGTCGATACACTTATATCGATAGTAATAGTAACGACTATCGATATATTTATATCCAACATAGCTACGTATAACTTGGCATAATTTTATTCTTCAATTTTGCTATACACGTTTATTTTCATAGTCTAATTTCATTATTCATTATACGTCAGTTCTCCATAGTGGGTATGTCCGCCGGGCATCTGTCAGACAAATTTCTCATACATTTATTGGCAGATCTGGTGAAATTTTATGATCAGCAAATATTACAGTCAAATGAACTATTTACAGTAAAAAAATATTACCTGTGTCAAGCTTTTCTAACGAGCAAAGAGCAACTTGATAAGTACAGACATTTTATTTTTTTATATTTTGTTTATTTTGACAATAAAACTTATTATCATCTACAATTGTGAATTAACATAGAGTCCATACCCCTCTTGCTATTTGATTCTACACTCCTACGATAACCACCGAGGCATACGGCACTTGAGATGGGACGCGGTTCGACTCCCGTTTGCATATGGCCTTCTGCCCACTGCCCACTCGAGGGCAGAGTGGACTAATGCATTTGTGATTGCACAGCCATTGTAGGTAATGCGAATGGTCAGAGTTTGGGTCGTCGAGGACTTTGGAAGTGGACATACAGCCATACAGAGTTAGAATACATAGTAGCGGTTGCATCCGATGAAGCCGATGGTTTAATTAAGAAAACTTTTTAAAACTCAGCAAAAGATGTTGAAGTATCGAATCAGAAGAATTTCAATGTGTATTATCTGGGAGTATGTTTAAAACACTCGCTTACTCTATATGTTAATATAGAATAATAATCCACTGCTCGGCAGACGCCGGCTCTCACGTTAAACCAATTTTTCTTCAATTTTTTAATCAAAAACTCCCGACAAGTGGAATAATTTGTACCTACTACAAACGAAAGGGATAACCAGAATTTGAGAAGGTATATTTGCCACGACGGCCTTTTCTTCATCAAACATAGCTTAAACATAAATATATTAGGTATTGTAATATTGTATGGTACTCTATCTTAGAGCTACCGAGTATCGCTGTGACAACATACAGATGGATGGAAAGACGGAAGTAACAAAACTGCAACCGCCCTATTTCACCATTTCGGCCACGGAACCTTAAAAAACGATCAAACAAGCAACAAAGCCAATTCAAAAAGCAATTCCGGAACCTTCACAATAAGTTAGAAAAGAAATACTAATGCAAATAAATTCGGTGTAAATGGTGTTTTTGAGACTATGCAGCAAATTAGGGTTCGGAATAGTCGCTCCCTGTTCGCCAACTCGGTATCGTATTGTGGGTTCTAATCAACTTCTAACGATGCTAGGGGAGACTGCTCACTACCTTAGGGTTGCCACAGTTCCCAGGTGGCTGACTTTAGACGGATTCCGGGTTTTAACCGTTTAGACCCCCTACATTTTGTGCGTCCGACCTATCAGGCTTTTGTCTTTCTTTGGAAAAACGGGTATGCCCATTGTTTTTCAAAATGTTGGGCCTTGCAGTCTTAACTGGGGTTTTACTACACCAACTAACTAGTGCGTCTAGTAAAGTTAGTAGAGACAAGCTTTTTCTTCAATGTATTAATATAGTAATAATGATCAGCCGCCTGTTTCACCACGCTGACAATGTGGGCGACATATGTCGGCTGCATACTATAGTAGTTTAGGCAACAGTGATATAATAAGGGTTCTTAAAACTTGAGGGTCGCCGTTACAAAACGAGATACAGTCGAGTTTTGTAATAATAGACCCGAGAGTTTTAAGAACCATATATGAGCTGTTGCATACGCTAGTTTTTCTACAACAGCTAAAATAGCGAAAAAAGCAAAATCTCAAAAGGTGGCAGAATGTGGAAGATCGTATGCCCACTAAATAAATTAAAAAAAAACAACAGTGCTCATATATTGTTTGAAAATCCATAGGAGCAGTGTTCTTATGGAATACCATAGACAACGTAATAATGTATACTTTTTAAATTTCGCTGTCAGTCATCTAATTGACAGATAGAAGTGCTGGAGTAGAAAGAAGTTCATAAAAACGTTGTGACAATTGTCGCAATATAAGTGTGGTGAAACAGGCTGCAGGTCTCTACTACATCGTCGTTAAGATATCAAGAAGTTATTAGATGAGTCGTTCAACTTAACTGGATATAACTCAGAACTTAAATCAAACTTAACTGGGTACTCTATAACTGCGGTTGAAGTGCTACGATTAAGAGACTAAAAGTGATTTTACTTTACACTTTTTGAAACAGTCGCGGTTATTCAACGTTATAACTTTCTATTATAATGTAAGTTTTTTAATAAGTACCTGAGGTACAGTCAACCAATTGGAACCCTAGGCCACTGTAGGACTGTCATAGTGACGCTAGAAATAGTAGAATTAGATTATAAGAAATTTCTTACTGCTTGTCATCTTGACATGGTTCTAGAGTGGCCTAGGGTTGCAATTGGTTGACTGTATATAAATACTTATATGTATATGTCACCGTAGAATGGTGAGTATGTACAGTTAGTTTATAAATCAATGCGCGAGATTGTAAACAAAGGGATAGGTTACATTAGGATAGTTTATAATATCCCTAGTCAAATTATAATCTGTCGGGAGTTCACAATTTAACGGTGACATATACATATGTTTGTGTAGAGAGTGTATAGTCTCCTTATACACCTATAACATGGCAATCATACGCAGTGCGTTGCTGTCACGCAACATATTTAAATTAACGATCGTATTTAGGTATTGGTCCTTCGGCTAGTTTGCTTTTGAATTATAGGTTCGGAAGAGAAAACTTTATGTCGTGGGGCACTATTAAATTATTAGATACGACTTTTCTTCCCAAAAAGGAGCAGCAGCCTTACCATGACGTCTTAACGCGATACAGTTTAGGTCCTTAACTGTGCTTAGTTGTATGAATGGCAGCCACTTAGTCTAGGTCCAAAACGCGTTAAGACGTCGTGGTAAGGGTGCAGACGGTTTTAGTGTCATATTTAGGAACTATTTGCTATCGACCGACCTTTCAAGTGTGCTTAGCTCAAGTTTGAAATCTACAGTCGCTAGCGTCTACGTCAAAGCACTGTGAGTGCATCTTGTTCGCACTTTCTTGTGGAAGCGGGATGCAACTGTAGATAACGTATCGAAATTTATCCTTCGAAATCTATAGCAACTCATGGTAGAGTTGAAACAATAATCAAATTTTTATTATAGGTACGTAACCTATTTATAACCTATGCCATCGATAATTCTTATCTTACCGCATAGTAGGAAGATAACCCTTACCCACGGCTAACGTAAACAACAGGTATTTGGTCTGTAACTCTGTGAGGTTAAGGCATTGAGGCGATCAAATACTGAGTGATCGAACGAACGGGAATTTTATATTCATATCTGTTTTTTTTCATATATCACCTTAACTAACAAGCTGCAGCTGATAAGACTATCTAGCTAGACTCCCGCAACCTTTAAAATTCGCAATAATAATATTAAGGACCGCTTGTATACTGTACGTGTGAATGTCAGTTGGCCGGTTTGTCTATAGTAAGCTGTGTATTTTTTGTCCAAGATTCAGAATATAAAACTAAAAAATTGTAGATCCAACCGGATAGAACTAGTTTCCCGGACATCCTATAATTTACTAGAGCGAAACAGTTCTATTTTGTTTTATAATACGCTTTTATTTTGCGAAATTCCGCGAGCGGCTCCTGGGAGCGAGAGCTAATTTCAATTTCATTTAGTTCTGGCGCGATTCCATGCATCGGCCACAGAAGAGATTGGGGCGGCCAGAGGGCATAAATGATATAGAGTCAGACCAAGCTACGTCTGCATCGATTTTGATAGCGCAGACTGTGAAAGTGTTAGGTACCTAAACGTCATAAATTCATAGAAGTTTGGCGTTTAAAATAACACTTTAGCAGTCTCTAATATCAAAATCGAGGCAAACTTAGCTTATTCGGAATCTATACTTAATGTATCCCGTATGGGAATTACAATAATATTCTAGAAAACCCGGGCCATGCTCAGTGTAGGGTTCCGTAGTTTACCGTCCGTTACAATAGGCAACCATAGAAAGTGTTTTAATAAATACACCCGACCCTATCAACTCCGGAAAAATCTTAACAGCGCAAAGTAAATTGGGTTACTAATTTAAATACAAACTAGACGGATTATGTGTGTTGGGTTTTCGGGGGTAACTTTTGATCGCGTGAATCGATTTGAATCATTATTTTTTTATTGGAAGGAAGGTAAGTGCGGGATGATAAATTAAGTACTCAAGATTTAAAAAATTGCATAAGTATACGGTTAAATTACAAACTTACTTTAGAAATTATTTTGTAAAAATTTTCAAAAACCGTTTAACCAATCAGTTCAAAATAATTTTCCAATAAAGTTCTTATTAAGTTGTACTATTGTAATTTTTTCATATTTTTTGAACTCATAGTTCAAAAGTTAGGGGTGGGACACATTTTTGTAAACTTCTGGAACGATTATTTCCGAGGCCAAGATCGCCACTTAGTGGCAACCTGACAGCTCAAATCGAGGACCCGGCAGACCCCGGCGGCGATAGCGAGACGAGCTGGACTCCTTTTTGCAACGATGGCCAGACACTGTTCTTGATCGGGAGGAGTGGAGAAGGTGGGGGGAGGCCTTTACCCAGCAGTGGGACAGTATAGGCTTGCAATAAATAAAATTAACTTTATGAAAAACTATAATTACTATTTAAAACGAGATATTTACCATGTATATTTGTTTTTCTGAGCTCCCTATATTTCGGCACTGTTACAAGTGCCATTTTCACGGTGTAACTCACACCACCGTTGTTACACCGTGAACATGGCACTTGTAACAGTGCCGAAATATCGGGAGCTCTGAAAAACAAATATACATGGTAAATATCTCGTTTTAAATAGTTTTATGAAAAACTGTTTTTAGAAAAATCCTCATTATTTAAAAAAATCCAATGACATGTCACACTCTACGTTTGAAACGAAAAAAAAACACCCCCCACTTTACATGTACGGAAGGTACCCTAAAAAAATATTAAAACCACTTTTTATTTCACCACTTTTTTGGCGTGACCGATATACATATTCGTACAAAATTACAAGCGACACCGATATTATTTTTACTTTTAAAAAGTGGCCAAAAATAAAGAAATCTCTCTGCGAGAGATCTGCTAAAGGTAGCCCCTCACATGCACTTAGCATAGTTAATGTTAAAAAGTGTAGGTACACATACCTATACGAAACTAAGTATATTTAAATCCAGCTAGCAAATAACAGCTATAACACATATTAGTCCACACAATGGCACAGTCGCTATTGATTACGGTTACATAAAACTTATGGTAAGCACACTTGTTGGTCTGAATCCAAACAGCTCGCTACTCTTTGGCAGTAAGTGCAGAGGGCCCACGAACTCTCGGGAGCGTTTGGGCTCGCGGAAGGCAGATTACACCCTGTCTGGGCGATACGCAATTCCATTCGCTGCAAGATCCACCATTTTATCGACTACTTACCTCCGATAAAATTGCCGCCATTCAATTGGCTAGGGATTTATGATGCCATTCTGTCTAAATTTTAGTTCTATTGGAGTTTCGAGTCCTTTAAGAGTTTCTTAGGTACTGGTGTGTATAGGGTTGCCATATGGATTTCTCCAGTCGTGTCGAGATTTTTGACCCTTGGGCCTTGTCCGGAATGCGAGTTAACTTGGCAAGTGTCAGAATTTTTAGAAGTGACCTCATTTAGAAAGGGTTTTTTAGTGTTCGACGCGATTGTCACTCACGCATTAACGGCATTGTCCGCAACGTCAAATTTCTGTTTGCTTTCAGCTCGATGTCAGGATTTTAACCGACTTGGACGGAGGCGGTCATTAATCGTCTTTTTTTATTTTTTTTATGTAATGTTCACCGATTACTCAGAGCTCCTTCGTCCAATTGGAGCAATTCTTTTTTCGTTCAAAAGAAGTCATCTCCAAGTTGATCCCATTTTATGTTGATCCGATGATGGATCCCTATAAGAAATTAAGGGATTTCCTCAATTTTCAAAAGGCACAGGATATCGATATTTTCTTAAGTAAATTAAGCAATTTCTTGCGAATATCATATATTTGGTAACCTCGACCTGACGATGCAGACTAGAGATGGCATGGGGAACTCAGATACATAAGCCGATAATTACGAGCTCCGTGTCGTCCAATTTGCGCAATTATTTTTTTGTTAGAAAAGAGTCGCCTCCTCGTTGGTCTTATAAGAATCTGGCTCTAACCTGATGATGGGATCCATGAAAGAATTTAGGGATTTTGGTGTTTTTTTTAAGTGACGTAAGCATTTTCTTCTGGAATACCATAAATTTCGTGAAGTAGACCTGATGATGAAGGCCCCGGGAGGCATGTGGAACATCACATACTTAAGCTGATAATTTCGAGCTCCGCCTTCAGATTTGACTAACTCATACTAGTAGGTACTTACCTCCTTGAAAAATAAAAACTTATTAACAAAAAATATTACCGACTTCAATCCGTGAAAAATTAAAGGTAAGTTATGTAATTAAACGTTTCTTTAAAAAAGTGACAAATATATGGAGTTACTTTCACATTAACAGTGTGATAAGATTCATGCAAGCATGCAAGGCATTAGCATCACCATAACCATAATAATTATATTTGTACCTTTCCGAACCTTACAGCAAAATCAGCAAATATAAATAAATACGTACATTTTTTTTTCACTTTTTGAAGTTAGTTTTATTTATTGTGTTTTTTTTAATAAAACAATTTAAATATAGGGATGAAATAGAGAATATTATTTTAATTTGCTATTTTTAAAGTAAATTAAATGCTTGCGGTAGTCCAGTCTCGTCACCTGCGGTTTGTTTATTGAGATGGTATATGAAAAAAAATAAACAAAAATATAAAATTCCCGTTCGATGTACAATCGCTGCATTTCATGTCCTGAGTGATCAATAAATACGGTCGGTCCAAAATTCTTGCAAAAACCCGATTGAATTCGTCAATGAAATACGCATTGGAGGCTTTTGGACACGTATGCATGCATAGGCCGGGCATGAATCCGCGCATAGTTGATGAGGCACTGCGCTGGGAACTTGCACATTGTGGCTCCCATACTATACGCACTCGCCTCTACACATATTGGCCTCATATGTTGGCAACCCCAACAGAACATAATTTTATATTCATTCACTCTTTCCTTTCATTCACTACTTCCCTCGATCTAGGAGTGTGCGCCATTGCTTACTGTACTGACTGTGTGTGTAACAATGTGATGTGATTAAAATAAGTGCCATGTAAATGAAGCTGTTTCACTTTACTTCGACCTCAACTGCACCAGCCCCATGGCTCCCCTGAACAAAGAAAAGATTTTGTCGGTTTTAATCGGTTGAAAGTGAAAACAAATACTACCATCATACAGTCAGCAGGAGAAGTAGCTGAGCGGGTGGGATGTTTAAATGATCTTGACACACTCAGACTCGTCACAACCTCACAACAATAGCTGGCCATATATCTACTTACGTTCGGGCAATCCGTCGGATCTTCATAGTGGGTCTACTGTACATTGATTGGCAGATCCGTGCGTGATAATTCAACCACCATCGTGTTTTGAGAGTTCATAGGTCACAGAATTTGCTTAAGTTCTGATTACTTTTGAAGCATTTTAAATAACTAAGAATAGATTATGAACCGAGGCCTGGTAAGTAAGAGATGTCTCAGGTCTCATGTTATTGTCGGCCGAAGCTAAGGTCGACAAACAGGTGCTCTGAGTTTCTTCTTTACTGACCAAGGTATGTACACTATTTTTGTACTCAACGCAGTCGGCAATTATCAGCTTGCCGGCCGGAGGGCAAAAAAAATTTTTATACCTACTTACATAAAAATCATGTGTAACATTTGTCACAATTAGCGTGTAGCAATATTTTGTTTGATTTTATAGCTTTAGTTAACCACGAGTCGATAACGACTGCGCGATTCGAAACTATTTCCAACTCGTTCCGACCATTTGTCGCGTGGAATATGTACCTACCTTACTTAGGGCCACTTGCACCACCCGGGGTTAACCACATAACCCGGAGTTCCGCGTTTTTTTGTATGGGATTTGACAGCTTAACTCCGGGTTTTCGGCTAACCCTGGGTGGTGCAAGTGGGCCTTAGCTGTTTGTATAATATATTATTTTTTTATCCCCCAAAATTGGAAGATGTAGGTATCTTAAAACTGTTCGTCTTCAAAGAGCAAAACCGCTAAACCCTATTTTAGCGGTAATGGTGTAATCAAGAACGAATGATCGTTGCACAAAACAGGCATTAAATGCACTTGTAAGCAATTTGAATGGAGTTAAAATATTTACTGTCTTAGAAAGCAACATAAAAGTACCTAGGGAAATCCATTAGAGGGTTTACTTAATGGACCAAGTCCACGTAGGCAATATAACATTCCTTTCGTTGGTATCTTCAATGCTTCTTTTCGTAAACGGGTAGGTACATAAGTAGTAAAAGACTTTATAAAATTTATAAATACGACTATTCGAATTAATTACCCAACTTCAAAAAAGGAGGGTCTTAATTTCGCACGTATGCATAAAGAAGCCGCTTTACATAGGTAGGTACTGTTTACTTGTAGCTAGGCAAACATTTTGATATCGAAATAGTTTGACGCCTGTCTACCAGGCAATAATTTATAAGCCGTCCTAGGTAATTTTCTTTGTAAACAAATTATAGAGGAGAGTAGCAAAACAATAATAAAAAATATGTTTTTAGATCTCCTAAGTGGCGAGTTGGCTATATGTTTAAAGTCCAGTAGGCACACCTCTCTACCCTCAGCCCTTATACCGATGTTGCCCTTAAGCTATCTTAGATCTCGCTTTTTACGAGTACGAGTATAATATGGGCGAGTCACCGTCTGCCGCAAATATAATTGCAAACGATTTTATTAGGCAGGCGCCCGGTTTTATTTATACTCGTACTCCTTAACCCTACTTAGTCCATCACTTTCACATGATAGCCCGGTTTATTATAGTTCCCATTAACTCTCAATGTAAGGTCTTACACCCTGGCGGGTGCTGCCTCTGCCTGCATCCCATGACTCGCAGGTGCAACATCCACTCGATTTACCCCTTACATTTCATTAAATTGTTGAAAAGGGGCTCTGTGTGTTGGCTCCGGCTCCACGTACGCCTCCCAAAGGTCCGGAACACCATTGTTCCGTGATAGGAAAGACATCAAAAATATGTTTTTAGATCTTACCATGCTCATATTTGCAATCTAGGTATAAACAGTAGGAAAATTTACTGTAGGCTACTTAACCAGCCAAATTTGCTACCAATTGGACCCCGGAGGGCGGGCGGAGCAGGGGCAGACCAAAAAGGAGATGGCAGGATGACCTAGACTCATTTTGTAGCGAT
Organism: Lathronympha strigana; assembly: GCA_949128165.1. NCBI lineage: Eukaryota > Metazoa > Arthropoda > Insecta > Lepidoptera > Tortricidae > Lathronympha > Lathronympha strigana. Next base: position 19,380,284 of record OX421905.1, read on the forward strand.
TGGCGTGAGCATGCACTAAGCCGTGACGAGCGGCGGAGCAGAGGGGAGGCCTTTGCCCAGCAGTGGGAACCAACATAGTAGGCTATTAAAAAAAAAGAGAATTAGAAGTAAAACTATAACAATATGTGTATTAATTAGGCCCCCCTGGAACCACGAAACGCGAGTGTTATCATGAAAATCTGGTTGATGTAGTGATAAATATACCTACTTATTTGTGACGTTTGGGCCTTAAGGGGATTTATTAGTTGAAAATGTAAAGTATTGTCACCAACCGACGTCGAAAAGGCATCGCAAAAAGCTTCATGTAGTCAATAAGGTCAGTCAAACACATAATTATGCCAATTAACATGAAGGCATTCTTTGATTTTTACTTACAAGTGTGTTGAAAATGTCGTATGAAACGTGTGTGCATGGTCATTATGCACATTGGCACAATATCGCCTCGTGTATAATGACCATCATATCACACGTGTCTCACAATGTACTATAATGAATGAGTTTTAATTTTTAATTTCCGAGAAGTCAGATAATGGCTAGCCCACGGCCCACGCCTCGTGCGTGTACTACTTCTAAATATGAAGGACATGCCCTAAGCTTCCTTACCTGGTTGTCTTGCTACGTAGGTTTGGTTCGTTTTCTCCAATCACTTTTTGATCTAAAATTTCTTCGATAGCACTTTAATATTTTACGAAATTTGCGAAAATTAATTGTATACATGACAGCAACAAACGACATTGGAGCCTTTTTTTATTCTGTGTCAGTTCAAAGTCCAGCAAAAGAGGCGAATGAGATAAGATAGAGAGGTGAGAGTGAGCGAGATAGGGCTATGGCCGAACGAAATAGAAGTCATGACCGCCGCTTGTAACCTTATAACCTAAGGCTCGTATTGTGGGTGCAGACTACAGATGCGCATAGGTACCTATGTATTTGAGAATATGTAGCTACCATACCTACAATGCGCCCTGTAGCACGGGCAGTAGAATACGGCTACGGTATCTCCTGTCTGTCGTAAAAGGCGACTAAAAGGAGTATTCAGGGCCGCAGACGGTAGCTATCAGGGAGGGGCTGCTACCATCCAAAACAAAAGGTAGGACCCACAGAGGCGTGACGCCAAGGGCGGCACCGGTGCGTTCCACTGGAGATCCCTGGGCCGCCCTAATAGCGTTGAAGACCAACGGGGGGTTTTCAGTCAGTGAGAGTCGGACATAGCTTCTTTACTGACCCTACAGAGCAGAAGTATTCATAATGGATATTCGTCCCATTAAAAAAAAGGTGTTAGGTACACCTTAATATTTAAATCCCTACATAGTTAGAAAACATCTATAACTCTGTAGTAACTATTCGCAGTAGGTAAATACCTACACGACATAGCTTACTGGGATTCAGACTCAAAATCTCCAGCTTCAAAGGCAGAACGATGCTTCCTTCGAAGCTGAAGGTATCGGGTTTGAATCTCAGAGGGTATTTAGCGGCCGTTGAATTGAATGATACATAATATTGTCTTCTGTTACCGCGGTTGAATAATACAGTTGAGCCCCAATACGGCATGCTGGCCCGCCCTGTATTCTTATACAGGGTGCGCCAGAGCTGCCGCACGTCCGCGCAAAAGCCGCCGCCGCGCAAACACGCAGTTTGATGCCCACACGTGCATTCATGCACCGGACTACGAATTATGGAGGTGGCATACATTATTCTTAGACACTTTTAGTCATAAGTTATAAAAACTCAATAAGCTTAGGTATATGATAGTTTGGCAAACCAATTTTGACTGTACCTACCGTAGGAAAAAACTCTCTGTCTATCCCTTTTTTGGGGTGGTACAACTAGCGTAAGAAAATTATACCTCCACTTTGCGTGTACGGGAAAAAAAACCACTTTTTAGGGTTCCGTACCCAAAAGGGTAAAACTGGACCCTATTACTAAGACTGCGCTCGCTTAAAAGGGGGCTCCCATATAACTTTTTTTTTGCCGTTTTTACTACGGATACGGGGTTATTACGGAACACTTCGTGCGCGAGTCCGACTCGCACTTGGGCGATTTTTTATTTTACTACTTTTTCGGCGTGGCTAAAATTTGAACCACATTAAAGCTTACTAGTATTAACGGTCACTGAGATTATCCTCGGACGGAAGGACAGACGGAGACATGGCGAAACTATAAGGGTTCCTAAGTACAGAACCCTAAATAAGGGCGAAGCATTTTTTTGCAAAGATTTAGAGAAACCGGAATCACTAGGCTAGACCCCGGCTACTACACACACACAGTACCACTACCACATCCACATACATAAACATCACACATCATCCTTCTAAATTAGTTACGTTTTCAGTATTCCACGCGCAACGGTTGCTTTTTCGTCCGCGAGCGCGCACTCGTGCGTACACATGACCAACGAACAACAATCTAGCTATACTCTTATTACTACGTCATTATAGTTGATTATTGCATGGCTGGGGCTGTGGATACGCTAGCCGTTTGCCCATGTGCAGGACACGGCGATAGGGCTGTTAAATTGACTTGGATGGTAAATAAGGTTGCCATTAAACGACCAAAAAAACAGTTTATTTTATTATGTTGGTACAATTGGAGACTATTCTGCAAACAGGAACAAACTAGGGAATGGAATCGGTTAACCGATGCAGTACCACCCTTTACATGCATATACTGCTCACAGAACTTATAAAACATAAGCATAGATTTGAAACGGATAAAGAAGAAGAGCTGCGTTTACTCACACGAAAAAAAAATCTAAAAATTAATTTTCGCCCAACTTCAAAAATAGAGGAGCATTGCGTGAGACATCAGGCTGTGAAGTTATTTAACCGACTTCCTCTGGAATTAAAATCTATTACAGTGTATACTGTATTTAAGCTAAAATTAAAACGCTTTTTACTAAGAGGTTGCCTAGACGAGGTGTTTGAGCCTGATTTAATTTAAGTAGTTCTTGCTTGTATTATAAAAAAAAATATGTGATATTAAATAGCTTTGACGTTCCTTTTCCTTGATCTCATTAAAAATAAATTGTAAAATGTATCTATGTAATGTTGTTGTGTAAATTCAGATTTTATGTGTAAGTATAGTTGTAATGAGATATTGTTGTTTAGGTAATATTCAAACACAATCTTGTATTGTTCATGAATAAAAATACTATGACTATGACTACTACTAAACGCTGGTGAAATGTTTCATCATGCTTAAGCATTTCTATGTTACTTTCATGTTTTCATAGGTTACAGATTTATAAAATTATTTTTGTGGGGTATCCATTGAATGTCAAAAATATTATATAGTGCCCTTGCAGGGTTCATTACTGAGCCTTATTTTAATTTACATAAGGTGTTATGTACCTACGAAAGCAATAAATGATTACTTGGTTACTTACACAGAAAACAGAGAAAACAACAGGTAATTGGTTTAATAAATAGACAAAAATGTATTGTAATAAAAATTAAAGGAAATTTAAATTGAAAACATTTATTGTACAACAAGTTCATACACATTTTATATACAAATACATCTCTACAAAACAATAACAACTATTATTTGACTATTAAGTATGTCTAATTCAAAACAGATCTAACCTCACAGTGGTAATGCAAGACCCACTTTAAAAATTGAAATATCTTGGGCGGGTTTCAGGCTTCAAGTAACGTAGGGAGCCGGCGTACGTATCATTTCCCTTCTGCCGAAGTACAATTCAAATGGGCATACGCGGTTCTGCGTTGTCACTAGTCCGTACAATATATCGAGGTGTGCACGATTTGTTAGAGTAGGTACTTAGTTGTATAATTTTACTATGTGTTAGTGTCATCATTACAGATTGTTTTTTGAATGTAGTGTGTGAGAAGTGCGTCTGTGTGCACGTTTCCTTCGCATAAGGTGACAGAATCATTTGTACGGTAAGATGTCGCTTTGCTGTCTCCCTTCCAACTCGTTGGAAGCCTGTGTTGCGCGAAAGGTACAGGTGCGTCGAAGTTCACTATGCAAATGTTTAACATAATCGCTGCATGTGAAACATATTACTTAGACCGAATTTTCTGAAGATAAATAAATATTCACACGTGCGTGGATCCTACATAGGCAAACATTGCTTACATCGATACCTGTTTAGTTTTACTGAAATTAAGTTACGTAAAACAATAATTAAAACTGAGTATTTGCTCTCTAGTTCAATATTTTGCGCATCTAAGTTCAGTTAGGAAAATCTTCAGGTCACAAGCTCTTAGCTGTCCTGTCCTTCAACAAGGTAAAGATAAAGAACTCTCCCGCCCTAGAGTCAGTCTATGCTAAGTTTCCTAGTTTTTGATAGCACATACTGTGAAAGTGTTAAGTAAAACGTCATATTTCATAGAAGTTTGACGTTTAAAATAACACTTTCAAGTCTGACATTTCATTTGCTGAGAAAAGATAACGTGGTTTGACTCTATACGAGGAACGGACCAGAGGCCCGCTGGCGGTGTATAAGAATCCTAACTCGTTGCCTCTCCGCTCCCATTGCTGGAACTTGGCGGGCGTGACGTATTCGAACAATCTGTGTCGCTTGGTACATTTGTATCCCATAGGAATACAAATGTACCCTGGCCCCTACTACCTGCTACCTGCTACTATGTCCCTAGGGTATATACCCTAGGGATATTGGATAGACTGGTATCTTCGAAAAATACTATGAATATTCTCAATTGTGTATAAAAAGTATTACCTACCAGTAGTGTAGGTCTAAATTTTAACTGAGACCTCTTCCTAGGTATGCGAGACGCGGTGCGTATTACAGTTACGTCAGAGTTGATAATGTTAACGTAACCGCTTAGACATATTAGAACGAATTTTCTGAAGATATTTAGTTAGACATGCGTAATTCCTATGCAGACATAGAAAATAGTTTCGACTGCTATCTGATGGTTAAGTAAAAATTTGTTATGCATAATTGCATAACAATAATAAAGAAAGTGTGAGTATTTGGTATGTCTAGTTCAATATTTACTGCATCTAAGTTCAGTTAGCAAAATATTCAGGTCACAAGCTCTTAGCTTTCCTGTCCTTCAACAAGCTAGAGATGAAGAACTCTCCCGCCCTATACGAGGAACGGACCAGAGGCCCGCTGGCGGTGTATAGGAAGCCTAGATCGTTGCCTTTGCGCTCCCATTGCTGGAACTTGGCGGGGGTGACGTATTCGAACACTTTGAGGTGTCGCTTGGTGGGCTGCATGTATTGGCCGAGTGTGAGGCAGTCAACACCGACGGAGCGGAGATCTGAAAAACATGTATAAGTCATTATGGCATTGATGTGTACAGAGTATGATTAGAAATTGGCAGGCCTGTCAAGCCTCCCAAACAATGATATTTTTAGGGTTGCGTACCTCAAAAGGAAAAAACGGAACCCTTATAAGATCACTGTTGTCCGTCCGTCTGTCTGTCAATACCCTTTATCTCGGGAACGCGTAAAGGTAGCGAGTTGAAATTAATACCACATTGACAAGTTTGTGGTTCCTCGGAGGTCTGAAAAACAAAAAAAAAACGTCAACGCAATCAAAAGATACGGCCGTTTATGTCGCAATTCCCATACATTTGCAATGGGGATCAAAATGTATAGGGTACTTCTCACTCATTGACCTAGAATCACGAAATTTGGCAAAAAACAAGAGCTTGTAGCACAAATACAGGAGAAAATCCGAAAACCGCATAATTGCCGCACATTGAGAGTTCCACCAGTATTTTTAAGTGTCTAAGGTCATGAATAGGGGGGGCAACCTTTGCGCGGAATCCTCGGTGGGCGAGTCTGACGAGATCCGGATTCAAATGCTTGGCCGTTTCTAGCACTTAGCGCGAATTCTCGTGGCATGCTTCTTTAGCGGTCTTGATTTTGTTTAATTCGCTCGCCGCTGGTCGCCTTAGCCAGTCGCCTTAGACCAATGTCGTGGCCAGGCCATAACGTTACCTTTCATGGTTTGCTCCACCTGCTCGTCGGTCTCCCCGAGCCCAAGCATGATGGAAGTCTTCGTGACGTGTTCCGGATCCAACTGCTTCGCTGTTTCTAGCACGTTCAATGTCTGGCGGTGCCTGCAGAACAATGTCACACCGTTCTATTCTTCTTCATGGTCTGCTCCACCTGCATGTCGGGTTCTCCAAGCTTAAGCATGATGGAAGTCTTCGTGACGAGATCCGGATTCAACTGCTTCGCTGTTTCTAGCACTTTCAATGTCTGGCGGTGCCTGCAGAACAATGTCACACCGTTCTATCCTTACCCTTCATGGTCTACTCCACCTGCACGTCGGTGTCTCCGAGTCTAAGCATGATAGAAGTCTTCGTGACGAGATCCGGATTCAACTGCTTCGCCGTTTCTAGAGCACTTTCAATGTCTGGCGGTGCCTGCAGAACAATGGCACACCGTTTTATCCTTACCTTTCATGGTCTACTCCACCTGCACGTCGGTGTCTCCGAGCCTAAGCATGATGGAAGTCTTCGTGACGAGATCCGGATTCAACTGCTTCGCCGTTTCCAGCACTTACAATGCCTGGTGGTACAATGTCACAACATTCTATCCTTACCTTTCATGGTCTGCTCCACCTGCTCGTCGGTCTCCCCGAGCCCAAGCATGATGGAAGTTTTCGTGACGAGATCGGGATTCAACTGCTTCGCTGTTTCTAGCACTTTCAATGTCTGTTGGTACCTAGAAAGTAAAGCATTCTTGTGTTGGATTTTTATGGCAATAATTTTCACATTTTAAATGTTTTAGTTTTTTTTTGTGTAGATACACTGAAATTAAATACAAAGTAACAACGCAGTGAGGACTACCGCGAGTTGATTTTCCGCTAGGGGCGCTAGTGGAACGTGGGTCCTGCGGGAACATTTCAAACGGCGCTTTGACATTTCTCTCATATTGACACAGGACCCACGCATGAGTGGCGCCGCCTGGTGAGCGACAATACGGTAGCTCCCATTACAAGTAGGTTGTTTTGTTACTTATTATGAAACTAGTTAGGACACGTATCCAGAATGTTTACTTAGGCCGTCTTAATATAAAAGCTCTATACTCTGCAAAATCCACGTAAGTGATGCGCTTATATTAAGGATCAGATTGTTATTGATTAACCCAAACTGAATAAGCATATGTGTCCATGTAAGTCAATTGTATTCCAAAGTAAGCTTCCTGTGTCAATTTCGTGGGCTAGGCTCCTACCAACAAAGCCTTGTCCTAGGATTATCCTAGGCAATTATAAATGGCTAACGTCTATTGTGATTTAAACAATACCGAGCGATCCGCTTATGCTGGAGTTCTATAGCCATTTGCTGTATGGAAACGTTGTACAGTCATCAACAAAGATATGAAATAATATGAAACAGCCAAAGTGCCAAAAATATGTATACACAACTTTAATATTCAGGCAATGAGGATTACCGCGAGTCGATTTTTCGCTAGGGGCGCTAGTGGGACGTGGTGGGTCCTGCGGGAACATTTCAAAAGTCACTTTGACAATTATCTCATACTGACGCAGGACCCACGCATGAGTGGCGCCGCCTGGTGAGCGACAATACGGTACCTAGCTTCCATTATAAATGTCCTGTATAAATTTTTTGGAACTTTGGCTGTATTCATATCTCTGACTGTACTCTATGACTACAGAAGGGTTAAGAAATCTATCATACCTACTGCTTGTTATTGTGGGCATTAAAAAACATATTATTATTAGTTTACGTAAAATGTTTATGATGATGATGATGACTGATGATGACTGCGTAGTATGTAGCATGGGCGAACACTGAACAGACGGGACAGCGAAGCAGTGCGGTGCGGCAGGGCATGTACGGTCGGCGTCATAAATATATATATGGACCTACTATACCCTATAATAAGTCCCGAAGTATATATATATTTATAGACGTGACTGTAATATATCTTCAAAAGTTGATGATTTCGTGTTATACTGTTCGTGGTTACACATAAAATAATATTAATTTTTCATTATCGTAAAGAAAATAAGCCTAGACTTCTTAACATCGGACTGGGACGAACTTTTCTGATAAAATCCGTCCGTCCGATCCGAATGAACATCAGTATTATTTTATAAAATTAAATTAAATAAAATATCATCCATGTTTTAGGTAACATTAAAAAAAACAATGTTTTGAATGCCAGTTCACACAAAATAGGATTCGAAACGCCCATTGAAAAGTTATTTTTCGTTTTAAAATAATATTACAAATATTATGTTACATTGTTTGCCATGTTACCAATTACAATAACAGGTATTAATACAATAAATTGTATCCTTGCATACTAATTGCCAATTGCCATACAAGCCTTATTGTTAATTTTTACCCCTTCCTTGGGTTAAAAGTAGCCCCCGAGGTGGTTTTTAAATAAAAATAAATATTTAAAAATACATATTTTTTTCAATAGAATTTGTTTATTCTTCAATTTAGAACCCGGGACCTCCTGCTTCGTAGGCAGGGTCACTACGGAACTAGGCTAGGAGGCCGTTAAACTTGCGGACTTGGGAAGAACTTGCGAATCCACGTTCACTTTATCTAAAAATATTTTTAGCAAACCCTTATTCTTTATCAAATACCTATACAGCGATATCTTACACTTTAGGGTTAAAACGAAAAATTTTAACGAAAAAATTTATGTTAAAATTGAAAATCTCCGTGTAATACAAATTTAGGTATTTTGAGCTTTGGTTGTTTTAAGCCTATGTTGTTATGCCATGAAAGTGTTTTAGTGAAATTCGGCCATATTAACATTCCGGTGTTTTAAGATAAAACATTAGTCATTCTGCAATTTAGTTGTTTTGAGACCAAGAATTTTTGAGATCTGGGAATATTGATAAAGAGCTATAATGCAATTTAGTAGTTATAAGCCCAAAGCACTTATCCTTTATTGTCTGGTATGAAATGTTAGTAAAAAGAGCTCACCCAGCCCTACGGTCTCGTACGAACGGCGTGAGGCGCTCCACCGTCTCGATGTTGTGCGCAAACACGTCCAGACCGCAGTTGGCTATCGTTTCGATGCAGTCGCGGTTCCCGCGGAAATCGGGCACTAGGCACTCCACTAGGATCTCCTTGTTTCTGTAAAAAAATATAAGTATATTCGGTAGGACGGAAACTTACAAATATTTTTTTAACTTCTCCTGCTCGAAAAGTTCGACTTTAAGTCGAGGCGACATAAAATCGCTTTTTATGGTATAGAGCATAAAGTAAAATCGCAGGCCGCCTGCGAGGGGCACGCGGCGGTTGAAAACCCAAGCGTTTAATTTTCAACGATTTAATGTGAAATAAAACCTAATATTTTTCCTACAATCGAAGTGAAAAGCAGAGTGTTATACCTCAGGCATAAATACCCATTATAGCCTCGGCTAACATGGGTTCTACTATTTCATTTCATTGCTGCAATGGCAGGAAAATTTAGCTGCGTTTCCACTAGATCTGCCCTGCTAAGCCGAATAGTGCTATCATAAAAATAGATGAATTTGAAAATTGAACAATCAGCTACGTAGAATGTATACAATGTATATCGCATGTTAACGATAAATTTTGTTTTGAGATAACGCTATTCTTCTCAGCAGGGCAGAGATATAAGCTACGCGTTGAGAAGGTTTTGTTTGTTATCACTTCATACACCTACTCACGCTCGGCGTAAGTGATTTTATTGGTTCTTAAAAACGCACCCCTCGCGACACGTCCTCTCACATCTCTGGGATCATCTCTCACATCATCTGCATCAACGGTCGGCAACTACTATGTGGCCCTTGACTGCTAAAAGGTTGCCGACACCTGATCTACATCACACCATGGGGCTGTCGTCAAGAATATTGCACCCTAAAGCCCACGCTTTAGGGTGCAATATGCTGTATATATGTCTCGTTTGAAAGTAAAATTTGAAGCGAGTGAATTGCAAGCTATCTCTTTTATTTTATAGTAGGTGCAGACGTGGAATGTTGAGATGAACCGTACTCGTAATTCACATATTCTGTTTAACACTTACTGTCTTTTTATTTCTCTAACTGTTTCTGCGAAGTGGGCAGATCCTCCGTCCGGCAAATCTGCGAAACGATAATAATATTAATGAGACAGAATCGTTGATCATTCAAATATAAAACAACAAACAGTCGGCGTTATGTTATGTTATGCGGCGTTGTGTAGAGACTGGCAGACAATGTACAGCCAAAACTGTTGCAGTTAGAACCTTAATAATTGTATACTAATATTTATGTTCTTTGAATGCTATAAAGCTCCACTAACACTTTTTGTAACTTAATTCTAAGGTGGGTTAGAGGTGGTTGAAATTTGGGAAATAGGTAGTTCAGAACGACTTTGCTTAGAAATTTGTAGTGAGAGACTAGTTCAATGATGAGATGACACATTGATGCATTATAGAATCTTCTTATAAGGTAAATAACGTTAAACACATGGCTTTTTCAAAGACTCAAAAAGGAGCTGATTCCCAATTCGTATAGCGCTGGTCGAGAGGCGTCAGTGCCGTCATCAAGCCAAACATTGCCGTCTGTCCACTGCCATGATCAAGATGTGGCCGAGGCCCCATTTCGTGACGCAGAGGCCGTGGTTCGTAATTCGATCGACGTTAAGCGCGACACCGAGGACATTACCATCTCTGTCCATCGACGTGAGTACGTAATTGCCGATACCCAACTGAGCAACGGCAGTGGCTGTGTTTCGGGCTCGAGAGACGTTGGGCGAGACACCGAGCAGGACATTACCGTCTCTATCCACCGACGTGAGCACGATGTAGCCGAGGCCCCACTGCGCGACGGCAGTGGCCGTGTTTCGGGCTCGAGAGACGTTGGGCGAGACACCGAGCAGGACATTACCGTCTCTATCCACCGACGTGAGCACGATGTAGCCGAGGCCCCACTGCGCGACGGCAGTGGCCGTGTTTCGGGCTCGAGAGACGTTGGGCGAGACACCGAGCAGGACATTACCGTCTCTATCCACCGACGTGAGCACGATGTAGCCGAGGCCCCACTGCGCGACGGCAGTGGCCGTGTTTCGTGGTTCGAGCGGATCGAGCGGTGGCGGGGCACGCGCCGTCTTCACAGAGCAGAACATGCAGCCGCGGGTACACGTGTCGCCCATAAGCTGTAAATTAAACAAACATCTGTTACTATCTGAATGTATAGGTACCATAGAATCCCTCTCTCCTTTTGGCCCTCATGATAAGTTCAAATTTCATGACCATATGTACCAACATCCATTTTTAGTTCCTTCTATACAATTGGGTAAAGCACACAGCATACAATTAACAAACAAAATTAATAGATAAAATCGAAGTCTTTTTTATCACAAATTTTAAATTACCCTCGCTTATTGGGTACCTAATGTGTCCCACTTAATATCCACTACTCCCGATTTTAAGCATCCTTGGCTGCAACTACATAAGTTGTCTACTCGCCACATGAAAGAAATGAGACCTTCACTTTAGATATGATAAATTACCATGATAGTAGCGGTAGACATGCCCTGCTTGCCTCCACTCCAGCATTCACCAATGTTTGGACAGCGGGCCTCTTCACACACAGTGCTGAGCTTCAGACTTCGAAGTTGTTCCTTCACCTCATTAAACTTTGACCCTGAAATAATACAAACCGAAACATTGAGATTAAATATGTAGAGTGATTAGTAAATGGCACTGCATTTGTTTGATAAAATTCAGCTCTATTAAATATTATGGGAAAATCTAACACAAAACAATTTAGTTTCACAGTATGATCTATAAGATAAAGAAAACAACAGTATAAACATAAAGATCTTGCACGGTATCAAACCCGGGACCTTGTTTCATAGGTACAGTACAGTCAATACAGACAAGACTAGGAGGCCATAAAACAGTAGCAGGGGGTGGTTGATATATACCAAATGCTGCAGAAATCCAACATGTTGTTAATATTTAGGAACTTATTATATAGTTATCTGTTTGTATTCTAACTAACCTGGATTTTTTATTTTACTAATTGGCATATAATATATGCAAACATCATAAGTTATCTGATTATATTAATTAGCCTAACAAGTTCGTATTCTTAATCACTAATTATAGTTATTAAGATCTACTTATCTATGAGAACCTAAAGCGACACATTCATGCAGAGAATGTTACTCTACAAAAAGAATTATAATAAAAACTCTTTCCATCTCTCATGCTATAATATTTATCTATGAAATAGGTTGAAAGTTTAGAGAAAGAGAAATCCAACATGCAGAACTCTTTGGAATGGATGTCATATGGAATATCTGCTAAAACCCATTTACTCATGGAAAAAATCAACTCCACTGAAGAAAACAAATTTTAATTTGAAATATATTATTTGGCTTGGGGTCAACTTAAACCTAGAAATGTCCAAGTTTACACTGGATAGTTTTAAAAATCCGGCCCGGACACCCGGGATGGGCTCCAAACTAGAACAAATCTGGGGAAACCCGACTGGATGGCAGCCCTAATTTCATTCAAGAGGTCAATACTAAATATACCCGTTGGTATAGAGGTCTTCAACCATGGTGGTAGTCTCAAGCGCTCCTGTTCTCCCTTCTCTCGTTTCAGTTTCCCTTCATACTCCTCCCAGTCCTTGGGCCTGTCCTCTGCTATGAAATCTGAGAGCCCGGGCCCCTCCCGCAACTTTTCACGTATCGTATCCAATTTCGCCGTGTGCTTGCATCTCTGAAACTAAGTAAACAATATTGACGTAAAAGCAACGTGATGTTTCGTCTCTTGACCAGTTCCACTTCACAGTAATAAGGATCATTTGAAAATGTTCTTACTTCTTGGTTGCGGCTGATTAAGCATGATTTTATTGAATTACGAAACATATTAATTTTATTTGAATTTATTTGCGCCTCGACGTAATATTTCTCAGCACAGCTGATAACTTTGACAGTTTTGACACTTTTGACATTCGTTATGTCGTTTTCGTTTTGATACTCCACTGAATCAACTCCAATGCATTGCTAATAGCAATTTGCTATAGAGACAATTATGAATTAATTCACTGTTAACACCATTTTGATAAATTTACATCTGTTCCGTTATAACAAACAACTAAAGTCGAAAAATAATCAAATCATTCCTGAAATCCGGACATGGTTGGCGACCCTAACCTCTGCCTATTTCCAAAATTGCCAGACTTGTTTTATTTTTTACTAGCAGCAATATTAGTAAAAATATTTATTTAGTCCAGTTTATTACATTACAAAGAAACCAAATAGAATAGCGTCTTCATCAAAATTTTAATTCATTTTTTTTCTATTAACACGAGTGTAAATTTTCTTGATAGTCGTTTAGATGCAAAGTATTCATTAATTGACTTTTGACATGCTTTTGACAACAATTGACCTTGAATTACTACAGCTGTCAACTTAACCAACAAGCGAGCGAGAAAAATAAAAATGGAATAAACAATTTGTGTTCGGTATCTAAGATTTTTCATGATGAGGAACGTGAATCCTCATCTCTTGGAAGACAACAAGATGGACGAGGCGGTGACCCACTACATCACACACCAGGCCAGCGAAGTGAGTTTGTTTTGATGTTTGTTGACGCGACAAAACCCATCTTAGTTTTAAATATGAACATAATTTTACTCTTACTTTATATTGTCTTTTGAATTTGGCTGTTTCCTTAACAGTTTGGACATAATTTAATGAAGCGGACGACTAAAAGACTTATTTGTACATTCATACTAAAAATGTTGATAAATGGGATGGGTACTTTGTTTATAAATTTTATTAAATTAAATACAATTTTACAATTGTAAAGCACGAAGGAAGTCTTTTATTATTATTATAAATGTATTGGTTTTTTTTTAAAGTCCCACTACTTAAAATTCATTATAAATTGAAAGAGATGACATATACTACAGAAAAAGTGACCAAGGCCCGGTGAGCAGGGCTGGGTGCTGGTTACTATCAATTAATAATTAAATGCAATTTTTTTAAAGTGCCCTGTACTGAAGCTATTTCAATTTGAAATCCATTGCATGAAATCAATGCAATACTGCAAATCTTGATTGTTTAAGACAAATTTATACTGTCAATTTTACATTGGTGACACCAGAAATATCTATAAGCTGTAATGTATTTAATATCAAGTATGCCTAGTAAGCATAATATACTAAAACAATAGGATGATAACTAAGTATTCGTTCCAGTCTGTGCATGTGGATGCCAACTCCCTGGCGCTGAACATACAAGAGGATGAAGGTGGTAGAGTGGTGACCGTGATGCCACAAAACTTCACGCCACAAATGTGCCGGTAAACACTATTGAATAGTGACTTTACATGTTTATTATTTCTTTTATTTGTTACTTCAATCATAGGTTACAATGTATTGTGCTATATGCTCCACAAAACTAAACATTTAGTTTGACTGTGGACACATAATTAGGTGTATCAGCATAAGCTGAAAGCCGAAAAATTTTGTGTAGCAATATGAATAGTATATGTATAATGCTGGAAAAATATTATAATATTTATATTAGGTAAAACCACAATTTAAAAGCAAATCCCACTTGCCTTTTTTAGTTGTGATTGTTGATCCCTGATTTCTCTGAAATGGGAATTCAAACTTAAAGATATGGGTGAAAGCTACAGAAAAGACTTGCCAAACCACTATACAATTAAACTTTCATCATCATCATCATCAGTCGTTTCATCGTATCATTCTCTTAAAAAGACCAGATTCCTCCATAGGTTTCTATTAAACTATAAGATCTATAATTATCTGACTATTGTATTGTTATCGCTTCTCTGATTGTTTATAATGCAGATGTTCTTCTGTACTCTTTTCTTGATTGTTTTGATTTCAGTCTGAAGAACGCCTATATTACACTCATACTCATACTCATATCATTTATTTGCTTCAACGTACAAGTACATGCAAATATACATTTTAAACTAAATCTAAACTAGAAATATCAGGTACATGTCAATTTTTTTTAAAACTAAGATGGTTACATACAATAATTAAATAAGTGCATTGGCGAAAAATTCATTTATAGTGTAATATGGCCTATTAATAAAGAAGTCTTTTACTTTTTTGTCAAATGTTCTGAAGTCATTACAATCTTTGATGTAACTTAACTTATTATAAATTTTTATTGCTATATTGTTAAAACTATTATTATAGTGGACGAAGCTAGATTTAGTTCGAGCCAAACTATTTTTATTTCTTACACTATACCGTTTATGATTATATCTCTGACCATAGATTACATGCAGTCCTTTTTCTTCATATTGGTGAAAAAGGAAGGCATATAGATCTATGATCGAAGATATTTGATAATGTAATATGGGCGTAAATTCGCATTAAATGTTTTCCACAGACAAGTATCAGTGGGGGAGCATGTGGAGGGGTGGGGAGACGAAATCCTGGATCCAGATGGTCGGCTTGCTGCCATTGTAGCCCAGCTTGCCAAATCTGGGACATCACACTATCATCACCCACCACATAAGGTGACTCTTTACTACAGATGCAACGGATATCCGGTCACTATGCGGTATCCGGTATCTGGCCTATCCGGCCACATTTTCGTAGCGTAGCATCCGGCCGGATACCGGTTAGTGAATTAGCACGATATTTATTGATAAAGTATGGATAAAAACTATTAAATTAGTTACAAAAGAATAAATATTTAGTCAGTTCTGAAAGTACAACATTTTAAACGATATTAAATTACTGGCCTATAAAAACGCGCCTAGAACTGGAGAAAGTTGCACCCTGTGCTAAACATTGGCACGCGCGCGAATGAATTTGATCGACTTCATATCGGCGGCCGGATACCGGATATTCGGTGGTTACATAGGCCGGATATCCATTATCCGGTATCCGGCCAAACCACTATCCGTTGCATCTCTACTCTTTACTTTTGAATTTACTCACAAACAAAAACAGATTCTGAATGGCTGCTGCCTGGGGGCCTGCCTGCAGGGGCCTTTAAAATAGACCATTACCATTTACATTCTAGACTTTTTGTGATTTCCAAGAATATTTTAATAATGTTATTAAACCTTGTGATTGGATTGGATTTATTTTCAGATAACCTCAGTTAGGGGTGATGTGGAGTCCTCAGTTATGCTAGACGGACAACTAAGGCTTTTCAACGCGCAAACCTTGGTAAGTTGCAACTTGCAGGTATCATTGGAGTTATAACTACAGTCCAAAACGGGATATTTACCTTGTATGTTTTAAATGAGAACCCGAAATTTCGGCACTGTTGCAAGCGTGCAGCGAGTTTTTAGTTGTTATCTACTCAATTACGGGTTAATTTTTTTTGCGTGTCGTACACTGGCACCTTTCCAGGTAACAATTAACTGATAGATTGTAGTGATAATCCAAATGACCGTTAGCTTAAAATCGTATATCATTGGAGTTGCTAAAAAAATATTTATGTAATGTTCATTGTTTTCAAAAGTGGCTCAAATTGTTCTTCTAAACACATACACATTGGTTGTGTCGCCAGTTCCTTTCTTTTGAACTTTAGGTCGATACGCTCCAGCGTATCTAGAATGTCTAGATAAGAAAATATTAATGACAAAATAATGTCATTGGCACTTCTAGGAGCAGCCGGGCGAGTCGATAGTAGTGCAAATGCCGTTACCGCCGCTGCCGCCGCTGCAGATGAAGCGGTGCCCTGACACCGACTGGTTCAATAAAACCAAGCCAAACCTGAAGGTAGGCATACTGAGCCTTAGCTACAGCTATGTACATGTAAGGAGAGTGTTGTAATACGTAGTAGTATGTATACTACTACTTATTACACCATTCTTAGAGCGGAGTAATTGTGTATTAACAAGTGCGGAAAGTAGATGATTTCCGACGATTGTATGAGCCGACACGAGTCGGAAATCATCTTTACGCATGTGTTTCATATAATGTTTTACTATGCATTGTGCGAGGAAATAAATAATAAATATTAGCGGTAGTGTACCAGCACTGCGCACAGTACACCGGGCCGCCGATGCACTGCGGCTTGGGGCGTCTTCCCGGAGGCCCGTGTGATGCGTGTGGAAAAGTACAATGAAAGTCTATTCTCGCACTAGTGCGGAAAAGTACTACTTTCCGCACGATCTGGCTCCATTAGAAAACACTTTTAAATAATCGTGTTTTGATTTTGACAGCAACCTTTTCTATTTATATATTCACTTACGAGAGAAAACAGCTAAACGACTCATCAAAGTATACAAAAAACTTGACACTATCTCAATATATATCTACCCAAACTATACCTGAACACTCAGTTGTTAAACACCAAACAATCCCCAACCGACTCTGTAAATCACGTTAGTGTCTGTTTTGTTGGTATTGGCTGAACATTGACAGAGTGCAGAGGAAATGATAAACAGAAATAGCGTAGATGATGATCAGGTAGACGCCCATGCGACGAATCAAACTAACTGTAACTGGGCCTATTCTACATTTATGCTCTTTGACACTACTGATTCACAAGAAGTAAATGCCATCATCGGTAGCCTGAAAGCAGAAAGTGCCTCAGGGTGGGATAATATTACTACCAAATTTCTTAAGCTTAACAAGACTGTTCTAGCCTCTGTCATTAATCACTTGGCAAACATATTTTAAAATTAATTTTAAAAAATAACCGGCTAAGCGCGAGTCGGACTCGCGCACCAAGGGTTCCGTATAAACTTTATGTTGCAACTACACCTAGAAGTAAAAATTTGACGTCAGCGACATGTAAGTATCGACATATTGGGTCAACGCATCTTATAGCTTGTTGTCCTTTGCACCCACATTCTGCGTTTGTTACTCTATTCCACTGCTGTTACAGGTTTTCAGTTTATACTATTTTTTTTTTATGCTATAGGGGACAAACGAGCAAACGAATCGCCTGATGGTAAGCGATTAACGTCGTCCATGGACACCCGCAACACCAGAGGTGTCGCAAGTGCGTACTATTTACTTACTTGTTCCTTAAAAAATCCTTAGAGCGACGGCGTGTTGGACACGTCGGGGCAAGTCCTCTCCCTGCCGGACGCGTCGCCCCGGGCGCGGGGTGGGGGCGCGGGCGCGGGCGGGGGTGGGGGCGCGGGCGGGGGAGGGGGCGGCGGCGCGGGTGACGGCGCGGCGGCGGCGCCCAGCAAGAAGAGCCTGCCGCACAAGAAGCGCATCTCCAGGAAGCTCAAGCGGAACACCGGCAACACCACCCCGCACCAGGTTAGTGTGGCCGACCACACCCACCCAGGGGGGTGTGTAATGATCGGTATAACTTTTTTTGATATAATAACATTTAATATAACAACATTTGGTATATATTTAATGGCTATAATCACTCATTATACATAATGAACATTTGGTATAACAACAAAATATCGATTATTATTTCGTATATTTATCATTTCGTGTAACACTTATTTGTAATAATCATTATTTGGTATAATTATCCATTGATATACAGTTCTAACCTAACCTACTTTTCTGCTAATAGTACATTTGTTTAGCGGTCACAGTTTCTAACCTAACCTAACCTATTATTTATACATTGCATAATAAAAAGTTATTCTAACCGTGCTTTTGATTAAGTTAGCGTTATAGCATTTATTTTTATCGGAAGTCAGCATTATACTCAAAGTATGTTATACTAAATGTTATTCGAAAAAACGATCATTATATTAAATAATAATTATACAATTTTTAAGTATATTATTAGTTGTTATATGATTCAATAATTATATCAAATGAGCGTTATTACGACTAACATTATATCAAAAAAAGTTATATCCATCGGTACGCACCCCACCCAGGGTTAGCCGCTAATCAATCCGGAGTTAACTTGTCAAATTCCATACGAAAAAACGCTTCAGTCCAGGTTATGTGGCTAACCGCGGGTGGTGCAAGTAGCCCTTAGGCTGTTAGGGGATTGTGTCTGACAGTCACAGGTAGGAGTGAGATTCCGCGTTCCGATCTTTCGCTCTCAACTACGGCCGTGAATCGCGTATTAAGCAACTTACATATGTATCTGACTCAGACCTTTGTATTCGAGTTTTAGTTCGTGTTCTTTGTTAGTTATATGTATAATTACTATGTACTTAACTATAGTTGTATAAAACTAAAACCTACTCGTATTAACTCAGTGCCACAGCTTATCAACTTTTCTCTAAGATCTTGATTGTCACGATACAGGCTTGCCTAGTGTGGAGATCACTGTATTGCTCCCACCCGACCCACGGCTTCCGAACATTTACTAAGGAACATACCTTACCAACGCGGCGACGGGCCGATGCCTCGAGGCGGGTTAGAACGACCCGTCTGCTTCACCACGCTGACAATGTCGGCGACATATGTCGGCATTGTCGGCTGCATACTAAAGTTCATAGACACGTTGTGACAATTGTCGTGATGTCAGCCCGGTGAAACAGGCTGCAGGGCCCTTGGCACCGCTGAAAAATGTTACAAGTTTTGGATGTGTTTTGTGGTCAGAAAAAGGGTTATTTTTTAAAACTTATCCGGCAATAATCTTACATAAGCTGAAATTAAACACTTTAGAACGGATTAATCGCGTTTATTAACACCATGATCCTACGTTTCGAGCCCTTTACAGCACTCGTTTTCACAGGGTTAAGATGATGACTTACATAAACTCCTACTCACTTAATACCGCTGTTATAATGCTTACCTAGATTTCTTTTTTAGATATAGAAGTCATTTATTTTTAATGCAATCTTATTTATTAATCATGTCGCAGGATATAGTTGTAATCAGCTGCAACGAGGAAGTACAGCAGGAAGAGATACTCCCCGACAACTACGTGACGCAAGTGCAGGCCGTCCAGCATCAGTCGCATCTCGCGGACGACGCGCACATCACGCACGAGGTACTGTATCGGATACCGTGCCGGTTAAACTAAAATCAATAGTGAAATTGAAAAATTCCCTGCGTCGAGCAGGATTCGAACCTCTTAACACCGGTCAGATTGCTCTGTCGATTGAGCTATCGACTCCAGCTAATATTTCCATTATTTCTTTGATTTGGTTTTACCGAAAGGTTAAGTGTTCTTTCAATTATAAAATTTTAAATTTCATTCGCAGATGTCTCTGCTGAATACAAAATATATTCCATACTTTAGCCGCGCTTGAAGTATGAAGCATCGCGCCTTTTTGTCAAGTTATGCAAAGGGCGCACCAGGCGCACATCACGCACGGGGTACTGTAACTTAAGATGCCGTATGGGGAAACACAGACAATTTGCAACATTAGTGTTTTGTTTATAAAATTCACATCTCTTAACTCCATCTGAAGGAATTAAGAAGTTTGTTACCTACTTTAACGGACGTTCTAAATAATATTATCAATAAAGATAAAGAAAGAACTCAACGGGTACCAAGTTGGTTGTTTTCGAAAGCTAATTGATTGTTGGTGGCCTAATGCTAACGCTAGCGATTTTCTATCGAAAGCAGCGAGAATTTTCGGAAATTATATATACGAACTAATACGATATTTACCAACCGTTATTTTACCAATCGTGAAGAAAAACATCTTGAAAAAATAAGACTAAGTAATCCCAATAAGCTTGGGATTCTGGATTGGAAGATCTGATGGCAGTCGCTTTCGCCAAAACGAACGCGTACGACATATCTAAAGATTTGGTTATGTTAGGTTACTTATAGTCTGACAAGCCAAGGCTGCAGTAGTTTTATTATGTGCGTCCCTTTCTTTCGGTATGAAAAAAATAGGGAGGCACATAAATTAAAATAAAATTATATTGCAGCCTTGGCTTGTCCGACTATAGTAGTTTTTTATTTTGTGACAGATCCGGCCAGTGTTAATAAGGTCCCTGAGCCGTGTCAAAAAGGCGGAAATCCGCTAGGAAAATAGGGATGACTAACTGTTTTCTGTGACAGGTCCGGCCAGTGTTAATATGCTGCATATGCGGCGAGTATTACGGCGAGGAACAGCTCAAGTTCTACCATCACCTGAAGCAGCACTACGAGCCCCACGCCACCATCATCATCGAAAACCCGGTCTCCGACCTGGGCATAGATAAGGTTAGTTAATGAAAAAATATGAAAGATGGTTGTTAGGTGTGCAAGCAATTTTGATTTTGCCATCGTTTAAAAACAAATATAGTCAAGCACTTCACAGCGATATGAAAAAATTATAAGTAACGTTGTCTATGGTATTCCATCAGAACATCGCTAAGCGATGCTGTTATGGATTTTTTTTTTACTTGTATAGTTGGCAATGTTGGCATACGTCAAATTCCACATTCTGCCGCCATTGGAGATTTCGCTATTTTCGCTGTAGTAGAAAAATTAGTGTATGCAACAGCTCATAATTGCTTCTTTAAATTCTCGAGTCGAGAATTGATCCTCTAATTTTATTTACATGAGCCTAAACTCGCCCACTGCTGGGTTCACGCTTCCTTCCTCTCCTCCCACGTATCCCGATCCTGTCTCGTGACTTATTTACTTATCGTATTTTTTTATTTTATATTAGATGACCAACACCTGCATAGAAGACAACGTGGCCAGCCTTCCAGATTCAATAGTAGAACTATCATTAGAGAATACAGTCCCGAAAACCATGTACCAAACGATGGACAAACACATAATGTACACGTCAAGCGACAAAACACTTCAATTCTCTAACAATAAGGTGCACTATTCAATGGCAAGTATGGACAAGGAGCCGAGTAGCGAAGAGAAAGCGGACTTGTATGACACACTGGACAAGTTGGAAATATATAACTGTATGAAGTGCAATAAGTCGTTTAGGAAGCAGAAGCAAGTTGAGACGCATATTAAGGAAGTACATGGAAAGGTACGTTTTTTTTGTAGAATTAATTTTAGTTTAACACTTGGCGAAAATGCTAAAGGACTTTGTCACGGCAACTTTGTATGCGTTTTCAAGTACTCCTCGTAGAGATGTAATCAAACACAGTTTAGCTAAATGAGAATGATGATGTTTGAGTTTTGCCTTTGATAGACAGTTTTTTAACTTAAACTTCTGTTAACTATTTTATGAATAAGGGCGTAGTGAATTAACCTTTTCCATTGGAAGATAATTCTGTAATTGTCTTATTTTATCAGTCCAAATTAGTACAGATGTAGTGCATAATGTTTTGCCTTCGTATTTTGACGGAAACGCTTCGGGGGGCATGCTATTACAGTTAGTGTCGGTACTAAAAGTACCGAGGTCGATTGAAGTAACATGACAAAGACGAGCGCTTCCGAGAAAATACGAGGGCAACACATTATACACTACATCTGTAGGTACATATCGACACAGCATAGAGATCGAATAAGCACGTTTATCACATACCTATCGGCGTGCTAATGGCGTTGCGCTCTACAGAGAGACAGCTGTCACTTTTTGCCTGTTTTAATTAGAAGATGTCAGGTGTCTCTCTCGTGCCGTCATGTCCTAACTGTCCAGAAGAATGAGTTGTAATAACTATTATATTCATATTCTTTATTTGTATTGATCATACATTGTCGTTCATATTTACATATATGTACATTGTCATTTCAGATTTAATTAAAATAATTAATACAATATAATGGTTCAATTTTGGCAAATTGTCGAGTTCCAATACGTGGGGTAAATTAAATGAATAAACTAGTAAAAAATTACACCTCTAAAAATTCGTTTACCGAATAGAACGCTTTAGAAATGAGGAAACGTTTCAGTTTATATATACCTGTCTGCCTTTTCTGTACTAATAATTGTTACCACTACACTTAATAAAGGTGTATGTAGTATGACGCTACGAAGACATGTATTCTCTTGTACAGCTAGAGGACATGGGCGAGTTCAGTGAACCCGAGGACCTGATGGAGGGGATCCACGTGGCCGTGGAGGGCGTGGAGGGCCCGGCGGAGGGCGAGGCCTACGAGCAGGCGCTGCTGCCGCACCTCACCGTGGAGAACGGCACCGTGCATCAGGAACACGTGCGCCACTGGTAAGGGCCGTATACGACCGGGCATATTCACCGGATCTGCCATTTAATGCATGGAAAATTTGTGTATGTATATAATATACAAATACATAAATACATAGAAAACATCCATGACTCGGGAACAAATATCTGTGTTCATCACACAAATATGTAAATGCCCTTACCGGGATTCGAACCCAGGGCCATCAGCATAGCAGGCAGGGTCACTACCAACTAAGCCAACCGGTCGTCACAATTATCTAGAGTGGCCTAGGGTTCCAATTGGTTGACTATACCTGCTATGCAGATCCGACGGCTATTGTTGCAACTAATGTACTACTACTATTGTGGCACAGCAATCAGAAACCTATCTTGGCCTCCAAAACGAGAGCACGCCAGCCATCCTGATCCTGCACAACTTCCTGCCAATTCTCGGCTTGATTGTGGTACAGATCCACCTCCTTTTTTTCAGCTGTACCTAGGCCGTCCCACGGCCTGTCGGTGTCGGTGTCCTCACCCATTCTGGAGGTGACCAAACCAATGTCAACTGATGTCCTGCGAGTTTTTTAGCTGTGGTCTATCAATCAAATCTGGTCTAGTTTCTGTCTGATCTCCATGTGACGGATGATGGAGCTCAGGGGTAGTGCTATGAGTTCCTTTGACTCCCAGGTATCCTGCACCAAAGTCCTTAGTGGTACTGCCGCCACAACCGTCTCCTTTCTCACTTGGAACTCAATCACGTTCACGACACACGACATTCAAACTATCGACTCGTGCGTTTCTGACCAAAACCCTCCCTTTTGGATTCGTGAACTTTCTGATCCCTGGATATCAGACGCTCGACACTTTAAACCCTTCTCTCGGTTGAAGTTATTGTATTTTAGGATTTTAATAGCTTCCTTAACCATCCTGGGAATGTAGTATTTTTCTACCGTAAATCGCGTAGTGTTGTTGCTTCCGTTTCAATGACGGTGTGGTTGAAAGTAGGTCCACACTATTAAAATGAAAATTTTCATGTGTATACTTTCTATAACAAAGAATCTGAAGGCATTATTATAGACATATTCTGCTTTTTATACAATTAAAATAAAATAAAACATCCTACCCTATCCCCTCCTGTGCGCGCGGAAAAGGCATAAATTCAATAGCAGAAATAAATGTGGCATCTTGATTTGCATGAAACTACTTTGATTACCTAGAAAACATTCTATCAAGAATTTTTCGGGATCACTCCCAAAATTTGCATCAAAAATTTGATTGGCTCCCCCTTTAACCCCTTATTAATCTGTAAGTAAAAAGGACCAACTCTACAAAAGGAAAGATGGCTAATAAAGAATTTGTCGATGGTCTTAGGTACATGCGCGGCAACGGGCCGGGCCCTTGCGGCGCGGACGCGTGCTGCCCCGTGTGTCCCGCGCGACCCGACCACGACCCCGACCAGCACGACCAGCACCAGCACCCCCACGACCAGCACCAGCACCCCCACGACCAGCACGACCAGCACCAGCACGACCAGCACGCGCACAGCGACACGCAGCTTAAAGGTACGCACCTCTGTTGTACGGCCAAATGCGACCATATAAGCGCCACTTGCACCCCGGGACTAACCAACAAACCTGACGTTATACGATTTTAAGCTAACATGGTCATTTACAGATATATTTACCATGTGTATTTACGGTTACACCGTGAACATGACGCTTGTAACAGTGCCGAAATATCGGGAGCTCACAAATAAATATTCATGGTAAATATCTCGTTATCTCGCAGAAAACAAAATCCTATTCCAAAATAACTTCGGATACTATTTAGAGACATTTGACGTTTGAATAAAACTATTTTTAATCTTATGATAAACACAAAACAAATATACAAATTACTCGTACATTTTCTAACACCACGTACGCCAAGTAATAGTTGATGTTCTGGCGCAAGTATCAATAATGTTTGGTCCGCGCGTCAAGCGTCGCGACGCCATTAGCCTCGCGACGGTGCTTACAATCAATGAATGCTCGCTCCCGTTCGCACTAACCGCACCTGCTATGCCGTTCGAAGAGCATGGCGATAATAAGTTTGTATACCTGATTGTAGTGTGTGTCCGCACACAGATGCGCGTTCGGAGCGCAACTGGCGGTAATAATATTGAAATGGGAGCGGGCGGATTTTGTGATAGCACTCTTAAATAGTACTTATACCGCTACCGTTAGCTTTCAAATTCCACACTAAACGCTTAACTCCGGGTTAGTTGACTAACCGTGGTTGGTGGCCCTTAGACTACTAAATTATATAATGGTATTTGGGTAAGGACAGAGATACATCAGAATTTCTGAAAAAAACGCCGAAATTAAATACCGTTTAATTTTTAGGGTTCTGTACCTCAAAATAAAAAAACGAAACCCTTATAGGATCACTTTGTTGTCCGTTCGTCATTCCGTCCGTACGTC
This sequence comes from Lathronympha strigana, assembly GCA_949128165.1. NCBI lineage: Eukaryota > Metazoa > Arthropoda > Insecta > Lepidoptera > Tortricidae > Lathronympha > Lathronympha strigana. The sequence continues at coordinate 19,405,625 of OX421905.1, forward strand.
CGTCCGTCTGTCTGTCAAGACCCTTTGTCTCGGACACGCGTAGAGGAAGCAAGTTGAAATTGTTGAAAAAGATACGGCCGTTTATGTCGCATTTCCAATACATTTGTAATGGGAATCAAAATGTATAGGGTACTTCCCGTTGACCTAGAATCACGAAAATTGGCAAAAAGCAAGACCTAGTAGCACAAGTACAGGAAAAAATCCGAAAATCGCACACTGAGAGTTCCTTGCTCCCAGTATTTTTTAGTACCTAAAGTCATAAATGGGGAGGCACTTGGCCGGCTTTATGACCATAATACCGGTATACGATCCCTGCCTAAGAATGCTGTGAAATACTAGGCATGAACATCCTTAAGCAATAACTTCCCTAAGGGTGACCCAATTAGAAGTAAGTATCTATCACTCACCACAAGTCTGTCAACGATCCACAGAGGAGGTGTTCCAAAGAATATTCGACGTGGAAGTGCCCGTCGCGGAAAACTCCAACTTCACCGAGACGATCATGGCCGACACCGAGATTCCGGACGCCGAGAAATCGGACGAGAAACCCGACAAGGGCAAGAAGGGCAAGAGTTTCGAGTGTCCGCAGTGCGGTCGCGTGTTCCAACACAGGTTCGTGTATACCCTGTCCACGTTAACAAACTAGTGCAGAAAAGACTGCACGTAATGGGAGGTACCGTATTGTCGCTCACCAGGCGGCGCCACTCATGCGTGGGTTTTCAAGTGCACACTTAAAAATCATACTATAATAAATAAGTATGAAAATATTACATGGTCCACGCTCCGCCGCCGGTATGTAAACCTATCTTGCCATTCAAGTAAAAACGCTCACCACCTCCGACCCTCTTTTGTCCCTTTCATCTGCATATAATAGTGCAAAAGAGAGGCCGCTATAATAGCTTGTTTACGTGGACAGGGTATAGTCTTTATAGGTCCTGTACTTTGAGTTATCAAGCTGGGATAGCAATTGACAGGCCTACCCCTCTGTCGAAAGCATATGACAAACAATCATGTTCATTGAATAAACTGACGTTTATCTGACAGCTATTTGTACGTTACGTACGTCCTGTAGGCTTAGCACAAGTAAGCCGCAACACTAAAGACCTGTCTCTTTTTAACTAGTCATTTGTTTCTTACTTTTTCTTATTTTCGTGTCTCCTGGTTTTTCCGTGGTAGTGACGGCCCTATTTTGTAGATAATGGTGCAAATTACCGAAACAAAAAAATATTTCATAAAAAGGAGAGTTCTCCTTTATTTCTTGTAACCCTTAACTTTTGAATTTTTTATAAAATTGAGATCATTAGGAAAGGTTTTAAAAACTTACATCGGCCTACGATTTTCCAATAACTTTTAGTGTATTTCTTGTAAACTATTAATATATATTTATTGTTATTTAACGGCCTCCTAGCCTGGTTGGTAGTGACCCTGCCTTTGAAGCAAGAGGTCCCGGGTTCGAATCCTGGCCAGGGCATTTATTTGTGTGTTTATCACGAATATTTGCTCCTGAGTTATGGATGTTTTCTATGTATTTAAATATTTATATGTATCTACCTATTATATATCGGTCGTCTAGTACCCATAACACAAGCACTATTGAGCTTACCGTGGGACTAGGTCGATTTGTGTAAGATTGTCCCACAAATATTTTTTTAATTTTAGTATTTAACTATAACGCATATTGTGTTCACAGGAATAGTTTGCTGTACCACGTACTGTCGCACAAGGGCAAGCAGCACGTCTGCCGTGAGTGCAACAAGGGCTTCTACACTTCGGGCGCGCTAAAGGTCGGTATTCTTGTTTTACTGATGTACAGTCTACCAATGGGAGCTACCGTATTGTCGCTCACCAGGCGGCGCCACTCATGCGTGGGTCCTGTGTCAGTATGAGAGAATTGTCAAAGTGATGTTTGAAATGTTCCCGCAGGACCCATATTCCACTAGCGCTCCTAGCGGAAAATCGACTCGCGGTAATCCTCATTGGAACCGTGTCAAAATGACAAGCAGTAAAGAGATTTTTAGGTTATGACTATTTTAAGCAATTTCATTAACATACCTACACGTTGGTAAATAGTTTTAACTACAAACAGGACGCAACAAAAAAAATCGTGGTGAATCGTTTAAGAGGGTTAAGCGTGTTTTGATTATGGAATATCAAGAGAAACTCTTTTCAAAAGTAAAAACATTTTACACAACACCAACACGGTTTAGGTGTACTGAGGCCAAATTTTATGTATAAAAGCATTCGAATTTTTTATGATCCTTGCATATAGTAGTTAGATGTGCTCGTTCTAATTAAACAAGTGGTTCTGTGTGTTTTAAATCTCGCAGCTTGGGGTTTTAACGCTATAAGGATGCATGCAAGACAATTTGTTAATTTCCGTACCATAATTTAAATTTCCTTCCGACACCCGAAACGACAACAATATATACGAATAATCTCAAGGTTAAGTTTTTGGCCATTCTACATTAAACCGTACTTAACACACAATGCTATTGTTTGGGTAATCGCAAAACAAGGTTAACTGGAAGAGAATTCTTAAAGGGATAAGTTCGCCTTTGTACAAATATTTGTGTTATTTATCTTGTTTTTTTCCCCTGTTTTTGTGCAATAAAGTGTTTTACTACTACTACTACAATGATGATTGACCACGTAGTAAAAAGTCGTTAGAACATTCTACCGAACCTCACGCGAGTCGGTTGAGAAATATGTAGAGACGAGCACACGAAAGCCTGGAGGGAAAAGGGTCGCGTTCGACTGACGTCAGGTGAGCTCAGCACGGCTGGTAATATGACCTCATATGATAATGCTTAAATTTCAATACTAGAAAAGTGAAATTGGACCATGGAGATGTTTCGTTATTCATATATTTAACAAAGGTTCTTCGGTTTCGGCCGAAAGAAGAAACAATACCGAACCTAGGGTTTCGACAAAAATAGTACATTACCTAACTAGTGGGGTAAAACAAAGAAAGGCCGAGATCGCAGATGTTTGCGACCCGAGCTGCAAGCGAGGGACGTAAATATGCGATCAAGGGCTTTATTTATTACCTCACGTGTTAGGTACATCATTTTATGCCTACATTTGGACAGAAATCGGCTTTTTCCGTACGCGTAGCGTGCGGAAAAAAGCACTTTATGGCCAGGTGTGGCATAAAACATGTTTCGGTACACTACTTTTTGCCCAAGCGGTTGCCACTAGCGTTGAAAATTCCGGAAAAAATCGAATGTTTTTTTTATGATTAAATGAAAGTTTCCGTTTTTTCCAAAGTTTTCGGGTTTTTTAAGAAATAAAAAATGTCACTATCTGTTTCAATTGTTTCTTCCTCAGTGTAATCGATGTAGCCCTGTTGTAGGTGTAAATTAGACCTAATATGCATTCATTTAGAGTTGAAAATTAGAGCGGAAACTTTCATTGATCATTGAAAAACGAGTCGTCTGGGAAAAAATCGGATTTCTTCCAGACCTTTTCAACGTTAGTCGCCACTCAGGAAACATTATATTCGTACAACTACTTTATGCTTGTCTCCTATGTCTAGATTCACAAGCGCGTGCATAACGGCGACCGGCCCTACAAGTGCGAGGAGTGCGACCGCGAGTTCCGACAGTGGAGCGACCTCAAGTACCACAAGGTGTCGCTACACTCCAACCAGGCAAGTTCAGCTTAGTTTAAGTACTACAGTAGAACCTTGATTATCCGAACTTATTGGGACCGAGGTTAGTTCGGATAATCGAACTCTGGATTTTTTGGGACGTGATCTAAGGAAAACCACAGCTTTTAATATTAAAACAGTACAATATATACATTCAAATTTGACGCATATATTAATGTTGAATAAATATTTTTATTAAATCACACAAAGTTGGTCACAATTACAATAATAAGCCTAAAAAAAAATTAAAACTAAAACACATAAATAAAAAAAAAATGCAAAAAAAAAAGAAGTCACGTGTTAACATCCACAACGCAGGCTTCGCCAGGTGGCCATAAATGCAAATCCGCAACAGGCTTCGTCTCACACAAACCAATGATGTCATCCGCTTTAGGCCTCGTCATCCTTATTTACTAATAATAAAACTAACTGAAGGAACCGTCCCGAATCGTACTGTTGAATTAAAATACACTTTATATATCTTAATAACATCGTGTTTAAAGTTTCTGCGGTTCGATACTCGGCTCGATGAAAGAAAATGCGTAGTAATTGACGTGAGTCGTTCAGATAAACTAAGGTAGCAGTTCGGATAATTGACAGACCACGTATGGGGTACTGCTGTCACCTGGACCAGCATGGACCCTTTGACTCTGTCCAGGCGCGCTGTACGAATTGTCGACGATCCCATACTCACAGGCGATATTGAACCCTTAAGCAACCTAAATGGTCGCGCACTTTGCGGTTTGAGAGGCCGAGATTTTCCCAAAAGACTACAAAATGGGATTTAAAAAAAAGGAGTATACAAGTTTTTAAAGGGACGGCAACGCGTGTGAATGTAATATTAATAATTTAATAAGTAATAATTCCGAAGATCTATTACTGCTGGGTGTATTTACTATTTATATTAGGGTATCGTTTTATAAGATGAAATAAGAGCACATAATTATATGATTTTGAATATAGAATATTGAATCACCTTAATTTAACTGTTAAGTTACGATAGCAATCATACACTTCCTTTATTGCTGTTATCGGAGATAGCAAGGATGCAAAGCAACCTTTTACTTGCTACACAGAATTTAAAGCTATTTAAAAACAATAATCAGTTGATTTATATGTCGCAGTTAATTAAAACCTATAGAAAATGAATAATATTAATGAATAACAATATCAATCAATCATTTATGCAACATATATATCATCAGTGTTAATTTAAAAAAGATAATTTTAACGGTTAATTATAAGCACAATTAAAAGCATTAAGAGTATAAGATGTAAAAAAGTAACACTTAACTTGGTTCCTTATAGTGAGCCGTCCGACTGAAAAGTGAGTCACAACTGCCAGGCTCACGCTTATATTAGCTTTCCCCCACTTGCCTTCCTACCACGTAATGGTGGGACAAGCAATGCAAAGTTTGTTGCACATCCGGCTATCAATATATTCAGAAATAGGAAATACGATTATTGCATTGATATCAAAAAGCGGATGATAATTTAGAATGGCTAAATTGCTAATATCACGATTATTTAATGACCGGGAACTTGAAACTAAGAAAACACAACATCGAGTTAGCGAAAAGGAAGCTACGATACATGACATCCGGTTAGTGTAATAATTAAGTTTATTTGATGTACTTGCATCGGCTACTTTTTAAAAATCTAATTGTGATTAATAAAAAGCTAAACAAATTTAATTATAAAATTTATAGGTAATAGAATAAAATATAGCTGCGCTATTTGTGTACTGGCAGTACGGTCACATATTTTATATCGAGGGTAGTATTGGCATTTGTTTACTTAGCTGCTGTTTGAATTTATAAATCACATTAACAAACATTGAAGTGCATTAGAAGCTGGAAGTGATGAAACTGTAACTGTAGTTGTTATTTACAAGAATAATTACCCGTATCTGACACGCGCATGTGATATTTCTGGAGTTGCAGTAGGGTGTCCGCTTCCACCAGGATGCTTGTTTGCCACCGACATGGTATAAAAAATAAAAAGTAAAAGTTGGGGACCTTTCACATGTTCAAGTTTAACATATAATTAGTTATGGAGAATATACATAATATATCTTGTTATATTTTGCGCATTTACATCATAAAATAATTTTCGTATTGTTACTTCACAGAAACATTTCAAATGCGAATTCTGCGGCAAAGAATTCGCGCGCAAATATTCGCTTAGCGTCCACCGGCGCATTCACACGGGCGAGCGGAACTACAAGTGCGAGTACTGCAACAAGAGCTTCCGCGCCTCCTCCTACCGTCTGTCGCACATGCGCACCCACACAGGTCAGCTGACTCTTCTTGCTAGGGTCAATCCACGAAAATGTAACGAGAGTCACGACTTCATTGCGTGTTTATTATCTAGCGACCCGCCCCGGCTTCACACGGTTATTATCAGGGTTTCACTACTATTATGCATGTGTTATACATATAAACCTATCTCTTGAATCACTTTTATCTATTAAAAAAACCGCATCAAAATCTGTTGCGTTGTTTTAAAAATTTAAGCAGCAAATTTTACATACAGACAGCGGGAAGCGACTTTGTTTTATACTATGTAGTGATGCAAATGTATGATTCAATATGTATCTACAGAAAGTAACACTTATTTACAAATAAATTATCACTTGAATTTGATGCATTGTAAACATTGCACATTGCATTGCCTCCTGCTGTTGCTTTACAGCATCAACATTATTAATCATGTGAAATAAAAGTTCTCACTCTTACTACTCAACTTTACTACGTCAACAATTTGATATCCGTGTCGAATACAAATCATTGCCATACGTAGTTTTTATGTGTTTGACAGTTCAGTTGCTCGGAAGAGATACCGTAGTCCGACTCTAATCTAACATCACGCGGGCGGTTACTCGTTGCAGGCGACAAGCCGTTCAAATGCGCGTTGTGCGGTAAAGGGTTCCGCGTGGCCGGCGACCTGCGGCGCCACGCGCTCACGCACGACAAGCTGCCGCGCGCCGCCCCCCCGCCCGCGCCCGCCCCCCCGCCCGCGCCCGCGCCCGCGCCGCCCCGCAACAAGAAGAAGAACCCCGCACCTCCCCCCGCTAAACTACCCATCCTAAAAAGCATCTTAGACAAAAAATCACCCAAAACCAAAAAGGACCCCATCAAGAAAATCGGCGCGCCCAACGTCACCGTCGACCCCGACAAGGAGGACGGCCGGTTCAAGATTGACACCGAATTCGCGAGCGACGCACAAGTCTTCGACGCCCGAAACTACAAGTTCAAAGAAATATACGTGACCAAGGACGACCAGTTGCGCCAGTACGAGACGGGAGACCGGTTGCCCGATGAAAGGAACTTCGCCGTGCTCAAACCGATGTTCAAATCGAATGACGCTATAGAACCCGAGAAAGTCTACGCCGACCGGAGCGAGAACACGGATGGGAAGATGGCGGTTTTCACGCAAGTGGAAAAGAAGGAGTATGGTTCTATAGTGTCGAATACGCAGGTCACTCTCGCTGATATCAATAGGCATCTGGAGAGGGAGCCGAGGGACGCTAGGAGTGATAGTTTGAACGGAGAGGCGATAGAAAATGGGCTCCTCGAGAGGTTAGCGGCCTTGTACAATATACCTGCTGTTTGAGAGATGCATAGACATCATTTGAACAAATTCAGTTGTGACGAATTTCATACGAAACCCTACGAAGTTTTGACTGAATGTGCTCGTAATTGCTTCTGAAACGTTCGGCAAATAAAATCATGACCAGTGCAGTGCATATTTATTAAAATCAAGTGCAAAGTAGAAAAGACATCAGTTTATTCCCGAATTAACAGTGGAATATATAGATTGGGAAGGACCAAACTTAGTGAAATTTACTTTTTTTATTTAAGTTTTTTTTCCTATTAAATTATATAGAAAAGCTAACTGATTTTTGTACATAATAGAATCAATGTATATAAATGTAAGTTTGACAGTGATTATGTATTGGTTTCATCATCAGTAGAGAGGTGAATAATATCCAAGCGGAATAGGGTACCTCCTCGAATAAGATGATGATAATTATGTTAATATAACCGAGGGTAAAATTATATCAAATATACATATATTTGTTAGTTAGCTAGAGTTAGATTTGTTAGTTAGTTAGTTAGAGAGAGTCAGTCTAATTTTATTCTGCACCGAATTGGCAGAAACAGTGTTGCACTTTAACCTCAATATAAATATATGTGTGTGTGTTGTGTGTTAAACACACGTTGCACACGTTCAAGTCCATATTATGGTGCTGTTTATAGGCGCATTTAATATTTACAACACACTTTTGAGGAGGCCCCTATTCCCGTTTTTCCTTATGCATCAATAAAACCACCTCAAAAATGGGCATTATATCAATTGAAACCAATGCAGTGTTTTTTTGATATTCAAGTATTAAAAATCATTAATTTATTATATTTTATTTCAAGGTAAACGCCCCAATGCACAGTACACGACTGTCCCATTAATCTTAATTCACAACATAACAAGTGAAACAAACAAGCTGTCAATAACTAAGAAGCATGGTGACATGAACTGGGTTGTTTGCCTTATTTGAGTAATTTTCAATAATTTTGAAGTTACATCTTGTATTCCTAACAAATTTAGAGCAATAAATTATGTATTGGTTCGTAACTTAACATCACGTCATGTAGTGTGAAACTGTAATAAATGTATATCATAATAAATTGACCAATTTACTCTTTGAAACGGTGTAAATATGTGAAAAAACTGGACTGGTGTACGAACGAAACATATTCGATTCAAAGGTTCAAATTATATCAATTTGTAAACTTACATTCTAAATGAACATTGTATTGTAAATATACTTAGGTACAAATGTATTTGTGTAAAAATGACTGATAGCTATAAATTAGGTATAGATTGGCAAAGCTTTATATAGGGGGTACTATTACTAGCTGTTGCTGGAACCTTGAATTGTGTATCTATGTTGATTCTTAGCACAATTAATGTATCCTCAAAGTAAAGTCAACTGTATTTCCTACACGTTAAGTAATAATTTAACTGTCACACTTTTTTTTCTTCTATCGGCCTTATAGAAGACGAAAAGAAAGTGTGTCAGTTAAATTCACACCTAACGTGTAGAAAATACAGTTGACTTCACTTTGTTTGAAATAGATCGAGACTAAACTCTATTCCAATTTAAAATGCTGTAATTTTTTTCAAACCTACTGAACACTACGAGCAGGACCATTGAGCTGCCTGCAGCGTCCTGACGCTATTGGTGATCTTAAGTTGAGTAAGACCTGGAGCCATCGAAAATGAACTTACATTCAGTGCGGGAAAGTGGGGATAGTTAGCAGTGGCGGAGCGTCAAAATGTTCTTTGGGCAAGCCGGAGCTGATTTGGCCTGCTTGTTCTTTGAGTCGTTTAGGAAAAATGTGCTAGATTGGCTCACACAGCGGGAGCCGGCAGGAATCGAGTTCTATGAAGCGCCAATGATAGACAGAACCCATATTTTTTAAACCATACACTACTACGACGGTTTTACAAAAATATGAAATCAAACTTAAATGCGGTGGAGTCATTTCCCGTCTCAGCCCCCTAAATATAAATAAATAAATGTCATGGAACACTCGTAAACAAATCGACCTACCTAGTCCCACAGTAAGCTCAATCTCTCTTTTAAGTCGGCCCCTCACTGCTGAGGATCGTGACTCCGCTTTCTAATTTTCTTTACTACCGCTCTCCACTTCCTATCAGTTGCTTCGTCGAAGGCGTAGCTCAGTGTGATGTCTATTTGGGCCGATATTTGGTCACACCATCCACTCCACTTCTCCCACTCTTCCACATTTACCATTACAAGTCTCTCTGCGAGTTATGTGACCTAAGTATTGCAGCACTCGTTGGAGATAAACAGTGGATAGTCTTAGATCCGGAGCATACGCCGCCACACCCACATCTCAAAGGCATCGACTTTCTTCCGTAGGTCCGCTTTGAGTGTCTTCACTATTCTGATTTTAGTTTTTTATGAAGCTCAATGGAGCTTCTGTTTGAGTACTATAGACGATTAAAATATACATATAAAACATCATAACTCAGTAACAAATATACGTGATAAACACAAATAAAAGCCCTTTGGAATGGAACCCGTGACCTCCTGTTTCGTAGGCAAGGCACATCCTACCAAACAAATATGAGTTGGCTGCCGATGTTTCCAGGTCTTAGTCTACTCAAGACCACCTAAAAATCAACCGTGCCAAGTGTTACCGCATAGTCACAAGGTTTCGTGCAATAGAGCCCAATAAATAGTAACATGGTCCATACTGTCAAGTGTTTGCAGCATTTGTATACTCTACTCGTACACACGTATGGTCCATCGATTGTCACTGGCTGAGTGGCAGTTAGTTAAATTACATATGTACGTAGCACCTACATTCTTCCTTAAAAAAGCGTCGCAGCTATATTTTAAAAGATATTATAAATATAACTTCAAAAGCCTAGGCTTTATAATGTAGATGGATGAAACTCATATGACCGCTGCTTTGCTCGGCAAGATACAGTCACCTGCAATAGTATCTGCCGCTATGAACATAAGAGCGTGTCATAGCGGAAGATACTATTGCAGCTAACTGTACCGGACTGAGAGCACGGACTCATTTGTACGTTTTCAACACTGGATTGATATGGGATAATGATGACCAATAATACTGGACATGCGCACAAAACTCGCCCATGAGCAGAGACACTTTGAATCACAGAGAATTGAGTACCAGAGGCGGCAAGTCTAAGAAATAAGCGTGCCGAATTAGAAGGTTTTATGGTGCTGCACTGCTCGATACATAATCCGGTCATTTTTATTGTAAAGCTATCACAAACCATTGTACCGTATAAATAAGCACCATCTAATGTGTCAAACTTGGGGCACGACATTTCTTATTCTTTACGCGTCCCCTTCCCTTTTCTTTTAATGAAACTTTCCTTACAAATTGAGTGAAGTTGAAACTGACAGAGAGACTGTATTATAATTGTACATTTTTTGTAATTTACAGTGATAGGTACTTGTTACAAAAAGAATAAACAGGATTACTTATATTATATTTGTTTTATTAAGTAAACCCTTATTTGACATGGGGTATAAGCCCCAAAGTAAATACTGAGATGGACCTATACCATGATGGTAAGACCCATTATACCTACTGTACGGCAGCCTGGCACGGTTACCAAGGACACTAAAGAGCACATGCAAAGATGCCCTAATGAAAGTACAAATTACGGCATGCATGGATATAACTGGGTTCAGAACGACACCAACGACGGTGCTAGACATATTTCTTGACCTACCGCCGCTACATCTTGTGATACAGTCCGAGGCGCACACAGATTGGCCAATTGGACATCCTTGGCCTCTGAGGCGATAACCAAACACTAAACAAGCGTGGATACTGCTAGTTTCGTGGAGAGGATAACAAACATGAGTTGTGATAAGATGCAACCAAAGTTTTTATTTCACAAGAGTTTTAAAACAGAAATCTCAACAAGGGCTGAATTACTGATGGTAATGAAATGACGTCATATGGTACACAGACAGCTCCAAAATAGGAGCAAGTACGGGAGGCATTTATCCGAATGAATATAGCAGTACTACAAGTATGGCTAATTATGCAACAGTCTTCCCAGCGGAGACGCTCACGAGAATATAGACAAACAATTCCAGGGGAAGAACATTTATAAATATTATACTCAATATTCGGTCAAGCTTCACTTAAAGCGCTTAAGGTAGGTACCCAGAGTAGAGTCCTGATCAGACTTGGGAGGCGAAATAAAGTGTAGCTGGTATGGATCACAGGCAAGAGAGCTTCATCGGCAACGGGAATGCACATAAGCATGCTAGAGGGGGCTATCTATGAGCAACGTCATAGGTCCGGTACCATTTCTGGGACTCTCACAGGGAACCATAACAATGGCCATCAAAAAGTTTGTCAAACTTATCTCTACCAACAAGAGTGGAGTGGTTTGATGCACAAATCACACAAAAAGTTTTGAAAAATAGCAGGAGTCAGCTCCGAACTATTACAGGGCCAAATTGGGACTTACGGATAACACTGTGTGTAGGATGTGTAGCGAATAAAATGAGACTATGAAGCATTTAGTGTGTGAATGTCACGCTCTCGCCAGAAAAATAATGAAGGACTTTGGTGTAGGAGCCAAAGGATTAAGGAACTCAGAGCACGTCTCCTGAGCTGGAGCTCAGGACCGTGTGACGGATGATGGATCATCCGTCACACGGAGAAGGTCGAGCAAGCTCTTGTTGTGTTTTTAGAGGGCAATTACATGTTTGAGGGCATTTTTGTGTTATTGCCCTCTAGAAACTGCTAGGGCACAATGACCTTACATAAGATACGATAAACCCTTATTAAATAAATCAGAATATTATTTGTAGGGTCGGTCACTTAAGGTGTAAAGTTTTAATTTGCAATTTTTCCGAGCAGTGACTTCTTGGAGTCAAAGTCTAATGAGTGGGAGAGAATACGAGTAAGTACCTGCGTATAACGGTGTCACGCATTATGCTGGCCATAATTATACGTTCGGGCATACGAGTATCTGCCGGAACTGTCGATACATGTATGGGAAATTTGTCTGGCGGATGCCCGGCGGACAGACCAACTATATCTGACGGATTGCCCAAACGTATATTGGCCAGCATTAGAGAGGAACAACTCGGTATTAGCAATCTCAAGACTTCGACGGGGAAACGAGAAGAAGTAGTTACAACTAATCACTGGTGAATTATACAGAAATTGAATGGTTTATTTTATTAGAAAAAAACCCTAATGAGGGCGCCACTAGGCAAATGCCCTCTTAACTTATTCACCGCTAAGGATTTTTTGTAGTGCTACGCCGATAACATGCGAAGTCGCAATTCAAAAGAAAAACACAAATATACCATACGAAGTCTTAAGAGGGCACAGGACAGGTCAGTTCTCCATACAAACGTACTCGACAGTTTCCTCCTTGCTTTTTCAAGCTAACCATGATTTTTTCAAACCAGTATTATATTATCAATATCCGTATCTGAATGTTTTTTTTTTTTTAATTTTTAAACAAAAATATAAAAAATAGCAAAATAGTCCGACACAGACAATAACAATAACATTTTGCTGTCGAAACTGTCGAGTATGTTTACAACATTTGTATGGAGAAGGGACCCTGTCCCTCCCTCTTAATTCAATATCATTTCCGGATTCGTGGTTCAGAATTTGCCGACATTCCTACTCTGGCTGAATCACTTCCGAAGATGAAAGCATAACTCGTCCCATGTGTCCCAACTCAGATTAAATTATCGGAACGAGAACTCATCTCACAACTACTCTAAAGATTCGGTGACTTCCGTTTGAATCCCGGCCAAGAATTCCGAAGCTGTTTTGTTTGTTTACTCTTAAATGTGTTTATGGGTCCGATGTTAAGTTACTGCTGTACAAGATAATGAAATACATGCTTGACCTGACACTACTGAAGAAACTCGGACATCTGTCTGCAGGATATTAGGCTCTCAAATAGCTTAAAATAAACAAGGCGGCGGGTGTTAAGGAGTAAGGGGGGTAAATCTGGTAAACAATCGCCTGTTTTTAGAATCTATGGTGTAGGTACCTACTCCGAAGTAAGGCTTCAGCTCTCTGGTCTGTTATCGTTCATACGTGGTTCATACTCCACACATACCTACCTAATGTTAATATTGGCAGTACAAGCTCATTACAGGAGTGGAGCATTGACTAATAATAAATAAGAAGACTGACCATGCCTGTATACTAGGGTGGATCGCTTTCGTATGAAAAAAAAAATTTTGTTTAATTTCAAAATGGCGGGCCTCCAAAAAGTTTGTGTGATGGCAAAATAAGGCTAATGTCGAATATGAGAAGGATTGGATAATTGTAAGTACTGCCGCAAGCCCAATGAAGTATTTTCATATATCAAAAATTTCACTTCATGATATCGTTGTTACAGGGACTGTGTTAACATACTATACCACTTATAAAACGTTTCCTGAATAATCAAATACATCATTATAAATTAAAAATAAATTGTTACTGAATTATTCTAGAAAATTATCAAAGTACCCTCATAATAGCTTGACTTAATTTTAGCATGAAAGTTATACTACCAGCGTTTTTAATCTTGATCCACCAACGTCTTGCCCTATATTGTTGTTAGTTGTTTTGACTTTCTATTGCCCAATGTACGAGTAGAAATGATAAGGAGGGTTGTAACGGAAGAGCACATAACATTGCTCCGAGAACCCGGATCCCAATACATTGGCCACATAACACCTGATGCATGTGACGCAAAAACGATCGCAACTTACTTGCATTCTTACTTACAAGTTAAACCCTTGGATATAAAACAAATTGTAGCGGTTGGATGTGATGACTGCAGTTAATACTGAGGTGAGGGAGGTATTATCAGGATACTCGAAAATAAACTTGAACGCCCTCTTCAATGGTTAGTTTGCCAGCTGCATGCCAATGAGTTACCTTTGCATCTTGATGGCACAACTACAGGTCCCAGAAGTTTTACTGGCAAAATAGGAAAAGCATTAAATAACTGTGAACAACTTCCTGTAACTCAATTTGCTGCTATACAATGCCAACTTCCCGATATTACTAAGGGCCGCACCGATCTCAGTACAGATCAGTTATACCTTCTGGAAAGCTGTCGTGCAATCCATTAAGGCAACGGTGATGAAATGTTGCCTAAATGAAATCCAGGGAAAATTGTTGTCATTCACGATGGCTAACAACTGCTAACAAGATACTCAGGCTTTATATGTCAACTGAGACCCCATCAAGAAACGTGTTAAGTCTAACGCATTTTGTGTTGAAAGTATACGCTCCAGTGTGGTTCAATATAAAAACGCAACCTTCATGTATTAATGGAGCCAAACACTTACACAACACAATTAAGCTGACACGATACCTCCCAAAAAATCTGAAGAAGGTGATTGATCCTGTGATTCAACGCAATGGATATTAGAAATTAAAATATTGCCCAAGTTCTGCTTGATGCCCTGCCACACTCAAGCTACTGAAAGGAGTATAAAAATAGCAACAGAATCTTGTACTGCTGTACTCGTATGTAGGCTAGTGTGAGGAGAAGGGTGGATAAAAAATAAGCTTTATTGTTGTCGCGTAATGCCTGTATACAATGCGAAAAAAGACTACAAAATAGCATAATTGTAGGTACTCTATATTTCAGAATAAATCTATTGTGGAAATTGATTACTTTGTAATTGTTTGTTTTAATTTTGTATTTTTGATATTATAGGTATGTAAAATGTCAATGAAAACTGTAATTTCATTATAAAATATATTTTTTCCTACAAAAATTGTAAACAAGTTTTTCATTTATTTGACAATATTGCAGATGGCTTGCGGCAGTACTTCTACTTATAATTTCGAAAAGTGCCCATACAAACATTTAATTATGTGCCCCCTTTTTTTTTTTTTTTTTTTTTTTTTTTTACATGGGGAATGCATTTACGCATACCGCCGGGTCTAAGGTGGTGTGCAACCCGGTCGGTTATGTGGGACTCGAGGCTGTAAAGAGGCCCCCCTACCCACTAAACCCCATGGTGTCCTCTCACCGCTGCAAATGCGGGGTCCCGGGGAAGCTCGCGCGATACCTCCGCAGCCCCGCAGCGGCCATCCCGGAGCGGGATCCGTCGCAAGGTCGGGCTTTGAGCCGACCGATCCTCACCGTGGGAGCGCTTCCCGGACACAGGGTCGCGCTCTCATGCTCGAGAGCCGGCGTCATGGGCGAAGGTGCTCTCGTGTCCCTCGCCAGCCAGCTCTCGTTAGGGTGGCAGGTTCCGCTCGTGGGCGGCGCGCCTGCGTCCTGTGCGGCGGCGGCGCATCGGGTCTGCCTCGGCCTGGGCTTCCCGTTCGCGCTCCGCCGCCTCCTTCTCTTTGAGGACGTGCTCGCTAAACGAAAGCAGAGCCTCCCACCCTTCCTCGCTGGCCACCATGGCCCGCACCACCGCCGGCAGCGATAGGTCTGGCCCCGCCTGGGCTATCACCTCCTGCCGCTCCGCCTCCCATGCCGCACACTCGGCCAGTGTGTGCTGGGCCGAGTCTACGCCAGCTCCACACGCGTGGCACTCCGGTGTCGGTTCTCTCTGCGCGACCTTGTGCAGGTAGCTGCCGAAGCAGCCATGCCCGGACAGCACCTGCGTCAGTCGGAAAGAGAGAACCCCGGAGCGCCTTTCGACCCAGTCGTGGAGGACTGGGCGAACTGCTTCTATGGTGCGGGAGCCGGCCCTCGGCCGTTCCAGCCGGTGCACCCACATTTCCATCGCCTCGCCCTGGAGCTCTTCGCGCCGCTTTTCCACCTCTGGTGGCGCCGGTGGGTTGTTCCTGGCTCGTGCCTCCGCTCGCCACCGGAACAGTGCAGCGTGGGCCCTCGCGTCGAGATCCCAGGGCAGGCACCCGGCCAGCGCACATGCAGCCTCCGCGCCCACCGTGCGGTATCCTCGGATTACCCTCAGCGCCATTGCTCTCTGCGGTCTCCGCAGTTGAGCAATGTTGTGGCTGCTTAGAGCATCCGCCCATACAGGGGCACCGTAGAGCGCCATCGAGCGCACTACGCCAGTGTAAAGACGGCGGCACGTTGAGTTGGGCCCCCCCAGGTTGGGCATTATACGCCCAAGAGCCGCCGCGGCACGTAGTAGTTTCGGCGCGAGGCGCTCGAAATGTGCCTTGAAGTTCCATTTGCTGTCAAGCACGACACCGAGGTACAGCAGTGTCGGCTTGACAGCAATCGGGACTCCTCCCACGATGATTTGGGCGCCAGATGGAGACGCTCTCCGCGGGCCATGGAAGCAGATGGCCTCGCACTTTGTGAGTCCCACCTCTAGACCCAAGCGGCGGATGCGGGCCACACAGTGGGCGACTCCGGCCGTTGCCAGGATAGCTGCGTCGCGGTAGCTGGGTCCTCTGGCCGTCACGAGCGTGTCGTCGGCGTAACAGGTGACGCCGACTCCACTCAAGTTTTCCCCCCATAGGACCCAGTCGTAGCCTATGTTCCACAGGAGTGGTCCCAGCACCGACCCCTGCGGAACTCCGCACGACATATGCCTCCGACCCCAGTCTCGTCGCCCCGGCCAGACTATCACCCGTCCCTCCAGGTAGGCGGCTACTATGCGCGACAGGTGGGGAGGCACTCCGTGAAAGCGCAGAGCCTCGTTGATGACTTCCCAGGGCAAGGTGTTGAAGGCGTTGGAGATGTCTAGAGACACCGCCAAAACGACCTCGCCCTGGGAAGCAGCCTCCTCCGCTATGGCCTTCACCCGGAGTATCGCGTCCACCGTCGACCGCCCCCTCCGGAAGCCGAACTGCTGGTCAGCCAGATCCAGCCCTGTGCGCTCCATGTGCTCGATGAGGCGAGTTGCGATTATGCGCTCAAAGAGCTTGCTCACCTCATTGAGCAGGACTATAGGCCGGTACCCGGCTGGAGAGTCCGCCGGCCGCCCGCCTTTTC
Organism: Lathronympha strigana; assembly: GCA_949128165.1. Classification (NCBI taxonomy): domain Eukaryota; kingdom Metazoa; phylum Arthropoda; class Insecta; order Lepidoptera; family Tortricidae; genus Lathronympha; species Lathronympha strigana. The sequence goes on from OX421905.1 coordinate 19,422,768, forward strand.
GAAGGAGGACCAGTTTCCCGGTCCTCCATTCGTTGGGGAAGCAACCCTGCTCCAGACATGCGCTCAGGAGCCGCAGCAACCTTGGCCCCAGAGCGTCCACGGCCAAGACCCAAGCACGACCCGGAATGCCGTCGGGCCCGGGCGCCGTGTTCTTGGCCCTGAGCCGATGGACCGCTGCGCTGAGCTCCCCTGGAGTGATGGGTGGGACTCCAGCCTCCTCAGATACTTCTGCCCTTAGAGGCGCCATGGCAGGTGGTGTGTGCGGGCCCCGCTCGGGGAAGAGCGTTGCCACCACTCGGTCCATGAGGTCCGGCTCAAGCGTTTGGGTCAGCGGTTGTGCCCATGCGCGTAACTTACTCCGGACAAGTTTGTATGGCCTTCCCCACGGGTCGGCATTGAGGGTCTCCAGAAATTCGGCACGACTCGCCTCAATTGCCTTCCCTATGGCCATCGCAAACTCTGCCCTGGAGTCTTTGTACGCCTGGTAGGAGCGGCGGATCTCGTCCTCGTTGGGCCTCCTTCTTCGCCTCTGGCGCATGTACTGGCGACGCGCGGCTATGCAGCCCTCGCGCAGCTGCGCGAGCTCGGCGGACCACCAGTACACGCTCGGTTTTGGCGGCAGGGGCTTGGCCCGGGGCATTGACGCATCGCACACACGTGTCATAGCCCCCCGGAACCAGGATGCTTCCGTCTCTACCACCACCGCTCCCTCCTGTACGGGCAGCCAGGCCTCCACGATCGCCGCCTCTTTGAGCAGTTCCCGGTCGAGTTTGGTGAGAGCCCATCTTGGGCCACCCCCGGCCGGGCCCATCCGGCTTGGGTTGTACGTGGTGTCCGAGGTGGTGACGTCAAACCGTATGTACCGGTGGTCGGACAACGTCTCCACCCCCACCATGACCTCCCAACCCTGGACACGGCGCGCCAGGGCAGCACTCGCGAACGTTATGTCCACGATGGAACCACCCTGTTGTCGCACGCACGTGTCTGCCGTTCCTTCGTTTAGAACTGCCAGCCCCGCCGCAACAGCCCATTCCTCGAGCGTGGCTCCCTTCGCATCTGTCACCCGAGAACCCCATGCTGTGGACTTCGCGTTGAAGTCTCCGGCAACGATCACGGGACGCGGAGAGAGCCGCCCGATTAGCGCCCCCACTTCGTCTAGAAACCGCTCGAAGTCGGCCAGACAGCGATTTGGGGAGAAATAGGTTGCGACAAACCATATTTCTCCGCATAGTGCCGCCACATACCCCTTCCCTTTGGTCACAGCTGAAGGCGGAAGAACACCCGCCATCGCTCGCACCACCAGCGCCACCGATCCGTCCACGTCACCCATGAAGTCATCACGGGACGGGATCGAGTATGGCTCAGCGACCACGGCAACACCGATCATCCACTGCGCCAGAGATTGGAACAAGAGATCCTGGGCCCTGGCGCAGTGGTTGAGGTTCGTCTGGAGCACACGTATAGCCATCTATCTACTCGAGGGACGCTGGATCCACCTCCTGCGTCTCCATAGCGATGGCTGGGGACTTCGTGGGCTGGTATGCGGTCCGGCTGGCGGCTCCAGTCCTCGTCTTCGACTTTTTGGGGGCAGAGGTTGTGGTTATGCACCCCTTAGACCCAAGCAGGTGATCTGCCTTGCTCCCCTCGTTAGCGCACACAACGCAGTGTGGCGCCTCCGCGCAGTCGGACGCTCTGTGGCCGGGCTTGCCGCAGCGGTAGCAGGTGTCGCTGCGATCAGCGTCGTTGGTGCAATTTGCCCTAACATGCCCTTTTTCGAGGCATTTGTAGCACCGCATGGGACGCTGATCTAGCAGCTTTACTGCGGCCCGGACCCACCCTACCTGGAGCCGCCCACCGTCGGCCTCCACCACCTTCTTGGCTGCACTGACTGGGCAGCGGAGCCAGATCGTACCGAGGCCGGAGGCATCCTGTCTGACCTTTCCAGCCTTGATCTGTCCCTCCGCACAGCCACCGACCCTCGCGACCGAAGCAACCACCTCGCTAGGCGACACTGAGTCGTCGAGCTCTGTGAGTCGCAGTTCCGCGCACTTCACCGGCCTGGAGACTCGGACGTCAGTCCCCAGGTTCTTTGCTAACGCTTCGGCCAGCGAGTCAGCCTTTTCGCCACTGGCTGCACCTGGGATTTCCAGCACCCTGCCGCCAGTGGCTGCCATCTTAAATTTCAAGGTGGAGATCCCGGGCTGCTCCAGGTCTACCGTCTCCCTTGCCCTGGAGATCACCTGGGCGTAACTGACGCCATTCTCTACGGCCTCTGGCTGCAGGGTTAGCACCACAGCTGCTGAACGGGGAGGGCGAAGTTTCCGGGCCTTAGACTTCGCCCGTAGCGGTGCTGGCTGGGGGGCCTTCGCCTTGTTCCCTGCCGCCTTCTTCCTTTCCTTTTTTCCGCCGACCACCTTCCAGCCCTCGTCAGTGGACGTAGCGGCGGCTGGGCGAGGGGGTTCGGTCGTGGGCGGAAGAGGGTTCGAAGTGGCAGTGGCCTTCTCTGCTGGTTTTGGCGCACTCTTTTTGCCCTTCCCTTTGCCCTTTCCTTTTTTCGTCCCGCCCTTTTCCCTAATTATGTGCCCCTAGACTATCTTTTTACAACCCCGCCTTAGGCAAAATCGAGAAAAAAAAAATTCGATCCACCCTACTGTATACATCTACAAAATCACGTCCTTCTACAATTTTGGCTATTGCTAGCTTGCGTCATTGTTATAGCGGGTTTCGTTCACATTGTGTTCGTTTCTATCAATTGTCTACGGCTTCATGTGTGTTTGAGCATACCTACGACTAACTGTAAATAGTTTCTTAGAAAGGCGGGACTCGAACCCGCGACTCTGGGATACCTACACGCCCCAGAGTCGCGGGTTCGAGTCCCGCCCAAGGTCATGAATTTAAATATGACGTTCACAGACGTTTCTGCAAAAAAATATATATATATAACTGTACTTACATAAAGCGATAAAGCCGTCGGTCTAGACTTTATGATACGGCAAACGGTGAATAAGGAAATCGCTTTTGCATCGCAGCTCCAAATGTCGCTCACCTTCCTTAAATGATTTTAAGGTTCTTGAGGACTCATTATGCAGAAGAGGGTGTCATAATAATGAAACGCTGTATCATATAGGCATTTTGGCTAATATATTATGTGTATGGTATTAACCCCCACTTTTTCACCCACTGCAATAAAAAAACCCAAAACTGGCTCCCCTTCCTAAAATGATCTTAGGGTTCTTAAGGACAAGGACTCATATGCAAAAGAGGATCTCATTATCATCAAACGCTGTCAATATCATAGGCATAACTTAGGTACATCGTTGTTTTCTATTAAGAAAGGCTGTGTCGACCACTACAAGTAGGGTACTACCTAAAAGTTTATACAACTTATTTATTTTTGGTAACATTTTTAAGTAAAATAAAATAATATGTAGGTATACTTTTTACCATCAAGAATAAGAGGGCTTTCTCACAAAATTATAATTTTTTGTCATCAAAAAAAAATTGCGGCATATTTTTTCAAAAAAATTTGTTGCATCGAATTTTTATATTTCATTGAGGCTTTATTTTTTGTATGGAAATAATATCAGAAATGAATTAAACATCTTCAATTTAGACGAAAATGATACCAAACTCGACCACATAGCCCAAGTATTTTTTTTTATAATTTTGGGTTGGGGTACCCCCCAGTCAAAATTTCATGTCAACATTTCGAGTGGCTCCCCTTCCCAAATCAATCTGTAAGTCAAAAGAAGCCGCCACGCAAAAGGGATTTCCTTATTGATCATTTGCCGTATATCGAAGATATTCGGGCCGTAGGCCATCTACTAAACGATAGAATAGAACTTTGCTTTACGTTCTGCTGTGTTTGTTCCTTAGACCGAATGGCAATAAACTTCCTTAATATAAAAACCGTAATATAAAGCACATTTACCTACATTTTCTACGTCGTATCCGACAGGTCAATGATTTAGCTAGATACAAAACAAATAAAGAATGAGTCCAGAGGATCAACAATGACTCAGTGAAATGCCTTGTGGAGCACGAGCGCTTCATTTATTCGCAATAATTTATATGTGTTTTGGTTACACATAACTTGATGTTTTGCTGGTAAACCACGTGATTTTCGCTGAACCCGGATATATAACTAATTACATATATATGTACCTAATGTAGACTGTAGAGACGAGACGGACCAATGCATAGATCCTGCATGCCTACCATGAATATCGAAAATTGGCATTGACGGGAAAACCTCTTTGACACTCCAATATGCAAGTGTGATATTGACGGAGGTACAAATCCGCAATCGTTCGATTTCCGTGGCATCTATAGGCCCTACATATGCCAATATGTAGGGCCTATAGGTGCCACGCATTTTGTCATATTTCACAATTTTTGTACACGATGCGCAGAGAAGACGAACATTTACAGAAGCTCATTGTTGTGGGCAAAATATAAATACACCGGTCGCTTGGTCGTTCACCAACAAGATGAACAGACCAAGTGATAGGCATGCTTTCACTTCACAAGCTCAACTCGGTCGTAAGACAAGCACAGCGTGCGTAGCCAAGATGCCAATCGCTCACGCTTAATAACGTATCGTAGCTACCTCTCTCTATCACTCTTCCTTATTAGTGTGACAATGACAGTTGCGTTTCGTTAGCGACTGAGCGTGAGCGACTGGCATCTTGGCTACGCACCCAGGACAGAAATCGATGGCGACAGATCATCGCTCCAGATACAACAATGATGCTGATCACGATCCTCATATATGAACTAAAAAAAAGGATTTCGTTTAATTTAGAATTGTCCTCCGCTGCTTTTTAGGCGTGATCGCAAACTTATCAACACTAAATTCCATTTTGATGGCACTGCTAGTGCCGCGCGCGGTCCACTCTCCGTCCGTGTGTTACGCCAGAAATCAGCAGCAGTGGCATATGGGAGCTTCGCGTCGGACACAGGACGGTCGGTTTCCTCAGGCCCCACGCACGAGTGGCGTCGCGTCGCCTAGTGAGCGACAATACGGTAGCTCCTATAACGTCTATTCATATGAGACTGTGAAGTGATACTGCATAATCGTCTCTTCCTGGGTCGTACCTACCTATTAGTCACAATCTGATTTGCGAATTTCTCCTCAGCAGTGTCCCCAGTGGCAAGTCGGGAGAGGGCACGAGGCCGCACCCTGGACTAGTTACTTTAGGTGTTGTAAAATTCACCCAGAGAAAGCCCGGGCGGCAGGCCGTAAAGGCGGCGACGTCGCCCACGTCGGATCATGGCCCCTTGGCTCTCGGACAAATACGCCCCTGTATCTATCTTTTCGACAAAACTAGTATTTAATAAACCATTAACTAATAAGACTATACCTAAAGCTACGTTTGAAGCGTGTTTAACGATATTATTGCTGCTGCCTGTTCTACCAGTAATAAACGTGAGTAAGTATTCAGGTACGCAGTAGATAGCAGACACGATGTGCGCAATATTTAAATTAGTAAAACAAAACAAAGTTCGCAGTAAGTTTCCGCCGAAAACACTACAATTTGTTAATGAAGCTACCTAAATAAATTGTATCTAGGTAAGATAAAATTTATACCTCACCTAGGCCGATGAGGTATAAACTACGCATACTCTAAAACGGAGAATTTAGGACAGTAATTTACATTGATGTCAATGTAACCGGTTTAGTGCTTGAACCCCTTAAAGCTCAGATTCATTGTTTGATGGGCCCCGCATGCGGACCGCGGCAGATTTCCGCCCCACATCTTGTAGGGGCCGTGTTGCATTCAAAGCAGGCCCTGTCATTCGTTAATGGAAATCTCCCGCCCTTGCGTGCGCGCCCTATCGACCAAAGAAGCCTTAGACTTGAATGCATCTCATAACACTAGTTCTCTTCTCTATTACTAGTTGTCTCCCCAAGGTGCATGTGCGAATAATACAGATTACCGTAACGACGAGCTAGGGCAAGAATAGGAAAGAACTTCATGATAAGCAGGTGCTTGTCAACTATACTCGCTTTTCATTTTCTAGAGTAGGTACAGTTCGATGTAAGATCCTAGTAATTTCAAGGTGGTCAGACTGAAAAATTTAGCAAATACACTCGATTTATATACAAGCCCAACAAGCTGAACAAATAATTTTGAACCGAACAAAATTCTAGAGCAATAATAAAGAGAGTAATCACCGAATCACCTCAAAAACTATAATAAACACGAATTAACACTTAAACAAGTTTGAAATAACACGTCTGTCAGCGGGCATAGTGAATTTACACTAAATCGAACGATCCCAAACAAACGTGTCCGAATTTCCGCAAAAGAAAACAAATACCGCAGGCGTGAATCTGCCACGGGCCCACGCGGCCAGTCATGCGTAACCATTGAACCGATCCTAAATACAGCTCTCTGTTTACTTTCCTAGAAGATATAATGCTGAGTTAATTTGGGAGCTGCAGGCTCGAAATAATCTCACGTACGCCTGCTGGATATTGCTGGATGCACGTGGCCCGCTTTGCCTTTTTTGGACATGTTTACGAAATGATTTTCGCAGGATTCAGGACTTAGTACTTTTTTCGGACTTTATTTTTTTTTAATTTATTTATCAATATATATATACAGTATACCTACTTGATGTACAAATTGGTACAATGATGGCACAGTAGTACACACATATTATTCCTTATTGTAAGGGTGTAACCTCTGGTCTGTGTTAGGCTTACATAGTCGCAGGGTTAGAACTTTTTTACTCTTGCACTAAGTAATAGTTTTATTAATCTAAGAAAAACCGGCCAAGTACGAGTCGGACTCGAGGGTTCCGTACAAACTTTGAGTTGCAACTGCGAATAGAAGTAGAATACTTGACGCCAGTCCCATGTATCGACAGATGCGGTCACTAGTTTGCACGGATTTAGTATGAGAGTTTGTTTTTCCTTGATATGTTTTTATCACGTAAACCAATTTTTTATACTTTATTTATAAGACAATATTTACAGCATAAAGGAGGACTCACACCAGTCCGACCCGATCCGATCCGATCCGGGACGATCTGTCAGTTTCTATAGAAAAAATCACGTGATAGCTCGGAACCCTCGGAGGTCACATGACGTTTGGTATAGACCCTGACAGATCGTCCCGTATCGGATCGGATCGGATCGGACTGGTGTGAGTCGTCCTTAAACCATATAAATTGAGAGAAAAAAAAAACAACCTAAGGTGGTTAAATAACAAATTTAGTTCAGAAAGGTTTTTTTTTCTATTACTAAAATACTGTAGTTAAGATCAATTTTATATTTTTCCTGTAATACTTAGGATAATAGTATAATTTTTACCTTCATAAACTTCGGAGATAAAGGAGGGGAATGGTATTTTTTTTTACATTTTCGTTTATAATCAAACATTTCTCATTGTAAAAAAATTATATAAGCATGTTTTAGAATGAACAAATCAAGCCCTTTCAAATGATACCCCACATGACCCAGTCACTAAACTTTTAATTTTTGCCCCCTCTTTTATCGGGCATTTTTCAAAATAAATTAAAATATATAATAAATTCTCTTTCAATGAGTCTGGATTAACTTTGTAACTACCTCCAAATTCAAATCGGTGTAGCTAAAGTAGTTCTCGAGATATTTAATGATGTGACAGACAGACGGAGTCGCACCATAAGGGTTCCTTTTTTACCATTTTGGTACGGGACCCTAAAAACAATTTAATGCGGTTACATTTCAAATTCAGTTCAAAAAAGTTTTTTTTATTAAAAAAAATAGTGAAAATAGGGTCAATAGTATTATATTTTTTCTGTAATATTTATGTTATATTTTTTTCTGTAATATATATGTAATGTATATGTTTTTTCTGTAATATATATGTTAACGTAGAGTAAGAATTTCAGATTTTTTGCTTCGTAAACTTTGGAGATCAGACGGGAATGGTTTTTTTTTTATCTTCATTTACAAATCAAAAAGTTTTCATTGTCAAAAAATACTATAAATTGTTATAGAATGTGCAAATTAAGCTAAACTAAACTTTTAATTGTTGTCGCCTCTTTTATCGGGCATTTTTCATTGAAAATAAATTATAAAAAATAAATTGTAAAATAAATTCTCTCTCAATTTGCTTATTTATAACTATTCCAAATTTCAAACTGAGTCGCACCATAGGGGATCCTTTGTACCAGTTTGGTAGGCTTATTGAGGAAGGATTTGATTATTCGAATATTTTCAAAAATAATCGCTCTGAAAGACATTTCATTTCATTTATTTCATTGTAAAGTCATGTACATTAAATTAAGCTGTTATATAATATTTAGTCAGACCATGACACCCTGTAAGGGCATACAACATATACTTAATAACTAACATGCAACACATTTAACTCTCGTAAGTGTGACAATAAGTGTGACGCAGTTTTGTTAAATTTTCGCTGTACTACTAAACAAAATTGGATTTTTAAGATACTCATTCAGATATTATTAAAAGAAATAGACACACAAAGCAAAACAAAAACGTCAAAAAATGTGGGTCAGAATGACATTAGCGAACTTGCATTGATGATGATACAAAACCATAAATGTTTCGTACGAAAAAGAGCTCACTGACGTAAGCATTAAGTGTCAAATTTATACACAGAACTACCAACACTGTTAAAAGTATATATAGGCTGTTGGCACTTGGCGTCATTTTTTTCGTCCGATTGGGTATCCAGTTCCTTTATCTTATATCTATGAATTTAACCCTCTTCAATACCTAGGTACCTGAATGATTTTTCCGTTACACGTACCACTTTTGAGCTAGACGCAAAAACTGATAAATTACCGAAATTTGGCAGTTACTTACTTGGCCCTCAAAAGTCAAGCTCAACTCCTGGAATTGTGCAAACTCAGTTGACACATATTAACGACCTAATGAAAGTATCATAACAATGTCTAGCTTGCTGGATATTAATTCTTGGACATGCTTTCTATTGAATTCTCTTGCTTGGCCTATGCTTAACCAACTAAAATGTTTACAAATGATATTACAATCATTTTACAAAAAAAAATGCCTATGTCACACTTTATCGAATGAAAACATTACCAAGCACTTTAAATAGCCCACCCTGCATCGTACCAGGCGCATAGGCCCCCATAATTCCCTTTTCCAGTCTTGCTGCTTTGGTGAGTCCTTAGATTTACGAGTAAGTATACCTACAGAACAGCGGCATTCCTGTTCCACACGGCGAACCGTCTGAGTCCCCAACCAACACCCAGGAGTAATCTACCTCTGTAAGGATAGTAGTATATTTGCAGTACCGGTTAGAAATGTTTGGGGCTTACCAAGAGGTCTTCTAAGAGAGAACTCAATGAGTAAAGACGGAATATTTGCAGCACCGGTAAAAAAATCTTTCCTAAGTCCATGTTGCCGTCATATAGGACGCCTCTTCTTGTCACTGGCCAAATCTCAAAGAAAACAAAACAGTTTTCGCCAGGAATGCGTTTTATACGCTAATAAACGGTGCCATAAATCTTTTCTGCGTGCTTGAGTCACCGAGTCACGAGCAACAGTGACGATGACGACACAAAATATCAGTGACGTTGCTATTATAACGTTCAACAGACTATACAGGGCGTCCCAATCCAATGCCACATGGAGGGAAAGTACCTTAAATATCATAGATAGCATTTTTTGCTGAAAGAAGGCTTTATTTTATTTTTAAAACTTATTAAAACTGCATGAAAGATTTGTAATATTTTTAAGAAAAGAATTTGTATGGACAAAATTTATCGCGTCGGCTATGCCCTATGCCACATGGAGGAAAAGTAGCTTGAATATTGTGAATGAACATTTTACTGAAAGAAGACATTACTTCTATTTAAAAAACAAGTTGAATTGCATTCATAGATTTTTAAATAATTTAATGGTTAAACCGGGATCGAACCCGTTACACGAGAAAATAAATACCCTGTAGCTTTGTCATACCGATCGAAAGGCTTCATCGTGAGAATTATTTTTTGCTAAATAACATAGTGTCGGAAATAAAAGGAAGACCATGAATTTTTACATTTGATGCGTTTTGTTCAATAAAATTACATTGCCGTAAGTATCGTATGTTTTATGGAGTTATGTAAAAACTGTAGTTTACAAGAACCAGTATGAAAGTGCCCACGAGCTACAAGCAGAACTTAGACGTATTATTTTAAATACCTATCCACCACAAAATGATTTACATGTCCTCTCTCTTTTATTTAATGTTCTTTTTATCCCGTCTTCTCCCCGGTATCTTTTTGAGAACTTCCGGTATATGGCTGAGGGAAGTGGCCATAGGTTGAGATCCTGTGCTAATCTGACCCTTTCTATCCCGCCCCATAAATCTCATGCCTACGATAAATCGTTCGCGGTGCGCTCTGTTAAGTTGTGGAATTAGCTGCCCCCCGCTCTTAGAGATTTGGCGTCGGCTGCATCGTTCAAGAGCATGTTAAAGATGTGACTTCTGATCTGCATCTCATGTTCTCCTTTTTATCATTGTTATTTATTAATTATTATTATTATTTTCTCTCTCGCTTTATTCCTATATATTTACCTCTGTCTCTCCTATCCATTTTTCGTCTTGTCTCTTCGTTCCTCTTCGGTGTAATATATTTATTTATGTTCTTCTTATGATATGTATTGGTATTATGTATTGGTTATATGTATTAGTGTTTGCTATTTATATATATATTGATATTGTTTATATTGTACCTTGTTGTACATGTTGTTTTACTTGTCTGCCTTATTTGATCGCTTCTCTCAAATACTCAAAGGTTAACTGGACGAAATCCCTTAAAGAGATAAGTTCGCCTTTGTACTTAACATCTATGTTTGTTAACTGTATTTTTTCAACTGTGTTTCTGTACAATAAAGTGTTACTTACTTACTTAAAATGATAAAAAAATCAAAAGACCCAAGAAAATAAATTACATGTTGCCGAGATGCGGATGCTCAGATGGGCCGGCGGAGTGACAATGCTGGACCGCGTCAAAAATACCCACATACGAGGCACTTTCAAAGTCAGACCGATCCAAGAAAAACTCACGGAAACCAGACTCAGATGGTACGGCCATGTCATGCGGCGACCATTAGACCACATGACCAGACAAGTCCTAGAGATGAGTACGCAGCCCAGAGGTCGTGGCAGACCCAAACGAACATGGATGGGGCTTATAAACAGCGACATGAAAAACGCCCAAATTTCTACGCAGACGACCCAGGATAGAATATCCTGGCGACGCCATACTAGGAGAGCCGACCCCAAGTAGATGGGATAAAGGCTAGGCAGAAGAAGAAGAAGAAGAGATAAAAAAATCAAAAGAGAGTGAAATAATAAAAAGAGTGCGACTTTGTATTGAACAGGATGGAACTCATTTTGAGCATTTGATAAATTGATTAATTTTGTATTAAAAATGTTAAAAAATTCATGGCCTTTATTTTAATTTCGTTATTAAGCAAAAAGTAATTCTCACGATGAAGCCTTTCGATCTCAGGGTATTTTTTTCTCGTGTAGCGGTTTCGATTCCCGGTTTAACCATGAAATTATTTAAAAATGTATTAATGCAATTCAACTTGTTTTTTAAATAGAAGTAAAGTCTTCTTTCAGTAAAATGTTCATTCACAATATTCACACATGGAGGAAAAGTATTTCCTTCATGTGGCATAGCCGATGCACGATGCGATACATTTTGTCCATATATATTTATTAAAAAAAAATTTAAACCTTTGAATGCAGTTTTACTAAGTTTTAAAAATAAAATAAAGTCTTCTTTCAGCAAAATATGCTATCTATGATATTTAAGGTACTTTCCCTCCATGTGGCATAGGCGTGGGATGCCCTGTATATGATGCCTTTAGTTAGCAATTACCACGATGTTACGGCTTTTTAGTAAAGGTACCGCACCAAGAGCACCCTTTGACCGCGACTTCTTTACGATGTTGTTAGGGCGTGTGCACACTAGCATTTGCGCGTTCGCGTTTGAAAATGTTACTGATAATAAAAACAAAATACGTACTTTAATACCGGTTTAATATAACGAATTTGAGTGCTAAATTTCTTAAGCCACATTTTAGCGGAATGTCTAAAATTAGTTAATAATATCCAGACACAAAAACATAAAAGTATCAAAGACACTGCTGTGTCAAAAATGTGTTCAAGGAAACTACCACAGAGCACGGACGTCTTTAGTGTGACAACTTTACATATAGAGGATCCTTATTGTCAAAACTGCCATACGTGCTATTCATAGGGTTGTGATATGGGTCGATATTGTATATCGATAGATTAGGATATTACTAAAACTTACATGAAATAAAGTTATGCAAATATTTTTATTTCTTACCTTATTTTAACCTCTGTTTCAAAATCAGACACTCAAATGGCTTGATTGTTATTTCATTTTATTACTGCGTTATGTTTTAAGTGAATTGTTTCTTATATCAGTATTCTATAATGAAGCGATGCTAGTACTATCTTAGTACAACATAAGAAGAGGATATTTAATTATTAACACCAGAAGAGAAAATAAAGAGTTGACGCAATTTTAACTATATATTCTATTTACAATAATTTAACTAAGGGCCTGTTTTACAATCTCCAGTTACAGCTATCTTCCAGATAAAACATAACGCGCCCTCTTTCTTTACAAGACTTTTATTTACAGTTATGGGACATACACGACCTTCAAACCTTCAAGAAAAGAGCGTACTCCCACCTTAAAGGCCGGCAACGCACTTGCGACACCTCTGGTGTTGCGGGTGTCCATGGACGACGTTAATCGCTTACCATCAGGCGATTCGTTTGCTCGTTTGCCCCCTATAGCATAAAAAAAACATAGAACAATAGAACAGTGTGTATTAAGGGCAACAAACAAGATATTACGAACGAATGTGAATTTAAGTCACAGGTTGAGTCAAAGACGAGGTCTTAATTCTTGTACGGCTCGTGATACACATAATGTTATTCCTCACATTTGCGAGGAAATAAATAAACTTACTGCAGATAAATATACAATCATTATTAGCGGTAGTTAGTAGAACATTCAAGCAACACAGGAAGTGGTGTCCGCATACATAAGGTACCTCTACCTCGTCCGAAGTCCTACTAGAGAGACTGGGCGTCATTACAATGTGTTCAAGTTCCCGTCAACCAATTTTAAGGTTTGCTCTTCGTTCTGATGCACACTGTTTTTTTTTGTATTTCAATAATATTTAAATAAGAAATCATCTTTCTATTTTAGTAAGGCATATGATATACACTATCGATAACAAATGTAGCGGCGTGTCTCTTCCCTATTTCTCTTGCCCATACTAATTTTATATTGAATGAATTACATATTATTTACTTACCTGTGATACGAAACTTTTGAATTTTGTTTATTTACAAATTTGCTTTGGTTGCTGTGGTGAATGCCATTAAGTAACATAAAGAAGTTAAGCTGTCAATGAATACTATGTCAAAACCATGTTTAGCATTTCGTTGAATAAAGCCTAATTTCGGGTTAATGCTTTCTTTATTCATCACAATTTATTCAACGAAATATGGAAAAATATTTACGGCCCGAGCGTTTTGACGCGGACCCGTCGTCGAACGTCGACAACGCCGCTGCTTGGGTTCATTGGAGGAAAACATTTGAAAGTTTTCTCGCTTCGGTACATACGGAAGAAAAGAAGCCCTGCAATGAAGAATTAAAATACGAACTCTTGGTAAACCACCTATCGGCAGGAGTATACAACTACATTCGCGATGAGAATAAGTACAACAATGCCATTGCTAAACTAGAAGCCCTCTTTATCAAGCCGGCGAACGAAGTCTATTCTCGATTCAAGCTAATTAAAAGACCACAACAACCAGGTGAAACTATTGACAAGTACGTACAAGAACTTAAGCTACTGGCAAAAGACTGTGCATTTAAATCTGTATCTGCAGAAGTAAACAAAAGTGAGTACATTAGAGACGCGTTCATAGCAGGCTTAACATCGACTGCCATCCGCCAGAGACTCTTAGAAAACACCTCTCTTAGTCTAGACGACGCGCACAAACAAGCTCGCTCACTCGAAATGGCACAGACCAATAACGAACTTTATCAACAACCATCTACTAGCACGTTTGTCAACGCTACCACTAAACCTAAACAAGCTTTACAGTATGACACCAGCTATTTCTGTGGATCCAAAAGACACCCATCACGAAAGTAATAAAACGCGAAAGTTTTAAATGTTATATTGTAAACCGATAGCCATCAAGTCAAGGAAACACTCACCAGATGATGCCGCCTTCATCAGTGCAGAGGTCAAGAAACTCTTAGACGACAAAATCATCGAGCCGAGTCAATCACCATGGCGGGCTCAAGTTTTAGTGACGTCAAATGAAAACCACAAAAAAAGAATGTGCATAGATTATTCACTCACGATTAACAAGTACACTCAACTGGACGCATATCCTTTGCCCAGTATTGAAGATATAGTAACGAAGGTGGCAAAATTCAGAGTATTTAGCAAGATTGATTTACGAAGCGCGTACCATCAGATACCAATAGTGGCGAATGAAAAGCCTTATACTGCCTTCGAAGCCGATGGTAACTTGTATCAATTTTGTTCTATCCCGTTCGGAGTTACTAACGGGGTTGCCGCTTTTCAGCGAGCCATCAACTCGATCCTGACTAAGGAGAAGACGCAAGGAATTTACGCTTATCTCGACGACATTACTGTTTGCGGTCATGATCAAGATGATCACAACGAAAAATTGAAACACTTCTTAGACGTCGCTAGTCGCTACAATCTAACATTGAATCTCGATAAAAGTGAATTCTCTAAGGCACAAATAAGCATCCTGGGATATAATATTCATAACGGTATTATCAAACCTGACCCCGAACGTCTTAGCCCACTCATAGAGCTTCCCGTTCCAGATAATACAGCTTCATTAAGACGAGCTCTAGGTCTTTTTGCACACTATTCGAAATGGATCCCAAATTTCTCAAAGAAAATTCATCCCCTGGTTAAGCATGACATATTTCCTTTACCTTTGGAAGCGAAAAACGCTTTCGAACAGATAAAAAAGGAGATAGCTGATTCCACTCTACATGCCTTTGACGATAACATTCCTTTTACTGTAGAAACAGATGCGTCAGACTATGCTATTGCTGGAACATTAACACAAGAGGGTAGACCAATAGCTTTTTACTCTCGAACACTTACTGTCTGTGAACGAAACTATCCCGCAGTTGAAAAGGAAGCTACGGCAATCATTGAATCAATAAGAAAATGGCGCCAATTTCTTTGTGGAAGGGCATTCCAGCTAATAACAGATCAAAAGTCGGTATCCTATATGTTTGATCAAACACATTCGTCAAGAATAAAAAATGATAAGATACAACGTTGGAGACTGGAGTTGGCTTCTTTCAAATTTGATATTGTGTATCGACCAGGAAAAGAAAACCTAGCTGCCGATGCACTGTCTCGCGCTAATATAGTTGCTTCATTAACGACACGAAATGATTTAAGGAAACTTCACGATAACCTTTGCCATCCAGGAGTCACGAGGATGAGTCACTGGGTGCGAAATAAAAATCTACCATTCTCGATTGAAGATATTAAACAAATGACATCTTCATGTCATGTATGCGCTGAACTAAAGCCCCGATTCCACAAAAGTATCGGAACTCTCGTAAAGGCGACGTCACCATTCGAGAGGCTTTCCGTCGATTTCAAAGGACCTCTGCCGACAGAAGGTAGTAAAAATCGCTACATTTTGACAGTCATTGACGAATATTCACGCTTTCCATTTGCATACCCCTGCGCAGATCT
The DNA here is from genome assembly GCA_949128165.1 of Lathronympha strigana. Classification (NCBI taxonomy): domain Eukaryota; kingdom Metazoa; phylum Arthropoda; class Insecta; order Lepidoptera; family Tortricidae; genus Lathronympha; species Lathronympha strigana. The sequence continues at coordinate 19,438,573 of OX421905.1, forward strand.
TACCTCAGAAACAGTTAAAACGAAACTAACTGACCTTTTTGCTACTTTCGGTATGCCAACTTATATACACAGCGATCGTGGAGCAACCTTCTTATCTGACGATCTCAGGAATTTTTTACATGAGAAATCTATAGCTACGAGTTACACTACACCCTATAATCCACGTGGCAACGGCCAAACTGAAAAATACAACGGTATTATCTGGAAAACTATAGAACTTGCCCTGAAAACGCAGAATCTACCTACTACTAAATGGGAATTTGTACTAACAGGTGCACTTCACGCTATCCGCTCCTTACTCTGCACGGCAACCGACTGCACTCCCCACGAGCGAATGTTTCTACATCCAAGACGTTCCGCAACCGGTCAATCCTTGCCGTCATGGCTGAGCAACCCCGGGCGAGTCTTACTGAAAAATCACCACAGGGCGAGCAAATATGATCCAATTGTCGAAGAAGTAGAGTTACTTGAAGCGAATCCTCAACATTCTCGTGTCCGTTTTTCAAATGGGAGAGAATCCATAGTGTCAAATCGTCACCTAGCTCCAGTTGGCGACCGACTTTCTGAAACTGACACTGCCGATGAAGATAATTGGGAAGAGGCCCAAGAACAACCCGGTGGAAATGGGAACGAAGCAACGCCGTCACCGGAGTCCCCACAGCTGCGGCGCTCTACGAGACAATGTTGTCCTCCGTCTCGGCTGAACGATTATGTGTGCGATTAAATGCCGGGGAGAATGTGGTGAATGCCATTAAGTAACATAAAGAAGTTAAGCTGTCAATGAATACTATGTCAAAACCATGTTTAGCATTTCGTTGAATAAAGCCTAATTTCGGGTTAATGCTTTCTTTATTCATCACAGTTGCGGCACCCGATTATTGAGCAATGTGGCATTTTTGAAGTATTTTTATTTTATTATTACTCCATGACGGCCCAAGGGGTACTGCAATCGCGGCAAGCGCTTCTCACTCATGATTATGGGGCGCGGACCGTCCCGAAACATGTCGAGCTATTTTCGACTTTATAGACGTGAGTAACCCGGTCTAAGTATATTAATATGCCAAGGGGTACTGATTGCTACTGACTATCACGTGTGCGCCGTGCGCATATGCGACACACGAGTTTTGGCTCTCAAGCCGTCTCTCTATAGGCGCGTCGCCTTATGACTTCCAATCTCTTTGGAAACTACGTATTCTACGTAATATGTCACGTAAATGCAAATAGTTTTTTTTTTTATTCGCTTAAAAATCCATGTATGCACGAATAGTGTGCGCCTGTCAGATTTTAGTTACAGATAATAAAAACAAAATAGGCACGTACTTTCCTATGTTTTGCGTCCCAACTCCGACATTACACCGCCTTAATTTTTCTACATAATTAATAGCCCACAAAACGAAGACCAAAAAATTCCAATTAGGGGGAATAATTCGGATGTAAACAAATTTTGGTACGGTTGTAGGTAGATATGTGCTAAGCAACATACTAATAATACTGGACGATAGCCATACGGAGCTTTCGGAGAGGGGGAGGTGTAAAGGTCCCATTTTTTAGTTTTTCGTAAATAACTCGTAAACCATGGCCCATGACAAAAAATGTTCTGAGACAAAAGTAATTCTGATTAAATTCTCTACAAAATTAGTCAAAACTTATTATCGCTGGAATCGATATTTAAAAAGTTATTAAAGGGGGAAAGTCACTGAGAATTTACTTAGACTTTTTAGCTCATTTTCTGGTGCTAGACGTCTTGCACATTGTGACTACACGCTGACACTTGGCATAGTTAGTCTGAAGTGGATTTAGACTGGGAGCCAAAAACAAAGCCAAACCGCAGTTGGAGGAGGGAGTGGGGTGAAGGTTGGCTCCGTTGCGCTTAGTTTTGAGTAGATACAATTTTTTTTTGTTTCGGGGACCTTTACACCCCCCGAAAGAAAGCTCCACCCCTATCGTCCAGTACTTTTAGTATGTTGCTTAGCACATATCTACCTACAATACAACTGTACCAAAATTTGTTTACAACCGAATTATTTCCCCGAATTTTCCATTGTTTTGTGGGTTATAATGCGATATGACCGTTTTAAACCAAGAACAATAAAAAGTTTAATCTACATGGGGATTCCCTCCGATGTCCTAACAGCAAACAATCTTAACTCACCAATGATTAGGTCTTATGATATTGTAATAAGATCTAGTATTGACTGATAATCGTGTACACTTTATCTTCAAGGTAACGTTAAAATCTCCATTCCAACATTTATTATGGAAGTAAGATTCAAAATTGTAGGTACGTTTACGATACTTTGTCTGCTCGTTACGGCACTGAGGTATCCGTGGGCTTATCGTGGTCACGTTTATATCGGCCGTCACGTTCTAACAAGAGCGACGCATGATTGGTTATACCTATCTGATTCTTCTTTTTCTTCCTAGCTTTGGCAACTAATCCCAAGATTAGGCGCTAGTTTTACGAAAGCGACTGCCATCTGAACTAGGCCTTATTGGAATTAGTCCGGTTTCCTCACGATGTTTCCCTTCACCGAAGAGCGATTGGTAAATATCAAATTATACTTCGTACATAAGTTCCGAAAAACTCAGGAGGGCAGGATTTGAACCCGAGACCTTCGGATTGAAAGTCTCACGTCATACCGCCGGGCCACCAACGCTCTACCTACCTACCTGATTATGAAAATGAAAACCCATTTACATCATCTACTCAAAGGTCTATACACGATTACCAGAGCCGGCCTTAGCCACCCGGGCGCCCTGGGTGCGTAGCCAAGATGCCAATCGCTCACGCTCAGTCGCTAACGAAACGCAACTGTCATTGTCACACTAATAAGGAAGAGTGATAGAGAGAGGTAGCTACGATACGTTATTAAGCGTCGCAGGGCCGGGTGCAGACGGCTTGCCAACAACAATACAGTACGAGTACGATTAAAGTCAGTTAACGATTCGGCTTTTCTCGGGTCTCGGGCCTAAATCTGGAGACGGAAATGACACGAAATACATTACCGCGATTTCTTTTAGGTAGCATTCAATTTAAAGTATAATAAACGCAATGTATAGCATACTGCCAAGATGGCATTACTAACCGGTAGACCTAAGAAATTTATTATGCAGAAGCGACATGAATTTGAACATTCATTATTTATTGAAGCTATACCTGTATACACTATATATAAAAATACATATATATGTCAATATTTTACTGTTTGATGTAAGTAACAGTACGATATTACGTCGGATTAATACTTGATAATAATCACCAAAATAAAATAAATGTATCATATACGTCAAACTGTTTTTATTGACACTAAGTAGGCAGACTGCCAAAATTGACAATTATTTTTCTTATTTCAATATAAAGGTTTTGTTAGTTTTGAGCTCTACAAAGGAAGTTTTGTTGCTCATATCGTTCTTTATTGTATTCAATAAGACAACGAGTAACATAATTAAAGGTCATATGTCATATCTGTAAATTGATAACTCTTTGTGAGAGACGAGGGATAATTACCGAGGTTGGCCGAGTCGTTAACTGACTTTAATCGTACTGTACCTAAACTGTATTTTTTTACTGTGCAAAAAAATTATGCGCGCCTATTTCTCCAATCCAGAGCCAGAGTGAGTAGTATAATAGTAGTTTTTCTACTCCAGCACTTCTATGTGTCAATTAGATGACTGACAGCGATATTTAAAAAGTAACCATTATAACGTTGTCTGTGGTATTCCATAAGAACACTGCTCCTATGAATTTTCATACATTTATATTAGCACTGTTGTTGTTTTTTTTTAATTTCCATAGTGGGCACAACATCTTCCCTATTCTGCCACGTTTCTATATTTTGCTTTTTACGCTATTTTAGCTGTCGTAGAAAAACTAGGGTATGCAACAGCTCATAATTGGTTCTTAAACTCTCGGGTCTATTATTACAAAACTCGGCTTCGCCTCGTTTTGTAACGGCGACCCTCAAGTTTTAAGAACCCTTATTATATCACTGTTGCATAAACTACTATTATGCAACGGTGATATAATAAAGGTTCTTAAAACTTGAGGGTCGCCGTTACCCGAGCGTATTAGGAACCAATTATGTGCTGTTGCATACTCTAGTTTTTCTACGACAGCTAGCGAAAAAAGCAAAACCTCTAAAGGTGGCAGAATGTGGAAGGTGTCGCATGACCACTAAAAAAATTTGAAAAATATCAACTGTGCTCATATATTGTATGAAAATCCATAGGAGCAGTGTTCTTATGGAATACCATAGACAACGTTATAATACTTTTTTAATATCTCTGTCGGTCATCTAATTGACAGATAGAAGTGCTGGAGTAGAAAAAAGTGTTTATTTAAAAACGTGAGTGCTACGGCGGCACGTAGCGGCGGCGTAGCTGACAATGCTACGAACTCGCAATTTAAGAAAAACTTTAACGAATGACTCAGGTTATACCATCGTCACGTTAAAACGAGTCGAGACAGGAGGGTACGAAGTGTTTCTGTGTGATCGCACAATGATCACATACATGACACTACCTAATAAGAATTGAAGGATCGCCCCGTCCCGTTCTAACTTTAGTCATTCTTTATACGATGTGAATAAGCTAAGATTTTGTTACAAAAAATATATAGCCAATAATTACACGTGCACAAATTTAAAAGCGAATCTGGCAACCATTAAGAAATAGTACATTCTGTATCAGGAGGTGTACACAAACATTTTGGAATGAATGTGATTGTACGCTTAGTGGCACATACAAGTTTCCCCACACAAAATTTAGTTTTGACTTCAAACTTATCGGTTGATAGCGGATATAAGATCATTTTTTTAGTTTTGAATTTTTTGTTTTAAGATATTTTTACCGAATACTTAGATAGTTTTCGGATAAAAATTCGTAAGTTAGTTGAGAGAACACCAAAATAACCATATATGTGCCGTTGAAAATTAAGGAGTTCCCTTGATTCCTCATCAATCCCATAATTAAATCAGGACTAATTTCCTACGAATATGGGACCAACTTGTAAGTAACTCTTTTCGAACAAAAAAATAATTAGGTACTCAAATCGTGCAACGACAGAGCTCGGAGTAATCGGTGTACATAATTATGTAAATGAAACATAAAATTTAAAAATGTCGACTAATTGAGAACCTCCTTATTTTTTGGAAGTCGGTTAAAAAGAGAGACGGAAGCAGAGCTTGTAAATAAAATTATTGTTTTACTGGCTAATCAAATTATACTTCTTTTTATACAATTTGTATTCTCACATATGTTCATTGTTCAACGTCACTTCTATCAATATAGTCAATCTACTACATACGTTATCAGCACTAATGCTTATTTTTAACTGAGTTTACACGTTTAAAACTGCAAATTCTTGATTTAAAAGTAATACGGCGAGTTTTAGCTATGTGCTCGTGTATAATTTATGAAAATCTGTGAAAAATCTAGTTCACAAAATTTCACTACGTATGCTTATTATTTGTTGTGACGTTCAAAACTCTTAGTGCTCTTAAACCACTAGTGAACAGATATGGTTATTCGTCATGGAAATTCAAGCCGAAATCCGTATACATGTATCTCATACATGAAGAGTTATGGGAGACCATCGCTGGATACCCACTAGGTAACGACATCTCAGCAGATAAAAATTTGAGAAATGACCAAAAAGCATTGTCGAAGATATGCCTAACAGTAGATGGTATGGCCATCACTCATGTACGGTCATGCAAAACAGCGAAGGAGGCATGGGATGCGCTGTCATCCGCTTACGACGAAAAAGGCTTAGGGCGACGTATAAGTCTGGAACGTAAACTGTACAGGTACTGCCTTGATGATTTTGATTTCAATATAGAGAAGTACATAAATGCTGTTATGTCAACGGTCCAAGATTTAGCTGATAATATAGGCAAAATTATAGAAGATGCGTCAATAGCTGCAATTCTTCTAGGAGGCTTAAGTCCTCAGTATGCACCTTCAGTAATGGCTTTGGAAACCTCCAATATAGACATTACCGTAGACCTGATTAAGACGAAATTATTGAATGAACTAAATAAGCCTACTTTTGATAATCCTCATACTGCTCTTCGAACCCGAATTAACCAGGCTAAACCTCATTAAAATCAAAAGAAGCCTGTAGTTTGCTACGATTGTATGGAACCAGGACATGAGCGACCATATTGTCCCCATAAGAAGGATAAGAAGAGAAACCCCGTTAATCATAAGAATTTTCTATGCGCGCTGAATGTTAATAACGGTTTTGAACATGCAAAGTTTTATGTAGATTCGGTTGCTTCTGCTCATATGGCGTCAAGAATTGATTGGATGGAAAACGTGAAAGGTTCCTCAACTGGGACTGTGACCGTTGCAAATGGAGACGTTTTACTCAGCGAAGGCGTTGGCGATATATCTATTACGAGTTGTGGTCACAATACTGATGTTAAGAAGATTACGGATGTAGTTCACGTGCCGAACTTGAAGTCTAATTTAGTTTTTGATAAAACTGGTTGTAATTTTTATGATTCTGATGCTTTTACTTGTAGTGGAGATGTACTTTTACATGGTTCTGTATTCTTTACATTGTACAGTCAACCCACCTCGTCAATTATCTGCTTTTGAGACACACTCCATTTCTAGTACTTTCTAGCTTCAAGCTTTGGCATAGACGTTTATGTCACCTGTGCCGCTGCGGCACAGGAGGTGATGCGGCATTGGAATGGATCAATTAAGGAACGGTCAAGCTAAAGGAGTTGACTATACAGCGGTATAAGGAGCCATGCATCCCCTGCATTGAAGGTAAGCAAAGTCGTAGACCCTTTAAAAAGGTTCCACATAAAAGGTCAACTTCAGTTTTGGAGCTTATTCATTCTGACGTCTGTGGTCTGCATGATGATGTGGAGACCTGAAACTTCATTTCAAGGCAATAAATATGTTTTATTTTTTATAGACGATTTTTTTCGTACGACTTTTCCTTTCTTTATGTCTTCAAAGGCAAAAGTAAAGAAAATGTTTTGTATTTTCCAGTCCGCAGTGGAACGGGAAACGGGAAGCAAAATCAAGACGCTGAAAAGTGACAACGGAAAGGAGTATATTAATAATGAATTTTCTATTTACAAAGCCAAGGAATTCACCATCAAACAACCGTTCCATATAGTCCTCAGCAAAACTCGATTAGAGAAAGAACGAATCGCTCTAGAGCATTGATCTGACTTTCTCCATTAGAAGAATGTATCTCAAGAACAGATCGCCTCATCGTTCTCTTGATGGCAAGACGGCATACGAGATGTGGTATGGTAAGAAACCAAATTTGTCTCATCTACGTGTTTTCGGATGTAGAGCTTTAATTCACGTCCCTTACTGTCATCGGAAGAAATTATACACAACCTACAACTTATACACAAGCTATGAATGCAGACGATCGGGATATGTACGAGTAGCATCGAGCTATGCAAGATGAATATCAATCTTTGCCTTGAGAAGAAAACTTGGGTTCTCGTTGACAGGTCAGATAAGAAGGTCATACCTTGCAAGTGGGTGTATAAGATTAAGAAAAATACACATGGTGACGTTATTAAATATAAGGCAAGGCTGGTAGCAAAAGGCTATAATCAAACATAAGGTATTGACTGTTCGCGCTAGCTGCAGAAAAAGTAATGAAGATGCATCATTTAGATGTAGATACAACGTTTTTAAACGGAGGAGGTGTACATGAGTCAGCCGGAAGGATTTGCTAAACCTGGGCAAGAAGGTAAAGTATGCCTACTAAAGCGTTCGCTTTACGGCCTTAAACGGGTGTCGAGGGCATGGTTTAAAAATTGACCGAAATTTTACCTCTTATAGGTTTTAACCAAACACCTTCTGAATCGTGTATTTACACTAAAAACTTTGGTACCGAGGTTATAATACTCGCGTTCCATGTCGATGCTATTGTCATATTCTATAAAGAAAATAAAACTTTAGACAACATCATAATGCATAATTTAGCTTAAAAGTGCTAGGTTCGTTAAGTTATTATTCAGGTTTAAATATTAATAGTAAACACCTGGGCTTTGATGTGTGCCAACCACATATATGCCACGACACCATGCCTTGAATGACATCATTCGGAGGGCACTGGTTTCAGCAAATGTATATGTACCGTGTGTGTTGGAGCCGCCGGGCCTTAGGCGGTCGGACGGCAAGAGGCCGGACGGCTTGACGCTGGTACCTTGGGAGAGAGGTAGGTGCCTTTTGTGGGACGCCACGTGCGTGAGTACGTTTGCCATCACACAGCATGGGCGCACCGTGCGTTCGGCGGAAGTGGCCGCTGAACAGGCGGCTTTGCTCAAAAGGGCCAAATACTCGGGCCTGTCCAATTATTTGTTCGTTCCTCTCGCGGTGGAGACGTCGGGATGCTGGTGCGCGGAGACAAAGTCCTTTCTTGGGGAGCTGGGTCGTCGCCTGCAAGAGAGGGGCCATGACCCCCGTTCCGGTTCATTCCTGGCGCAGAGGCTGTCTATTGCTGTTCAACGCGGGGACGCTGCGAGTGTGATGGGCACTTTTGCGCCAGTGATGTGGCGCAGAGGGGGGGGGGGGGAGGTTTAAGTGTGTGTTTTTTATTGTATTAAGGAAGTCAATAGTTAGTTTTTTACTTTAGTTTAGTTTAGTTAGTCAGTAGTTTGTTTTTTATTGTATTAGGTAGTCATAAGTTATCTATGGACTTGTTGTTAGTAACTTATTAATAAATATTTGTGAGCTTATATTTACATTGTTAATATGTAATATGTATATTTAGAATTAGGTAGATACAATGTAATTGCTCATGTATATATAGACATCTCAGAAATTAGTAAAATAATTGCCTGTTTAGTCAAAATATTTTTTCATGGAAATAAGAACGTTGTGATAGTAAACCAAATGAGATTAAAATATCCCAATCGACATATATCAAGGATTTGCTGCGAAAGTTTAAAAATATGTCGGATTGCAAATCTGTACCTACGCTATTGGAACTGAAAAAGTTGTTGCCCTGCGAAGATGGTAATGTAAACAAATCAATTAATTGGCTCGTTGATGTTTTTAGCAGTTAATACTAGGCCAGATATCGCTCACGCGACGTCGTATTTAAGTCAATTTAACACTAAATACGATAAAAATCATTGGACTGCCGCAAAACGAGTGACGGGGGGGGAGTATATTGTATTACCGGCTAATCAAATTATATATGTATACTTCTTTTTATACAATTTGTATTGCCACTCTGAGTCTTATGTTCAATGTCACTTCTATCAATAAAGTCAGTCTACTACAAAAATAATGCTTTTATCGCGTCTCCCGTGTAAGTACCTAACGTACCAAAAAATTACTTATTTCCTCTAAACAAAGATAAAACGTACGATATATTTATCTAATTATGGTTTAACTTTCCTTTAACATTGCCAAGAAAAGTGCATCGCCGGTTTTCGCTAATATTAGCTAATGTGATATTGCTTATAATTACCTATACGCAATGTCACATCATGGACACGGTAAACGGGTATTCCCTTACATCTCAGCTCGGGCTAACCATTTATACTCTAATTAGAGGAAAACGTTCGCATTTGTTATCATAACAATCATGTAGGTAGGTTATGTTAGCGTTTGAGGAAATATATATTTATCACTGTTGTTTGACCTAAGTGATAGAATTTGCTCAGAAAGAGAATTGTCGGGCAGATAGGAGATCTATTAAATCTTTGAACTATCCTCTTTCCAAATAGTTTCTACTCTCCTTTAAAATAATAATTAATACTGATTTAATTAGATGTAATTATGTACCTATGTAATTGTTTTAGAATTTCGTTCAGCCTATATGTTTATTGCTTTTTTTTGGCTTAGATAATTAACATACAGTTGTCTATCCACACGAAACCTCATCGTATTCTTACTGAGACCATAATTTTGCTGGAATGGACCTGATGTCGAAGACCAGGGATAGTATAGTGGAACTACTCGATAATTGCTATAATTACTTTGCTCCACAATTTTCAAAGGTACACGTACGTAAGGTTATTTGGATATTTTTGAAATAAATTAGATTACTCAAACTTTAACTTTTACCGGAAAGGCTAAATTAAAGTCGGTTATATTTTCTACTTACTCGTTAGAAGCCACGGTGACAGACAATGAAAGTGATGCCATTGTAGGCCAGCTAGGCGATAGAGTAGGGTAAGTTCAATTAAAATATCATGCTTAGAAAAATAAGTACAATTTTTATTTAAGTACCATCTTATTTAAGTACAAAATTTAACTACTTAATTGAACGTGATTTGATCACTTAAAGCTTCTGAAGCTTAACATAAATTAGAAAGAAAATAAATACTTGAATATTTAAACCTATGAGATTACATGCCTTTGGCACCAAGGACTAGGCCTCCAACATGAACTAAAATTAATAGTAAAAAATACACAATTAAGAGAGCTGATTTCATAAATCGACACATTCTCTGATAGCATAAAAAACAATAAATTACAAGTCCTATGACTAGACCGAATACATTAAAGTAATAGTCATATAATAGCAGTAAAATTATCTTAAACCTAAACACGGACATTGGAATAACTATAAATATCACAATTTAGGAATTGCGTAAATCTCATTTTACGCCATTATTCTAAACAAATACTGAACAGTGATGTCTTGTGACAATACTCTTCAACCTCAGCACAACATACGAGTGAAACTGGACGAGCTGAGTACAAACCAAAGGTCTCGGAACATATTGAGCTCACAGCACCATTTGGCCCCATAATTTAAACTTAATGAAATAAATAGCTTACTCTATAATACTGATTAGACTAATTGTAAGACTACAGCTATAAGACACGTACATCAGTCGGTAATACAACTAAGGTCACTTATAATGCAAGTCTTCGGTATCCCACGTTACTTCCCCACTGAGCTGGACTCCTAGTCACCTCGAGTCTCTCTCCGAGAATTGGGCTTCTTTCCTTATCTAATTCGCCTTCGCGCTTCACAGGCGCATTTAGAACGATTCCACCGCATATTCGGGTTCTATAACAAAAGATAACTAACATTGATCACCTGGGAACTAAGGGTTGTAACAGTTTTAGGTAAAGCGAAAGATTGTAGACAATGGATATCAGCACGTATGCAACGAATCACCGAAGAAGGCGCATGAATGACGCTAAAGTCTATATTATTTTACCCGCGATAGTGACACACCTACAGTTGCAATTTTGCATAATGAATCTCTCTCATAGGCACAGATTTAGAAAGAGATAACGTTGAAAATGAACATAGAGATAACGTTTGAAATGCAGAAGAAGTGGAAGCGTTTGTTAAAAGTCGATCGGTGCATCGTGCATCACATCTAGTTAGTGCTCACAGACATCCATTATCTACAAACCTTGGTGAGGCAGTCGCGGCGCTCTTCGAGATTTGGACATTGGCAGGCGCACTTACGGGGATTGAACACCCGTCCGCTGGCCGCGCAGCTCTCGGGGCTGCCCGTGCAGCACTGGCACGACAGATGCTCCTCCACCTCGTACATGGAACACGACTCCTTGCCCGTCTTCATGTTGGTAATCTTAATCTGCAAACAAAATTCCAATTAGATTCCCAGTGTTACGGAAAGCGGTATTACAATAGATGATCCGTAATCGCGCACTAATTCGCTGAATCATAGACGCTTTAGAACAATCGTGTGATTCGTTATGTCATTATTATCGTAGGAGACAATCAGAGTAGCGGCGATGTTTAAAATAGAACAAACGTGTCAAGGCTGCTAAGTAGAGATAAGGTTTGGGTAAAGACTAGATACTTACTGGTATAAATCGGTTGGCGGTTTCGCGGGGCATGCACTTGGCGTCGGAGCCCACATGGTCGCAGAGGCCGACGCAGCGCTTGACCCACACGGCCCCGGGGTGTATCTGGGAAAAACAACAATGTCAGCCAAGCATTTACAACCATAACTACCATAAGAGTACCTATTCGTGTAGTCTTAGTTTAACAATATCTACTTTTATCTTCGTATGATTCCGTCTACGTATCTACGTCTAACAGACGTTAAAGTTGAATTCTATGCAGTGCTGCAATCCTTTCAATTCCATATCTAGGTATATTGCATTAAATATGCATCTTATTGGAATCTGTTCCAACACAAAAACAATGAGATCCTATATAATGTGTGAGATTTTAATCTCTAATAAGTAGGGTTTCTAATCATCCGAACCGAATTTTAAACGCATTAACTAATTATTATGAAAAATTATCTAATCGGCCCAAATAATCGGCTATCAACTTATCATTTAAATTTATGACAAAATAGTTTCGTCACATGTAAAGTTCATATCTTATGCTATATTGTGAAATCAAGAATGAGTTGTACTGACTATCATGCGTACGCCGAGTGACGATAAAAAGGTGGGTCATTTAAATAGTAACGCAAAAGATGACTTGATTTAATAAATTATTATCTCTAAGTAAATGAAATGGTATGTCTTAGATAAAATATATGGATATTCACCTCTTCGTGGGCTGCTTTGGGTTTGAGTACAATGAAAACTTCTCTAGGAGCTCCGCATCTCGCATCTTCAATTAAGGCACTCCTTTCGCTTGAGCCATCGCTACAGGACACTGCCGACAATAAAACAAAAATTATTTAAAAACTGCATTTTTTTTTGTAGGACAGTTATTTTAATTGCTCAAAATCTGTATTTATTTAAGCTACCATAGCAGACCCTCTTGGGGTTAGCACCTTGTCTACTAAGATGAAGAAAAGCACAAGACTCACCTTTCTTGAGAGACGGTACATCATGCTCCTCATAACTCCTTCCAAACTTCGGATGATGTCTGTTCTCCACTGCCCGCACAATCACAAAAAGCACTAAAATCATCAATAGCTTCTCCATTTTATTCACAAATTTACTTTCTTAATGTTCACAAACTTTATCACTGGTGCGAGTCACTTGCACAGTTATCACTGACACTAGGTACGTGTTGCTCGTTCAACGGTCTGCGAAGGTATGGTGTGCAAGGCGGCGCGGTTGTGTTATAAGCCTGCGGCCTGAGTCAGCGGCCCGGCGGAGGCTCGCCGTGGTTGCGTCACGGTGTCACGGTGACGGCGCGGTTGTAGTTTGCACAGCTGCCACTACGTCACCAACTTTCGGCGAACGATTTCGGGATCCTATGCGGATTTGCGTTACTTCCTTTCGTGTCCCACGGTAGTCGGTTGCGGGGTCTAGCTTTTGGACTTGTGCATAAATCACGCGAGTTTCGAAACGGGGTTAACGTCGTGGGTTAGGGGGTTGTCCAAGGAGACCTCACGTGATTTTCCTAAATTGACCGAAACCAAGGCTATAGTACCAAGAAAATCGAACGATTGCGGGTTTGTATCATCATCTCTGTCGCACTTGCATATTAGAGAGACAAAGAGGGTTTTCCGTTAATGCCAACTTTCGATGTTCGTGGTAGTCGCAAGATACAAATTAGGTAAAACCGACATCATCACTTCACACTTCAAAATAGTGAGTCTATTTGCGACCGGTTGGCGTAGTTGGTAGTGACCCTGCCTGCTAAGCCGATGGTCCTGGGTTCGAATCCCGGTATGGGCATTTATTTGTGTGATGAACACAGATATTTGTTCCTGAGTCATGGATGTTTTCTATGTATTTATGTATTTGTATATTATATATATCGTTGTCTGAGTACCCGTAACACAAGCCTTCTTGAGCTTACTGCGGGACTTAGTCAATTTGTGTAAGAATGTCCTATAATATTTATTTATTTATTTAACAAAATTTTGAAATGCGTGGCTGTATAGATAGAGTAACAGACATTATTAGTTACTTAAATAAGATTTACGGATACAATCATATTTACTTTCAGTTTAGGTACAGGGATGGGGGATTTAGCCTCAAATCTCACCAAAAATCACCAGGGGAAGGGGATATTTAAGGGCGTTAAAAAAATAGTTGAAAAAAACCTCACGTGATTTGTGCACGAGCCCTTTGAAGTTAAGCCTGAAGCTAAATTCGCGTTAAAAAACAGATTACGCATGGACGCGTGTAGACTTACAGGATATCAAAGGGATATCCTGCAAATGTCTCAAAAATAAAAGGTTTGAATGTATAGGTATATGTGTATTGGATGTTTGTCACTCAATTATGCATCAATCCGCTTTTAGTACACGTTTTGATCTAAATTTGGCACGCACATAATATCTGACCTGGGTACAGGACTTTTTCCCGGGAACAAGTCCGGACCCAGCCATAAGCGTGTTAAAGTTGATACTAACGAAATAAAATTTGTAGGTAAAAATTATGTAAAGATATGATGAAATATGATAAATTACAGGGAAAGTCCAGATCGATGTCTAATCTAATTACAATGGAATTTATTGTCATCCAATTATCCTTATATCTGATTAATATATCGATTTATCGTTAGCCAAAGGTATTCGGCATACTATTACGTATATGTCAAGCGATAGGTTATCATTCTTGGCGCCGCGTCAGGAACTAACTGTTAACGTGATAAAAATAAATCATAGTGAACTGTAGTTTGTCTTATCGTTCGCTGAAGTGACTAACCTAGCACAACGCCCTCATTACATTCTTACGAGATCTGAGATCGTCAAGTAGGACGTGGATTTAATCTGTCATCCACTCGGAAAGGTTTTATTCTATCTTTATTCTTTGAAATCCGTGGGCAAAATTGCATTTAATTAATTGTAATTCATATTTGAGCGTTTCCTGGAAAGACTAAAGGATAATTTTGACTGATCAATATTATTTCGGATTCACACCACATAAATATTTTACAGGACATATACGTAAGCTACAGTATGACACACCAAGTCTGACTGTATTTTTTTAAATTGATATGTCTCCGTTTCTTACGGGGTGAAAAAAAGGAAGGCATAATAAATACATAAAAAATCCACTGTCAGACTGGTTGTCTGACTATAGCTACCCCTTTTTTTTAACGATGTGAAAATGCATTACGCATACCCCCCGGCCTGGGGAAGACCATTGGGAGGCACAATTTTATGTGCACATATTTCATTTAGGTACCTACTTGTTACCGATTGCTTTCTGTTGAACATGTTATAATATCTAAATACCTATTACAATTTAAGAATATTATTAGGAACTCTTACTGTAGTAGGTAGGTATTACCTACATATATGTCTCCGAGCCTAGTCTTATGATAGGTGGTAATAGTTGTGTAATTTATTTAAATGAATTGTAGGATTTCCGTAACGCAGTATATATTCTTCAATTATACCGTCTTCCTTCCGTGACTTCTTTTGTATTCATCCGTAAAATTAACTAGAGCACTTATGCTTTTCACGTTTTTATACATTGAAAATCTATTACGTGTGTCGGACGAGGATAAATAGAAGTGAATGATAATTTCAATACAAAACGAGTCGATTTCAAAATATAGAAAAACCCGACTGTGGTACTACTTAGTGTTTGCTAATATTTCCTTAAATAAGATGACTCTTGAGATAACTCTAGTCACACGTTGAAATTAAGGATTGTAACAGTTAACCGTTTTTATATGAAAATACCGCGGTTTCGGTTTAAGTCTTTTTCATACAAAAAATAACTGATTGCATTCCCTCGTTGAAAAAAAATGTTGAAAAACAACAAGGTATACCTAGTACCTGTCTATATCCTATAGTATATTAACGATATAACCCAGGAAATATACGGTTTTGATTTTCTCAAATTACATTCGAATGGGATATTTATAGACAATGTATGCAAAAATCCTACAAACTTTTTTTCCGGAATTAGGTAAAAAGTAAAAAAATAAAACTTAACTAAGTCGATTTTTGAAATTTACTGTAGTAAATATTTTTGTTGTTTGTGTATTTGTCTTCTATGTGTTAAAAGCGAAACCTAAAAAAACTTATTTACGTAAAACGGTAAAACTTACAAAAGATACGGCGTGGGTAGATGTGTTATTTCGCTAGAAACAAATGATAATCCTGACCCATTTTAAACAACTAAAAAAGAAACATAAATACAGAAAAATCTTACAAGAAAACGATTGAAACATGTGTGTACATATTTGTGCAGATTTGCTTGAAACGATATTTTGTTGGATTTTGGTCTCTATATGATACTAGACTTACAAATTATCCGTTACGCTAAAAAAATCACCTACATTAATTCCCAAATAATCAAAATTTCCATACAAGCTGTCAGTTCAATGTAATCCTCATTGAACTGACAGCTTGTATGGAAATTTTCCGCGAGTCGATTTTCCGCTAGGGGCGCTAGGGCGCGTGGGTCCTGCGGGAACATTTCAAACGTGACTTTGACAGTTCTCTCATACTGACAAAGGACCCACGCATGAGTGGCGCCGTCTGGTGAGCGACAATACGGTAGCTCCCATCACTGGATTAATATTGGATCAGCGCGTCAAAGATTAAAATATGCGCAAAATTGCCTTTAATTGAATTTTTTGGCAATTTTAAAATTACTTTCATAAACCAAAAGCAATATTAGCACTAAAGTGCTGCGGCAACTAAAACGTTTCAAAGATGTAACCGCGATGCTGCGCTTGACCGCTACCGCAAGTAGCAATTAAATGTATGGATATCACAACACCATCCATTCATTTTAACTGTAGGTACCTACCTACTAAAATTGTGACAGTTTACCCAGCTTATACTTAAAATTAGTTGCAGTTTATCAATAAAGGATGACTCACACTAGAATGGGGCGGTACGGGGCGGAACGGAACGATCTGTCAATTTCTATAGAAAGAATCACGTGATAGCTTGGCCCTGAGGCCACGTGATCGGCCCGGCCCGGTCACACCCCGGCCCGTGCTAGTGTGAGTCATCCTTAATACTATATGTGCAATTATCTAGTTACAATCTTGCCAACTAGAAAATTGCACATATAGTTTTAAGAATGAATGCTTGTCAAACATTGTAAACGTGACCAAAAACGCAAAGGTTAATAAGAATATTGAAATCGAAATTAATATACTCAAGGATGACTCACACTAGGAGAGGACGGGGCGGGACGGGACGATCTCTCAATTCCTATAGAATGAATCAATTTTCTATAGAACTCTCTCGTATTTTACGTAACTCGTACGTTTGTAACATTATAATCCAAGACGTTTAACACACCACATCTCTTAAACATAACTTTTCATATTTTCAAGACCGACCGATAACCTTCTCGTTGAAATGAAATACTTAAAATACTCGCGTTTAAACACCATGACCCTACGTTTCGAGCCTTTTACAGCACTCGTTATCACAGGGTTAAATGATGGATGACAGAGAATGAGAATTCTCCCAGTCAATCAATGAATAATAATCGCGGAAACAGAAGACAATCTTGTATTCTTGTATCATCAAGCGGGTATATGCGTACGAGTATACTTGGTACCTAAAAAACGTTTTTAAATTGTTGTGTGTTTCTTTCGCACTCGTGAATTATTGTATGCAGTATGTGTATGCAGCATGGCATCGTGTGCAGCTCCTAAAAATATATGCGAAGACGCGTGCGTGTCGATTTAATAGGCGCTGCAATCGATGCGTAAGTGTACATACACAAAAGCTTATTAGCTTTGTGGCTTAATACAACCACCAAATTAATTTTTCACCCCAATTACCCTCATTGAGCTTAACTGACAGCTTTTTCATAAACTTACTGGAACGCGCTCGTTAGCATACAAATAAGTTCGCCTGAAACTAATCGAAGAGTTCGTGGAAAATGTGGTCACAGTTTTCCTGTGGCATGACGTCACCGGTCGCCCGACGTTCGGATTTCAATTGTTAAACGGTAGGCGTGCGGGCCGGTGCAAGCTATAGACGCTAGCACCCGTAGCCATGTTAAACGTTAAGCGAAAAGTTATGAAAATGACCGATATCAAGTAGGGTGTATTGGGATAATTTCGAATGTAGAGTTATTTCGAAAATCACAGTTAGTTCACCAATAATTTTATCATCTCGTGTGCTTTATTTCGAAATTACCCTACTTTTTGAAACATTCGAAATTACCCGAATATATCCTAACCATTCTTTTTACATTTGGTTTAATAATAAATATTGTCATCTTAGTCAGCTCTTAAAAGCGGTTAAAAGAGTCAACGTTCAATAAATGATGGCACTAAAATACCTGTAGGTATTTAACATTTATACAATACTCTGAAGATCAAGGTAGCGTCATAATTTTACATACAATGTAAAATACTTATTTATTTTATTTTTTATATGACTGACTGTAAAATGACGTGTAAATGTGAACTTTTACCAATAAAAAATCAATCAATCAATCAATGATAAGTACTTAAATAGCTATTTGTTATGATTTGTTCAAATGGACCCCAGCGGGATTGTTGGCTTTTTTTTAAATCCCTTCTGTACCTATTGTGAAAAAAAGCTTCTACATCATAGTTTTGACTCTAACAAATCAGTCAGAATACAAGCATTTAAAATAAATATATAAGGGTGATTAAATCAAATAATGTACTTTGACAAATGCGATCATTAGTTAATGCGTCAAAACAAAAACGGACCCGGACACCTGCCTGACGTATTAGTTAAGTAGGTGATAAGATAATTGACGTATTTAGAGAATCCCCTTAATGAAACCCTTTTATTGTTTTGTTGTGTGGATTTATCCAAATATTAATTATTCAAATACCTAACGAGATTATCGTTAGTTCAATGTCTTTTTGAGTTAGCATATAATCTTTTCTGATAATCAATAAGCATGGTATTTAAAGTTGACTGACATGATAAATACTTCAATTTTGACATGTACTTTTCCTGACTCCTGGAAGGTGGCTATCGTCTGCCAAAAACGTATAATCCATCTGCATTAAAGGACCTTAGAACCATAAGTATCTTACCATGTATGTCTAAGATACTAGAAAAGGTTGTATGCGCATGCGCACAACTAAATAGCTACATTGAGAGCAATGATATCTTACCAGATGTACTATCGCGTTCAAAATTGCATGGGCAGTTTATGAATGAATTCATTCATAAACTGCCCATGCACTTCTGAACGCGTGTGTACAATCAGGCTTAAGGAAGGGGCGCAGTTCAGTAACTGCCCTGCTTGATGTCACTATAAGTTTAAGATTTTAATTTAGTTATTTTTCTTATAGAATTAAAACTAAAAATCATATAAAAGTTTTACTTAGATTATATTTCAAGTTTTTTTTTCAATGTAAATTAATAATTATTATACTGCTACTTAATTTTTAATTGTATCTTATATAGGTAAATAGAGAGGTTGACACGTGTCTATTTCGTGATGAGCACTCGCGTAGATTCCTGGGCCTGTACCCCGAAAATCGAACGACGATTGCGGATTTGTACCTCCGTCTCTATCACACTTGCATATTGGAGTGACAAAGAGGTTTTCCCGTCAATACCAATTTTCGATGTTCGTGGTAGGCGTGCTGGCCGTGCTGCGCAGGACCGCGTGCCAAGCAACCGTTATCTTACGCACGATCTTCATTGAAAAAATCAATGACCTTTAAATTATCGGACTAATGAATAAAATTTTTGAACCAATTTTTGAATTCATTCATAAACTGCCCATGCACTTCTGAACGCGTGTGTACAATCAGGCTTAAGGAAGGGGCGCAGGGGTGCCCTGCTTGATGTCACGGATAACATCATTTGCCCGCAGGATATGTACACACTCCTTGTATTACTTGATTTTTCCAGGGCATTTGACTGTATTAATATTGACTTGTTACTTTCGAAATTAAGCTATTATGGTTTTCATGACAGTGCTCTGCGATGGTTCCATAGTTATCTTTATGAGCGGCACCAGTATGTGAAGTTGTAAACTGGTGTTCCGCAGGAGTCAATACTCGGCCCAATCCTTTTCATTTTATACACAGCAGACATCAGAACTCGCATTACACACTGCAAATATTCTGATTACAGAATTATAGAATTCTGAATTAACTTACTTACCTACTAACGTCTATATTGCGCCGTGCCGCGTACCGACTGGCTGAATTATCGCTGTCCTTGATAAAATTAAAGACAGTCGCGATCCCAACCACAATGCCGTCGCAATTTCTAATCAATGTGCAAATCCGGCCGATATCTTCACTCAATTTATGCAGTACGTTGATTCTGAATGTCTACGTTTAGGATGGACCCTCAACTAAGGTTTTCTAACCCGCTGCCGCTTATGGCACACGCGTGTTCGTCGTCCTTGACATAGAGTACGGTTGTAGTTATGCTAGTCATGGTGACGTCACGCAACGGTGCCGCGAGCGTCGACTTTTTAGGTGTGTTTAGTTTAAAGTTTAAACCCAATTAGGATTTTTGAAATACACCATCATTTTCTAGCGTTTTCTCGATTTTTCCCGCGTTTCAGGAAACTAGGGGTTCGCATGGCAACCTCATACCAAGTTTTGACGTACGCCCAGAGTTAGTATTTTTTCAAGCCAGAGGGGAAATTATTCCGATGTAATCACGATATTTTATTCTACGGAAAAGCGATTTGATGTGAAATAATATTTACATAAGTTCCGAAAAACTCATTGGTTCGCATCCGACCATGCGCAATACGCGACCCTCGAAGGACACAAACGATTTGTATATTACTTTTCAATACTATTCTAATTAATTACAAGTCATTGGATGTATTCCTTTAAGTCAACAAGAGTCCCTATCAACCGGGTTAATAATAAATTAAGTAATGAAATCAAAATCAAACGTAATACTTACCCAATTAGAGGGTAAACATCTCCAACGATAACTTACTTAAGTGATGAAATGTGAAATAAATGATGCAAGTAGTAACTCATAGGTATAACATAACGATCATATTGAAAGATGAACGCAAACCAAGTTAAAAAATTCTGAAGCCTATTCGAACGTAAAAAATGGCAACTTTATTAGTTACTAATAATATTTGATAGATTTTTGTAAAAGTTATCAACCACTTCGTCGCTAGCCGATGAGGCACAAATGCTATGAAAAATTATTTAGAAATTTCATTTCTAGTAAATTCTTCTTTTTTGACCGAGTGAGCAAAGCGAGCGAAGCGTCTCCGTTTCACTACGGGTCGCCAATCCTTGTGAAATTTTGTAAACAAGTTCGTTGATTACATAAACATTTTTTGTCGATTCACTTTTTGAAAATTTTCAAAATGGCGGGAATTGGTTCTAAGGTCCTAAGCGCCATAGATCCCCCCAAAGACGCTTACAACCTTTGTGCCAATACCAGTACCATCTCGCCAGGTCTACAGCTCACAGAGCCACTAGTAGCATAAGGCGCTCATGCCATAAATATTCGTTTTTTATAAACAAGCGCCAAAGTGGAACCTTTTACCAAAAACAAGAAACAAGATAACAACAAACAGTGCTGGCATACTGTGGGTAAAGAACTAGTCTTTACTACTACGACCACTAGGTCGTAGTGTCTATATGAGCTGTAGAACTAGCGAGTATAGCTAAAATTGAATTGAATCTACCATAGATTACAATTTGAATGTTTTCCAAAAGTCCAAACGACAAAAATATACATAAATGTAAAACATGCTTACAAAACTTCACTAGAGTAATTTGAGATACGGGACTAATAGAGAAAAAAAGTCGGCCAGACAGACATCAGAACCGATATACAAAAGTATTTTTGTGTTCAAGCTGAAATAGGTACCTATATTGGAACGGAGATGCTCGGTCAATAACAAATCGAGCTGCGCTTTAATGTTAAATCAGGCTCTACATTATCATTTACGTTGTATGTTATAATTATGGCCGTCTAAAATTAGCTCCATTCTTTACAACAGGTTCAGACGTGTAACATCTTATCTCAATGGCATCCGAATTTAACTCGCGCGCCTCTACGACACATTGTGAGTCAGCGACACGCGACGTTGCGGTAAACTCGATAAATACATGTAATCAAATAAAGGACGTAGATTACGCAAACTTAGAATGGAGTCCAAAGTGCGGTTTGTCACTAAGCAAACTTGAAAACTTCTTTGCTTTAACAACTGTGGCGCAATGTTGCAACACATTCCACACGGTCAATCAAAAACAAACGTACCTATTTAATTTTGTTGGAGATACAATCTCAATATCACAATCTCGTTATCTTTAAACTCCTTAGGCCCACTTGCACCAGCCAGGGTTAGCTGTTAACCCGGAGTTAATCAGTCAATTCCCATACAAAAAAACGCTTAACTCCGGCTTATGTGGCTAGTACCGGGTATTGCAATTGCTAAAAATGGCACTGAAACGGAGCAGTTCCATTAATATGCTCTGCCTATTCAGACCCCCCCTACCCTTTTCAGAATATAGGCATGAGTTTATGTGTTTATGTATGAGTGTGTGGAGAGAGGGATTTCTCACATGCTGCATGATTTGTGGCGATTCTTTTATCGACCTTACAGTGTTAGTCTAGTTACATCACTATTTGGTTGTATTTAGGAACGATATGCAACACGAAGGCCAAACCCGATAACAATAGAGTAAATGAATTGTCAAAGATTTTTTATTCGGAGCATGAATTTACTTACTGGGGAAGTTGCAATGCCATGCATATAGGGCTGCCATCCGTCCGGGTTTCCCCGGATTTCTCCTAGTTTGGAGCCCGTCCGGGGAGCGTCCGGCCCGGATTTTTAAAAGCGTCCGGGATAAACC
Organism: Lathronympha strigana; assembly: GCA_949128165.1. Taxonomy (NCBI): domain Eukaryota; kingdom Metazoa; phylum Arthropoda; class Insecta; order Lepidoptera; family Tortricidae; genus Lathronympha; species Lathronympha strigana. The sequence goes on from OX421905.1 coordinate 19,461,200, forward strand.
CGGACATTTTTGGGTTCAGGTCAATCCCTAGCAAAAGCATATATTTTTTAAATTAAAAATTGATTTCTTTAGTGTCCGGGGAGCGACCGCGAGTTTAATGAAACGTCCGGATTTTCTAACTTTTTTGTCCGGTTACGGCAATGTACGAGATGGCAGCCCTACATGCATAGCAAGTTAAAACTAGCACACACACAGATACCTATGGGCTTACTACGAGTTTTAAATCTACTGAAACTTTGAAATATAATCGTTAGCGTCTACGTCAACGCACAGTCAGTGTGTCTTGTGTGCTTACCATGAGTTTTACGTCTCGTCAACTGCGACGTTCGGGGGTATGTCCGTCTCGCTCCTGCCAGAGTAATGGTAACAGCGAGACGGACATACTTTCGAGGGCCGCAGTCGCTATCAAATACACTTACGTGCAACTCATGGTAAGCGTGTGCTTACCATGAGTTGCCGGTGGAAACAGGATACAATGTGTCGAAATATATCCTTCGAACTAATTATTTGTAACTCATGGTAGAGACACTGAAGGGCTAGCCAGTATGATTGCCATTTTATTGGTTATCACGCCATGCAATGCACCATTCGCACTTACAAACTTGTTGAAACGTAACAGCGTGATAATCCGTGGATAATCCAACCAAATTAGTCCAGCTGAACAAATCTATATCTGCGAATGTAAGTAAAGGCTGAAATATTTTTTGTTTAAATTTATATATGAGCACTACAAACGAGCTTGTTGTCACGCCTCCCCCTTAAAAAACTACGTGAGTTCCATAAAAAACCCTTTCTTAACTCCCTTAGGCTGTGAATTTCATAGAACCCTGAATTTTTTTTCCTTGTATTTTCATATAAGTACGAACGAAGTTTCAGGATTTTCAGTTAAAATTGTACGCCATCCTATATTATATAAACTTTGGTGTTAATTAACAAAAGTTGTTTCTAAAGCTTCTTGAGTTTCTGCTCAGCCAGGACCATAAATTGGAAAATTTTGCGATATTTTGGGTTCCGTACCTCAACAGGAAAAACCGGAACCCTTATACGATCACTTTGTTGTCCGTCCGTCGGTCTGTCTGTCAAGACTCTTGATATTATGAAATTAATACCATATACACAAGTCTGCGATACTTTAAAGCTGTGAAAAAACCAATGCTCTTCGTCAACGCAATCAAAAGATACGGCCGTTTATGTCGCATTTCCCATACATTTGCAATAGGAATCAAAATGTATAGGGTACTTCCCATTGACCTAGAATCACGAAATTTTGGCAAAAAGCAAGAGCTTGTAGCACAAGTACAGGAGAAAATCCGAAAACCGCATAATTATTATATTCCGTGGACATAAATGAGGGGGGAGCATCATTTCGGTGGGCGAGTCCGACACGCACTTGGCTGTTTTTTTGACCGAGTGAGCAAAGCGAGCGAAGACTGAAGAGTCTTCGTTTCAGCTATATACTCCTCTACATACAGGTCGCATTTACCAACCAATTCTTGTGAAAATTTGTGAACAAGTTTGTTGATAATTATAATTATTTTATTTTTTTATTTGTTGTAATAATTTTTTCGTCGATTCAGTTTTTGGAAATTTTCAAAATGGCGGGTTCTGGTACAAAGGTCCTAAGCGCCGTAGACGCCCAAGGCGCTTACGACCTTTGTGCCAATTCCAGTACCATCTCGCGAGGTCTACAGCTCACAGAGCCACTAGTTTTAAATAGCTAACAATTAACAATTTATTAATTTCAGCTATATTTATTGTACCTACACACATATAATTTGTAAAAGACCGACAGCGACCGATAAGATTACAAACCACTCTTCAAATTCTTTTCATAGGACATTAATTGCTAATTAAAAATGGGTTCAAAAATTCCATTCATTGGTCCGATAATTTAAAGGTCATTGATTTTTTCAATGAAGATCGTGCGTAAGATAACGGTTGCTTGGCACGCGGTCCTGCGCAGCACGGCCAGCACGCCTACCACGAACATCGAAAATTGGCATTGACGGGAAAACCTCTTTGTCAGTCCAATATGCAAGTGTGATAGAGACGGAGGTACAAATCCGCAATCGATCGACTTTCGGGGTACAGGCCCAGGCATCTACGCGAGTGCTCATCACGAAATAGACACGTGTCAACCTCTCTATTTACCTATATAAGATACAATTAAAAATGAAGTAGCATTATAATAATTATTAATTTACATTAAAAAAAAACTTGAAATATAATCTAAGTAAAACTTTCATATGATTTTTGGTTTTAATTCTATAAGGAAAATAACTAAATTAAAATCTTATACTTAAATACTTACGTATAAAAATTACGAACCTATAGAACCTGCTCACAATAATTTAATCACATTTAAGCAATGCGACCTGTAGGTACAGGCGCTGCCCTGCTAAGCCGAATAGCGCTATCTCAAATATCCGGTCAAGAGCAGGGTTCTCAATGCAGGGTTCCGCAGTTTGCCGTCCGTCACAATAGGTGAACATAAAAAGGGTTTTAAGAGATACCATGCTTATAACAATAAAAAAGGGGTAAGTATCTTCGCAGCTCTTACGACTTAGGGATGGCTCACACTAGAACGGGACGGGACGGTGCGGGACGGGACGATCTGTCAGTTTCTATAGAAAACGTCACGTGACATCCGAGGTCTCCGAGCTATCACGTGATTCTTTCTATCGAAATTGACAGATGTCCTGTCCCGTCCGAGTGTGAGTCATCCTCTATACAGCCTTTTAAGCGAGAAGATAACATCGCTTACACAAAATTCGCTTAACTGACCAAGTTCAAAATTATTTTCCTAGAATGTCTTCATAAAGCTAAAGTTAAGCTCTATTCATGATATTTTTCATAATTTTTGGACTTGCGGTTCAAAGTTAGAGGGCGGGGAACACATTTTTTTTTAACTTCCGAAGCGATTATTTCCGAAATTGTCAACTTGATCAAAAATTATAGGTATTTGAAAAAGAATAGAGGTTTGCTAAAATCATTTTTTGGTTAAGTGAATATTTTCGGACATTTTTTTTTATTATTTATTAAGAACAATACAGCTATCATGACAGTTGCCCAATGCGATAGCGCAGCAAAAATCTTATATAATATATAAGCAGACAATTCCTAATTCTAAGACGTACAATAACACAACACAAACAACGTAATCTTAGTATCGTATTATAACTAAATATACATATGTTTACCTATTTCTACTTATTTTTACTTATTGTCCTTATTGCTACATTTTCACAGTATTTTAAAAATGTATCTCTTATTTCCTTACGTTCTATTATTTTACATATATTATCTACATTAACATCTGTCTCTATATCCTGCTCTACATTGTATCTCTCATATCCATACCGTGGACATTCCGTCAGAATACTCAGAATGTGTGGGACGCTTTCTAGGACACCAGGTTCGCAGGGGCACGATGGGTTCTCCTTGCATTTAAACCTATGCAGGTACTCGGAGAACCCGCCGTGCCCTGTCATAACTTGTACCAAGGTTGGGGTTAGGTGGATTTTTCTAAGGAGGCTATGCGCTCTTATCGCGTCGGGGAAAAAGATCTTTGTGATTTTTGCTGTGTTGTTGGTACGGTAACGCTGACTCCATATTTTCAGTGTTTCCTCGCGTGTTATCTTCTTAATATATGAGGCGGGGCACCGTTCGTAGTGTGGCTTAGTTTTTAGCTTTAACGCAGCTTCTTTAGCCAAGAAATCTGCGCGTTCGTTTCCGATTGTTCCGACGTGTGCCCTGATCCAATTTAGTTGCACCGTCTTTCCTTGATTTTGGATTTTTCTCAGATTCGCCCTGATCTGCACCACCATCGGATTGAAGGAGCTCAGGTTTCCAATGATCTGCAGAGATGACATTGAGTCACTGTAGATCCCAAAACTGCTCTGGTCAGTTTTGAGCATGAAGTTCGTTGCCTCGAGCAGTGCCAGCATTTCGGCCTTGAAGGGGTTGTTGACCTTACCGCGCAGAAGCTTGAATATGTAGCTAGTTAGGGCCAGCTCTCTCCTCACCTCCAGCTGATTGTAATACCCTACCATTCCTAGCACAAATAGCGTCGGGTACATGAGCGGGTAGAAAGGGTACACACCGTAACATTTAAGGTACAGAAACCTTATAAATTTATTTGGTATCCTTTCTAGCATAAATTTGTATTTTTCCTCATGCGGGCTCCAAATACTAGAGTTAGCCTCCATGTGGCTTTTTACGAGACCTTCATACAGTGCTCGTATAGCAGCTGTGTTTGAAAACCCATTTGCTTGACGCATGATGAATCCTAAATTCGTAAATGCCTTTTTACAGGTCATAACTATATGATCTCTGAAGGAAACGTCGGCTGTGAAGTGCACGCCCAGATCGCGCACCTTCATTAAGCTTAATGGCGTTCCTTCTATCATTTACCGATGATGTATCGGACTGCGAGACCGGCAGAAAGATATCGATGAGCATTTGGACACATTAAAGTACTGTTTATTCTTTTGGCTCCATTGTACAACCCTATCAACATCTTCCTGCAGTGCGAGACAATCCGATACATCATTAATTTCCCTTACTAGTTTTAAATCGTCCGCGAATACTGTAGTAAACATGTCGACATGATCGCTCTGGATGGTAAAAAACATGTGTATCCTAACTTTTGAACCGCAAGTCCAAAAATTATGAAAAAAATCATGAAAGTGGAGCTTTATAAAACCTTTCAAGAAAAAATCAATTTGAACAGGGTCAGTCAAGCCATTTTTGTTTTTTACATGAAGACATATTTTCTTAGTCAGAGAACTAACGGTACTTACAATTCTACGGTGACATATACACACATTTATGTCACCGAAGAATTGTGAGTACCGTTAGTTTATTATAAACTGACACGCGAGATTGTCAACAAACGGATAGGTTAGGTAAGGTTAGTTTATAATATCCCTAGCACAGAATAAATAATGGTACAAGTATCCCTAGTCAAATTATAATCTGCCGGGAGTTCACAATTTAACGGTGACATATTATACACATGAGGCGTAGTCATAGTAGAGTGCTGCGAACACACCTTTTGATGGTTATGGTCATGGTATCTACTCAAAACCCCTTCTAGGCTCACTTATTGTGACAAACGGTTGACTACGGAACCTTACTCTGAGCGTGGCCCCACATGCTCTTGGCCGGTTTTTTATTATTCTGAAGTCTAATGCAGTCCCAAAAACTATTCACGTCATAAATATGTATAACAAATCGACATCATAAAATAACGAATCTGAAAGAGCGTGCCACTGCCATTTTAGAACTGATAAATTACCATTATCATACACTACTTAAGACATCAATAAAATGTTAATGTATTAACATTAAGTTGCTATAGACATAAATATAATGTTATTATAATTTACAATGTTAATTAGTAAGTAATTTATATTCAAGTTGGTAAACATTTAAGCCGCATTAAGTATATACGCAGTCTATTAGCGTCTTTAAAATATTTGTGACTGGCTTAACTGTTATAATTGACGAAATACGATTTGCACAGATTTGATAATCTCCGTTTGTATGACGAATCGATTTATCTAAAGTCACAATCTGCCTGAAATTTAATTGTTTATCATCATAAATACCTTCACGATTAGATTAGATCATTAGACGATATACTCGCCTGAATCTTGACAAGTCAAGCGACCTAAGTTTATTTTTTTTATTTTTTTCCAATTGTCAAATCGGTCAATTACTAAATATCGGGATCTGGCAAATATGGGTGCGTAGCCAAGATGCCTGTCGCTAACGCTCAGTCGCCAACGAAACACAACTATCATTGTCGCACTGATAAGGAAGAGAGATATAACTACGATACGCTACGGAGCGTGAGCGATTGGAATATAACCAAATAGATAACTGAAACGCAAGTCATTCGGGCGATCTCAAACGGTGTTTGAACTGTGTGCTTACCATGATTTGTACGTAACCTTATTCGATAGCGAAAGTATATCCGTCTTGCTCCTACCAGTAACCCCTCCTCTCCTCTGGCAGGAGGAGACGGACAAGTTTCGAATGCCGCATTCGCTATCGAATATGGTTACGTACTGTATCGTTCAAAATTGAACAAAAGTGAATTCATTCATAAATTGCCCATGCACTTTTGAACGCGTGTGTACATACAACTCATATATAGTAAGCACAGCACACTGCTTTACCATGAGTTTGACGAAAGTGTAATCGTGACTGTTAGCTCACTTGCAACTAGGGCTTCCAATACCGGGATCCCGGTAGCCCGAGATCACGGAATACCGCCTTTTTTAGGACGGATTTCAATCCCGGTATTTAATTTCAAAATACCGGGATCCCGGTATTTTTATAAACTATGAAAATGTGCTGAAATAACACAAAATACCCATCGAAATGTGAACATTCGGCATCACCACGGAGCTTCACACGCGTATATCTTGCGTCTTACATTACAATGAAAACAATCAAAAAGCATTAAATTGCCAAGCTGATATCCTGATAATTGCTGGATAAGACGATAGTTTGTCGGCACGTTCTGACAATTTCTGATAATTTTAAACAGTTCTGTCAAATGTCTTTGCATTTGGCAGCTGTCACCATCGCGCTATCCGTGCAACTTGTTAGTTTATCAACTTATACTCGTACGTGACTTATACTCGTAGTATTATCTTATGACATTCGTGGATAACCAGTTGGATAACCATCTTAGGCCCGCAGGTTCCATTTTCTCAACCGACTTTTGTGTAAATTTTATGTGCAGGTTCAATAATTATACAGATTTATTCTCAATTCACTTATTGGAAATCTCTACCTCGTGGAGTCGCTAGTAGGTATAGGAATTGTTTTTAATGTTCTTCGAAGGGACACTACAAGTATAAAGACCTTCGGTCAACGAACTCCGTACAGAGTTCATTAAATTAATGTGAACATCGACTTTATTATTAAATATTTACACTGAATCATTCACATAAACACCTCAATGTAAATACATTCACGATTGTTAAACTCAAGAACGAGTAAAATTTTAAAAATATTACTAAGGATGAGTAACCGAATATTTGGGAGGTTACCGTTTTCTAATTTTCGTTCACTAACATGTTACGCCTACGCGTAATACGTCTGATAGAATTAGGGTGCTTTGGGATATATTCGACATATTTTTAGGCCAGATAAATATGGTAACTTGACAAGTATTCCCGGCGTAGAAATTGCTCCCATTTGAGTAGAAATTAGTGACTTTCGACTTGTGTTAACTTTAAAATTTACCCCAAAGCACTCTACCTCGTAATATAAGAATTACTTTCCCCACATGTGGATAAAATGCGTTTTTCCACGCTAGTTTTAAAGGACAAAATAGCGCTTTCCGAGCTAGTGAGGGGAAAAAGAAATTGTACACTGTCAGACAAGTAGACAACATAAAGGTAATCTCCGAGATATCACGTGATGCTTTCTATATTGACACATAGCCTCGAGTCATCCTTAAATTGGGAGATTAAAAGGTTTAATATATGGTAAGTAAGTACCTAAGTATTTTATTTGTAAACATAGGTAGGTATACAGTACAGTGGTGGTCATATTTTACTATGTCTCACTATGTTTTGCCAAATGGAGTACAAAAACATTGAACTTAAGAACGAATGCGTTATATAATCAATAATAATCATACATGGGATTATATAATAATATGGGAGTATTTCACAATGATGCCTTAAAATAAACTTCTTCAGTAAACTCTGCAAGTCATGGCAATTAAGAAGCATACATCGCCATATCGCAGGGCCTTTAAATATGGCTGTGTTAATTTATAACATCAAAGGTAAAGAGTAACATTAACCGTCTTGAGTCAGGCTTCGATCAATACAACTCTTTAGAAACTAGAAGTCATGACACGTATGACTAAGCCAATAAAGCTACACGACAAAAAAAACATTATTAGTCCGTCTGTTAGATTATTAAAAAATATTAGACACGTATTTTTTATTTTGTTGCTTTAACATTTCGCGTGACGTCACAATTAGGTACAATTCTTACCTAATACTGACGTCACCAGGCCCCACCCCGGAACTTCGATGCTCTTCATCTTCGTCGATTTTAGTTATTTTGAAAAAGGAAAAAGTACGTATTTAATAATTTTGGATAATAGAACTAAATAGACTAAATAGAATAATGGTTTTCAACCTATACGAGAAGAAAAAAACCTTATGGAGATTTCACACGTCCATAGGAAATCTGAAACTTAGATAGAAAATTTTAGCCACCTCTTATCTCTTATAAACTGCAACACCCAGGCGGCTGAGCGAACATTGAAAAAGCATGAAAACTCTAGAACACTGCTTTCAGAGCGATAAAAATAGCAAGGTCGATTATTCCCCCCCAAATACGCACATGTAGTCGGTAGATCAGTTTCCGAGATCCTTATCTTGCCGCGATGTCACACTAACCCAGTCTTACGTCTTACCCTATACAAGAATTGGTTGTTTGAAGATTGAAGTTGAGATATGGGACGCAATACTTATGAGTTGCGGTTACAAATAACTTTGTAATGGCCTGTCCTAGGGGTTCCCAAACTGTGCGTCACAACGCTCCAGGATGTCACGGTCTTGTGTTGGGGCGTCGAAAACCAGTACCTAATGCTCCGCCGGATCTAGATTGTTATAGTGATTAGTTGATTACGATTAGCTTTCATAATATGTCTTAGAGTAAGTTGTATTTTTGAATATAGTTTTTATAAAGTCGATACTCGAAGTTATAGTTTGTGAGTACCTAAATGCATAAACAAATGCATGGAAGGATTATACTCGTACATCTAATAGTTCTAATAAAATCATTTATTCTCGATTCTCTCGTTTTTCATTTTGCAATGTCTTCGGAGACACACGACAAAAGACAATCGATTCGCGATCACGCGGAGAGTTCCGTAGAATGCATAGGCCTGCTATAGCCAAGGCTAGCACGTTCTAACAAATATACAAAAGCGAAAGTGATGCTTGATAAAACGGCAGCCATGCTAACCGTCTGTAAGATTACCTCAATTATTTATTGTAACTTGGTTCACACTTCACATCCGTCACGATAACTTTGGCCCGGTCACCTCAACTTTCGTGTGGATTGACCAAATCGCGTTGATAAGCGAGTGAGTCAAGCCTCCCTGTATTGGCTTGGTCGGTGCACCCGCCGTCGCTACCTACCTAGAACCTGACTCATAAACGTCCACTATGAAGATTTTGTGTGGAATTTGACAGCTGAACTCCGGGTAAGCGGGTAACCCTTGTGGTATAAGTCGGCCTAATACAAAATATCATCCACATCACGCTTCGTCAATATCAATTAAATACATACAAACTCAATCTACTTGCTTATGACAGTTATGACTATGACCACACAAAGTGACAACGGTGTAACTATTGTTGTCGATTCTGCGTATCCAAAATCTTTGATCAAGTCTCGCTACTTACGACGGCATGCAATAATACCGATTCCAAAAATTAACTAAAGGTGTAAGGAATTCCCAGTTAATTACTGAGCAGGCCGAAAAACCCCACTTAGGCGCCTGCAACCTTATCGGAACGCAGGAATCAGGAGCTTGGCCTGTGTCTCTACCATGAGTTGACATAGATTTCGACACGTCATCTGTTGCATCCCGCTTTCACTCGCAAGAGCGAGCCAGATGCACTGACAGTGCATTGACGTAGACGCTAGCGACTATAGATATCTATATATCTATATCATATTTTAATTTAAAGAAAAAAAACACAATCGAAGTTGGTTAAATTTCAAGTTTTATTCCGGAAAGTTTTTTTTTTTCAATTTCAAGATCAAGTTACGGTCAATATTATATTTTTCCTGTAATGTATATGATAAATATTAAGGTTGTGTAAAAAAAATGTTTTTCCTTCATAAGCTTCGGAGATAAAGGGCATGGTATTTTTTTTACATTTTCGTTTATAAATCATAAATTTTTAATTGTGAATTTTTTTTTCAAAATTGATTTAGACTATGCAAATTGAGCCTTTTCAAATGATACCCCACATGACCCAGTAACTAAACTTTTAATTTTTGCCCCCTCTTTTATCGGGAACTTTTCATTGAAAATAAATTAAAATAGGTGATAAATTTTCTCTCAAGAAAGATCTAATCTAATCTAAAAATCTCTATATGTGTGCTTTTTGCATATTACTGCGAATAAACTATTTGTATTTGTATGTAACTGACTCTCACTAGAACAGGGCGGAACGGGGCGGGACGGAGCAATCTTTCAGTTTCTATAGAAAGCGTCACGTGACATCCGAGGGCTCCGAGCTATCACGTGATTCTTTCTATACAGAGTGTAACAAAAGTCCCGAACGATTCTTCAACAGCTGATAAGATCAATGACCCTGAATACGATGCAAGTGGAAAAAAATAATTTTTCACCGTATATATTATGAAACAACTGATCGAAAATGCACCTATCTCCAAACAAAGTAAAAAAAAACGAAAATTATTACTTGCATCGTATTTAGGGTCAATGACCGTATCAGCTGTTGAAGTATCGTTCGGGACTTTTGTTACACCCTGTAGAAATTGACAGACCGTCCCGTACCGCCCCGTACCGTCCCGTCCTAGTGTGAGTCATCCTTAATAAAGACTTTCAAGAAAAATATTTTGAACATGGTTAGTTAAGCCATTCGTGTTTTTTTGCAAAAAAATAAATTATCTTAGTAAAAGGGCGTATATGAGTCGTATGTGCTGCGAATACTCATTTTTGCTAATAATGGTCATGGTATCTAATAAAACACCTACTAGGTTTGCTTATTGTGACATACGGTTAACTACAGAACCCTACACTGAGCGTGGTCCGACATACTCTTAACCGGTTTTATTTGTCAGAACGTGTAAGTTGCGTTAAGTTAACAGAACATTGATTCGATCTCTTAGTTGCTTCGGTCACTAATCTCGTTAACTTTCTTTGTTTATAACATAAGTGTGATTCATAATTATCACACCTCCCGTCTGCCGTATGCTTCCTTTACTCCTTCATTGACATTGCTGCCAAAATCGATCACACAATAATAAAGATAAATACAAGAGTATAGCACTTAATCACATTTCTGTCATGTGCCACGCATGAGCATGACACTATCGAGTCATGGATTGAGTCACGTACTGCCACGAAGAATTTCCGAATCACGAGTGAATGTTTCACGTACTACGGGTGTTTACCTATTATGTATGGGATAAAGAGATTAATTTGGTTGCATATGCTTAGGCATAAGCAATTTGATTATTTTTAAGGTTAAGTTTTTCGATCCTATGTATGTGTGTTTACAGCCTATTTACATCGGTCAAAGGTGTTTAACGTGTGAGATGTCTATATATTCATCTCGGGCGTGAGAGTAGCATACCTACATGTTAGAATGATTAAAAATTAAATTAAAACGCAAGAGATTGACTTTCCCGGCTTATGCCACGACTCAGAGAGCCTGGGGTCCACTTTGAAAACTAATCTCAACAATTTGGTTTAGGCCCTAGATTTACCCCAGAGGGTAAACTAGGTCTAATTGGGAATAGTCCGGTTTCCTCACGATGTTTTCCTTCACCGAAAAGCAATTGGTAAATATCAAATGATATTTTGTAAGTTCCGAAAAACTCATTGGTACGAGCCGGCAGGATTTGAATCTTCGGATTAAAAGGAGTACGCCTTATTGTACCGCTGAGCCACCAACGCTCCAACCTACTTTATCGCTATCTATTGAATGTATGTACTTACCATTATGTGTTTTATATGGGAAGTTAAGTTGGGAACTGCAGTACCTAGAGGTGTAATACGAACAGTGTCGTAACTCGTAGTCCTACGAAGTACGCATAGGTTGGTATGTTCCGTGTGGTTTTGTGCGTTATAAAGTTAGCTTAAGATTGATCTTTCTTGACATAAAGATTAGTTTCTTCGTAATTTACTGAAACGTGGAAACTGCTGGGCCGTGGTGTGCGGAGGCTAAAAGGCTCGTCAAAGACCTGGGGCGGCGTTTGCGTGACAGAGGTGGCGATCCCCGATCCGGCTCCTACCTTGTTCAACAAATATCGCTTGCCATCCAGCGCGGCAATGCCGCGAGCATATTTGGCACGTTTGGACGGGGTGAGAGCCGGAGTGGGGTATAATTAGTTTATGATAGTTGTTAGCTTGTGTGTTATTTTTAGTTTTATTTTTAAGCTTAGTTAGTATTCATTTGTAATTAGTATATTAGTTAAGTTGTATCCTGACATTCATTTGTAATATTTTTAAAATAAATTGATTTGATAAATGTTTTGATTCATTTACTGAGTGAATAATGTTAACGTTAAAAATTGTGAGATTAGAAATGTTTAGGTATTAAGGAAAAACATTTTCATAACACACTTTTGCTACTCCCAATTTTCCCAAACTATTTACTAACCAATCAAAATAAAGGTTAACCGCTGCCAAAACGATTTTTTGTATTTTATAGTAAGCAGTCACTTTTAAAAGTGAGCTTCCTTTGTTTTTTGTATATTTAAACTTACCTACCTAGTACCTAGGCAACACAATAACTACTATTTTGGAAAACTACTTATATTTAGCTGAAAACGCGATTTCACTAAAAACGGGTTCTAGTAGTTTCGGCTTCGAGACCTTTGGTCCGTGGGTTCAGAGACCTATCGAAGTGACTCAGAGACGCCACAGGAGGGAGACCCAAGAGCTGGCAGCTTCCTCGCTCAACGAATCAGCCTGGAAATCCAGCGAGGAAATGCTACGAGCGTCCTCGCCCCACGGTACCATGCCGCAGGCTTTTATTTTAGTTTTTATTAATTTTATATTAGTTATAGTTTTGGATTTATTTATATTTGTATTATATGTTGTAGTTTAGTTTATTACATTTTTTTAAATTAAACTTTGTTCTACTTATAGGTGTTTTATCTAGTTAAAAATCAAGATCAGTAAACAATTAATTTAATTCATCAAAGTTTTATCTTTCTACTGCACACCTGTTCTGATAAAAAAGCAAGTACATAGCCTATCTAATACTCGTAAGGTTTTGGTAAACTGATCTTATCGGTTGGCAGTGGCACGTTTACTATACTTCACGTATCAAAATATACCGTATTTTTCAGAGATGTATGCCAACTTTTCATAATAAATAAATAATAAGTCATCATGACTTAATCCAATATGAAAATGTATGAAGCTGAGTTTTATCTCTGAGAAAATGGGTTTGTTGCATTGCGGCTCCTGATTTATATCTAACTAGTTGAAATTAATACCACATACACAGCTGGTCTGGGGTCCCTTGAAGCTATAAAAATCCAAACCCTACGTCAAGGCATGCGTTATGTCGCATTTCCCATACATTTGCAAAGGGAATTTAATGTATAGGATACTTCCCGTTGACCTACAATCACATCTAGGTATCACAATACCGAGAGTTCCGTGTCACGAGTTGTCAAGACCTTCTATGTTTAGGTTTTTATTTTATTTTCTCTAGTCACCAAAAGTATAACTTATGTTAGGTATGACCCTGTAATTTTTATTTAAATAGCAATTCGTAACATCACATTTTCGCATTATTTCTAATGCTGCATATATTTTTATTTTTTAACTCCCATTCAAAATAGGTCTGTACTTTTCCAATTTCTTACTTATGTTTTATTTTAATATTTCCGACGATTACCAGTTTATTTTTATTTTATTTTATTTTATTTTATTGGTTTACCAGTAACTGTTACACTGACGCTTACCAAACATTGATTACATACTTAATAGCTAAGTGTACAATAAAATGGAGGTAAACACTACATGCAAATTTAAATGTTGTATTAACAAAAATCAACAAATATTTAATAGCTAACTAAGTTTCATTTGAACACTATTTCGTGAAGCTTACGTCTAAGTTTGTGTAATGGAGTACAAAACATATCAATTGTGTTGTACTTGTTATGCAGCTTACATAGTCTTGGGACAGGTGAATTTGAGCCTAAGACAGTCCTTCGGAAAGGCGGAGATAGGAAGTTAATGGGATTTCTAGGGTTTCTAAAAGGTACTTTAAATTTAAATTTGGTTAGTAAATCGGGGCAGTTTATATATCCACTTAAAATTTTTGATAGGAACATAAGATCGGAATAGTTTCTTCTGTCTTCTAGTGAGTTTATTTTGAAATGTTTAAGTCGAGTAACATAGTTTTTGATCCTCCTCGTATTGCCTGTACAGTACGCCAAGTGGTTCAGGAGTCTTTTTTGAATACGTTCTATCCTTAGACTGTGTACTGCGTAATGGGGACGCGTTACCACTATTAGCAGGTACTTACTCATTGAAATGAAATACTTTAACTTAAACTTAAACATATTAAATAACGTTGTTATTTTACTTTATGGAGTGTTTCATGGAGCATTAAACATGACATGTCTCTTCATGTCCGTCTGTCCGTCCATCGTCACTTTGCACCAGATCCGCACACCGAAGTGGGACTTTGCTCTGCAAGTGCAGAACTGTCTTTAGCGGTTATCAGTGTAATTTACGCCTAAGAGCCCTTTTTTATTACGTATAATTTAATATGAATTGTATGTGGATTTGGGGAATCGAATACCTAGGTATTCGATGTAACAAAAATACTGATAAGGTATTTGAATTGTATCCTAATTAGCCCGGCTTTTTTGAGATTGATTGACGTATTAGTAACTTTGACCGGATATAGGTACATTAAGTAATATTGTCGTTACATTATGCACATGCCTGCGCCTTAGCCTGATTTTTTTTATATCGGTTAGCAGGAAAGGGTTAAGATAAAAAGTAATTACGTTTTGCTGACTTCGACGTTGACCTTTTTAATCTCAGTTATTTAACTAAGAATAACTTAAGACAATACCGAGAACATCTACTACGATGTGTGGTAACACTGTTAAGTATTAACTACCTCATTAGATCATTGACCTTGCGGTTACTTCGCAATATCCACACTACGCGTATAGCAATATCGCTACGACCTTATTTGCACTTTAAAGCATGAATGAAAATTTGAAACCAACTTCCTTGACACCAGCTCAATTTGATAAAGACCTAACTCAATCAATAGTCAATCTCAATTCAACCTAGACTTGGTGCAATAGCGTTTAGAGTCTATTGACGCTCGAAAAAGCTACAGATTATAAGAAATCGAACTCTATATGTTTGATTTAATGTTCAAATTTGAATGTAATGTGTAGGCACGTGCTCGCAGCGTGGCATTGTCGTCTACATTCTTGCGTTGTAGTAGTATTGTGGTGGGAAGTGTAGTATAGGCTAGGAGATAGTGTACGTTTTAGAGCTTTTATTTCTCATAAGAAAAAAAAAGGTCGCATAAGGGTATCTACTTTAAACTAATTTCTAATAAATGTTTTCAGTAAATTTTATAATATTACGTCACGTTCTATATAAGTACAATAATCATAGCATCGCGGAAAAGGGATCCCAAAAATATCAGTATCTTGAGAATTGCCGTAAGGCGGGTATGAAATATGAATTTTAATATTATTTTTATGCTCGTTACTTAATTCATTTTTTTATTTATCTTGATGCTCTACAACTTTTATGGAATAGGTGTACAGCTATTCATCCGGTACACCTCCTAGACTATGTTGACTGAGCAGCAGAGCGGCGTCATTGCATCAGACTGTGAAAGTGATTCCCGGAATGGAGTCTGTGTTTAATGAATGGAAAAACTTCCTGATTAATTAATTTTACTATAGAAGCTGATCCAATCATTCGACCAGTTGACCCGCCATTTGGATTTTTACTCATTCTGGCATAGGTACTCTGTCATTGTCACTAGGGAGTGACTATGACTGTGCAAATCCGATAACCCACACATTAATAGTAGGTACATTACGATACAAGGGCGAAAAAGAGTTAATTCGCAACGAGGGGCGATAAATTAAAACACAAACGTAGGGAGTGTTTTAAATCGACACGAGTTGCGAATTACCTGATCGCATTGTACTGTACGACGCTTTTCAGTATATATGGCCCTTTGAATGTTCGACGCAGTCACGTAAAGTGCTCATTATCGCCCTAGGGCGGTAAAGTAGCACGATATGTCCTGTGAAATTATTTAAAAACGGTTAAATGAAGGCTTGAAGGGCGTGACACAACATAGGTACATACGTATACTCTTCGTACTACTTCTCTTCAAAAATATAAACCTCATGGCAAAAACTGCCAGTGACTATTCGATTAACAACTATAGTCAGACAAACCAAGCCTAACAATACATTTTTTCACTCCGAAAAGAGGGAGGCATATAGATTTAAAAAAATACGTGTGGCACTCGGGGACTGCCGCGGTAAAGCTATTGCATATCATTTTGTATCAACTTATGCAATTACTAGCGCGACTTCGTCTGCGCAGTATTATAATGTTTGGTAGTGTATTTTTATTACCATAAGTATTAAATACCCAATTGACTTGAACTGTAAATTGCTAATTAAATTCCGGGGCCGTATAAAACAAACAACTAACTTGCAACTACAGTAACCTGTTATTCTTTGTTCTCGTTAATAATTCAGGATATACCAAAAATGCTGGTGATCAATATTGTAATCTGATTTGGAAAAAATAGGACTAAATGTTTTTTTTGTCTAACATTTTTTGTTTATTTATTCTCCTAACCACAATTCGATACTGATTAGTGATTACACATTTAATCGAATCACCAGCATTTTTGTGACAGCTGTATGTATCTTTGACCACATATTAATCTTTCAGTGGCTGGATACGCTGTAGATATGCTAAAAAGTACGTCCAAGTTGACATAAATTATCTTTCAATGAAATAAGTAATCAAGGCCGAGTGTTTTTGATCACGGTTTACAACACTGCCTTAAGCTCACTGAATTTAACCCACAGAATGTCAGTCGGTACCTGATTACAACTAACTTCCCAGTGAAGAAAAACATTGCGAGGATACCAAAATAATTACGTCACGCATATAATAATTATAAACTTTCATTAGGTAGGTAAGTATATATTATGTCTCATCTCAACCAAGGACGATCTTATGATAGGATCGGCAGAGGCCTTTATTCGCATTTACACAGGCGTTCAAAAGTGCATGGGCAATTTATGAATGAATTCATTCATAAACTGCCCATGCAATTATAGATTTGACTATTTCACTTGCTTCCTTCCCCTTTGCACCTCTATATAGGATGATTTTCATAACAAAAACTATTCTGTCCTTTCCTAGGAGTCAAAACATCCCCATGCCAAATTTCACCTTAATCCGTTCAGCGTTTTTAATTTAGTGTGAATTGGTAACAGATTCATCAAATTTACAATATTAGCATCGCATGGAAATTTGTCCAAAATGTAATTGAAGAAACCGTGCTGGTTTTGTGACAACATCGCTACGCAAGATCAGTTTGCTAGACAACAAAAATAAAATAGATGCCATTATTAAGTAAAATGTATCTAATGAGACTAATGGCATGCCATGATCTAAGAATGTTTTTGCGCAAAGTTAAAATAATTTTAATCAAATCAATTTAACGGGGATATAGGCGATACCTAGTTCCATTAGTGCCATATAGATAGAACTGTAATAAGTGCCATCCTAATCCATCAAGTTGTGCATATTCAGTAATAAGCCGTTTTAGAAAAGTAATCGTACAAAAAAATCTGAGTTTATTTATAAACTATCCTTGTCCAATATTTAATATAAAAACCGTACTGGCTTTGTGACATTGTTCTTTGCGCAAAGGCAAAATCGTTGCGTTTGGCCATTGTACTCCCCTGGGCCCGCTATGAGGTATGTATGTCATCCGCTTGTACAATGCATGGTGGGTGTTGACAGCCATATATACATTGAGTTGCCGTATTTGTAGTGGTTGGATTCCGCGTCACTAAGACCTCACTGATATTGTCCTGAGGTCTCTTCAGTCAGCGGGTGTTCATTCCGTTCTGGAGCCACTGGGTTTAGCCGCACTGATAGCAAGATGGAGTGACCCTGGTGCTGTGGAAAACGGGGCGGTGTTCAGTGTGGGATGTTACATGCGTTCGCACAATTTCGACCACCCATATTACTCGCACTTCCCACGTAGCAGGAGCCCTCTGCCGAAACTCTAGCGGTGGCGAAGCGGCAAAAGTGTGCGCTCCCTTCTGGGATAAGATCCCAAACGGATAGCGTAACGTAATAAGACAACAGTTTGTCACCTTTGTATGACAATTTCTGATAATTCTATACAGTTACTCACATTTGACAGCAATCACCGTCGCACTATCCATGCAACTTGTCTTTTCATGAACTTATAGCATTATCATTATCAGATGACATTCGTGGATAAGCAACTTAGGTCTATAGGACATGGATACAATACA
Organism: Lathronympha strigana; assembly: GCA_949128165.1. Lineage (NCBI taxonomy): Eukaryota > Metazoa > Arthropoda > Insecta > Lepidoptera > Tortricidae > Lathronympha > Lathronympha strigana. The sequence goes on from OX421905.1 coordinate 19,479,536, forward strand.
TGTTCATGCCTTTGGTTGTGGAGACAGCGGGCTGCTACAAAGTTACCATTATTAGTGATTTTATTTATTATCAAATTTATCACAGCATTAAACATATCATATTTACATAGATTTAATGGATCCCGGCACATTGGTCACTTTTCAACTCATTTCCTAAAAACACAGTTTCGTATTTTTTGTGCACTTTCGTCAGTAGTGACAAATATGTACCTACTTAAGTTTAATTTCTGTTTGTTTATGACACTACTGAACAAAAAAAACTTAAAATAAATTTGGGTACATTTTCGTCTGCAGTGAAAGAGAGCTTTTTTATAGGCGAAAAACATACGGTATTCATCGTCTTCGAACACCACAAACAAAATATTTACAGCACGCAGCAATATCACCTTTGTGATTATCACAATAAGGAACAAATCTAATATACCAATAGAAAATATTTGATAAACAAGACAAAGGCATATTTCGATACTCTACTTCTTTGTAGGTACTAATATTTCTTATGCCAATGAAATTTCCACTTTATTCCGTTGTGCACTAACGTGCTAAATTCACAAATTTAAAATGGTACTTAGTACGACTTTGCATTTGCACTAAGGTATCGATTAAAAAAACAAAACGATTCGCAGTCTAAATAAAAAATTAGGCGCCTTTTGCCTTTAATTCGATCCAGCCAGTATATTATGCATCGATTACAAAATCGATTTAACATATTTGATTCTGGCGGGAAAAAATAATAGTGTTTATTTTGACATTTGACATCGCCGTATCTCTGGTAATAAGGGCTACTGTCCTCAATATTTTGTATAGAATATGACACTTAGCGACATTCGTATGGAGATATATCCTTTCCCCGATAAAGAACTTTGTAACAAAGTGAATAAAGTCGGTTTCGGTCCGTCGGAGTGGGGAGCGTCAGGTTTTTTTTCGTTACGGAATTTCTGGATTCGGTCCCCGCGCTCAAGGCCCGCGATAGAAGCTATGCAATAGCTTAAAAATCTACTGTAAGACTCGGTTTGTCAGACTATACTTACTCGTACCTGCCTATAATATAATATAGTTATATAATATAATATAGTTTGTTCTTTTTTTGTGCATTCTAGGTGTAAGACCGCATCATGATAGCGCTACAATCAAATTTTACGAGTAAATCTCCCTTCCAGTCATAAGCGTCAAAAAAGAGGGTGGCATATAGATTTAAAAAATCTACTGTAAGACTCGGTTTGTCAGACTATACTTACTCGTACCTGCCTATAATATAGTATAGTTACTTACTTACTTACATACTGCTGTGGCGCAGCGACCCGAAGTGGATCTTGGCCTCTGACACTAAGGACCGCCAGGCTTCTCTGTCCATCGCCGTTTCTGCCCAATCGACGGCACAAAGCTCGCTCAGGTCTTTCCCAACCTCGTCGCTCCAGCGATACCTAGGACGACCAACAGGTCGTCGACCAGTAGGACGACCCGAATACGCTCTCCAAACTGCACGATCTTCTCCCATACGGACCACGTGCCCGAGCCATCGGAGTCTTGCGGCTTTTGTTTCTCCTACTATGTTGGGCTCGGCCACTAGATCTTCGATCTCTTGGTTCCTGCGTATCCTCCACGAGCCATCCTCTCCGTGAGTGGGTCCCAGTATCTTTCGATAGATCTTCCGTTCGGCCACCAGCAGTGCGTATTCCTCTCTTTGTGTTAGGGTCCAAGCTTCGCACCCGTAATAATATAATATAGTTATATAATATAATATAGTTTCTTCTTTTTTTGTGCATTCTAGGTGTAACACCGCATCATGATAGCGCTACAATCAAATTTTACGAGTAAATCTCCCAGTCATAAGCGTCAAATTCAAACTGTCACACACTGGTCCCCAAATCGAGAAAAGTGGGACATAGCTTCGCTACATAAAAGCTTATTCTAGGCATATGACGGCAAGCCAGCTGAAGGTAGGTACACCGGTAACACAGTTCAAAGAAGGACGCCACGTAATAAGTATAGGAAAAAGGTACCAGACAAACTTTTATGTGACGTAAATGGTTTTTCTTGAGATAAGACTATGAGTAAGCTGACGAGCTGAACAAATGCAGTAAAAAACGAAGATGACAAATGGCCGGACGTTAGAGCTGCCAACTCTGTGATCTATATCTAAATGTTTGACTATGATGTTAGTGATGACGTAGGTGCACAAGAACAACTGACTTGTACGGCTTTGCAAATAAAAGGGAACACTATAAAATCTTGTGTAATGTCACAGAGAAGTGATATTCAATACTGGTACTAACATATCATTGACGTAAGTAAAAACGCGACCATCATAGACTAGCAGAATGATATTAGCGACCTTGCATTAATAATGATACAAACGTTTGACGTTTTGTAGGTACGAAAAAGAGCTTACTGAAGTAAGCATTATGTGTCTGATTTGACGAAGCGTGTTGCAGATGAGGTTTGTGTTAGTGTTAAGGTAGTTTTTACTTATAAAGTTGACGAAGCTTGTGCGGATTGTTTATGTCTAATAATGGTACGTTGACGAAGCATGTGGCAGATTCCTTTTTTGTATACCTCGACGATGTAACTTATTTTTTTCAAGAAATAAATTTATTTTAGAACATCCAAAATAATAATTAACAGGATTAAAAAAAAAAAGTCAAATTCATACACTTAAAAAGTTTATAGGCTGATTGACAATTAACGAAATGTCACGTTCTAAATAAGACTGAAAAAAAGATGAAAAAAGTCGCAACTGCTGCACTTTTAGTTCTTTTATCCTATATCTATGTTACCAATACTTCAACAATACCACGCAAAAAAGTCAGTAGGTAAGGTAAACGGCCCAGTGGATGACTTTTTGCAGTTTATTTGAAAGCTACTAATATAACCCATAATATATAGCTAGTGACATTTTTTTTATAAACTTCCGTCGATTAAATAAATAGTTTACTATTTGAGAGACAGTTTCTGTAAATAGGTGTTATTAGCGAATCTGTTAAGAACTTTGTGTCTGGAAAGTCAAGATCATAACCAGAATTATGCGTGTTTTTAATAATTAATTATTAAAACTGTTAAGTAGATAATTTATACTATTAATATTTCGTGTTTATATCTCATGATTTTAATTAAATTACTTTTTGGAGGCCGGAAGGTGGGTAGAGGAAATTTGCCAGTCATTCACTGGTACAATTTGAGAGGTAGCAACTGAAATTATTTGACAATGGTAAGAATTTAATTCCTTTTTTGGACCGCATGGCATGCAAAAAGAAGTGGTTTAAATATTTGCATAGGCATGCCGTTGGTATGTATTGGTATTGATAGTTCAGAAGTTATTTGTATAAAAGTGTTCAATTCCCTCCTTATAGTGTCATCTACTGGGCCGCTAACCTAGGATCGAATATACTTTTTCACAGTATGTGATCGAATATACTTTTTCATGAGTATGTCTCACTTATACTCAGAAATAAAAATTGGAGCCATATTGACAGTACTTTAGAAAATAAACCAATACGCATGTTTTCATAAGGTCATTGACCTAAACTACAAAAAATCATTATACATAAACTAGACAAGATAATCATCCGGGAGTTTTACAGTCGGATGTAGTATATTATATTACATATAATAAAAATATAAAACTAGGGTAGTCAAAACTGATGGCAAATCCCACACTGTGCAGAGGACATAAACAAATTGCAATGTTTAGATACCGAGAGAAGTATGATAGGAGGCCTATAGGACTCTAGGTATGATTGCTAGACTTGCTAGAGAACAATCATAACAATAAGAAATGGGAATGGGTCGACGTCACCACTCATAGATTTTTAATGGTACAGGTGGAGCAGTGGCAATATCTTCTTCGTGGCAAGCTCTTGGAGAGCAGCATAGGCGTAGGCATCTGAACGATTGATTCAAGGTCACCCGACTACATGGCAATCTGCCTCTGGCCTGCCTTAACCGGCCGTCCAGATAACAGATAATAGTGACCCGCTAAACCTACCTATGTTCTCGGAGTGCATATCGAAACCTAAGTGGCTAGTTGGCCATATGTTTAAAGTCCTGTGACACTTACATCTACTCCCAGCCCTCATACGATCCTTGAACCATCTTATGAAATGTCACTTTTCGTTGGCACCCGTCTTGTTAGAGCCAGCGATCTTCAGCCGTAATAAAATTACCGTTTTAGTAGGTAAGTATCCGGTTTTTTACCCTTATCGCAGAATTACATTTTAGATTTAATAAACTCTCAATACTCCTTACACCCTGTGGTGCTCTTTCTGCGTCGTATAGTCGTACTGTCATTCGTTTGACACGCCAATATTTAATTTAAATGATATGATATGAGTAACTAGATTAGATAGAAGACACATATTTAACTATTCAATTAGGTCAAAACTAGCAAACACCGTTTGTTTTAGTTTTTTATATTGTAAATTACCCAGGTCTATTAAAACTACATATAGTCATATGATATGAATTTGACACGACTTGCAGTGTTTTCTCGTGTGCATAAAGGATGACTCACACCCATCCGATCCGATCCGATCCAGGACGATCTGTCAGTTTCTATAGAAAACGTCACGTGACCTCTGAGGGCTCCGATCTATCACGTGATTCTTTCTATAGAAACTGAAAGATCGTCCCGGATCGGATTGGCGTGAGAAATCCTTTAATAAGCGCGACGTCATTTTGAGATGTTTGAGTTCAGAATAAGTAGGCCCCTGGTTTCCAATTCCTGGTCCAATATCCACTAGACATATACGACGGGCAGATCTGAAAACCTACCGCGAAGTTTTGCGGCTCTGTTACTCTTGTAATTTCATATACTTACAAGTATATACGAGAATGACTCTATACTTCGTTCTTGGTTCGCGGTAGGCTTCTTAAGCATGTATCTCTAGCTATACGTACAAGGCAGCGTTTCCACCGGATATATGCGACGATGCGTAGCGACGGATGTGTTTCTTGAGAACCAATAAAATCACTTAATTTATAGCTATCCTCGCTCAAGGGATTCTAATGGTTAGGTTAGCATCCTCGCACATACAGATTTCCACCACAGGGTGGAAATGAAGCCTAGTGGTCCTTATCTCGTTACAATAATGCCTGTCAGCTAGCTTTGTCCTCGATTGTACGGTGCTCACTTTCAACACTCCGAAAAAGGCTCTACCAGCGTGGCCCACTTTGGTTCAGAGGAACCCGAGTGTAGTCACGTATGTTTGTTGAAAGCTGTAGGTCAGATTACGTGCGCTTTAGCAGGTCTGCTTAGTGAAGGCTTCAAGTCAAGGAAAATAATCTAAAGAACGATTTGCATGCCTATACCATGCCACAGATTTTAACTATACAGCGTGTGTGGTAACTTCTATAGCTAGGGTATTTTTAAAATTAATTTTAGACATGTAGTTAGATGTATGAATTTGCAAAATAACAAAATGAAAAATGTACTAAGTTAATTTTGTACCAAAAAATTAGAATACTTCTAGTTAGGTACCTACTTAACGAGTTCATATTATGTACCTATTAAAAAATATGACTAAAAATGATTGAAAATACTTCGACTATCACCTTAAAGGGCTTTAAGTTTTAGTCCTAGTTTAATTTAAACACCCGGTATGTATTAACATGACGTTTTCGTGACAATTTACTATGTTCCAAGAGTTCCAATTTACTATGTTCCAATATTATCATAATATTGAGAAATTCGATTGTAAGGTAATGTTTACCTAACTGTATTATCTTATGCAATGAAATGAATCCAGTAGGTATAAAATATAATTTCAAGATTCTACAAAGTTGATAGTACAACTATAATGAAGATCGCACGTTTTCCGCAAAAATGTGTCTGATTCTTATCATTAGGATTAGGCAATGACCGTCCATGTGTCACAGCCCAATGTAATCATTGTGTAACTTCGGGCAGTCCTCGGTTGGTGCCAATGACCTACTGTCGTTTGGCGCGCCACTCGTTTCCTACATTCCGAACGGTCTTGATCCGGATTGGGTGACGTCATGAATCATTCGGAATTAAGGTGAACTGGCCGAGGTCAAAGGCTGTCAAGTGTCAACGTCTGCCATCGAAAATTACAGTCTATTAAATCACATACCTATATCGGAGCTTCAAAGGTACTCACAATTCTGAGCATCTGTTGATTCTGGTGTCACGGTATTGTACATGTTCAGATATTGCATGTGCACCTTGGCTGCTCCGATTATCTCATTGGGAATTAAGGTTAAACTAGTCGATATTGTCGATATCAAAGGTGTCAACGTCTCCTATTCGAATTGTCATCACATCAACCTAAAGTTACAGTGGATATTATGTACAGGATGTGTGTTTAAAGGCGTACTCAGTATCGTAGACTGATTAGGAAAAATTAAAAAAAAAAGATGTCTCGAGTTGGTTACCTACAGGACAGGCTTTAGGCTTTGCCTAGTGTAGGAACCAATGTGAAATAATATATGGGACAATGTTATCGAGTACATTTTATGATTTGTTTTTATATAACGTTGGTTTTACTTTGCGTATTTCGTTTTTGTCTGTATAGGTAGGTACAGGTGTTCTTAGCCATTAGTCAAAGCCGAAACGTATATATTCGTTACGGTTTTAGAACCAGAATACCATAGGTACCTATATAGTATCGTAACAATCAGTGCAGTTGTTACGAAGAAATTATGAAAATTACTATTTGTTAATTTTTTAAATATTTTGCTCTACATATTTAAAAAAAAGAAAGAAAGAAAAAGACGTTAATGCGTTACTGAGATGTAGCCCTATCTGGGATTTCAAAATTTGTCCAATGGCTGAGGCCACCTGTATATGCCTAACACTATATACTGTACTAAGTTATAAAGATTTACTTTACTTTATATACTGATTATTAATTAGGTCACATGGTACACAAAGTTCACTCAAGTACTAGAAAGACGAATCGAAAACTCGAATTTAGCCTTGGTCCACCTAACCTTAAGAGGTCTCAAAACCGGTTGAATGACGTGCGATGCAATGAAAGGAGGATAAATTGTAGTGGAACTGCCGTTGGAAATTACTCGGAAGCGGATTGAGGCTAGACTTCAGTTACGACAGCTCCGATATTAATGACTAATGAGTCTGTACCTGAAGAACCAATTTTAAGGCATACTTTTTATTATACGGGTCTGTAAGCTGTAACGTCTTAACGCGATTCAGTTCAGGTTCTTAACTGTGCTCAGTTCTATGGCAGTGATTCAGTTTAGGTCCTAAACTGAATCGCGTTAAGACGTCATGGTAAGGCCCCTGTACATTTTTGTACACCAATTTTTAAGCGGTGGACTCGGTGGAGGTTTTTAATGGGGATGTAAGGGCTGGGCCTAGTTAAAGTTTTAAGGAAGAACTATCAACTGTAGCAAATGAAACTGGATAAAAGGTAAGTAGGTACGTGTTATATATTCGCGACAGATCAACACTGGTGCCCAATGTGCCCATCAGTGCTAATTTAAGTTAATTGAACCCCTCACCTAATACATAAGACCCATATTACACTATCTACCTATGATCATAGATTATAAGCCTCCCTTTTTCTTCACGTTGGCTAAAACGTGAGGCATAAAGACCTATAATCATAGATTTTTCGTGTTTAACGTCTCTAATGTTAGTCACCAGTCAAGGCGATATTGAGCCCTGGCAAGGGCCTATGGTAGTGAGGTATCCAGCTTATCCGGCCATGTATCCGGCCGAATACTGGATAGTACCGTAGTATTCGGCCGGATACCGGATAATAAATTAGCACGATATTTCAGGTAAAAATTATCAATTCAAAAGTCAAGGTTAGTGTAATGTTTCAAACACTCTCAGAAAGTACAAAATTTTTAACAATATGAAATCACTGGCATTGAGTAACTAGTTGCAACCTTTGCCAAAATGCGCACGCTGTTCTTTTTTTTTTAAACTGTAGGCTGAATATTCGACGGCCGGATACCGGATATTCGGTGGACACGAAGGCCGTTATCCGGTATCCAGCCAAACCACTATCCGTTGCATCTCTAATATTTATTATTCAGTCAAGGATGTTTTCTATGCTTTAAGTAGCTAATTATCAGTATCTAATCTAGGTACCTAACCATAATACTCTTATACACCTATATTTGTATAGGATATAGCTACGAAATCTGCTAGTCTATGATGGTCGGGTTTTTATCGTTTACCGACGTTGCTGTCACGTTCTAGGAGGTATGTATGTGCGAAAGTGACGCATAGCGTGATAAGCGATAAAATGGCAACCATGCTAACCCTTGGACCGACAATTACTTTTTTATTGAGACTAGTAAATGTGGGACTCGTTTTGTGTAAAATTCCATCATTTATTTATTATTATTTGACATCTGGGTCATGTTTAGTCTCAATTAACAATCTGAAAGTCATCGTCTGCTAGAGTTTGGAGTAGACAAGTCTCCGACTAAAAACATTACTGGTATCATACACCTTAATTAGGTATGGGTACATCGGTCGGTCTATAATTAGTAAGTGACCGTTTATCAACACACTTTTCAATTATACAATTAACTTACCTATACTTAGGTAACTGATAATACCTGGGTAGCAACCAGAGACTTATTAAGTAGATAGGAACCTACAGGTGTTTTTAAACTTCTAATAACCGGCCATATACGTTCGGGCAATCCCTCGGATCTGCATAGCGGGTATGTCCGCCGGGCATCCGTCAGACAAATCTACCATACACTGATTGGCAAATCCGGCGGATATGCTCGAACCTGTATGGCCGCCTAATGCGCCAAGCATACGGAAGATGCAACTGTAATGTATAGTTTTTAGCAAAATGGCAAGTGTTTTCTCCAGTTTGCAAGGAAAGACAATCATGACAGTTTGTCATCACTGTTAAATTCATCGCGTATATAGATTTATTACCTAAATATTTTCATGCGAGAAAGTCTTTCATTGAGACTAAGAGGGTAATGTCGTTCTCGAAACGTCAGCGTTAATTTAATACACGGTTAAGTCCCGTTTTATTTTAATTTATTTTTATTAAATCCACGTTAGCTCAAGTCGAATACCTAGTACTACTAGTTAGGTACATTATATTCATTAACTAGTTTATAACGTAGGTACTGGTAAGGTAAGTCCTAGCCTGTTGTTAACATTTTAAGGCCGTTTAATAATGCCGCAGACTTGGTGTAGGTATGTGTTTTTTTCTTAGAAAGTGAATCTTATTGCGTAAGGAATAAGGTACAAAACTTTCTCACAATAATTGCAAAACTGCTGGGACTCACCGGGACTTTTCCCTGTAACTAGTTCCATTGGGATTGTACGCAATACCTGTTTTTTAATGTAAAGGTTAAAACATTGCGTCTAGACGCACGTCACGCACGATTACTGAAATTAAGTATACCTAGTAATGAATTATACTGTAAGTATATTTATTTGTAATAATATTCATAATAATAGTTAATATTCGTACTATTAGGAATATTAGTACGAAAGTAAAGAGCGTACTCCCACCTTAAAGGCCGGCAACGCACTTGCGACACCTCTGGTGTTGCGGGTGTCCATGGACGACGTTAATCGCTTACCATCAGGTGATTCGTTTGCTCGTTTGCCCCCTATAGCATAAAAAAAAAAAAAAAAAAATTGTGCCGACACGCCAACTGAAGAGCGAGCATTAGACAGAATGAGTCGCTATTGCGAAAATTGCGATAGATACCTACCGCATAGATATAGAATAAAAGAACTGGATACCCAACTGGATAAAGTGCTGTAATTGCAGAACTTTTTAATATAGTCTTGTTTGGAACGTGACGATTCGTTAAGTGCCAACAGCCTATAAAGTCTTAACAATGTTGGTAGTTCCATGTGGTAGAAAGTGTCGTGCTGCCATCGGATTGCTGAGCCACCAAAGACGATGTACTGAAGGCCTAGTATAAAAATTGTACGACATTAACTTCTCGACCGCGTTAGCGTATCGAGAGTTCAAATTATGTTTGCCGTTTATTTAAATCATCCGGTAACTTTCATATTTTGACCCCTCGATACGCTAACGCGGTCGAGAAGTTAATGTCGTAAATTTTTTATACTAGGCCTTCCGGCACTGCACATTAAACATTAATCGAAGACACTGTAACAATCATCTGCTAAGATGTCGTGGCCAATGATGATGAGTTCCATCCATGTATGAATTTGACACTAAATGCTTAATGTCAGTAAGCTCTTTTTCGTACGAAACATTTATCGTTTGTATCATCATCAATGCAAAATTGTTCGCTAATGTCATTCTGACTCACATTTTTGGACGTTTTTGTTCTGCTTTGTGAACTTTATATGCTGAGCCATTTCACTTCACCGATAGTTACTTGAAGCCATGGCTTATCCATGGTAATAGTTAAGTATTTAGGTATTCGTAGGCTTGATACTAAAGAGAATTTTCAGGCATTTGTTTTGTTTATATTTATACATTGTACAGAAGAAAGGCTTTACTTAAGTTTTTACCTATACTGAACTGCAATATTGTCTTGTAACGAGCGTCGTATGATAAAGCGACTTTGACCTTAGGTTTTCCCACAATGGCCACATCTATTATTAGAGTAGGTGAGCTCAGCAGAATCCGTTATTTATGGTGAATAAGGAAATCCGTCAGATTTCGATTAAGTAATTGGTCGAGGTCAGTTTATAAATAAACCAGAAAAATATTATCAAACGAAATTGATATTAATTCATTAATTATAATAATTATTAGTCACTTAGTAGGGTAAAGGAATTTAGAACAAGTGAAGAGGTTAATTCATTTTCACCTCACTAGCACGGAAAGCGCTCTTTTATCCATTACTATTATCGGGGTAAAACAAATTTTATCCACTTGTGGGGCAAATAATTAGTAATTTGACCTTAAGTTTTGACTGGTTTCTTCAAGTTAACTGGTAGCATTGACTTTTAAACGATAGTTTCTCCTCCGAGCTCGGACGTGATTCTTTGTATAGAAATTGATAGATCGTCCCGTCCCGCCCCGACCCGTTCCGTTCTAGTGTGGTCATCCTTAGTCAACAAGCCTGGCGAATAGATAGGGATACATACATACACGCTTTTGTTTGTTGGTTTGCCTGTAGAATAGGGCTGGACGATACGTCCGGCGAAAAAATCCGTTATCTATGACAGGAATCATGCACGAATTTATGTGTAGGCAAAGATGTCAATAATACTAGAGACGCCCATACAATACTTCGACCGCGCGGAAATGCTCAATCTAGAACCAATCGTCCTTACGGTCTCCAAAGGCGTCTTACGGTCGCCATGGCAACGGAGAAACAACGGACATTTCAAAATTTTGCTACACTTGTTCCCTTTGAAGTAGGTACTTCTATCTCGGCGCAATAATACATTGACAGATTCGGTATACATAAGAACCTAACTTACACCTTGTATTAATCACAGAACAAATCTACTTATCAACAGTAACTAGAATAGCTACATAATATTGTTAATAGATTTCGCGAAAATCTGTTGCATAAATAAATATGTAAATGGCCACGGTACTCACAGGGCCAGTGGGTGATGCCGATGCTATGATTGTTAAATCATTCTCATTGCATCATTCACTTTCGTTCGATCGGAATTTGTCAAACACATGTGAAGAACGGCCACCTACAATGGTCGTGACCTACATTTCCACGTGATTTTGCTCAGGTAGATACGAATCAAACTGGCAATAAACAAAATTAAAAAGCTTAGTTGTTACAGTTGTAAATGGTTGTATTTTGAAGCAAAATTTTTTGTTTTGTATACATGTAACGGCATTAAAATCGCCGTCAATCGAACTTGCTAACGATGTAATCAAACCACCATCGTCGTAATAACCTCACTTTTAAACTATTTCATGTTTTTAATGAAATCTCTAAGATTAAATTTATTTATCTTACCTATACTTAGTTTTGTATGTTAAGATATACGACCGTTTCAGTGGTGTTTGATGAGGTACGGATACTTCTGCTCTGCAGGGACAGTGCTGAAGCTATGTCAGACTCTCACCGACTTAAAACCCCTCGTTGTTCTTCTTCGACGTAATCAGGGCGGCCCTGGGATCTCCCGTGGAACACACCAGTGCCGCCCTTGCGTCACGCTTCTCTGGGTCCTACCTTTTGTTTTGGACGGTAGCTGTCCCTAATAGCTACCGTCTGCGGCCTCGAGGACTCCTTTTCCGACAGGCAGGAGATACCGTAGCCGTATTCTACTGCCCAGGCTGGTACTTAGTGTGAAAATTCAAGGAAAAACAGTAACAAAACAATGCCTTTTGTTTATACAACGTTAGCAAGTTCGATTGACGGCGATTTTATAGTTGTCAAGGACGGCTGTAGTAGATTAGATACTTTGCCTTTGTATTGAGCCTTAGAATAATAAATAACGTTAAGAAAGTACATCCAGACAACCGTACTGAAGTATGACATGCAGATTGACCAAGTTTTCTTGCAACGCAGTACCTATCGTTATTTTATTCGATTACTGTTTTGTGCAAAAGTTTTTAGGATGACATAATTGAGGCATACCGATCCATAAAGTCGACTTTTCAATTTAAACTCAACCCAATTTTTCAAACTATCAAAATTAAAATTATGATGTCCTATTTTAGGACACAGGGTCAACATTTTACTTGTCCTAAAAAAAGATTGGGCCTTACGGTTAAAAAGGTTAGGGAATTAAGATTCTAATAATTTTATGTGCGTTGAGTGCATAGAATAACGACCTCCTAGCTTAGTTGGTAGTGACCCTGCCTACAAAGTGTGATCGGGGATGGAAGTTTCTCGAATCTCGAATCTCGGTCAGTGGGGTTAGCATGGTTGCCATTTTATCGCTTATCACGTTATGCGTCACTTTCGCACATACATACTTGTTAAAACGTGACAGCAACGTCGGTAAACGATAAAAACCCGACCATCATAGACTAGCAGGGCATTTATTTGTGATTGTGTAAACACACAATCACACTAAATCACGAATACCTATTTGTTCCTGAGTTATGGATGTTTTCTATGCATTGAACTATTTATATGAATTTATCTACTATACAGGGTGTCCTTAGGCACTGGACACAACCGAAACGTACATATGCGTTACTGTGTTTAGAATCAGTATACAAAGTATCATAACAATCGGTGCACTGGTTACGAAATTAACAAATTATTTTTTATAAATTGAAAGAGATGTCATATATGTACTACTGAAAAAGTGAGCAAGGCCATGGTAAGCAATTTTATATGTGGCAGACGGTGACTCGCCCACATAAGCTGGCCCTCCACAAAAACCGACATCTAAGATGGCTGATTAGCAACATCGGTATGAGGGCAGGGGGTAGAGAGGGGTCACTGGACTTTAAACGTACCTATAAACAACTGGCCACTTAGGTTTCTACATCTACCCTCGGGAACACCGCTCTCACGGCTGCACTTTGGGCGGCCGGTTAAGGCAAGCCAAGGCGGAGGCGGGAGGACTCGATCGGACGACGGAGTCCCCCAGGAGCGCTTAGGTAGGTACGAGTACGTGGAGTCGCTACTTCCCAACAGCTCGCCACAAGCCGCCCTTGCTTGACTGATTGCACCGGTCGAAACCAATGGGCGATGGGGTTGTTATTTATTATCATAATTGGCCACATCTGTTGTAGATGTTTGTTGCGGCGCTCGTGGGTTTGCATGGTTTGGGGCCCTGCAATTCCGTTCATGACTATAGAGTGCTTCAGCAGCGCGGCATTTCTTACCACAACAATCACGCACAAAACATGAGTTCACGAATATTATATTCCTTATCACTACTACCATTAAATTATATTCTGTCGGATAATCCAACACGCGATTTATATGAACTCATAAATTGATAACAGTGGAACGCCATTATACGCTTAGATAAAATAATAATACCAAGAAAGTACCTTCTCTGAACAGTCTGAACTAAATGAAATTGTTTAAATAAGGAACTGAAAAACTATTAAATAAATTATAGTATTAAAAAAATATTGTCGTACTAAGTAAGTAGGTAGAGGTACACACGCGTTCAAAAGTGCATGGGCAATTTATGGATGAATTCATCCATAAACTGCCCATGCAATGTAAACTGAACAATTTGAGTGAACATGCTCACAAAAAGGAGGGAGAAAAAGAGATAAACAAATCAGGGACCTTACCATGACGTCTCAACGCGATTCAGTTTAGGACTGCTGCCATACAACTGCGGGGCTAAGATGCCAAGCTGATATCCTGATAATTGCTGGATAAGACGATAGTTTGTCGGCACGTTCTGACAATTTCTGATAATATTTAACAGTTCTGTCAAATGTCTTTGCATTTGGCAGCTGTCACCTTCGCGCTATCCGCAGTTTATCAACTTATAGCATTATCCTATGACATTCGTGGATAACCATCTAAGGCCCGCTGAGCACAGTTAAGAACCTAAACTTAATTGCGTTAAGACGTCGTGGTTAGGGCCCAGGCCTATTCGAACGTGTTTAAATGACATTTCGTTGCGAACTTCCGTGTAAATGGCCAATATGACACGCTAATGACGTACGGAATATGAAGTGGATATGTCAAATCGCGAATCGTCTGGTTGATGTTACTGGTGACCGAAGAGCTGGTGGTTTCGTTCAAATAGGTATCTACGTCTCCTGGACAACACTACAAACTATATCGTGCCAATGTATAAGTATTACATACACATAAATCAGCACGACAATTTAGGTACGGGACTCAGCATTTGCTGTTTGCTGCGAGCTTTTTTTCAGCGTGCACAGCTGTCTCTCGGCTTATAAAACAAAAGCTTGCTACAGCATAAAGACGCCGCGGGCGGCGGGGCAGAACCAGCCCGGGTGGTTGGCTTAGGGATATCCTGAAAGGTGGACAGTAGGTAGTTAATAGTTGTGTTCTTTTCTTACCTTTTCCTTGGCTTGCTTTTCCTCTAATAAACATTCCACACTCATTCCTGTTACCGCTAAAAAACGATATATTTTATTTATTACATGTATTACTTATACATATTACTCATGCTTATGACACGATATAGGAATGTGAATTCGGGTTTTTTTATGATCCGTAATTTTTGTGAAATCGTACCTATGTGATATCATCGAACTCGGCACGTGTCGAACGAATGGATGCTCGATTTACGTACCTATTTATGTCGATTTGACAGTCAAGATATTAAGATATCAATGTAAGTGTGATAATAAAGTACCTATATGTAACTAATGTGTGTACGCGTACCTTTTAAAAAAGCTCCGGGGGTACGAAACTCCGGCTCGAACTATGTAATCAGTTTATTGAAACTTATGTGCATACAAAATGTCGACACAATAGTACCTAACTACTTTTCTTTTTCTTAGCGCTTCCCGGCTTATGCCACGACTTTGAGAACCTGGGCTCCGCTTTGGCAACTAATACCAAGATTTGACGTATGCGCTAGTTTTACGAAAGTGACTGCTATATGACCTTCCAACCCAGAGGGTAAAATAGGCCTTATTGGGATTAATCCGGTTTTCTCTCACCAAAAAGTGATTGGTAAATATCAAATGATGATATTTCGTTCATAAGTTCTGAAAATTCATTGGTACGAACCGGGGTTTGATGAACCCGCAACCTTCGGGTTGAAAGTACCCACGGAATTTATTTCTGTGCTCTTACCACTGGACCACCACACATTAGAAGCACTAGTATACAATTGTCAAAAAAATACAAATAAAAATAAATAAAATAAATATTTCGGGACAATCTCAATCCCAAACTAAGCAAAACTTGTAATATGGGTACTAGGCGACAATATACATACAAAGAAAACGTCAATAACTCAGAAACAAATATTCATGAATGATAAACACACAAATAAATGCCCTAATCAGGATTCGAACCCGGGACCTCCAGCTACCAATATATATCCTAATAATCTATTCCAGCAAACTTTAGAGCCAATTAATTATTTCAACAGAAATTGTGCTGATTAGCGCCTTCAGGTCTCGAAAACTGTCGCTCTCGAGTCATGGATGACATCAGTTTGTACCGCTTTAGATTAAAATTAATGAACCCCATAGAATATGTGGCAAACTTTAGTCATGACCATGGACAAAATAATCTGTGATCTGACAACAATGAACATACTATACAATATCGCGTTCCCCCGGAACAGCTTTCTCAAATTGTACCTACAGCAGTGGCGCGGTGCCACCTACTGCGGGCAAGTTAGTTTTCATTTATCTAAACTTACTCAACTTGCCCGAGTAACTGCAGTAGGAATACTCGTAACTTAAGCAAGCGATTAGTCCTCTATATTTCTATATTGTTTTATTCATGGTCATGAAAAAACGGACTGATTCTAGTTTAATAGCCGTGCTGGGCCACAAAAAATGGTTCCGTTTGGCATGGATGATGGCATTATGCGTCAACTGTCATCACCATCAGTGTCTCTACCACTTCAACAAGTTATCTACAGTTCCATCCCGCTTCCACCCGCAAGTGCGAGCAAGATGCACTGACAGTAGTGACATTACGTTGACGTTGGCGTTGAATAAAACAACTTTTCAACCGACTTCACATTTTTAAATCATTTTTATGTCTTTCCCATCACGGAACAATGGTGTTCCGGACCTTTGGGAGGCGTACGCGGAGCCGAAGCCAACACGACAATTTAATTAAATGTAAGGGGTACACCGAGCGGATGTTGCACCTGCCCGAGTCATGGGACGCACGCAGAGGCAGCACCCGCGAGGGTGTATAGACTATTGAGATCTAATGGAATCTAAAATATACTGGACTATTAGGTGAAAGTGGTGGACTAAATACTGGGTTATGAAGAATAAAATCGGACGTCTGCCTAACAAAATGGTAATCAATTTTATTTCCCGCAGACAGTGACTCGCCCACATAAGATGGGCCCCCACAAAAAGCGACATCTAAGATTGCTCGAGGGCAACACCGGTATGGGGGCTGGGGGTAGAGAGGTGTCACTGGACTTTAAACATATATCCAACTCGCCACTTAGGTTTCCACATCTACCCTCGAGAACACAGCTCTCGCGACCCCACTCTGGACGGCCGGTTAAGGCAAGCTAGAGGCGGAGGACTTGGTCGGACGACGGAGTCCCCCAGGAGCGCTCAGGTACGTGGGGTCGCTACTCCCCAACAGCTCGCCACAAGCTGCCCTGCGTTGACTGATTGCACCGGTCGAAACCAGTGGGCGATGGGGTCGTCACATCCCTACGCCTTTATTATTATTATTACATTTAGTTACATGTATAGGGCGCTCCCACAAAACATACTTTTTTTGCAATTTATATGCAAAACTAAGTAGCGGCACACAAAATACACCTCATAAATATCGTTACCATATGTTTTATAGTTACTGAGAAAAACCGCTGTGACATACGGACGGACGGACAGACGGACTGGACGAAACTATAAGGGTTCCGTTTTTGCCATTTTGGCTACGGAACCCTAAAAAGGCGCATTTGACGGCATCGATGTAAAATTTGAAATAGTTACAAACAAGGCTAACCCAGACGAATAGAAAGTAAAAGTATTATACATAATATACTAGAGAGCAAAAGTTTCGAGTAACGTATGAAAAGAAAGTGATTTTTATAGACAATTTAATATTACTCAAATAACAAACATTACATTTATGATGGTACCAATGGTATCTTTATTGACAAATGTTGTAGTTGGAAAACTCATATTGTCTATGTCTGTGAGAGACTGGATAAGTTTGTATTCGCGCTGAGAAGACTAAGCAGAACCTCATCTAAAGACTTGGCTCTAACTGCTTATCACGGTTATATGTCCTCTTTACTTAGTTACGGCTTGATTAGCGTTGAAAATGCCGGAAAAAATCGAATGTTTTTTTCATGATTTAATCAATTTTTCCGTTTTTTCCGAAGTTTTCGGGTTTTTTAAGAAATAAATAATGTCACTATCACTGTCACTCCTTTCATCTGTTTCAATTGTTTCTTCCTCTATCTCATGGATGTAGCCCTGTTGTAGGCGTAAATTAGACCTAATATACATTGATTTAGTGTTGAAATATAGAGCGGAAACTTTCATTGATTTTTTCCTTAAGAATCCGAAAAAAACGAGTCGTCTGGGAAAAAATCGGATTTTTTCCAGACATTTTCAACGCTAGGCTTGATTATTTGGGGAAACTCGGTGAATATCAATTATGTGTTTTTGGTACAAAAAAATGTGCCGTGTGTAATACTCATTACCAGGAGCCATGTAGGCCCTTCTTCAAAGAAACAAGAGTTTTACCACTTGCATGTTTGTACATCAAACAGATCTGCATGTTTGTGAGAGAACAACCTAAATTATTTGAAAAGCAGAGCACCACTATCAGAGCCTTAATAGAATAAAGATTAATTATATTTACCACGTTCTAGAATTATACTTCGAAAGAAAAACTCGTACTGTATGGCTATCCAAATTTATAATCAGTTACCTAAATTTATTATAGAATGCCCTAAAAATCGCTTTAAGAGAACTCTTACAGAATGGCTACTAGACAAATGCTTTTACTCTGTCACGGACTATTTATTAACAGACACCGTATAGTATCTAAGATTTTAATAAAATTTAACTTAACTGACATGATGAATCACCGTATAATTATCATTGTTATTGTTTTAATTAAGTAATTTAATTTCATATTCCTTTTGACATACTAAATAGATTAGCACTGAAATTCCGCATAAACATTGTATATATTGCATGTGTTATTGTGGTAGTAATATTTTTATTTTTTAATATCTTATGTAACTATGTTCTTGCAATAAAGAAATTGATTGATTGAGCACTAGTAGGTACTTCTACCTTACTTGCATGAAGCCTGAGGTGTAGCCAACATTTCTAATAACTTAATTAAACGTACATATGGAAAGACAACAATGAAGTTGATTTACAAAACCAGTGCTGAAATTCCGACACTTCCGACTGTTTTCATATATGAATTGAAAAGCTTAGTCATTCATGAAATCATGAGCTAGCAAGGTGTTTGTGACGTCATAATATAGAAGCGTGACGGAGCTGGCTGTGACGTTATTCATGACAAACACTTTGTATCCTGTTATAAAGTTTGTTGAAAAGCTATGTCTGTTCAAACATGTTGGACCATCGCGTCAACGTTTTTAAACTTTACAATAGTTAGATAAGCTTTATTAGGTAAGTATTTATTTACTCATATTACTTATGCAAGTATGTATGTATTGTATGTAGTGCGTAACTAATGCGTAGTCATTCTGCCAGATGGTGCTAAGAACGTAAATACAGTGCAAACATTACATGAGTCTCGACACATGTTCGTATAAGTATTATTGTTTGTGAATTCTACGTACTTATGTATATAATGTTACGTCGGTGATGTGAACAAAACTTTTAATGTGATTGTGCGTGTTTTTTTTGACGTCATACAGGTCAGTAACCCATGAAAGTATGGCAGTTACGCCAGCATATGCGAATTTGGGAAGAGAGCTTCGGTTACCTGCTGATCTCCTAACTGGTCGACCCTCGGATACTCCAAGGTGCATCACAGAATATGCGTGCAATTTAAGGGATAGGATTGATGATGTTCACAGCCTAGTTCGTGAACAGGGGCTTCAAGCTAGCACAAAGATGAAGTCTAGATATGACAGGAAGTCTAACCAAATGGGGTACGAGAAAGGTTCGTTGGTGTGGCTACATAACCCAATGCGAAGGAAAGGGAAGTCCCCGAAACTGTCTCCGAATTGGGAAGGGCCATATAAAGTAGTCACAAAAATCAACGACGTCACGTATCAGATACAGCGAAATTCACGAAGCCCACGATTAAGATTGTTCACGTTGACCGGCTGGCGAGATCTCTCTCTCTTCAGTCGGTCCCTCATGACTGAGGATCGTGACCATCATGACGTCACATTATTCTTCACGAATTGCCGCCATCGGTTTCTGTCGGTGGCCATCCTCACCGTGGTGTAGAAACGGGATGTGGAAGTCTCCTTCAATTGATCGGACCACCTGGTCGGAGATCGGCCTCGCGATCTCTTGCCCTCGACGTTGCCTACTACAATCAGTTTTTCAAGCGAGATACCACGGTAATAATGATGATGCTCGGGACGAGCATGGCTTAGGAGGGGGTAATGTTACGCCGGTGATGTGAACAAAACTTTAAATGTGATTTTGCAGGCCTTAGAAGCGTTTTCAGCTGGCTGAAAAGTGATCTCAGGCCGTTTTAGAGGTGGCTCTTTCACATACTAGAAGATTCAAAATTTACCCCAGTTGCCGTTGTTTTCAGGCGCCTAAAACACGTTTTCGGTTCTTTTCAGGCTACCCGTTCGTACTGAAAACCCGTTTTCAGGCGTTTTTAGGACCCCTTATGGCCCCCTGAAGTACAATTCAGTATATGGAGAAATTTCTGGAAGGAACGAAAGAGACAGCACTCTTAGAAAGAGATAGCTATACGGAACGTTCGAGAAGTGTGTGAAGGAGAGGTAAAGAAAGAGACTGCATTTGGATTTTGGAAAAAAAAAACATTTTTTTGAATATACCTAATTACCTACCTCAGTCTACTTTTTACGATTAAAAATCGTAAAAAGTAGACGAAAAAATAATCCAAGAACTGATTATTCACGGGTAGGGTCGGTTTTTTGGATATAATGACTGCTGGACTATATATAACACTCTCAACTGATCATCGGTAGATTGTAAACAAATGCAATAGGGATTACAAATTATCAGTACTAGTGTTGGCGATGGTATGTACTATGAGTCGTACGTAACCGTATTCGATAGCGACTGCGGCATTCTAAAGTATGTCCGTCTCGCTACACTACTACTGTGGCAGTGTTCTTACTATGAGTTGCACGCAACTGTGTGCGTACCATAAGTTGTTTTCATTGCGACTTCGGCATTCGAAAGTATGTCCGTCTCGTTCCTGTTACTCCTGTACTACTGCCGTGCTAAGCATAATAGCGATATCTTAAAAAACAGAGGATTTTGAAAAAGTTTGCTATAGAATTTAAGGTGCATGGTTGCATTAAATTTTAATTTAAGATATGGCTTTTATGCTTAGTAGGGCAGAATAGCGAGACGAACATACTTTCGAATGCCTAAGCACATTGTATTCAATAGCGACTACGGCGCTCGAAAGTATGTTTGTCTCGCTATTACAGGAGCGAGACGGACATAGTTTCGAATGCCGCAGTCGCTATCGAATACGGTCACGTACAACTCATGGTAAGCACATAAGTAGGTACCTGAACCGTAAAGGAGCGTCCAAGCCGCTAGAACTCTGGGACTAAGAGCTCTTAATAGGAAATATTAATGCTTTTAAATTTTATGTAACATATTTCAGATCTCTTCTGTATAAGAAGACACTAAAGTGTTTTTAAGTTTGCCTTTACGGTCGGTCGGGCAACTACGGCACACTGCACAATGTACATGAAGTGAGTTTTGCCGAAAACATCGATAATTCGAAATTTTAATATCTTCATCTCCTTTGCTCGAATAAGCACGTGCGATAGAGAGGGAGATACATTTTCGATAACTTGATGTCCGCGGTTGTAGGCCAGATGTGCTCTTGGCTGTTTTTTCTGCAGCCGCGGGACCCGGACAGAAAATTGGTATTTCCCGTATCCGCGTAGGTCCCTCATTTGAATAGACCATTATTTACACGTTTAGTCTCGGATTCACGGGTTTATTGCTCATAAATGTCCAAGTATAATGCAAGAAGTTTTAGGTAAGAATGTAGCCTAAGTTTATAAGTAACTTGTTTAACCATTATTAAAATGTCATAGCGATTCGTACTCGTTGGAGTAAAACACTTAAAAACGAATTAAATCGTGACCTCATTACGGTGGTGCTCCAATGCTGTCCTTTTTAAAAATATCTAAATTTACTATCACCATGATGATTTGATCAAAATTAGTTTAGAGATGATTATAAACATTCAGCTGAATGAGCCTTCCTGGTCTCAGGCGTCCCTCCCTATTCGATTCGGGGGTTTAGGAATTCGCAAAATTTCCAGTGTGGCATCCCCAGCCTTTTTAGCATCCACTCATAGCACAGCCGGTCTCATAGGAAATATTTTAAGGGCTTTGCTCACAGACTGTGAGATCGCAAGCTTTGAGGATTCTAAAAATGCTTTTAAGATTGCCTGCCCGGGCAAAGACTTTCCAGACAATCCAAAATCACAAAGGAGTTGGGATAATGTTTACTGCGATTTAACTTACAATACTCTTTTAAATAACTCTACAGGTCCAGATCACGCGAGCCTTTTGGCGGTCGGATCCCGGGAAGCTGGTTACTGGCTTCATGCCCATCCTTCGCCTAATACTGGTACTCTCTTGGATCCGGCCTCCCTTAGACTGGCGACTGGTTTGCGACTGGGGGTTTCAGTGTGGGTCATGTCCTTGTGGCACAGACGTGGACCGACTGGGACACCATGAATTGTATTGTAAAAAAAGTGCAGGCCGTTTTTCGAGACATGCGTCTCTTAATGACATAACATAATCCGTCGGTCTCTTGCCACCATCAACGTGCCTGCTCTCCTTGAGCTGACATTTTCAGGGATGATGGCAAGAGACCCGATGGAATGTCCTTAGTTCCTTGGAGTTTGGGACGGATGCTAGTGTGGGATGCTAGTGCTACCTGCGTAGACACGCTGGCACCGTCCCATCTCCAACGAACTAATGTAAAAGCGGACGGAGCGGCTGAATGCGCCGAAATTTTAAAACGTAATAAATATAAGAGCCTGGGCAGAGAGTATCTTCTTGTACCATTCGGGGTCGAAACTCTTGGTCCATGGGGTCCCAGCGCACGCAAGTTTTTCGTAGAAATCGCGATACGTCTGGTTGATGTTACTGGTGACCGAAGAGCTGGTGGCTTCCTCGCATAACTTATCAGCATTGCGATACAACGAGGAAATGCCGCCAGCATCCTAGGTACTATGCCTCAAGGACCTATTTTAGATTTAAGGTTGGTAGAGGTAGGTAGTTAGGTAAGTTTCACTTACTGTATATATTTCAAAAATAAATGTTTTACTCCTTGTACGTCTTTAATCAAGTTTCACTACGAGATTTTATGAGAAGATCGATCATTATGGGTTCACTAAGCTGACTCGTCTTGCCTATCTTCATTACAACTAAGCATAGAGTAACTTATATATAGTGAGATAGAGTATTCACTCGCCAGATGCGCTTTTACCGCCCTCTGACGGTAAGTGCCTAACACTACAGCACAGGGGAAATTAATAGCCAAAAAATATTATTAAGGCTATCCATATCAAAAGGTACCTCAATAGGTACCTTTTGATATGGATAGCCTTAATAATATTTTTAATAGAAAGCGATATATTTATTTGGACGACAGTAATCCTATATACTTACGGGAAAGAAAACAACTTGATTAAAGTTAAACGACTTGTTTATTCAGTAAAGTTCGCAAGTGTGATTGACAAAAACAATTAACAAAGATCTTGTATGATAATTTTGAAGTTAATGTATTAACATTACAAAAGGGTCTGTGACACAAGAAAAAAAATTGCTGGACGATCTCACACTGATCAACCTAGCCCCAAACTAAACAAAGCTTGTATATAAGTGCTAGGCGACGTTATACATACTTATATTGATAAGTACATACATATATACATAAGAAACGTCCAGAAATAAGGAAGAAATATTCGCGATAAACACACAAATAAATGCCGTTACCAGGATTAGAACCCGGGATCTCCAGCTTCGTAGGCAGGGTCACTACCAACTAAGCTAGGGAGGCCGTTAACATCTCGGAAAAGCTTACAATACATTACAAGTTCGTTGTTATGTTATTCCTTACAACTTGTGTAAAATTACAAGTTTTCATTCACAATAGCAAATGTATACGTTACAACAATTCATAACCATATTCATTACGTATGATTACAGCCACGGCAGGTAATAAAAAAGTTCAAATTGAATAGATACAGTCATGAAACTCATAGATACAAGTGGGGCGTAGAAATACAATTGTTTGAGCCTACGTTAGGTATTCAATTTGAAAGAGAATTATAAATAAAATAATATGGGACAATCTTACACATGTCGACCTAGGTCCACGGTAATTAAAGCTTGTTTTGTGGGTACTAGACGATGCTACATATAACAGACAGATACATACAATTACTAAACACGTACTAAATACGTAGAAAACATCCATAACTCAAGAACAAATATTTGTGACATGTACCTACTCAAATAAATGCCCTGACCAGGATTCGATCGAACCCGGCTGCTTTGTAGGCACGGCTACTAACGACTAGGCTAGCTAATGTAAAAATATACTTTTTATTTATATTATCAATTAATCACAAGTTTGATTTTTGTTACAACACGTCTTCTGTAGTAGTTAAATAGGTACTCGTACCTAGCACAATGCATTAACAACGGACTTTTGGTTATCTTGTGTTTTGGTATAGGTATATCAATGGATTTTAATTTCGTTGTCAATGTTTGTTAAATTGGAGGCACTACATTATGGACAACATGCATATATATTAATATATACCTAGGTATGTATATGCTTTCATTTGCACCCAAAATACTTTTTCTTTAGAAATAAGAAATTAAAATTAAGGTTTTGCGGTTAGCTTTACTTTAGTTGTATTAAATAAGTAGTATAATTCGCAGGCAGAGTAGCAGGCAGGTAGTATAGTTCAGTAAAAAACAGGCTGTAAATTTATAACTCATCACTGATAAAATTGCTGTGCAAGTAGGTATTATATTAGTTTTTTTATAAATAAATACAAGCTCACGTATTTATATAATAAATATACCGTCATACCTACTGGGTATTCGCTAAATTTTGAGTTTTGAAATACGTAAGTGTAATATTCATTTGGACGACGCCCTACAAGTAGGTAGGTAACCCTAAACAACGACACAAACAACTTAACTATTTATCTGTTATATGAGTATAATGAAGGATATTTATACCTACCTCGCTTTCAACTAGCCCGCAAATCGTCAGTGAGAAACAAAGTTTTAAAAAGGCATGATATGAATCCATTGTTGAAAGTTAGGTAGGTATGTATGCGATATTTTGTGTCTTTAATTTCGCATAACTCCATTCGTATTTTCAAACTATATAATAGTCCTATATTATATACCAACATACCCTCGTCCTGGCCAAGCATTACATTGCTGCCCAATGTTCTCAATTAGGTAAGCACATTTTAATTTGAGTGCTTCCTGCCCAAGACAAGTTTTGTGCAAATGGATATGTTAAAGACAAGAAGGGTGGAAATGTATTTATAAATAGTTATTTATGATACAAGTGTAGAAAGTGGGCTTTTTCTCAACGAGTGTCGGTTACTATAAACCGACACGAGTTGGAAAAAGGCCTACATTTCAACAACATCAATTTTACAATGCATTAGGTCGGAAATCCGCTACCTTTTTCAGAATGAAAGGTCCATGTCTTATCTTACTAGACTAAATATTACAAGTATTATGACTCCATTAACAAGCTTTTTATTATTTAAAATTTTCATAAACTTTAAATACATTCTGAAAAAAATAGCGGAGTAGGAACCAACCAATGGGAGCGCTGCATTATACGCATGCTCACCGTTTGCAATTGGGCTACATGTAGGCTATTTTCTATTGAAAACTTAAAAGAAAAGGAAATATGTTACTACATATATACATATTAATTTTAAAATTTTGTTTTCATAATTACACTTTAAATGGATTGAATATAAATGTGTAGGTTCCTATATTGTATAATAAAGTCAAAAATGTATGTCCAATTGATGGTATTCAAACAATGCCTTGATTTGGACAATGCGAAATTATTAAATTATTTACAGTCTTTTTTAATTAAAAATGCTACTTCCTCGCACGTGTGCGAGAAAGAGTCACTTTCTATGCATAAGTTTATCCTTGAAAATAGCACTTTCCGAGCTAATGCATTGGCAATGTTATTTTCCATTTTATTAAAAAAAATAGGTAGGTATACAATGTTTTATGTGACGGTCAAACGCTAGGCGCTAAATTTGAATATGTGATT
The DNA here is from genome assembly GCA_949128165.1 of Lathronympha strigana. Lineage (NCBI taxonomy): Eukaryota > Metazoa > Arthropoda > Insecta > Lepidoptera > Tortricidae > Lathronympha > Lathronympha strigana. Next base: position 19,505,545 of record OX421905.1, read on the forward strand.
AATTGAGCACATTGGGCACAATCTCCATCCTTTAAAAAAACAGTTGGGCCGGAACTACTATATCAAAACCGTTCTTAATTGAGAACATTGGGCAGGACGAGGATAAAATCAATCAATTTCCATTCCTATTTTATAGGTATGAATTTATGGTTATGTTTAGTTGAAGGAATTTAAAATAGTACCCTGTTAACCAAGTAATACCTATTTGTTTCACTTTTTGAAATCAATGGTAAAGTAAAAGCCCTTATACACGGTCGGCGACAACCTTAGTCATTTAACCAAACGGATCGGCAATTGAAAGGTATTCTCCTCTGCCGAAAGCATATGACCAATGATCATGATCATTGTATGAATTGACGTTTATGACCCACCCATATTACATTAAGTATCAAATATCTTTAGATCATAGATCTATTTATATGCTTCCCTTTTTCTCCAACGTGAAGAAAAAGGACAGCATGTAATTTATGATCAGAGATATTATCATATACGGTATAGTGTAATATGACATAGCTATTTGAACGCTACGTACGAATAGCCATATATTTGAGGTCACCCCTCGGCAGATTTTTTTGTACCTATAAAAAGTGACAGATAATACTAGTCGGTTTGGTTGAATGGTTTAAGGCAACAAGGCTACCCCCTAGGCCTACCTACCTTGCTGGTTTCTGACCGTGTAGCAGGCGGTTGGTCACCAAATTTTTTGGACCAGCGGCAAAGATTACAGTGGCCAAAGACCGTGAAGGAGCGGTTTTTCTAGTGCAGTCATGAGACAACTCCGATTACAAAGTTTAAGTAGAATTTTTCAATAGGTACTTATTCGCATTTACATCGAAAATCACATGCGATTATCGGCCAGATTTGTAGACCTCTAGTGTATTGTGTGTATTATCACACCTGGTACACCTGCTGAGCCAAAGTAATCAAACCAAGGGACGTTACTATTTGTTAAAGCGAGCAAGAGATATTGCCATCTCATCCTGCCATATCGCTGCAGCGGTGGCTCGTACCATTACGTTGGCCCAACGTGTGAATAGGTAAATGGTACAGTTGACAAACAATTAGAAGTTATATCTTAGTCTAAAAAAATATAGCTGTAACAGTTTAAAAGGCACGAAATGTACAATTTGCATAGGTAGGTTAATGGTACAGTTGACAAACAGTTAGAAGTATATCTTAGTCTAAAAGAATATACCTGTAACACTTTAAAAGGCACGAAATGTACAATTTCTATGGAAGTTAGTTCCTTCGCACCTTCACTTGGATTAAATACCTATTGGTAACATTATTGATGCAAATCATAAAGTACACAGACCACAAACACGCAATTATCAATAATGATCAAGGAAATAATACTAAAACTTCACCAAGTGGGGTTTGTGATCAAGGGACATCTAATGTAAGCACTATCAATCACGCGCTTCACACATCAAAGAAAATCGTGGTCAATCATGATGATATATCTATCAGTTTTTGTACTTGATGTACAGGAGATGATTCTACCCCCTATTCGACCTACCTGATCCGTTATAAAAAGGGATTTAGATAACAGCAAAATCAAGATAGCTAAGTGGCGACATACATTGCAATTTACGCGCTGTCGAAAAACCAACCTATGAGGTTTATAACTAAGTCAAAATCAAGATGTTATTCACACGCTGATATCAAAAAATCTATGAGGATAAAAGACAGAAGCTCATTGCAAGATGTTTTGCTGGAAATAACTGTAAAACCGTTTTTACTTTTGTGTCCCGAATTGCATTAGCCCTTATATGATAAAAAAAGTTATTTTTTTTTAATATACTACGACGGTGACAAACAAGCATACGGCCCGCCTGATGGTACGCGGTCACCGTAGCCTATGGACGCCTGCAACACCAGGGGTGATACATGCGCATTGCCGACCGTTTAAAAAAAAGGAGGATTCGCTGTGTTGACAGCTAAACGGGCCAAGGGCTTTGCTCCGTGGGTCCTCAGCTGTCAACACAGCGAACCCTCTTGGAGCTCTGGCGACCTTACCCACCAACAGAAACACAACACTATAAGTAGGGTCTAATTAATGTAGTTTATAATTACTATGTAAGTGCCGAAACGGAAAGCATGATTTATTTTCACATATTATTTTTATATTTTATCCACTAGTGGGGAAAGTAATTACTCAGACCTTGTGTTTTGAATATTTTCTGAAGTTGACGGTTTTGAGTAATACATATCGGATAAAGCCTACATTTAGATGAGATTTGTAATCCTATGTAGTTTTTATTTACTTCACGACAGTAAGGTTAAAAAACGGTGTATTACACTCGACGGCAAAGTTTGTTCAACTCTCGTGCCAGTTCCAGCTTTTGAACCACTCGCTTCGCTCAATATAAGTACGAGAGTTAAATAAGAACTTTGCCCGTTTATAATTTTTATTTTATTTTTATTCTCATTGTAGCCTACATTAGATAATCGGTGCTATATTTATTATGGAGACTACAATTGTTTCGTATTTTTATTGTGCTTTCTGTTTATGAAGTAATCTTAGCCATTACTTTCACTTGGTCATCGCGGGCGTAATCCTGAAGTTTAGCACGGCCTCTTAATATTTTATTTACATCCTTGCACCAGTTGAAGATAAAAAATCTGCACGACATGACCTTACATACTACTTAATACATACACACGACTTAATGTACAGTTTAATGTTCGGCATCATCGGGGATGTTTTTAAAACATACGATATTAAATCTTGTTTTGTTGTGTTATCAAAAAGTTTAGAAAACGTCTCTACCAAAGTATCGGCCGGATATGTTAAATACATTTTGCCTTTTATGAATTTTCTTAGTTTTAAAAATCCGCTTAAACTATTTAAAAAAATATTTTTTCTTGTTTTTTTTTAAATATGTATCCAGTTACATATTGCAACTTAGCGAGTACTTTAGGATTACTCATTTTCGCTTCAAATGCCTCGTAGACATTATCATTGGCCAATTGCAATAGATCAGTCGGTGGAGAGGCACTTTGGTATTCAAATAGCTTCCCCATCGATTTAAATACCAGCTGGCATGTGTCATCTTCGCAATTTGACCCTATCGAATGTCCACTTAAGGCCCACTGTCCACGAGGCGTATATAGCTGCATAGACGCTGCACGGCGATGCGTCCAGCGTCTATGCAGCCTGACGTACTGACGTTGTCTACGAAGCGTAGCGTAAGCGTAGCGTAAGCGTAGCGTAAGCGTATCGTAGCCTGCATTTTCTTTCATTCGTGATGATGTCATCCAGTGATGAAGACGTTATTTTGGCCTATTCTTATCTTCGAAGTCGGCGACGACACCGTTTATATTGGATACATCCATATATAGAAAGAAACATACATTGTAGACTATTCGTAGCTGCAAGAGAACCATCAGCAGATGACAACGTATTTCATCCATTTTATAGAATGAGTAAAAGGATATTTCAGAATTTACTGGATATCCATGACACCACTGCTACAAAAAAAAAACGCCAATATGTTCCGTGCGATGCAGCCCGGCGTATAACACGCGGTACGCCCGGCGGCATGAAGCTTGCATGCAGCGTAGCTGACGCGACGGAGACGTGGACGGAGTTGGCCGGGTTTGTATGTAGGCTGCAAGCAAGCGTACACCAAGCGTACAATGACGAATACGCGTCTATGCAGCTACGCTTCCGTGGACATTAGGCCTAAATTTGTAATTAACAACGAGGCGAAGGACGACTCAAAACCAGCTGGGGTTGGATTAGTGTTACGACCTCATGGCTTCGAATTGATCCAAAAAAAAAAATCGAGAGGATCTTGATTAAAGTGCCTCATCCACACAGATTTCAAGTTATAGGTATTCATTAAACAGGACCTTTATCAAAAATTCTGCATTCTTAATTGTCCGTAACCAATTGGTAATAGATGTAAGAGTTACTTCAGCATTATGTTGAGTTATAAACCTCATAGAATCTAAAATTGGTTTAGCATTACACCACACAGCTTTATGACTAGACATTGGTGTTACAGCTCGTAGTTATCCTTGCCGCTTTTCTTTCTTGAGTTTTCATAACTTCCGTTCAACGAATCAATCAATTCATCGAAAAACAAAAAAACGTCTGCAGTTTGAGTATACTCCTGGGGCATAATTCCGTGTTCTGAAAAATAATAAACATAATATACTCGTATGTCACTGGTGTTTAGAAATAAGTTAATAATTTACGTCAGAGTTCTATCCGCGCAACGGTCAAATATACAATGCTTGCAAGCTTGAAGTGAAATGATTGTGCTATTAAGCTATTGAAATCATTCTTTGCGTAAAATGTCAGACGGACATCCAACAGACCAATTTCCCAAATAGTACGGGTCCTTAGCATGAAGTATGACATAAAGTGGCAGAAAGCATGAAACTTACACTAAATCGGAGCTTAATTGTGTAAAACTTTAAAAACTAACCCCCAACGTTTCAAGGGCGACATTATTGTGCACACGATTATTGTGTGAAAATCGTGAAAGTTTAAAGAAATTAATTAACTATTTAATTACTGTAGAACTTTGAGTATTATATGATAAAAGGACTGCTAATATACCCCTCCCCTCCCCCTGAACGGCCTCTTAGCCTAGTTGGTAGTGACCCTGCCTACGAAGCAAGAAGTTCCGGGTTCGAATCCTGGTCAGGGCATTTATTTGTGTGTTTATCACGAATATTTGTTCCTGAGTTATGGATGTTTTCTATGTATTTAAGTATTTATATGTATGTATTTGTCTATAATATATATCGTCGCTTAGTACCCACAACACAAGCCTTATTGAGCTTACCGAGGGACTAGGTCGATTTATGTAAGATTGTCCCATATACTAATACTAACTAATACCCAATTTTACTATCACATGTAACTTGTGAAAACCTAATATATGACTAAGCCACATAACCCGGAGTTAAGCGTGTGTTGTATGGATTTTGACACCTCAACTCCGGTTTAGCGACTAACCCTGGGTGATACAAGTGGGCCTAAACGAACTTACCAGCTAAATATCCCATGGTGCTTGCCACTTTTTGGCTAATCACTTGTGGGGCCAGTTTAACTTTTATCTTTTGAAAGATGTTGGGTTTAACGTGTTGCTTCGTTAGCTTTTTACAAGACGTATGCCTTTGTAACCGGCATCTTCCTGGAGTAACATTTCCACATGTTGCCACTTAGTTATCTTGATGTCGCCGTCGATTACCTATACACTTAAGGTTTCTTTGGAGTAGGTGGTTTCTAATTCGTTTTAATAAATGAGGAGGGTCGTATAGGGGATTTACCTCCTATCCATCAATTGCAATGCTCGGGCTTCCATATTATTCCGTAATAATTGAGCTTTTTTTTTCATTAACTAGATTATTGATAGTGCTTACATTCTTCACACGTAGCCCCACTTGGTGAAGCTTTAGCTATAGTATGAAGTAAAATGTGTACCCAACTGGCTGTTTGTAGTTTTTCATTATGCCTCTTATCATAAAAACCAGCGCGTGATTGCAAATTTCTTTATTTGTTTTTTTCCCATTGTCGACAAACCCAGACATTGAGTCTTTCCTTAAATTATAGTCAAAGTGTGGACTATTGGACATCTCATCGAATAGCAAAATGCATAGTTTGTCATCTGCCTTCATCTGCTTGACCTTCTTCTGTAATTGGTTAAAAAGATTCTCATTGATTCCAGTTTTTAAATTCGTTTTTGTAATAAGCCGGTTTAATGTTAAAGGCGAAGGGAGTACAAATATATTTTTCAGCCATCTGTATGCTCTTGGGCTTCTCTTGTATAGACTCTGGGCCATAATTTTCTCTGGTTGCGTGAACCTGCGTCCGAACTTGTTTTTGCTAACTTCACGGAACTGCATGCAAGTGAATAATGCTGCCAACGTTGTGAACTTACTGATAGCGTTTTTAAAAGTTTTGTTCTCGGATAGTTTCAAAGCTTTTTTTTAATCTGAGCTGAAACTTATTCTTTTTTGCAGTGAGCATTTTTATTGTCTTTTCGAGTGCTTTTTTACGTCTAAAAAGGTAATTTCTTGTCATTTCTTGGCGTAGATTTTGAGGTGGTGGTTAAGGATGAATGTTTTGGGGTGCGTCAGAGGTCTCACCTGTAATAGTAAACTTCATTTTTATTGCTAAAATAATACAGGTGAATTACCTATAAACTGAAATGGATGTAAATTCCATCACAATCATTAGGACGTGACTGATAAAATTTGTAATGAAACTGATGATATAAAAAAAAGCAAACAAAACAAATCTCAGATTCATTAAATAACCAAAAGCAGGAGGGTGCCACTCCGCGTTCTACGCGTTGTAGAGTCCGTCTATGCTAAGTTTTTGATATGGATAGATTTAAATTAAGATACAAGATTAACTCGGTTTAGCCGGCCTCTACGCACATCGCTACATTGTTGCATTTCTGCCATTCTATTATTGTTACTTACACTTGTTACCAAGCACCTTTGTACTGATAAGTGGTTAGCCGTTTTTGCGCGCTACCCTCTCCTAATTAGATTTAAGCAAAATTATTGTTTTCTCAGTAAGTGATTTGTATTAATCTTTTGAGAATTAAATATCATAAACCATAAACCATAACCATATATATTTCTAGAATGCCCTGACTTAGTCACGAAATTAAACCTTCTAATGAACCTAGTAAGCTGCTGTAATGTGATGCTTCCCTGATACTATACAAACATAGGTACCTATCGTCTCTTCTTCGTAGCGTTTTCCCGGCTTTTGTCATGGCTCAGGTAGCGTGGGGTCCGCTTTGGCAAACTAAACTAAAGATTTGGCGTAGTTGCTACCTTTTTTGAAAAACGACTGCCATTAGAATTTGTAACCCAGAAGAAAGAAGGATTAGTCCGATATTATAGCAATTATTCCGGTATTTTTTTTATCGTAAACGTCAAATATAATTTGTACCATCATCTTATGAGCCGGGGTTTGAACCCGTGCTCTTCGGTTTGAAGGTTGCACGCCTTACCACAATATGACAGGGCCTTCATTGCTCATTGGTAGCTACCTACATACTAACAAGTATAAAATACAATTAAAAAGTTACTATTTACAATACGTTACGTGATTTATGATTTTAAAAGATATAGAACAAAAGAAGACTGATGTTATTGAATGTTTCGCTGTATTCTACTTAATGTATTTAAGTTTATCTGGCGCTGATTATTTATGAAATTCGTTCATTTCTTGATGCAATTTTGGAAAATGTAAAAAAAAAAACACCCAGTTGTCACACAATGAAACAGATATTTTATATGAAAAACATAATTAACGTTGCAAGAAAGTGTATTATATCAAGCGTAGAGATACTCAGGATCCTCCTCATTGGTACGATTCTCGAATCTCAATTAAACTCAAGTTGCATACAATTAAACATTCTTAAGCTTGTGTATATTTCAGCAATATCCTAAACCATTCTGTTGGTCGGAAACCTTTCCAAATAAACCAACTAAATCCTAGGTACCATTATTGTCTCCTTTCCTTTCTCATTTATTCATTACATAATATATATAATACCGCTATTATATAACATTGTATTAATGTTGATTAACCCTGTTTCATGGTACATTATAATTCTTTCATCAGTTTCACTGCAAAACTTGGCGGACTTGCAAGTCGCTTAGTGGACATCTGATGATGGCAGTATGGCCGGTTGTGGACATACGAGTACTCGAACAAAATCTAAATAGACGTTCGAGTATGTCCTACCTAGCTAGGTGACAATCTAGGCGTTCATCGCTAAGCGAGTCTAAAGTCAGTGCGGAGGCGACCTAAGCTAGTGTGAAAACAAGTACCTACCTATTAGTAACTGAACAAGTCAATTATAAAGTTTAAAAAAACCCGACTGTGGTTTTTTGGTGTCAGCCACTCCGACAAACCACAAATGAGACGAATCATAATCTGTCCGTGTGGACTGCCATAGAACTACATATAAATGCGTGCAGACGTATCTACGCACGCTCGAATAACACAACTATCCTTGGCAGTAGGGCAGAATAGAAAATGCTACAAAATTTGGGTTAGTATAGCTTCTTCTGTGACGAGTTCTAGTTTGAGCTAAATATCTTGGAGATGACTTCGGAAATGTCCATCAAACACACGAGAAATTATTCTTATGTCGACCAACATGCCAACAAGGCTTTCAATAAAAAACACGCACATTAAAATCAATTCGGGAGCTACGATGTCTCAGCAGACACACACACGGAGACACATGTATATAAATACGTGAAACTTGTAACAGGCCCGTATTTGTGTCAGTCTGTCGGTCTTCTTACAAAGCTGTAATTTGGTCTTCTTCCTAGAGTTTATCCGGCTTATGTCACGGCTCAATCATGTAGAGAGCCCGCTTTGGCTTTAATATTTTCGGAAAGAATCCCTCCGTTGTGTTTGCTAAACGGCAGTTCACAACACAATCAGCATTTATGCACAATAGAATAAATGAGAAAACAAATATTTACCCGCCACTATATTTCGAGAGTAAAAAGGCTGTAACTAATTGGATACAGAGTTTTAATTGCGCGAGGAAACTGAAAAATCGTATACCGAACTACATAAAAATGTCTAGTCCTATCCATACGCGCACACGCACACACACACACACATAATTAACGTATTAGTGCCCTAAGTGTAACTTACCTAGCTACCTACCTTTAATTTAAAATAGGTTCTCGAGGCATTGTACCTAGGATGCTGGCGGCATTGGCCAGTTACATCATCCAGACGGCTTGAGATTTCTACAAAAAAAAAAAACATGTGCTGGGACCCCACGGACCTAGAGTTTCGACCCCAAATACATTTATTGCCTATTTTGTTTTGTTCGTCATTTTACTTTAATATAACAAAATTACTGTTTCCTATAGGGGCGAGACTTCCTGAAACAGGCATACTTAGTTAAAAGGAGGTTTCAACCTTTTTGTCAATGCGTTGAAAACTTTTAAAGAAATAAAATATTTTCGTTTTAATTTACCATTTTAATTATCTATAAAAACGGCAAAAAAACATGTTTGTTGTATGGGAGCCCTTTTTATATTTATTTTATTCTGTTTTTACCATTTGTTTTTATAGCGGCAACAGAAATACATCTCCTGTGGAAATTTGAACTGTCTAACTATCACGGTTCAAGAGATACACCCTGGTGACAGACACATGGACGGACGGACGGACAGCAGCGGAATCTTAGTAATAGGGTCCCGTTTCACGCTTTGAATGCATAACCCTAAAAGAAATACGATGTTTTCGTTTTCATTTAGGTATCATTTTCATTGTCTATAAAAAAACGGCAAAATAACATGTTTATTGTATGGGAGCCTGGTGACCGACGCATGGACGGACGGACGGACAGCAGCGGAATCTTAGTAATAGGGTCCCGTTTTACGCTTTGAGTGCATAACCCTAAAAGAAATACAACGATTTCGTTTTCATTTAGGTATCATTTTCATTATCTATAAAAAACGGCAAAAAACATGTTTGTTGTATGGGAGCCCTTTTTATATTTATTTTATTCTGTTTTTACCATTTGTTGTTATAGCGGCAACAGAAATACATCTCCTGTGGAAATTTGAACTGTCTAACTATCACGGTTCAAGAGATACACCCTGGTGACAGACACATGGACGGACGGACGGACAGCAGCGGAATCTTAGTAATAGGGTCCCGTTTCACGCTTTGAGTGCATAACCCTAAAAGAAATACGATGTTTTCGTTTTCATTTAGGTATCATTTTCATTGTCTATAAAAAAAACGGCAAAATAACATGTTTGTTGTATGGGAGCCTGGTGACCGACGCATGGACGGACGGACGGACAGCAGCGGAATCTTAGTAATAGGGTCCCGTTTTACGCTTTGAGTGCATAACCCTAAAAGAAATACAACGATTTCGTTTTCATTTAGGTATCATTTTCATTATCTATAAAAAACGGCAAAAAACATGTTTGTTGTATGGGAGCCCTTTTTATATTTATTTTATTCTGTTTTTACCATTTGTTGTTATAGCGGCAACAGAAATACATCTCCTGTGGAAATTTGAACTGTCTAACTATCACGGTTCAAGAGATACACCCTGGTGACAGACACATGGACGGACGGACGGACAGCAGCGGAATCTTAGTAATAGGGTCCCGTTTTACGCTTTGAGTGCATAACCCTAAAAGAAATACAACGATTTCGTTTTCATTTAGGTATCATTTTCATTATCTATAAAAAACGGCAAAAAACATGTTTGTTGTATGGGAGCCCTTTTTATATTTATTTTATTCTGTTTTTACCATTTGTTGTTATAGCGGCAACAGAAATACATCTCCTGTGGAAATTTGAACTGTCTAACTATCACGGTTCAAGAGATACACCCTGGTGACAGACACATGGACGGACGGACGGACAGCAGCGGAATCTTAGTAATAGGGTCCCGTTTTACGCTTTGAGTGCATAACCCTAAAAGAAATACAACGATTTCGTTTTCATTTAGGTATCATTTTCATTATCTATAAAAAACGGCAAAAAACATGTTTGTTGTATGGGAGCCCTTTTTATATTTATTTTATTCTGTTTTTACCATTTGTTGTTATAGCGGCAACAGAAATACATCTCCTGTGGAAATTTGAACTGTCTAACTATCACGGTTCAAGAGATACACCCTGGTGACAGACACATGGACGGACGGACGGACAGCAGCGGAATCTTAGTAATAGGGTCCCGTTTCACGCTTTGAGTGCATAACCCTAAAAGAAATACGATGTTTTCGTTTTCATTTAGGTATCATTTTCATTGTCTATAAAAAAAACGGCAAAATAACATGTTTATTGTATGGGAGCTTGGTGACAGACGCATGGACGGACGGACGGACAGCAGCGGAATCTTAGTAATATGGTCCCGTTTTACGCTTTGAGTGCATAACCCTAAAAGAAATACAACGTTTTCGTTTTCATTTAGGTATCATTTTCATTATCTATAAAAAACGGCAAAAAACATGTTTGTTGTATGGGAGCCCCTTTTTACATTTATTTTATTCTGTTTTTACTATTTGTTGTTATAGCGGCAACAGAAATACAGTCAACCAATTGGAACCCTAGGCCACTCTAGAGCCATGTCAAAATGACAAGCAGTAAGAGATTTCTTACATTCTGATTAATAAGCGTCACTATGACATAGTTCTACAGTGGCCTAAGAGTAAATAATAAAAACATTAATACTTACTAGGTAAAAGTAGCGTCGGCACGGCACCTGGGCTCAGCCGCCGAGTCAACGTCTAATGTTTCAGTTAGAAATGAGCGTGGCACACTCGGCGGCGTTTATAAACGTAGTGCTGTTCCAGCTGGGCCACATTAGGTCCTATTGCTAGGACCCAATTGAGGAATCGCTCTTTTTCTTTCTCCGGGTTCGGAAAGGAGTGCAAAGTTAGGTCGTCATAGCCTGAAAACCATGATTATGATAGAACATTTGAGTCTTACTAAGTATGTTTTTTACAATATATAACTCAATAAACACGATTAATCCGTTTTAAAGTGTCTCATTTCATTGGACTAAGGTTTTAACGACCTATCTAATGACCTATGTGGTCATAGGGGGGTCTATGTCCAGCAGTGGACGTCTTTCGGCTGAAGTGATGATGATGATGAGGTTTTAACGTGGGCCTTAGGAAGATATGCAGGCTGTTCTGTTAGAAAGGAATATATATCAATAAAATATATGACAAATGAAATATATTTTATATATATGGAAATTTGTCCCTTTCCATCCCTGTCCACCACACTGGTTTTATGTCAAACTCCTTCTCTGTTACAGTGGCGCGCCTGTGGAACACCCTTCCCCTTAATGTCAAGGAATCACCTAGCAAATGTGCCTTTAAAAGGTCTGTCCGTGCTCTTATTGCTAGCAGATTGAAAGTTTAGAGTTTATTTTCGATGAATCTCGTATTTATCTATATGTATGTATGTATTTATGTATCTATATATACCTAAATGTATTTATGTTTATATAATGTATTTACTGTATATGTAATTAATATTTATAGATTGACTTGTTCTTACTATTTCGGTTTTGACTATTACTAGCACCGCCCACAAATTTTCTGTTTTGCCTTAAGGTTGACTGGTAGAGAATGCCTTCTGGCATTAAGTCCGCCTTTTGTACGTTAAGGTTTCTTTTGTGCAATAAAGGTTAAATAAATAAATAAATAAATATGACAGTCGCCGAATAATCAATCATTGAACATACATAAAATGTGATTAGCAATTAGGTACGTAACTTGTCTGTATCAAAGTGAAAGATCAGTTTTTTTAATATACTACGACGGTGACAAACAAGCATACGGCCCGCCTGATGGTAAGCGGTCACCGTAGCCTATGGACGCCTGCAACTCCAGGGGTGTTATGGGCGATGCTGACACCAGGATTTCCAGGATTTTCTATCCACTTACCCAAACGTTTCTGCTTGCAAGCATAAATCTTTATCATACAATACAATACACAGTGTAGGTATTGTATTGTATGTGTATTATATTTGCATCAAAATTAATTTAAGGTAGGCGTTTCGTTCCTGTACACTTCTGTATAATATGTATGGAATAATCGTTATTACTACTTATTGTTTAACCAGAATTTAAACCACAGTAGTTACACCTGTCCCGTTGTCTGTCTGTAATGTAATCAATTCTCGCAAGTTAAATTTGACCCGCTTCCCGCTTTCTATTTGGATTGAAAGCAGGCATATATATTCCCCGTTATTCATATACATATAGGTATAGTTTGAAAGCAAAAATCTGAAATCCTAAACACTCTTTTGTACTATCAGGTTCAAAACTGCATATACAAATTATGAATGACTTAATATTGTCTTCTGTTACCCCGAATATGAATGTGTGTATGAATGACTTCATTCATAAATCACCCATGAACTTTTTAACGTGACTGTACATACATATAACTTAAGTAATTTTTTTTGTACCTGGGAGCCTAGAGCCATTTTCATTGTCTCTTCTCGGTGTATAACCTTTCACAATAGGATACGTTTTAGACATTTAGGTACACGTACTTAAGAGTATACTCGTATAACAAAAACATTTATACTTACCAGGTAAAAGAAGCGTCGGCACGCTACCTAGGCTCAGCCGCGTCCACGTCTGATTTTTCTGTTCTAAATGAGTGTGGCAAACTCAGCGGCGTTTATAGACGTAGTGCTGTTCCAGTTGGGCCACATTAGGTCCTAATTGAGGAACCGCTCTTTTTCTTTCTCCGGGTTCGGAAAGAAGTGTAAAGTCAGGTTGTCATAGCCTGAAAACCATGATTATGAATATGATAGAACATTTGAGTCTTACTAAGTATGTTTTTTACAATATATACGAGTAATTTGTATAAACACGATTAATCGTTTCATTTCATTGGACTTAGGTTGTACCTTAAGAAGATAGGCAGACTGTTCTGTTAGATGGGAATACATATGAATATTCGAAATATTCGAATACTATCCTTCGTCTACCCTGTCCGCGAATTACCGGGCTAGCATATACTTATATACACAATAAGTACTTTCCCTCACCCTCCCTACATTAGACCCCGCGAATTACCGGGCTTGGTGTTTCAGTTTTCAACTGACGTGTGTATCGCATCGCAACGGGTACAAATAATTAGAGGTACACATCACATCGCGCACGCGACAAATTAGCCGCGCGGAACTCCTACTTCACGTTGCTGAGGTGCTACTGCTAGGTACATGCCTTGTAGTAGGTAACTATGTATTCTGACCTCTATGAATTCAAAATGTGTTGACAATACTAAAGAGAAAATACTTACTGATTTACACGGCAAGCCTTTTCCGAGCTGGCCATTTTTTAATTGAATTGCTTGGAAAATATTTCAAACACGCTGCAAAATAAATCGCGAGGCAAAACACAATGACAAATGACAATTATGACGTTTGTCACTTTTTTTTATTATGGCGAATTGGCGTTTCTTAGAATAAGGTCGGACAACTAAAATAAAAAAATGGAAAATTAAATTGTTTTATTTAAGTTTAGTAAATTAGTTTATTTAATTTTAGTAAATAGTCAGAAAACTCATGAAAAATAAAAACGGTGAATTTTATCACGGTAATTTTAATGAAAATTGAGATGAAACCTTCAGCGTCCAGCGGCCTCCCCGCTCTCCTATCTTAGATGGTAGACTTGGTAGTGATTCTGCCTGCGAAGTGGAGGTCCCGGGTTCGAATCCTGCTGACGGCAATCATTTTTGTATTTTTTCACGAGTGTTTGTTACAGACTTATGGATGTTTTCAAAGTATATAAGCATGTCTTCAACTATAAACATATATATATCGCCACCTCGGACTCATAGTACAAGCTTTGCTTAGTTTGTGCCTAGGTTGATGATGGTGGTGTGTAAGATTGTCCAAAAACATATTTTTATTTTTTATTCGTGTTTTTCTAGACGGAACCTTTATTTTAAAATAGAAAACATATATGCTAAACAAACAATTACTGAAAATTCTTCCCAGATCGGTACTCTTAGCGACATCTGACGGTGAGTGCATTTATTAGTGCTCCCATACTTCATGGCCATTGCTTTAAGTGAAAGACCCCTGCAACTAAGGTTGCTGTCTGTCAATTAGATGACTGACAGCGATATTAAAAAAGTATAAATAAGTACCTACATTGTAACGTTGTCCATGGTATCCCATAAGAGCATTGCTAAACGATACTGCTATGGATTTTCATAGAATATATTAGCACTGTTTTTTTTTCTATAGTGGGCATACGACATCTTGACAGTCTGGCACAATTCAAGATTTCGCTTTTGTCACTATTTTTGCTGTCGTACAAAAATTGTTCATAATTGGTTAAAAACAGCGACCCTTGAATTATAAGAACCCTTATTATATCATATTATATCACTGTTGCAAAATACTATTAAGGAGCACTATACAGATATGATCGGGTCGGGGGGTATCGTTTTCTTTCGCGCGACGATTAAAATGTGACGATTGCTCTCAGTCGCATTTTTAATTTCATATGCAAAGTGCGATAGAGAGACAAAACTTCGTTTGCAGTGTGCTACCATGAGCTGCATTCGATTGCGACTGCGGCATTCGACAGTAGGTATGTCCGTCTCGGTCCTGCTAGAGTAGTGGTAGGATAGGAGCGAGACGGACATACATACTTTAGAAACGCTCAGTTTCTAACGCCTCCGACTCCGTACAAATTCATGGTAAGCACATTGGTGACACTTGACGCAATGTCGTACTCCTTCCATGCTTTTGTTATTCTTCCGACCTTATTGTGACTAACGTTGTAATCGACGTAGCAAGTTAGCTGTCACTTTTTAGCACCACTTGATAGAAAGCAGGAACTTCCACATAGGGGACGGTCCTATCTCGCTTTTCGCCATACTAAATGAACGAGAGAAAACGGTCCACATGAGACACTTCCAAGTGGTGCTTTGTCCCACTCGCACATGTTGCCAATTTTCATAAGATACTATTTTGGGAGTGTTTATAACAGTTTACTACTAAAAATAAATATCTTCTTATTTTATTTTAGTACTATATACAAATAAGGATTTTGTTATCTTTTTAGTAAATTGTAAACAATTGTGATTTTCATATTAATAACCCTTTAAATCAAAGATGTGAATAACAAAAAAAAACATTTCAATAAATATGGTAGACATTAGTAACTTTTTGAATATTAACTGGTATCCCCAACTTTGACTTTTTAAACTTTCTAAATACCAACATAAATGGCGCCGTTTATTATTTATACAAATTATTTTGAAAATCAGCTAAAATGGTCAAAACGTGTTGCATAAAGGATTGTCGGAGTGAAAGCTATCTTGGTTGTGGAATATCGTTTCACAGGTAAGCCAAAATTATACAATTTTATGTACATTTTCCGATAAAATTACAAAACAAGCTCGGTAGGGTGACTATGATGTCGGCACGTTGTGAGTCGATTTTACAGGATTCTTATTAGTTAGGGAAAGTAAGAGTAAAATATTCTGAATATTTTTATTGGCATGTTTATTGTTTCACTTACTTGTATGACGTAGGAAGATGCTTGCTGAAATATATTTCGATAGGTACATTACAGACACATATTTAAACATGGTACTGTATACCTAGGTTGTTCCCAATATATAACGTGGCACGATTATTTTCGAGATTATTCGCAGGTAAGTATTTGTATTACGACTCTTCGTATTCCACAAGACCGTATAATAATAATCCAGTCATTGAATTGAAATGGACAGATTGTATAACATTTTTGATTATTTGGGAAATAATTTATAATAGCCGGTTTTTTTAACGTAACGGATATCTAATAATCTAGTATTGTGTTGGCAACAAAATATCGTTACATGCTAATCGTCACAAATATGTAGGTACAGTACACACATGTTAAGTACAAACGTTTTTCTTGTAAGGTTTTTATGGTTTTATGTTTTTTTTGTCGTTTAAAATAGGTCAAGACCAGTTTATACCTATTACAATTTGTTTCTAACGAAATAAAATGACACATTTATCATCCTTACAATTCGTAGACTTAACGGTTTTACGTGAATAAGTTTTCTTCGGTTTCCCTTTTAACAGATAGAAGACAAATAACCGTAAATTTAAAAAATCGAGTGAGTTTAGTTTTTTTACTTTTTACCTACTTCCGGAAGAAAAGTTTGTAGGACTTTGCATATATTATCTATAAATATTGAGAAAATCAGGCTATTATAATTTAATGTCTGTCGAATCGAAACCGTATTCTTCCTTCCTTAAGTGTATGAATAATTCTGGCTACGAGATTATGTCTGTGCTAGTACTCACCGTTAGCAAGATGAGAACAATCGGAAAAAAAATACCTGAGCGACTCTCCGAGACAGCGGCATGTTCAACAAATGTCGATTGTACCGTCCTAATAGGCTGGACGACAAAAAAATCTAATTTGTCCGTCTGTTAGATTATTGAAAAGTACGATACGTATTTTTTCTTTTGTTAATCAAATGAAAAATGACGGAAATACATGGCTTTAAAGTTTCGCGTGACGTCACACTCTAAGGTGACGTCACCAGCCCCCACCACGGAACTTTGACGCTCTTCATAGTCTTCATATTCGTCAATTTTAGTTATCTTGAAAAAGGAAAAAATACGTGTCTAATAATGTTTGATAATCTTTCTGACGGACTAATTAGAATAATAGTTTTTCAACCTAGTCATCATCCCTATTAATTACTGTTTGTAAATACTGTCACCCTACCCAAGCTATTTAAGACATTTTAAGAGACCTTTTTACTCACCCAAACTACATGACAAAGCTCAAATAGCCTCTCGTTCGAGCTTCTCGCCCGAGGCTCTCGGACGAGCGTGTAGTAGGTTGCATTCGCCCGCGTTCGAAACATTCGGCCGAGAGCCCGAGCATGGGGAGGCACCATCCCGAACATACAAGAGCGGTAGAGAGAAGAAGTGGTTCATGGTAACCCTCCAGGTTAAATGGGTATTACACGTGGCAATAATTGTGTCCCGATTTTCAGTCTCGCACCGTGTAATAGACAAAAGAGAAATTAGCGCATCGAGAGAAGGTAGGAGGGGCAACCTACCGTCGATAATAGGGAACCGATGATTGCCCCATGCGATACCCGTTTTAGACGGACGATAATTAGGTAAAAATCCATGACGATGAGGGGCCCGTCCAGGTGGAACCATAGAGTACGGGGGAAATTGGCCAATAATGGTCTTGGATTTTTACATATTATCGTCCGCCTAACCACTCCCAATATGATGCTCTCTAACGATCTGGAAATACGATAAACACGACGATACTAGATCGTGAATTCGTGATGAATATGATGACTTAAAAAAATGTCTTTATCGTTAAGTATATATCGTCGATCCAGATCGTTCGCGTAACCGCTGCCAACCTAATATCCCACGTACTTATGACTTATAGTCACCCTAATTAGAAAGAGATGCAACGGTACCGTAGTACTATCTCATGTGGACACACTTTTGCAGTCGCATTGCTCCATCCAGATATGTTCAAGTCCGTGATAGAAAGTGACAGACCGTTAATAGGTTTCGCCCGCTGTCACTGCGACCATTCTTCATCCGCGGCATGGAAAACCCCATCACGATATCACGTTTTCCAAGAAATTCAAAAGTTATCTGGCTCACGTTTGTAGGTAATGAAAAATAGTTTGTTATACTTATCACGTTTTTGTTTCGTGACACTTAAATTTACTCGATAGTTCTATGTTCAAGTGTATTTTTTTATAAAAATGTGAACATTAAAGCCTAAAAATACAAAGCGTAAAAAAAATAAGCAAAATGTTCGTTCCTGTTTAGCTGGAATCATTAATTAAATGGGTCGCATTAATAAGGAAGAGTGATGATAGGTAACTACGCTACGCTACGGAGCGTGAACGATTGGCATCTTATCTTGTCTACGCACCCAGGCAGGGACCGGAAAACCCCTCTTTAGGCTTAAGCCTATCGAGTTGGTTACCTAATCATATCTGTTACACAATGATACTGTAACAGCAACATTCAGTAACCGAATACAAACGGTAAGCGAAATGTTGCTGTAACACTAACCATTAACCCGGTTAACTGCAAAACCCAATCCCGATAGGGTTTTTGTTTGGGGTTTTCTTTAGGTTACTGTTAACCTTATTATAACAAACGAGTATACTCTTTACATATAAGTAAATTAGATTCAATATCTAATAACAGTAGAGGCTGGCATCGGCAAAGACAATTCCGTGTCAACAGTGAACGATAGAAATGTCGTAAGGGACACATAAAAACCTCTTACTTAGGACATTTGTATCTTGCACTGTTTTTTTGGGTCCAACAGGTAGAATAACCCAGGTTTGTTTCATAGTTGTCACTTCAATCAATTTTGAACCATAAGCCGTTACGCTAGAGTCGTATTAATAATAACAAGCGGTTTCTACGTCTTACACTTTCAAATTAAAGCGAAGACGCAACGGTACGTGTTTTTAATTTCTTATTTTTCTTCAAATACACAACAACCCGTTAGATTGAACTACGAGTAGCTTATTTCATTAAATAAAATGTCATACCTTACAACTTCAATTCACGTAATAATAAATAAATATACGTCATGCCACGCTCTATTGGGATCGATCTATCATCACGGACAGGACTATTGTAGCCAATAAGCCTGACATCGTGCTGGTAGATCGATCGCAGCGCCGGGCCGTGCTCGTCGACGTCACCATCCCCCATGACGAGAATCTCGTGAAAACCGAGAAGGACAAGTCCAGTAAGTACCTAGACTTGGCTCACGAAATAACCGCCATGTGGGATGTTGACTCGACGATCATTGTTCCGATAGTCGTTTCAGCGAACGGTCTCATAGCGAAGAGTCTCGACCAACATCTTGAGAGACTCTCGCTAGGTGGATGGATCAAGGGTCAGATACAGAAGGCAGTAATCCTGGACACAGCGCGTATAGTCCGGCGGTTCCTTTCTCTGCGGCCCTAACCACCGGCAACCTGGGCCCTGCCCCGTTGCCGGCGGCACTCTAGGTTAGGTTTTTATAATATGTTTATATGTATTTTGTATTGTTTTTGTATGTGTTTTTGTATTTTACTTTTATAATCATATTATATAGCCTAACCTAAGATAAAAAATAAATAAAGTGAATAATAAATATACTTCTATCAATTCCGTGAATTTTTTAAGATTTCGAAAATTAAAAGTGTAGTACCAAACAAAATTGCAATAAATGAAACTGCAACATCATTACGTTTGCTTGCATGTTGTGATTTAAAGTTATTCGTAGTGTTTATTTTGACGGATTTAACTTGTTCAACGAATTTAGTGAATATCTCTTACGAGTCTTACGACTAACGTCGGTAGGTGATATTTTGTTAAGTTATTTAATCAAAACATTCAAAACCATTGTAGTAGGAACGAATAGGAATAAATCGTCTAATACTGCACGTGCAATGATAATTAAACAACTTAGGTAGCCAAGTTTACAAGTCGGGCTCGCGTGTAATTTAGATCCGAGTATCCGTGGTACTCGTAGAAACAGATCTTAAATACACGCGGACCTAACCCATCCTTGGCCGTTACCATAACGTTTTAGGGCATTTTCAAAAATAGGGTACCATTTTCATATTTTTTTTCATATAGGAAGTTTTGGGTTTTTTGTAACCAGTATCACGAGTACTATTGGAAACAAGAAAAATAGTGTCCCGCTTTTTTTGTCAGCTTTGTAACGCATTTTTTTCATACATTTCGTATGGGCCGTTACAAACCTGACAATTTTTTTTTTTATGGAGGATAAAAAATATATTATACCGGCCTAAGCCGCAACGGCCGACATTTCAGATGTAATGCAGCAGAAATGCAACGGCCGACCGGATATAGGATACTCAGATTATTTGGATATATTTTAACAAAATTGAGGACCCATCTTCATTAAAAGGGTGCACTTTTTTCTGAAAATGCCCTTTAACGCAATTCAGTTAAGGTTCAGGTTCAGGTAAGGGACCTGTGCTCAGTTGTATGGCAGCGACTCAGTTTAGGCCCTAAACTGAATCACGTTAAGACGTCATGGTAAGGCCCCTTGGCGTGTAAAGTAACAGTGCATGATAATTAAAATAAAGAGTAGGGATACAAACAAAAAATTAGACCGTACATATTATGATCAATGTGAACAACAATCAAAATACAAAATATTCAGCAAAAACAATTCTACAACGATAGTAAAAAATAATATCACACTTTTGTCTTAAATCTTAAATCTTCATAATAGGTAGGTCTTCCCATCACGGAACAATTGTGTTCCGGACCTTTGGGAGGCGTACGCGGAGCCGAAGCCAACACGCTGAGACCCTTTCGACAATTTAATGAAATGTAAGGGGTACACCGAGCGAATGATGCACCTGCCCGAGTTATGGGATGCACGCAGAGGCAGCACCGCCAGGGTGTATAGACTATTGAGATTTAATGGAAACTAAAATATACTGGACTATTAGGTGAAGGTGGTTGACTAAATACTGTATTATAGAGAATAAAATCGGACGTCTGCCTAACAAAATGGTAATAAATTTAATTTACGGCAAACGGTGACTCGCCCACATAAGATGGGCCCCCACAAAAAGCGACATCTAAGAGAGCTCGAGAGCAACACCAGTATGAGGGTTGGGGGTAGAGAGGTGTCACTAAACTTTGAACATATAGCCAACTCGCCACTTAAGTTTCCACATCTAGTAGGTAGGTAATTATTAGGATTAGCTTTTGGAGCCGACGTGCTCATATTAACAAAGGCTCGTTTATAAAACAAAAAAATGGCTTTGCACGTGCAGACTACGGATAGGTATTAGTTGTTGGTAAGGGTATCGTTATAAAAATTATGGCAATTTAAAATGATAATATTGCAAGCAGCTCTAAAATTCCTGCTTCAAAAACTTTACTTGCATTGTTTTTACTAATTACTCTCATGAGACAATGACATTTAAGTGCACAAAGATGAATACCGACCGAGTGCAGGCTTATTGTTATTGCCCTTATCGGTTCCACATAAACAATGAATCTCGGCAATGTCTAAGCCGCGATGTGTTATATTATCTTGGTCTGGTATTTTACATTAATATTCTTACAATTTACGTAATCCAGTCAAATTATTATTACACATATTTTGAGTTGATACTTTGTATCCCGATACCTATACCTACTATTTGGTGTCACGGTAAACACTTCCGCTTTTCTATGTTTTCTGTGTGTATGTACACGAATGCATAGAATGAGCAGAAATCTAGATCCTGGATGGCTTTATGGATCTAGGGTGCCATGAAACATTGCTATTAAAGTAATATAAATAGTTAAATACGGTATAAGAGGGCAAGCGTACTGTTGGCTAGAAAGCTATCTCAATGGACAGCGACAATGTGTAGAAGTTACAAAAATAGTCAAAAACCTTAACAAAACGTATAATTCGCCGTTCATCATTAACACATGCGGCGTGCCATTGGGTAGTATACTAGGGCCGTATTTGTTTTTACTTTACATCACCGATTTACCTGGCACCACACAAAATGACACTATACTATTTGCAGAGGACACAACCATAGTAATTAAAGAAAATACAGATGGTTCTCTAAGAAATATTATTACATGTACATTAACAAATGTAACAAATTGGTTAGAAAAGAATAATCTCAAAGTTAACTTAACCAAAACACAACTGGTTTAATTTCAAACTTATAATAGCAAATCAATTAGATTATCTGCCGATTGTAATGGCGTAAGTACAACTTAATGAAACGGAAAGTACAGTTTTTCTAGGAATTAAGAATGATAAGTTTTGTAATTGGAAAGCCCATATTAATACCCTTTGTAATAAGCTACATCTATTTAATTATATTTTGTACCGTCTGCGAGCAACCGTCTCTGAGGCGGCAGCAACGGCAGCCTATAACGGTTATGTATCGTCGCAAATCTGTTACGGAATAATAATATGGGGCAACTCATCAGATGCTGATAAGGTTTTCTTAGCCCAAAGAAAGTGTTTAAGATCTTTGTGTGGAGCATATTACCTAGATAGTTGCAAGCCATTATTTAAAAAAGTGTACTACCCTTGCCATCCTTATATGTATTTGTTATGTTATTCGTAAAACATAATATAGAATTGTTTAAAATGAAAGAAAGGGAAAAACGATATAAACACGATCTAAATACCGACACATCAGACATTAACACTATTTCAAAAAAATTGTAACTCTATGGCCATCAAATTATATTATAATTATTCTTCCTGTACATATGAGAGTTCTTAAAGGAAATAAAATCAGTAGAAAACTCTTGTTCATTGTTAGATTTTGTATATAATTAGATATTGTTATTATAATTTTAGTATTATAAATTTACGAAAACGGGGCTTAATCGTGTATAAACTTTAAAAACAAACCTCCGACGTTTCAAGGGCGACATTGCCCCCGTGGTCCCGGAGAAAGACTGTAATTTTAGTAGTATTTCCGTGAATATATACCTACTTAAAAAAGTTATACCCAGAGTATCTCGAGATGCGATATTGTAATGTAATAAAATAAATTATAGATGTTTAATTACTCATTTACTGTCGGTAAATTTTCAAATTAATTGAAACACATTACAGAAGCGTCTTGTAAATGTCGTTGTCACACACGATACCGGTTTTCTGCTCTGTTTGGAACATGCCATTAGGCCACGTGTAATTAAGACACGACTCGTGTACACGGAGCCACGTGTCAGCGTGTACTCTTGTAATCGGGAGCCCTAATCTCAAACTCGTACGATTATACAAATTTTGCTCATTACTACGATAATACGAGATACGAAAAAATAATATAATAATAAGTGTCCAATATCAAAGTATGTCATAATCATTTGGAGCACCGCTTGCTGCACTTGCTTACAATTAACTCAAATACATACTTTTGTTTTGCCAATGGTAGCAAATAGCGGTCTCAAGTGAAAACACGTCAGACGTCAGCGTGCGTAGCCAAGATGCCAATCGCTCACACTTAATAATGTATCGTAGCTACCTCTCTCTATCTCTCTTTCTTATTAGCGTGACAATGACAGTTGCATTTCATTAGCGAGTGAGCGTGAGCGGTTGGCATCTTGGCTACGCACCTAGGTAAGAAAAGAAACTAATTGCCGGCAAAATCGTATTAAGATTGGTAATAAACAAGACTTTTATTGTCGCATTATCACTCTTGACGCATATGTGAGAAATTAAGGAAAGATAAAAACTATTCACCGTTTTATAGTGTAAACATTTTAAAATCACGATTTCCACTTGAAACTTATCTGCTATGAATAGCATTGTAGTGTCTTTTGTTAAACCCAATCTCTAATTACCTGCAGAAAATGAAATGCAGTAATACAAAAACCTGTAATATAAAATACAAATTTATTGTCTTAAGAATAAGGGTCAAATTGGAATAGGACGCATTTCACATAAAACCTTTTAGAAATGAAATATGATCTGACCACCTGGGGCCAATTGTATAATTTATTTTGTAACTTATAATATTAGCGGAACTCTCTTTCTAATAAAAGGGATTGAAAAGAGACTTCCGCTAATATTACGAGTACAAGCTACAACTGATTATGCAATAGGCCTCCGGTAGCGTGTTTTGCAAGTCTTAGTTAGAGGGTGGTATTTATTATATTATTTTTGCTCTAGTTGAGTAGTGTATGAACTAAGCAGGGATTAAAAATTCAAGAATCCAAATGCATTAAAAATCCAAAAAGTAGGCCAGTTGTCGATTGTAAGAAATATCGGGAATAGAATACAGTGTAGCTAACGTTGCCGGTACTTGGTAGCGACTGAAGCTTGCACAATATCCTCAAATCGATAAGAAATCTGTCCCCACTTTTTTTAATATCTACCTACGTAAGTTGCAAAATTTAACACAATAATCAAATCAAATTTTTAATTATGAAAAATAAACAGACACCTGGTTGACCGCGCCTCGGTTCTTAATTTCAAAAGGTTATACGTTGAGTGCATGCTATGACAATTTGAACTTTATTGCCAAAGGAATACTGTTGTTATTAATAAAATATCTCTTGTTCTTTATGGTACTATTTCGTGCAGGTAATTAGCTGTTGGTTTTACAAAGGACAACAATGTCGAGATTTTAAAAAGCTTTAACTTTACCGACAGCCGTCACAAGATGTACTCACAAAATAGCACTAAGCTGAAGTTTATCGCTTCGTAATCTGAGACTAATAGTTATGTTTTGTTTTTAAATAATATCAGAATAATTGCGCTAAGTTACCCATGTATGATGATTATTTACGACTCTACCTATATTTGACTGATTAACTACAAGAAACATAAATAGACTTGAGCATAGTAGAAACAAACGCTCACGCCGCTTTCATTTCTTTGTATGATAATAAAAATGTTAGGCTAGCCTAAATATAGTAAGGAAATAAAGAAACGATGCCACACTAAGAGCAAAACAAACCTGGTTCCACAGCGAGCGACAACGTCCTAACTCCTAGCCATGGTCATTCAATATTAAGTCTAATTCCTGGGCGTATAAAGATTACTTTCGTTTGAACTGTTCAAAACAGAATAAAACACTAACAGAATTCATTGCTGTTAGTTACTGGTTAGAGGTTAATTGGGGTTAACTGGACCGATAAGGTTTCCGAATGATTAAGGTTTCCGTATCATGAGTTAACCGAATTGGAGGTGTTTTGAAAACAACCTTTAAAATAACCTTATGAAAAACCCGGGTTATGGTAACCGGTTCCGGTCCCTGCACCCAGGTCCGTTAAAACCAGGAAATGTACATCTTTAACACGTTCATTGCGGCAGTCCATTTCGTTCACTTTACGTTGCTCCTGTATCAGGTACATTAGACCTGTTTCTTAACTATTCATTGTAGCGTCATAGGGTCGTAAAGACCTGTTCGAGATGCATATATTTTAGAGCAATCAACTGGCTAGTAGTAATCATATGTGTCTGTTTTTTTATCGTAACATACTTTCGACGAAAGTCTTTACATAATACTTAAGCCGTTTCTAAATCAAGATATCAGAAGACTATTAAATGTGATAAATAATCTGTCAGATCCTTTCGACCCCATGTTCGTTCTCAATGATTAACTTATCGATAAATGATTAGGGTTGTGAAAACAAAATATCGATGAACTTTATGGGTATTTTATTTAAGACATAAAGAGTTATTTTAAAAAACAAATCAATGTTACGCAGTCGATATAAAAAAGGCATACTTTCGTTACTCGGTGGTCTAGTATCAGTATCTTCATTATTTCTTGGACGTTTGACGTTATTTTCAACATCCCCAGTGGACATTAATAGAATTCGTCTGGACCGCCTCATGATGTAACGCAATCACAGTCAAACCACAAAACAATTTTTGTACTTTATTCACGCGCGCGCACATTCAGTAACTAGTCTATCGAATGTTGTTTACACAGACTGCACTTCAGGGCTGCACTAGATAAACTAATCATAAGTCTAGTGCGGCTATCAGGTTATCGGGTATCAGGTCGAAAATATCTTATACCCGCACTAGGTGAAAAAAATTCCTTCGCCGGCGGTATGAGATACAAATGACCCGATAGGCTTTTATTATACCGATGTAAAATATCCAGAGAGACAATTCTAAATATATATTTGTCTCGTTCCTACTCCTTTGGAAATAGAAGCTACCTGTCCCGTACCAGCGGTAGGAAAAGTACTTTAAGTTCCGCCCCGCGGGATAGTTCATCATCGGATCTTATAGACCTGATACCGCAATGAACGTGTTAAAAGTCGACTGGCGGCGTACCAGAACTACCACATATGGTACATAGATACCAGGCGGACAGTGCTCCTGAAGAGTTTACTAAAGGCGCATATTACTGCTCAATAAATAAAATTCTGCGCTGACTTTTGAATGCAGTACCTACTGAGTTTAGCTATGAAGCCTCATTAACACGATAAAACGATATTACTTAGGCCTAGGCACGACTTAGAGTCTAACTTTATGAGCATCACAAGTGGAAAAGATTTAGATCACCGTATCCGGATCCGGGTGTGCATCCGTCTCGTTCGCACAGCTAACGTTTGATTAAATAAAGAAAAATGCTTATACGGCGATTAATGGCCCATGACCATGGGATTTTGTGCTATCAGGAATTTCATGCCAAATATTTTACTTGGCAGTTATACCATAATTTTAGGGTTCCGTAAGAACATGGTAAAAAAGGATCACAAAGGAAGCTAACCCAGACGCATACAAAGTATTTTTTTTTACCTATACCACCTCCTTACATCACAAACACAATAAGACTATTAAATAATATTTAAAACGGGTCACTCTAGTAATTTAGTCGATTTTCGCTCGACATGTTTCGTTCTTTACGAAGAACGTCATCAGGAGCGACCACCCGCGACAGAGGCAAGTCGTACACTGCGGGCTAATGCCCTATCTGCTCTGGTACTTGCAGCTGGCGGTGGTAGCGGCGCGGGGGGGCGACACGGCGGACGATCTACCCTCGTTCTCATTATCGCTTTCGCGAACCGGGTTGCAAACAACACTCACTACGTCACTCGCTAAGGGCACGTTCACACAGTCCGGTCCACTGACGCGGTACCCAAAACCGTTTTCCAACTGGGGGGCACTGACCAACCACAATCACGGTTAAGTTCGGATGACGACTTATTTCAATAGCCTCCCGTATTTTCCGCTGAACAACGAATTTTTACCCTTGTTACCCTATCAAACCTAATATAATGCGTCGAATCCGAGTCCAATACGTGTTCCGTTACCGCAGAACCACGGCCATCTCGGTTTTTCATACTGCGTATGTGTTCCGTGAGTCTCGTAGAAATATTCCGGCCTGTCTCTCCAATATAATTCTTTCCACAAGAACACGGAATCATATACACCCCAGGACCATTTAAGGGCTCCTTGTCCTTCGGCGAACGCAACCATTGTCTCAGCTGAGTGTTTGGACGGAAAATCGTCTTGATGCAATATCTACGGCGTAACAAGTGTCCGATTTTATCCGTAGTTACGTGCGAGTCGGACATAACCGCTGGGTTTCTCCTTTCTCCGAATAGGATCCATAACAGATTTTCCATAGAAAAAACTACCTCTACAAGTACACGTCATAATATTATTTTCCAGGAAATCTCTTACAAAGTTTACTGTCTAAATCTGGGTGTATGCGCATCGTTATTGAAATTCCAACGAACACATAGCCCTATTTATAGCCGTTTAGTCACGAACTCGTTGCAAAAATACCGACTTTGCGGTATAAATAGCGGACATTAGCAAATGATTCACTAAGGAAGGCATCCCGAGGTGCGTAGGAATAGGGCTCGGACTACAGTAATAACCACAGACATGTAATAGTCTGAACGTGGCCAGATTGGCATTAATGAATAACTTAGACTAATATAAAGTCACTTAAGGTTATTTTGGATCAGCATTATACCTAAATGTTGATAATTTAGGTATTAATGTTATTTATTTTTCGTTGTGAAAATTATTGTTGACAACAGCGATAAAGTGTGGGAAATTACCAGTACCTAGCTAAAATAAAAACTTTTATACAAAAAATAAACACCAACTTCATAAAGTGAAAAATAAAATGTATTCATTTGTATTTGCTGTAAGGTTCGATCGAAAAGGATGAGTAATCAAACAGATGGAGGTGACACCACATAGCGCTACCAACTGATGCGTTTGAAGTTGGTGCCAAACTAAACGCTATTCAATGCAGAATCGGTTAAGAATGCATATTATCCCAGTTTTTTTATACAATACAATACAATACAATAACTCTTTATTGCACCTCAAAACAACAAAAATAACACAAACTGGTATAGATTACACATGAAAAAGAGGCAAACAACAGGCGGTCTTAGGCGGTTTTTATTTTCTACAGTTTGTTTCATAAAATTATCTAGCTACATATTATTATAGCCATTCATTTTGGTAGTACCTATGTCAAAGTTCTAACAGTAGCCCAATCAAATTCTTGCAGTTCTTTTTATGTTAGGGTTGCAGTATTTACTTAACGTTGCTTTAAAAATGTAACAAATAATATACGGAGTTACTTTCACATTTATAGTGTGATAACATTGAATGCAAGCATGCATGGCATTAACAGCGCCATTCGCCATATCATATTAACCCCAGGCGAAGGCATATATTCCTCCCACATCTTATATCGGTTACCTACAAAATATTTTGTCAATCCCTGAAAATAGTATTTTATGATCTTCATTCACAACAACCTTCTAAATCGCGTAATATATCTTTAGCCGCCGTTTAAATTCACTTGAACTCTAATTTCAGTAAACTACGGAGAAATTCGAACACTTTCCTTAATTTGTATGAAACAGAAATAAATAGGTCGTACAATTTTTTGATATCTTGTAGATTTTGAGTGTTGAAAAGTAATGTAATCGTAAACATTGCTAAATATTCATGCATTTATTGTGTATGAGCAGAATAGGCTATATGCACTAGAAATAGATAAGGCTTATATTTTTTTCTCAGAAACTATGTTGGTTCAGCATTATATCCCTATCAAAATTTCTTAATTTAATTTAATTTCAGCTGTGAAAATAATTATTGAAAAGTGCAAAAAAATGTGTGAAATTACAAACGGTTAAAACGCTGTGACGTCGAGTGTGACGTCATTGGATAGTGGTGTCTGTACACCAAGCCAAGAACGCGAATGAACAGAGAGCCGCTGTATGTAATCTCGCGTCTCGGTTTCTCAAATGTTTGGTGTACAGCCGGCACAGAAGCACTAGTATCCAGATCATTAAAAAAAAAGCATGCGAATCGTGAATCGTCTGTGTCAAATTGTATACATGTTCTCGTATGGAATTTCCTTCATAAGATATCTAGTGTTTCTCGTTCTGCTACTCATATTTTTGCATTTTGGCACAATCCAATACATATCCCATCTTTAAAGCGGTTTTATGACTTGTATGTCGTTTTCCATTGTAAATGTAAACACAATCGGCTGAACAATACAAGACTAATTAAATAATAAACATTTTTTAGGTTATGTTGGGCCGATCAAACACGTTCATAAATCATAATCTTAATTCACATCAATTGATCTGAGAAATTTATTATATCTGAAAAAATCAGGATACGTGTGAGCAATATCTAAATTGTACGTAATTTTATGCATTATTAATTCACAATATGAATTACAATTATGCATCGTAATCTGCATGCCTACCACGAACATCGAAAATTGGCATTGACGGGAAACCTCTTTGTCACTCTAATGTGCAAGTGTGACAGAGACGGAGGTATAAATTCGCAATCGTTCGATTTTCGTGGTATAGGTGGTATAGGTGATTCAGACTGTGTGCCGGCCTTAGATGAGAAATGACGTCACGGCTCAGCTTGACGGAATGGCGGGCGTTTCAAACGCCCGTTTTTATTTGGAGTTTTTGAAAGAAGATTTATCTACTAAATTTTAGTTATTATGCGCTGAAATTTATTTTACAGTATTTTTATGATAAAAGCTATCATCCAACAGTATTTAAAAAAATAGTGAATATTCCCTATTAGGATGTGGGTTGATATTATCCCATGGCCTTATTAGAGTTTAACTGTGCGGGAGCTATTCTTCCCATGGCCCGGTAAATTGTCTTGTCATATCATAAAAACTCACGTAAGTAATAAAACTGTTTTTGTGTTTAACCTAGAGCGAATTCATGTACCTAGCTATAAAATCTTCGTGTTTTGCTTAAAATTAGTAAAGTGTTCGGATTTGTAAACAATCCACTAAAATCACTGGTCTAGTGGATACGGCCAAAGATACATTATTGGATTTTGAAGCGTGCCGTGCATGAAGATCATAAAATAATGTTTTCAGTGATTGATATAATGTTTCGTAGTAGATCTGGAGTTAAACCATGGACTATAATAAGTAGATAACCGATATAAGATGTTGGAGGGATATACCCCTTCGCCTTATAAAGACAATAATAAGACAAAATCGAATATGACAGTTAATTACTTAGACAGGCGATGGGATAACCGTAACCCACATTTTTATTTCTGGTTTAAAGGAACATCTCCGACTTTCGTGAATACATTTTTTACAAGGCGTTTAATACGGTTGTAACAGTATATACAGTACGTATGAAGACATGCTAGTTCTTAGGGGCCTGGTAAAGGGTTAACTATTATTCAGAGAGAACGGTGTTTTTTTTTATGCTATAGGTGGCAAACGAGCAAACGAATCGCCTGATGGTAAGCGATTAACGTCGTCCATGGACACCCGCAACACCAGAGGTGTCGTAAGTGCGTTGCCGGCCTTTAAGGTGGGAGTAGGCTCTTTTCTTGAAGGTTTGAAGGTCGTATCGGTCCGGAAACACCGCTGGCGACAGTTCGTTCCACAGTTTAGCTGTGCGAGGCAGGAAGTTTCGGGAAAAGCGCACAGTTGAGGACTGCCAACTATCTAAATGGTGAGAGTGGAAATAGTGTCGCGTAGGGCGATGGCGGAAAGAAGCGGCAGGGATTAATCCGAACAATTCCTCGGAACACTCCCCATAATACATGCGATAGAAAATGCAGAGTGAGGCCACATCTCTACGCAGCGCCAAGGTGTGGCGGCGGTGGTGGTGTGGCAAGCGGTGTGGTTTATTATTGACCAGTAATGTGTTTATTTGGCTTGGCATCGACTTCAAACGTATCAGTTGCTATGCAAATAAAAATGAATAAGTATATTTTATTTTTCACTTTTTGAAGTCGGTTTTATTTTTGGGTAAAAAGATTTTATGTTTCTATATTTAGTTAGTAAATAGGTACTTACTAGTGTGAGTAACGCAGACGCAGTACTACTAATAAACAAAAAAGAATTAGTCAAATCAGACGGCGGAACTTGAAATTATCAGCTTAAGTATGTGAAGTTCCACATGCTAGCCCTGGTCTTCATCATCAATTATACTTCTCCAAATGTATGGTTTCCGGAAGAAAATGCTTAGGTTACTTAAGAAAACACCAATATCGACATAGGTATATGTGCCTTTGAAAGTTAAGGAGTTTCCTAAATTCCTCATGGATCCCATCATCCGATCAGCACCAAATTCTTATGGGTCAATCTGGAAGGTAACTCCTTTCGAACAAAAAAAAGGATTGCGCAAATTGGACGACGGAGCTCGGAATTATCGGCGTATGTAGGTCTCTGTCTGAAGTTGCACATGCCATTCCTGGTCTCCATCATCAAGTCTACCTTACAACAAATTGCTTAATTTACTAAGAGTGCTATCACAAAATCCGCCCGCTCGCATTTCAATATTATTACCGCCAGTTGCGCTCCGAACGCGCATCTGTGTGCGGACACACACACTACAATCAGGTATACAAACTTATTATCGCCATGCTCTTCGAACGGCATAGCAGGTGCGGTTAGTGCGAACGGGAGCGAGCATTCATTGATTGTAAGCACCGTCGCGAGGCTAATGGCGTCGCGACGCTTGACGCGCGGACCAAACATTATTGATACTTGCGCCAGAACATCAACTATTACTTGGCGTACGTGGTGTTAGAAAATGTACGAGTAATTTGTATATTTGTTTTGTGTTTATCATAAGATTAAAAATAGTTTTATTCAAACGTCAAATGTCTCTAAATAGTATCCGAAGTTATTTTGGAATAGGATTTTGTTTTCTGCCTCCGGATCCAATTCATTGTGTTCAAGAGAGTGTTAGAAAGTGAGATGCCTGAAAGTACCATACCGTAATTTTGTAATGTCATTGCTTTACATTGTCAATGTGTTCCAATTTGTGCCGTGTTGGCTTTAGCTGTAAGGTGCAATTTGTTATTTAATAATAATAAATAAATTGTTTTCATATTCATACATATATTGGTACATTTCTAAGCATACCTAACTACTAAAAAGTTTTTTTTTTTCAAAATTTAAACTCAATCTGAATTCTATTTTGGGGTGGTGATATTATATTGAAGGTTACAAAGCCGATAAGATGAAAAAAGGGACGTGTAATTAAATAATTTTATTTAAACGTTTTGTAATTTTAACTGAAATCCGGAGGCATATTTTGGGCGTTTTTATTATTTGTTGTAAAAAAATCATTTTTTGAAAATATGAAAAGTTTTAATTGTTTTCTATTCAGAATCGCGAGCTCTTTCAATCGCAGTAGGAGAAAAAAAGTGTTCCAAGATTTGTTTTCCATTTCGCCACCATCATTTCATAGATTCAGTATGGCGGTAGCACATTAGAAAGTTTGAAAAATGTATGGAAAATTTAGGACACTTTTTTTCTCCTACTAGGATTGAAAGAGCTGCGATTCTGAGTAGAATAAATATAAAAATTTCTAATTTAGCAAAAAGTGATTTTTGTACAACAAAAAATAAAAATGCCGTTTTTTGAGTTCCATTTTTTTGTCAAATATCTACTTGTGGCACATCATCTGATAGGTCCTTAGAAATAAGTTAAAGGTCTCTTGTACAAAAAATTGGTTGATCCAGTATCGGGAGGTCCAAAAAATCGGCCAAGATCGAGTCGGACTTGCCCACCGAGGGCTCCGCACAAAAGTGGCATGGAACTCTCAGTGTACGGCAGTTTCAGATTTGGATTGCGTTGATGTAGAAGTTTGGTTTTTTTGCAGCTTCAAGGGACCGCAGACCTGTGTATATTATGGTATTAATTTTAACTTGCAACCTTTACTCGTTCCCGAGATAAAGGGTCTGGACAGACAGACGGGCGGACGGACGGACGGACGGACGGATAACAAAGTGATCCTATAAGGGTTCCGTTTTTTCCTTTTGAAGTACGGAACCCTAAAAATGTGAAATCTTTAGGAAGTTAAGATATAAGACAACCTTACCACGAAACTTATTTTGAACGAATTTGTTCAAAATAAGTTTCGTGGTAAGGTTGTCTAGCCGTTTTTGCCAAAAACTATTAATTGCTAACATACAGTTAAGTCCCTTGATATTTTGAAGACACTTATGCCTTTTTGCTTGCACAATATTTATGTCGTATAACGCTACAAAACCCTCAATTATGCTTGGTCCGACACGCTTTTGGCCGGTTTTATTCCGGATTTTGCTCATATAGCAATATGATTATCCCTGACTAGGGCGGTGGCACCAGTAATGGACAAGGAACCAGTAACGTACAGTCACTTATCATTATGAGGAAATAAGTTTCATGCATTTATTTTGTGTCAACCAATTGACAATCATATGACATTTGAATTAAGAATATAGTGTCCATCACTCCTGTCTGTCAGCTTAAAGTGTTCATAATGGGTACCGTCCACCCTAATACACCTAAAATTTCTCCATACTGTCCGTCTTAATAAACACTCTGTATTACTGAAAGTATCTAGAAGGGTTGGTTGCGGTACAATCACATTCGATAAAATCATTTCAAATTTTTATTTCAAACAGGTCTATAATATAGTCAAAAATGTAAAATGCTTATCTCAGTAGTTGGTCGCGGTTTATTCACTTTTCCAAACGCTTCCAGCACGTACTCGTGCAACAAAACAAGCAAATTGTACAGTCCACAGAGAACAACACAGGTCCTACCTCTACGAGCGCGCGCGCGGTACTGAGGACTAGGCTAGCGCGGATTGGATTTTATACACCATTTGAATATTTTAAAAAAAATACGGAATTTAAACAAAAAGTGATTTTTTCGATTTCAGCATGTTCTTAAAAGAATAAACTTTAATGTTGTATACAAATCATCCCAATATTTTGTCAAAATTACTGCGAAAATCCCTGCGTTTGCAGTGTATTTTTATCGAAAAATGTGCATATTCAAAGTCGAACTAGATAGGTATCTGTGTAAATTATTGGAAATATGAGGCCTATAAGTTAAATAAAACCATGTTGCAATATTATATCAACCTAGAAAAACATGTGTTTTCATGTATCATGTTAACAATAATCGAAGTCAAACTTCTGTCTCCGTGCGCTTTTCAGAAAACAACTGCCAATATTTGTATAGTAAAAGTTAAAACATTGAGTTTTACTCAAATTAGAAGCTTACAAGTTAAACACTAGGAAATAAGCTATCAAACATAGTTAACAACTTTAACAAACAGCTCACAGTTTCTTTGTATTTCAACGTCAAAAAACAGCTTTTGTTGCTTTTCCGTACAAACCGTATTGATGGCCTCTTAAGAAAACACCGAAATCACCATACATGTGCGGTTGAAAATTGAGGAATTCCTTTAATTCCTCATGGATCCCATCATCAGATCAGCACCAAATTTATATGCGGCCAAATTGAAGGTAACCTTTCAAACAAAAAAAACGGTAAAGTGCGAGTCTGACTCTCACACCGAGGGTTCCAAACAAAGGATACTCCTACCTCATTTATAACCTTCATCATCATCAATTTTTGACGCGAAACGAATTCAGCCATGCCTGAAAAACATTACCTATGAAAATATCTCAATGCACTTCAAACTTTTTTTTTGTGGTTTTATGCAGGTAATTTTAATATTTTTTGAATAAAGGTTAATCACTCCTTATTAACTTATTATTTGGTTCAGTGATCCAATAATAATTTAATAATCTTTGCCTCCGAAACGAGATAACGCCATCTGTCCCAATCCAGCGTGGTTTCCTGACATAAATCGGCATGAAGCTGACGCAGACCCCGTCCCCAACGTCGTTGCCGCAGCGGTACCTGGGACGCCCAAATACAACGGTCCGGTTGGTCGCTCTTTTTCTGTCTCACTACCTACGCCATTCACTATGAGATGGGACCAAATCTGAAATTGCGATCATGGAGCGTATTACAAAACATCGTAAATGTCAGGTTGACTGCCAATGATGTGGGCCAGGCTGGAGACGAGTACCCATCTTATTTTTAGTGCTCGTAGGAATATTATATACATAATTAAGTGTACTTATCTAGAAAAAGATTGTGAAACTTGTGTCTATTATTATCTCGGACAAAACTTCATAAGTTCATACCTTTAAATATCCAATACAATCTATTTTCGACCGTAACGTCTGAAAAATTAGGACTACATTTCAATGTTTTATCGTACGTAGGCGTGGCTGTGACGTGTGCCGATGCGTGCGCGGGCGTTGCGTCGTGTGACGTCACGTCATCTCATGAGAGTCATGAGGTCGTATTAATATGTCAGGTGCCGTCTAGCATATCAAAAGTCGTGTGACTTCATAGTTAGCGCGACTTGACATAATGGAGACGTGCCAGACACGGAAACACGTGTTTGTCTTGCCCTGTCAGTTTGAGAACACAATTGTGCATATCCAACTGGATAGTTATAATAATTATGATATCTCTGAAGTCGAAGAATATACCTTAGTTTCTTTTTTAATCAATCCAGGCGTCCTCAAGAAATCGGAAAACTTGCCTACATTAAAAAAACGGATCTATGTATTGAAATACCCAGGGGCTTATTACAAGTTTTACAAAGTTATTTTTTATTAAGAACGATTCACGCTCAACTTTTCTTAACGTTTTCAGGGTCTAGGGTAAAGCGCTAGTGACTAGCCGCCTTATATAAAAAAACCGGCCAAGTGCGAGTCGGATTCGCGTACCGAGGGTTCCGTATAAACTTTATGTTGGGTTGCAACACACCTTAAAGTAGAAATTTTATGTCGTCCACTTATATCGACATGTTGGGTCGTTTGTACACATGGAAGTTAGTAGGTATGCGAGTTTGTTTTACCTTGATATTTTTTATGACTTAAATTTTTTTTTTAAACTATAGTTATAAGACAGAACTCTCAGCAAGATATCACATAAATTTAAGAAAAAGAAAAAAAAAAGGTTAAATTTCAACTTTTGTTCATAAACTTCGGAGATAAAGGCGGGGAATGGTATTTTTTGTGAGTACATTATAATAATAAAAAATTGTTTTAATTGTTTAGGGGGGAATATTTACTTTAACATTTATTTTATTTTACTTTTATGTGTTTTTCTTATTATTGAAATAAAAAATGGTTTAAGAATGTGCTAATCTAGCCCTTTCAAATGATACCCCACATGACCCAGTAACTAAACTTTTAATTTTTGCCCCCTCTTTTATCGGGCATTTTTCATTGAAAATAAATTTAAATATGTGATAAATCTTCTCTCGGCTGCGTGAACTTTGTTTATTACTATTCCAAATTTCATCGAGATATTTAACGATGTGATAGACAGACAGACAGACTGAGTCGGACCATAAGAGTTCCTTTTTTACCATTTTGGTACGGAAGCCTAAAATCAATTCTGTGCCAACCAACCTATAAATAGAATTCATTTTAGTATAAGGAAAAAGTAAATAAATAAATACCAATACCGGCACAATACCAAAGTAATGGACATTGTCCATAGGTGTTGCAAGCTGAAGTGGCAGTGGGCCGGCCACGTCTGTCGCAGAACCGATGAGCGTTGGAGCAAAAGGGTTCTCGAATGGGCACGCCCCGGCAAACGTAGTGTGGGACGCCCTCCTGCCAGGTGGACCGATGACCTGAGAAAGGTAGCTGGTAGTGGTTGGATGAGGGTCACGAATGATCGTACTTTGTGGCGCACCCTCGGGGAGGCCTACGTCCAGCAGTGGACTGCAATAGGCTGATTGATGAAATAAATAAATAAATAAATCTTTGGTATACGATTTCAATTACTGACCACCCTTCAATTTATATCAAAATTAAAATTTTATAACAAAGTTCATTATATGGCCAGTTACTAGCGATTAACCCTATAGGAAGATATTCAGACGCCTGAAATTTATTTCCGCCAGCGAAATTAGTGAGGTCACTCGTGATTCGTTGCTGTAACATTTTCATAGGCGCTTAAAACTCATGATACCAGACAATTTTTCAACTGACTCGGGAGTAGCAAGAGTTACAATTAATTAACCCTTTCGCCGCCATTGACTTGATATCAAGTCAATACATTTCGTTCCCCTCACGCCACCCCTTCATATCAAGTATGAGTTTACCTATGTTTATCTGTTGCTTGGCAATGGTCGCACTTTATTACTTTTTTGACGTGGCGGCGAAAAGGTTAAGCCGGTCTTAACATTGGATCAAGATGTGCACGAGACCAGAATTTAAATTATGTATGTACTAAACTAAGCGCTACTTATGCCAATCAGGGTTAGCCGTTAACCCGGAGTTGGCGTTCAATTTCCATATAAAATAAACTCCTAACCTAACCCAGGGGTTAATTGTCTAGCCCCGGTTGGGGCCAGTGCATGAACTCCCTAAGACTTATGTAGTAATACACAACGTGCACTAATATGACTTAATAACATTTATTTGGAAATAAACTAAAATAAAATTACCGAACAAACAACAAAATTACACTGTCTCGCTTAAAAAAAATATATACACAATAGGCGGAGGCGTCCACACATTGGATCCGGATTCGCGAGATGGCCTAAGTACAGTCACCTGCAATAGTATATGACGCTTTGAAGGCCGCAAAAATATGTGACACGCTCTTATGGCGGTACAAACAAGAATGCGTCAGATTTTTTTGCAGCCTTCATATAGTCCTATACTATTGCAGGTGACTGTACATACCACCTCTCTCTCTCTACATCAGTGTGACAATCGCGTTATATATCAAGCATTTCCTCCATGCGTATCGAGAACGGCACGTCATGGACCGTGGTGAAGTTGACGGCGTTGGACCGGGCCACCACGTCAGACACGACTTGGTCTCGGTACTCCTGCCAGCGGCGGGCTGTCACGAACTCTTTGAACAGCTTCCGCTTTGTGGGGATCTATGGAACAAACATGCAGTGAGTAGGGTGCTACGTATCCTTCCTAGATTATTCTAGATTGGAGCGTAAAGGTATTTCAATAGCGTCCATGCCGTGGTAAGACCGGAAAGACGGCAGGCCTAATTGAATAAATGATATTACATACCCTGGGCCGCAGCATGCAGGAGACCGGCGTGAGCGTCACGATGCGCCGGTCACGCATGCGCTAATCGAAGCAAAACGTAGACCCGGAGTTGAAGATACTGCCGATATAGTTTCCACCCTTGGTAAGGCAAATTAAACTTCTTCTCGAGATAATTGCACGGGTGTTGGCGATGCTCCGCTGCGCAGGAGACCGGCGTGAGCGCCACGATAACCCAGATTTGATAACCTGCCTGTATACTTTCACACCATCTTCGGTAAACAAACGCACCTTCTTCTCGAGATAATGCTGCACTCGTGTCCAGATGTTGGCGGTGTTCCGCTGCAGCAGCCAGACCTTGGGCAGCAGCATGCAAGAGACCGGAGTGAGTGCCACGATGCGCCGGTCGCGCATCTCCTCGCCGAAGCCAAACGTAGACCCAGAGTTGAAGATACACACCTGCCGGAAATAATTGGATCAATCGATGAAGGTTAGATAGCAAGTTAAGAGAGGAGAGCGGGCTCCAAAGAGAATTTCGAATTTGAATGATTCGTCTACCTGATACCCCCGGCCTTATTAAAAAACCATGTTGCCGCACTCGTTCACACTCCTAGTGTAACACCAACAAAACTAGTTGGCAACATCTGTTAATTAGATGTCTGGGATTTACATATTAATATACTGGGATTTACATATAAAATATATCAAAAGTCAGAATGAATTGCGCTATTTTTTTCAACAAACATCTCATTGGAGCCCGCTCTAGATTTAAAATCTGTAGCATATGTCGAACCTGCATGAAGTATGTTCTCAAGTCAGCTGGATGCAGCCGTTCGGTTTTACTGGTGTCCTCCTGTGAAACACCTGGTGCTGACACACTTATTCTGAAATAAGAATTATTTTGTCAATATTCCTACGTACAAGGAGAGGTACCCGATACCCGACTGTCCCCCACCGATTTTATTGATTTTCATGTATGTTATAGAATAGTCTAAAATAACAGACGCGTATTTTTTTATAGCGGCCCAAACTCATCCTGTTGGGAGAAATTGTCCTTCAAAGTCCTAAAAAGAGACCAAACCCTCTAATTTCTTCAGAGAGATTTGTTAAATCCTACTGTTTATTAATTACCGATTGCGTTATGATAGAGAACAAAAAAAAATAATGGACACGTGTTCTCTTTTTTCACCTCAAACTCATATTTTATATCAAAAAAGACATGTCATTTTTCATGCTTTTAATTGTTCCACTTGCTTCCCTTTTAGTACGAGAGCCCAGATATCCTACAATTTCCAAATTCCTAACTACTTCTCATTAGTATGAAACTTTTACATGTCTTTTTTGATATAAAATATGAGTCTACTGCAACAAATTTGTCGTGTGTATGTTTGTACATATGTATACTCGTATTTGAAAGTTTGTTCGACGATAAGTCGACTACCGATAATCGGATCGTCTTGATCGATTTGATACATATTAAACACCCATAACTAGACCAAGGATAAACACTTACCAGGATTCGAACCCAGGATCTCCAGCGTCGTAGGCATGGTCACTACCGAAAAGGTTGGGCGGCCGTCCTTATGCGAAAGACTAAATAACCGTCAGACACAAGGATAACCCCAGAAACCTGAGCGATTGTCTATGTTCACTCTGACAAAGACCAGTAAAAGATACAGATATAGTAGCACAACTTACGCTGTCGCCTGTCACTCCATACATTAAGTGACGGCCGATGTATGGACCTGCGCTGCGGGACATATATGCTAGCCCGCCTGAATTACTAACCTGACCGATTGTCTATGTTCACTCCGACTAGGACGCAGCAACTCCTCCGTGCTTTTCTTACATGCCGACTCGTCTGATGCTACAGCGAACTGTGTGCTCAAACGCTGAGGCTTGTTTCCAACGACGCTTTTCAGGCTGGCACTTTCCATTCTCGAAGAACGACTTTTCAAAACCCCTTTGCTCAACTTATGCTGTGATGTTGCCTCAGATTCATCATCGTAAGTACTGCTGCTTTTATTTTGGTAGGCCGCAAACCACTTTGCGTCTAAATCTTTTTCACTTTCTTCTGCAGGTATCTAAAAATAAAGTTAGTTGTTAAATCCAGAAGGGATTCAACTAACTTATCTATGGGAGAGCTGTAAATCTATTACGCCTAATTCCTACTGCCCTAGTCAACCCTAAACAACCCTAATTCCCTAGCCCTACCATAGATTATCATAGTTTACATATAAATAAATATAATAAACAGGGATGTCTGCAGGGACCTCTGCGACCTACGGGTACAGACGGAAGGTTGGAAGGATATGGGTAAAATGGGATGGATAGTCACTGCTAGTTACACCGACTCATGCAACTAATTGAGGCGTGAAGGTGTCTTATGCCACAGTGACGGAGTAACTTGGTTGATGAAGTAAACACGGTGTCCAAATGAGAAAAGAGGGTTTATTTACAAAAACTATTCTTTTTATACACAGATTCTGCAGATGAGTGATTCAATTTACTTTAGTGTGCGTTTCCTTAGTCGGCAGGTTTGTTGTCCCAGATTGCTCTGCTGCTGATGTAGTCACATGTTCAACGCACGTGAACATTAGTATACCGGGTGGAACGGCTCGACGATCCTTTCCGCAAAAGGGGGATTGTTTAGATTTAGTACTGTATTTCCTCTAAAGAAACTAGGCTCATATTCGTAAGCGTTTTTAAGTTATAGGCAGTTAACTTTTGATGCAAAATACTGCAAGTGACAACCCTCATTAGGTTCAATAACATTTAACAATAACACAAAGGTCAGTGACATTTACCAAAACAACATTTCTACCCCATAATATTTCCCAGTCAATATTACAATTGTGTGAACTACCCACTTACAATAATCTAACTAACCATAGATAAATTAAGACTAAGGGCAGTTATACATGCAGAATCGTAGAATTGAAAATAATATCTTCTGAAGCCTTTATTTTTATAATTCAAATAAACATGTTACTTTTGCATTTATTTCCATACAAATCGGTTAACCAACAGCATTTTCTAGCTTCCACGCACCCCGCCTAGTATGCTCTTCTGGCGGTGTATTATGGGCTTTATGAACCTATTTATTGTAACTGCCCTTAGTCTCAATTTCTCTATGGTTAAGTTAGATTTTTGTAAGTGGGTAGTTTGCACAATTGTATTATTTTGTTTGGGAAAAATATTAATTTTTACTCAGTCTTACCCGTGATAAAACAGTGACGCAAATAAATTGCAAATTACGTGATAAAACCTATTTTCAAAATGCCCTTGGGAGCCCGCGATTACCTAAATTTGCTTATGTTATACGGGGAGTGTAATTATAATGCCGCCGAGACGTTACGACACTATCGACAAAGATATCCTCCACCACACCCAACTAGCCGTATGTCAATTTTACGGGCCTTTGATCGCGTGGCAAATAATCAGCCCATAGTACCACAAACGGGCCAAAACGACCAACGGGGAGGAGGTGTAGTTCACATTGCACCAAGGTTTGAAGAGCGAGTGCTGCGGTATGTCGAGCAAATTTTTGTAAACATAAAGTGTCACATTACAGTTACATGTAGGTATAGTACATAGTAATAGCAGGGTTGTCACTAAGAAGAACATTAATTAATTTTAATATTTTTACTGATTGTTCGTAACAAAAATATAAACATTACTAATCGATTCTCCTTCACTTAAACTAACCCCCCTTTGCGAGAAGGATCGTCGTGTCTTTCCACCCTGTATATTAAACTATCGGTATAGCTCTGATTTCGGAGATTTTACAAGAGGCCTATTAAAATAGTAACCATAATACTATTGACTTATTTCGTAACCAAACGACATATCAAGTGTGCCGGACTAGGCACGGCATATC
Source organism: Lathronympha strigana (assembly GCA_949128165.1). Lineage (NCBI taxonomy): Eukaryota > Metazoa > Arthropoda > Insecta > Lepidoptera > Tortricidae > Lathronympha > Lathronympha strigana. The sequence continues at coordinate 19,547,803 of OX421905.1, forward strand.
ACATACGAATTTCAGTGCAGTCAAGCCGACAACATCTCTGTAGTATAGATATTGATTTTAAAATATTTTAATTGAAAGATTTTAATGGATAATGTTTTGAATTGTCTTATAGTCTAACAGATTTTCTATTAGATAATTAATCAATAAGCACATTAGCAGGCACTTACGTAAGGATCGTACAGCGTGTAATGGTTGCGGCCGAGGTTGGTAGAGACGATAACCTGCAGCGATTCTATCATCTGGCAGCGCCCCGACAGTACGAAGTATACGAAATTCGGAACTCCAATGCCATCTCCGAGCAGTGTCTCATTTGCTGCATATGTTTTCATTTTCGCTACTATACAGCCTTCGCGACGGGCCACCTGAGGACCGACAACAGTAAAAATTACAACAACAAAAGGGACCACATTGTTGATGATCGAAGGCGCTACTGATTTAAACTTAGATTTACATTTAGTTTGAAATGGTCAGAAATAACTACGGACTTAAAAATCCTGACCGAGCTGTCCGACGAAAACGTCTGACCACACGAGAAGTCGAACTGTAGGCATCTCTTTGAGACAGCTCAAGGAGACAACCTAATTGAGTTCTTGAGATTTGACACAGTTCAGATCTTTTTGAAGCGGCTGCTATCGGACCTTTCAATAGAGGGGATAAACTTGGCCTTATTGGGATTAGGAAGGCTTCCACACTACGTTTTCCTTTACCGAATAGCTCGTTATATTTGGCATTACTCTGGCAAGAGCGAGATAAACATACCCCCGAACGCGGCAGTCGCTATCGAATACGGCCACTTACAATACAACTCGTGGTAAGCACACTTACCTCATCGAGTGCATCGAAATATGTGAACGCCGACATGGCCCGCCGCACCTCATCCCATTGCTTCTGCACGGATTCAAGCAACACATTCTTGAAATCTTCTTTCATCAACGCCAACAGCTCGCAGTGTCCTAATGATCAGTTCAACAAAGGGGATAATATATACTTTTACGTAGACAATATTAGACGAAAATCTACGGTAAGGTACTATATAAAGGTGACTTAGGAGTTCCTAAATTTCTTTGTTACTGATACTAGAAAATAAAAATTCCAATGAATATTCAATAACTTAGGTACAGTACTGAGATAATGTAATGTAAGTAATGTACTATTGTGTTACTTTATTTTGTTTTGCACCCTAAAATGTCGGCTAAGGGTGTAAGGGTTGGTCCGCAATGAAGTAACCCCAGGAAACGATCACACGCGGTTACTTAGTAACGCCAAACAAATATCGAATGTTCAAGTCTTTGTCGACTTAGGCCAAGAAAATTAGATAATATCCAGGAACTAATTCCCAGCAAGCTGGATATCGTATTAATACCCTCATTAGGACCTAGGGACGTTTTAACGCCATTTAAACGTTTTTAGGACCTAGTGAAGGCATTTAAACGATACCCAGCTTCTTTTAGGCATGCATGCTCCATCCTAGACTACATCGGCACTTACCATCAGGTGAGATTGAAGTCAAATGCTTATATACCTATTCCTCAATTAAAAAATAATAAGTCCAAAAATGCTTTTTATTGATCTCATTTTCTTGGTCTAACTTGTCGTGAACGTCTTCTAAAGAACCGGTCAATTTGTTATTGATTAGATCCATTCGTATTATCATCGTAATATCAGCAGAGGATTAGGGTTATGAAACACTGCTGAACATGGGCCTCCCTTAAGAATTTCCCTGACGACCGATCGTGACCTGCTCTCCCTTACGCTTTCCTATGATCGTGGCCAGATGATCGAGTCATCTGCATCAAGTCTCTGAAGCACATGGCTGGTGCTAACCGTTAGTCGTACAAGTGGCCGTCCTCGGTATGTTATGCAGTAGCGATACCTCCCCGAACATGTCGCCCGCGCCCATGGTGCCGACGTCCACGGACACGTTCTGCTGCAGCACCTCGTCGTATATCAGCTGGCTGACGGTCACGTCACCGGTCACTATGAAGTACATGGCGTGGGCTTCTTGGTGCTGCCGCACGATCACGCGGTTTGGGCCGTAGTATTTGTAGTATGTCACCGCTGCAAGCTTTTTCTTCACAAGCTGAAATTATAAAATCAGAATTAATGCTTGGATGGTCCTTACTTGCATATAAACACAACTAACGCAAGTATCAAAATGATGCAGATCCGCACATCCGCATATCCGCAGGCCGCTCCGGTGTGTGAGCGGGACAGCGCTATGCACGTAGATACGCACAGACTCAGACAACTGCAAAGAATTGTGCTCTACTTGCTCTAGGCAGGTTTAAGTAGGTATAATAAAACAAAAGAAACACCTACGTTCGGATAACGTTTGAAACACTTCAAACCACCCAACATGCGTGAGAGATATTGCTGTTCTTGCGGTGACCGCTCTTCGGCATACTTGTTCAGCAATGCTTTATCCTGAAATTATTCACAATTCAGTTCAAACAACTAAGTAGTTCATTTATTCAAATAAAATAATAATAAATATTGTGGGACAACTTACACAAATCGACCTAGTCCCACGGTAAGCTCAACTAGGCATGTGTTGTGAGGACGATACCTATTATATAGTAGATATAAATATTAAAATACATAGAAAACATCCATAACTCAGGAACTAATATTCGTGATAAATACACAAATAAATGGCCTGACCAAACCCGGGACCTAACTACCAACTGGGCTAGGAGGCCGTTTATGTTGTAGTTTTGTCCTTATTTCCGTTAACGGTGAATAGAGTACAAATCGATCCACGCAAGCTGGGACGGAATGTTCATGAAATTAATGACTGTTTCATACATTTTCCGTGCCAGCTTTCGTGAATCGGTTTGTAATTGAGAGTTTTCCCCTTAAAACGCTTAAAACTATTACTTAGTGGTTGGCAATCAAGGTTAAAAGGTCAAGGTCGCATGAAGGTTAAATAATATCGATATCTTACGTTTATGTTCAGCAGCTGTTTTTTCTTGTGCTTCGTCCTGACAGCCTGCTCCACCCGCCGCTTGACGTCGTCCAAGCCCTCGTACTCATCCACGCCCTCTATGAGCCAGTATCGGTTCTCAAGCACGAGCCGGCCGAGCGCTCGAAACTGGCATTTGGCGCGAAACTTTTTGCGCATTTGTTCTTCGACATCCTAATCAAGATGGGCTCAACGAAAGAAACTAGGGTGCTCAATAAAACAAACATACATGGTAATTATCCCGTTTCAAATATTAGTTATAACTATAAGACTATCTACGTAGCCTGTGCCAACATAGATAATGTCCACAAAAAGTCTCGTTCATGTAGTGGATAAGTAGTTTACTCAGGCTACGTACGTATAACTATAACTATATGCCAGGACCGCCTTATTACGTTCTTCAGGCACCTCTCTCGACGTTCCCCAGATAGCTTGGAGAGAATCATATTGACGGAAAAAGTTGAAGGCACGAGACCGAGGGGCCATCCCCTCCCTCTACTATAAGTTTTATAGATGGTACTCCCAAATATACTGTGTGTAACAACACTCTTGCAACTAAAAATCTGCACGAGACAATGCATTTGGCGATTTTGGCTATGAAGAAATCTGAGCCTATACCACGAAAATCGAACGATTGCGGATTTGTATCTCCGTCTCTGTCACACTTGCATATTAGAGTGACAAAGAGGTATTCCCGTCAATGCCAATTTTGATTGTTCGTGGTAGGCGCGCTGGTCTTTAAGAGAATGACATGATGTCACGATCCTCAGTATTGAGGGAACGACTGATGTTAATGAATTTATTGAGGCTATCCCTACATTAACTAGTTAATAACGCAACAGATGGCGCTGCGAGTCTCTGTTTATTAGATTTCGGTAAGTCTCGACCAGGAACGTGTATATAGGGGACGGTCCTATCTCGCTTTTCGCCATACTAAATGAACGAGAGAAAACGGTCCACATGAGACCACTTCCAAGTGGTGCTTTGTCCCACTCGCACATGTTGCCAATGTTAATAAGATACTATTTTGGGAGTGTTTATAACAGTTTACTACCAAAAATAAATATCTTCTTATTTTATTTTAGTAGTATATACAAATAAGGATTTTATTATCTTTTTGTGTGTATAAGAAAAAAAAACATTTCAATAAATATGGTAGACATTAGTAACTTTTTGAATATTAACTGGTATCCCCAACTTTGACTTTTTAAACTTTCAAAATACCAACATAAATGGCGCCGTTTATTATTTATACAAATTATTTTGATAATCAGCTAAAATGGTGAAAACGTGTTGCGTAAAGGATTGTCGGAGCGAAAGCTATCCTGGTTGTGGAATATCGTTTCACAGGTAAGCCAAAATTATACAATTTTATGCACATTTTCCGATAAAATGACAAAACAAGCTCAGTAGGGTGACTATGATGTCGGCACGTTGTGAGTCGATTTTACAGGATTCTTATTAGTTAGGGAAAGTAAGGGTAAATTATTCTGAATATTTATATTCACATGTTTATTGTTTCACTTACTTGTATCACGTAGAAAGATGCTTACTGAAATATATTTAAGGAGGTAAATTACAGACTCATATTTAAACATAGTATTGTATATAGGTCGTTCCCAATATATAACGTGGCACGATTATTTTCGAGATTATTCGCAGGTAAGTATTTGTAATATTTGTATTACGACTCTTCGTATTCCACAAGACCGTATAATAATAATCCAGTGAATCCAGTCATTGAACTGGAATGGACAGCTTGTATAACATTTTTGATTATTTGGGAAATAATTTATAATAGCCGGTTTTTTTAACGTAACGGATATATCGAAAATCTAGTATTGTGTTGGCAACAAAATATCGTTACATGCTAATCGTCACAAATATGTACACTTGTTAAGTACAAACGTTTTTCTTGTAAGATTTTTATGGTTTTATGTTTTTTTAGTCGTTTAAAATAGGTCAAGACCAGTTTATACCTACTACAATTTGTTTCTAACGAAATAAAATGACACATTTATCACTCATGCAGTGCCTTACAATTCGTAGACTTAACGGTTTTACGTGAATAAGTTTTCTTCGGTTTCCCTTTTAACAGGTAGAAAACAAATAACCGTAAATTTAAAAAATCGAGTGAGTTCAGTTTTTTTACTTTTTACCTACTTCCGGAAGAAAAGTTTGTAGGACTTTAATAAATAAATAATAATAAATAAATATAAATATTGAGAAAATCAGGCTATTATAATTAAATGTCTGTCGAAACCGTATTCTTCCTGGGTTAAGTGTATGAATACTTCTGGCTACCAGATTATGTCTATATATACCTATGGTCCTAGTTATATGATAATGTAATATGGGCCATATTACACGGGTTCCCCTGATTATTGGGACCGACAAATCACACCGTATAATATTGCTTTTCGTTTAGCTAACGTTTAATTTAGTATTTAAAACTCTGATTTCACTATACAATGCAAATAGCTCTCTTCTACTCAAAATGGGCATTAATTACTGTTTGTAAATACTGTCACCCTACCCAAGCTATTTAAGACATTTTAAGATACCTTTTTACTCACCCAAACTACATGACAAAGCTCAAATAGCCTCTCGTTCGAGCTTCTCGCCCGAGGCTCTCGGACGAGCGTGTATTTAGTAGGTTGCCTTCGCCCGCGTCCGAAACATTCAGCCGAGAGCCCGAGCATGTGGAGGCACCATCCCGAACATACAAGAGCGGTAGAGAGAAGAAGTGGTTCATGGTAGCCCTCCAGGTTAAATGGGTATTACACGTGGCAATAATCGGGTCCCGATTATCAGTCTCGCACCGTGTAGTAGACAAAAGAGAAATTAGCGCATCGAGAGAAGGTAGGAGGGGCAACCTACCGTCGATCATAGGGAACCGATGATTGCCCCATGCGATACCCGTTTTAGACGGACGATAATTAGGTAAAGATCCATGACGATGAGTGGCCCGTCCAGGTGGAACCATAGAGTACGGGGGAAATTGGCCAATAATCGTCTTGGATTTTTACATATTATCGTCCGCCTAACCACTCCCAATATGATGCTCTCTAACGATTTGGAAAGACGATAAAGACGACGATACTAGATCGTGATGAATATCGTATAAAAAACAATAACGATACGATACGCCGATGACTTAAAAAAATGTCATTATCGCCCCCAACCTAATATCCCACGTACTTATGACTTATGGTCACCCTAATTAGAAAGAGATGCAACGGTACCGTAGTACTATCTCATGTGGACACACTTTTGCAGTCGCATTGCTCCATCCAGATATGTTCAGGTCCGTGGTCTCGACTTTATATTGACATCGACAGTCCTGTCCTCTAATGACAGCTCCACACAATGGGCCATAAAAGCAATACTGCCGTCCCGTTCTGCTGTATAGCTACGTCCCATATAATGGCCCATGATGGCCCATTGTGTGGAGCGGCCATAAAATTTATTCGGCCATGGATCATAGATAAATAAAACGGGCTAGCATCTTAGGCCACTTGCACACCCGGGGCCACATAACTCGAAATTAAGCAATTATTTGTATAGAATTTGACAGCTTAACTCTGGGTTAACGGGTAACCCTGGGTGGTGCAAGTGGGCCTTAGAACACAACTTAAAATCTGCTTATATAGTAATATCACATACCGCTTCTTTTTTCGGCCCCATTTTTCCTTTACCTAATTTAACACGCTTGATAAAATAGATATAGATATCAGTAATAAATTTAAATCACACAACAATATGTCATGTACTGGCAGTGGGATTTTGAAATATACCTTTTTTTCCTATTTATCAACAACCGGTCAACACTCTGGAATAATAATCAAAAAGTTTTTCACGGTGAGGTTATAAGTTTAAATCCCGTTTAAATATTTTCCACAAAACTCTCATGCACTCATTTGTTAAATACCAGCCTTTTTATGGTCACTCCACACAATGGGTCATCATGGGCCGTTATACGGGACGTAGCTGTACAGCAGAACGAGATAGCAGTATTGCGTAATCCCTGTTACTGATAACTGCGTCCCTTATCATCACCCATCATCGCCCATTGTGTGGAGTGACCATCAGGGTTTTTTGTAATCATTCACTATTTAGAGTCTTTAGGGCTCTATAGTCCTAGTTACAAGAACCAACAAATTGGTTCACATCTTCACACCTATGTCTGTAGGTTCGTACCAAGGTCGTGGTCTGGTTCGGACGTGTGTTAATACATTTACTTATCTGTGGCAGCTAAGTACCGGCGACGGTGAATTGACAGATTTTTGGTCAACTACATCGACTTGGCATTTTCTATTCTAGTTGAGGCCAAATTATTTTCACCTTAAAATACCTAAATATAAATATAAATATCGAAATTTACTTGTGTGAGACACTGAAAAACAGGTTCCACAATGGTTAGTGTCTGTAGGGACTTTTGCATACGTAATTTACACCTTTAATATCCCACACACTGCATATAGCTTCGTGATGTTTTAATATCTTCTATTAATAAAGTTACCATTTCTTTTTAGAGTTTTGGACTGCCACCGTTGAAAGTGAAGCCAGAGGTAGGCAGCGACATCAAAGTGCAGGAAGGCCCATTTGGTGTACCCGATCCTTTCACTGCGGGGCTAGGAGCAACAAAGGCAAATGTCGGCATCGCACATCCTTTGGAAGTCTCTGAACGAAATGTAGGTAATTTGATAACATATTATAGCTTTCAATAGGTGCCCAGGTGTCATATTATGGTCTGTTTGATACACCCAATTTATTCCTAATCACTTTAGTTAGGTATATCCTAACTTATTCTAGCAACTCACTATAATATAAATAATATAATTGTGGCTTATATAGGTACTACATGTGCTAAAGGAATTACTTTGTCTTACTGTATTAAAACTAGTTTCTAAACTTAGTACATTTATTTCGTTAAGTCGAGATAATGAGTCTATAACTCTATATGGCCTTGTGGACTGTTATAATAAAACCCCTCTGCTTGTTGCCCCTGTTGCTTTAACTCACTAATTTGCCATCTAAATTCTAAAATATTACTACCATCATGTATATATTATCATCATGGTATTGTTATATGGAATTTTATGTTCTGAAATAAATTATTTGAATTTAAATTTGTATATTTTGAACAACAACTGCAACTTTTAATCCAATTTGAAGTAATTTAGAAAGGAGATTGCTGTTTCATGTATGGAGCCCATACCATAACAAAAACGTTGTTGAAATCTCTTGCACATCATTGGCCATGGCCAATGGAAAACTGTTCTATTAAATGTAATAGAACAATTTTCGGAAATGGACCCTTTCGACACCTATGGTACCAATCTCGGCATTCTCCCTTCCTTTATGAATATGTACTTCCATTATCACTGATACCAATGTGTACGATAGTGAACGAAACCAGGGCAAGCAAATTATGATGATGGTGAATCACTAAAAAATGTCTACTGTTGATTTACCTCATGCAGAAAAAATACAGCCTGCCCTCTGTTGGGAGTTTTCTGTCACTTCAAAGTTTATACTATATTTTCATTACTTTCAAAAGAGAGAACTATCTAAGTCACCTTTTCTGTTTATATTTCAGTACCGCTTGAATGAAGACAAAATGAACATGGCAATGCTTCGCAATATTCAGGGTCTCCATGCACCAATGAGGCTCAGCATGGAGCTGAACTTTGCAAATAAGGTACCTTTTTCTGCATTATTAATAGATTTTTAAGACATATTTAAAAGTTTGATTTATAGTAGGATTTATCCTAGTTTGGAGCGCACCCGCACCTTTTTACACTATTTGGGAAAGACCTGAACATTTTTGGGTTAAAATAATATATGTATTTTGAATTGAAATTAAAAATTGTTTTTAGTGTGTGATTTAAATTAAACTTTTTGCCTGGTTTTGGCAATGTATGAGAGGGCAACCCTAGTTAAAGAGCCCGCATAGGGTGAGCCCTCTTGTGTAGAAAATAAGCCTGAGCTGCTTTGTGTGGCATTTTCACTTAATAGTTCTCTGTGGCTTTTTCTGTATGGGCTCACATTTAAACTATAAATGGCTTTAACCAATTATAATATCTTTATAATTTACAACTTGGGTCATGAATGACCATGAATCTTGGGGACTGTCAATGTCCATACAGAGTCACATTCCTCTTAAATGGATCATTATGTATTTATTTACTTAGGTGGGGTGGCAGACTCTACTGAGGGTAATTTTATCTACATATGTGTATAACACAATTTGCCCTCAATAGATGGTGCTGAGTAAGTAAGTAGACTTGGACATTGTCAGTACGGAACATAGGGACTCCACACAGGGGAAAAAAAAGTGGGCACTAATGGGTGCGCACCCTTATTACATCCATCTGTCCCAGTCAGTTTGCCAATGAACCTCTGTTATACTGCACAGCCATTTAAAACCACCATTTCTTTCCATTCCAGATTGGCCGTCTACCTTTCCTACCCAGCTCTAACTTCCAGCGCGACGTTTTAACTGGCCGAGACATCGAGATTGGCTTCGAGGACATACTCAACACTCCAGATCTGTGCGAAGTGGCAGGGCAGCCCCACGCCGTGGTTGAGAGGTCATTGGGACTTCTGTGAGATGTTTTATAATGTTAATTTGTACCTAATCACAGGCAACTGAACTAAACGATCTGTGAATATGAATTCGGTTTCAGGATTGTGTATTCTTTTGTTGGTTTACTTCAGTTGTGTGTTATATTGAAATAAAAGTATGTATTTTTAACAAAATATTTTTATTTATATTTATAGGTACACAAAAGCAAATACATTTAGTTAAAGTCCTAACTTTTTATTCATTCCTCTTTAGTCTTTAACGATATCGAGGATCCTCAGCTTGCAAATTTTCTTCACTTCATTAATCCCAGTTTGTATTTCCTGGGCGCGAGTATTGTTGTAGCGTTGCTGCAGGCCTTCTATTATCGAATGGATCTTGTTTTCTCTCGCACATATGATGAAAGGAAATCCAAACTTGGCCTTGTATCTGTAAAACGAAATTAAAGTTTAGACGATTTTACTTGTGAAATCAAAGTATTGACGAATACTTCAAACCATAGATTGAGTTTTTACGTCTCTAAAATAAATGGGGCTGCCATCCATGATGGAGTACGCTTCTCTGACATTTCCTATACAAAATACTTCCGGTTGATACTCAAGATGGCGAAGATGTCTCCAGAATAGTTTCTGTTCGTTTAGTTGTTTAATGTGTAATATTGATAGCTTATTATGCAGTGAGTAACAAAAAGGTGCAGCTAATGAAGAATTACTCTTGAGACGCGTCTTACCATTGTTTTGTCATCACCCGGTAGTTCCAAAGTCAAACTACCTCGTGCCTCTGTAAAGAAGCTATATCCTTACCAAGGCCCTCACCATACAACGTCGCTGTAAGAGTTTTTTTATTTATTCAACGTACATTGTAGCCCATGTGGCATTATACCTTAACACTGGCAAAAGGCAGATGGGAAGGGAGCTTTAAGGCCGCTCCAAATATTCAACTTAATAGGCGCTGCGTAACTGCACTGTGATTTCTCACTCAAGTGCGACAGAGAGGTGAAACTTCGTTCGTGGTTCGTGGTAGGCCTTCTGATCTAGATATAGATTGCTTTTTGTTTTCCTTAGTTCTCAGTCTCAATTAAAGGTCCCATCTGCGAGAAAGTGTGAAACCACCGCCAACGCAGTTAAGAGGGCGCATTGCGTTGAGTGGCGCCCTCATTGGGGAATTGTATTTTCTACTAAACCTTTCCATTTAAAATCCATGGTATCATCGTTGTAGTCCTACTAATTCGCAAACTTTTCGTCTACTTATATGATATAGTTTTGTATACTTTTGCCTTTTGTATAAAGCAAAAAATAATATAAATATGAATAATAAATATGAATGAATACTAATTCCCCAACATAGTTATACAAATACAACTAAAACGATGATAGCATGGATTATAGAAAAATGGAAAGGTTTATAAGAAAACACAATCCCCCCAATGAGAGCGCCACTGGACGCTCTGCGCCCTCTTAACTGACCTTTAGTAATCCCTTCTACAACGGCATAGTGTCAACCGATCGCCAGTTAAGGATGTTGTAAAACTTCGTAAGTATCACGGCTTTTATGAAGATCGACTAAGGTAAGTAATAGTATTTTACAAGGGCGTAATTTTAGCACATAGGTAATCAATCTTAGAGCCATATATATTTCTTTGAGAACTTCCTGCATGCGCTGCTACACTAGCGCCCCTAGCGGCGAATTAGTTTGCAGAGACCTTTGTAATAGAATACAGTGCCCTCTAGCGCGGTAGAGGGGAAATACAAGCACGCTACCTTCTAGTTCTTATATTGGCGTTGAATGTAAGTAGTTATAGATGGCGGTAGTGGGTTAATACCACTACCGCAATATATGTATAATAACTACTTACTATTTAAAAGTTGGGACTTTTTTTCTGTAACTGGTACCTGTACAAGTGTACAGTCAAGTGCAAAAATATGGTTCGACATAATCGACTCATAAATATGGTACTCCGCTCTTATTACACCGGCATAAGGTGCTATGGGACATATTTTTGAGTAAGATGTGCACCACCATATTTTTACACTTGACTGTACTGTACCTTGCAGTTAGGTAGTATTAGTACCTAGTAGTTCCGGTTGATAATCCGGTCAAGATGGCGAACACCTGAATATCTTCGAGACATCTTTTCAGCCAGGAAAAGGATTCCAGCCTATAATGAAGTTAAACCACCGAAATTTTAATGCTACTTATGCTAAACACATAGGGACGTTTTTCGTTAACATTTTTTACAGCACTTGACGAGGGTGTTTTTTTTTACCTAAGGGTTTTAATTTACATCTGTGTTACACGCATAAGTAGTTTTAGCTTACCACGTCTGCGTTCAGGCGTACCCAGGACGCACACCGCGCGTTGATAGCAATCAATGTAAGTACTCACACTGAGTAACTATCGTAAGTTCGCTTACTTCTCATTGTTGTAGGCCATGAGGGTAGTCTGCTCGGACGAGAGCCGGTCGAGGCCGGCACTGCGCTGCTCCGCGGTGGACTCCCGCGTCAGCTCGCCGCGCGCTGCCAGCCGCCCGGCCAGGTCAGGGTGCAGTTTCAATATCACCACCTTTTCTGAAATAAGTATTTGGCAGTATAAATGCACGATTTGGTATTCGGTCGGCCCCGTACACACCATCATCATCAACAGTATCAGTAGGTATTTATTGGGCACGCTGCTCCACCAAGGCTTCGCTCGCTTCGCTCGCACCGCTCGCTTCGCTCGCTCACGCCTTGGTGTTGCGAGTGCCCAATAAACGCGAACTATTACTGAAATCCTGTTCACGTTTACTCGTAAACTTGCGTTTAAATTGATCGCACAGCTCGCTCACGCCTTGGTGTTGCGAGTGCTAATAAATAAGAATGAGTGCTCCTGTTTACGTTGATGCTCTGGGAAGGTGACAATCAACGCGAGCACGCAATCGACACAACCTTTACTGAAATCCTGTTCAAGTTTAAAGTGAACATTATTAGATGTGATTTTAATGCGTTCATCATTCGGTTGATTATCTGCAACGGTGGCAATCAACGGTGTGCGACTTTGTAACAACGGAAGTATGCTATCGACATAACGCGAACCATTACTGAAATCCTGTTCACGTTTACTCGTAAACTTGCGTTTAAATTGATCGCACAGCTCGCTCACGCCTTGGTGTTGCGAGTGCTAATAAATAAGAATGAGTGCTCCTGTTTACGTTGATGCTTTGGGAAGGTGACAATCAACGCGAGCACGCAATCGACACAACCTTTACTGAAATCCTGTTCAAGTTTAAAGTGAATATCTAATATCTATCACATCTAATAGTGATTTTAATGCGTTCATCATTCGGTTGATTATCTGCAACGGTGGCAATCAACGGTGTGCGACTTTGTAACAACGGAAGTATGCTATCGACATAATCGACATAACGCGAACCATTACTGAAATCCTGTTCATGTTTACTCGTAAGCTTGCGTTTAACTTGATCGAGTTCGTTTTCAACTTAGAAAATATTCTAAGAAAAGCAAAAGCTTAAACGCAACGTGAGTGATGCGGGCCAAGCAATCACAACACGTCTGAACATCTCACAATTACTCGTTAGTCCCGATTAGCTCCAAGGAGTAACTTTCGTTGCGAGGCGTCACGCACTATTACACATTAGTCCCGATTAGCTCCAAGGAGTAACTATCGTTGTGCGGCGTTTGTCACACTAAACACATCGCAGAATTGGCCAGAAACTTTGATGCGTCGAGTGGACTGGTGGTTTCCCATACTATCAACCGCTATAGCACAGAAGAACCGATTTTGTGTTTAACCGTCACCACGTTGTTGTGTATGGTACGGGAGTTACCCCGTATACGCTACCGCGTTACCAGCTCAAATGCAAGGTGGGCCAGGCCAAGCAAAGTGATTTGGTAAGAGTCACCATGAACTAGCGGTTGTGATAGCCACGGATTCTCCGACGATTGTATCAATACTAATTGTATATATACAAACTATTCATAAAACTTCGTTAGCGTGATGCAGGCCTGACTATGTGATTGGAAGAACCATGTGACACGCCTTGACACGCCTTTTATTATGATTTGTAAATGATGATAACCAATTTCAATCATAGTTCGTTCAAATTAAAGTTTGAAATAGATAATAATGAAACTTAACAATTTTACAACCATGTGTGACTACATATTCGCGCTAAGCTATTTTGCATGAATTAAAATAATTAAATATGAAATATATTCTAAAGCAGAACAAGTCTTAATAAATATAAATTAAGGTTTAAAATTAGTTGGACTTGAATAAAATAAAGTTGAATACGGAAACACGTTTCAAACAACATAACTTCAGCAAAGGAGAAAAAGCATAACTCCATAGCATAAGCATAGCACTTATGCTTTTTCTCCTTCAGACGGCAGACTGTCGTATATGGTTATCGATGGGACCGCAGACTTATAATAAGGTAGACTCCACAAGCAAAATTGAATAAATCTGAATTCTTTAGAATGTTATCATTATTATTTATTATTATTTAACAATTGCTTTATTGTACAATTTAACAAATAAAAAATACAAATGCTTATATATTATTAGAATTTTCCAACCAGAGACCCAAAAAAGTAAAAAAAAGTTGATTTTTATTTCGATTACACAAGAGTTAAATAAAAATGAGAAAGAATGTTGAGAATAATCCTTTACAGATTAAACAATAAAACATATATGAATAAGGTTTCCGTGTGTTTCGGTTCGGTCTGTTAAATAGGGGTGTACAGTAATGAATAGACACAAGAGGTTGTGAAAACTTACAATATGCAACATAGTATTTAGCAAAATACGATATTTGATCCAATGGGATCAACTGCATTCAAAAGTACAACGTGCGTTGTCTACCTGAATACTTATCTGTGAACATGAAGTGCAATTATTGTTTACGTAGTAGTATAAAATATTACAGAGTACAAAGTGTAACAGAGATTCGTTAGATTCGAAATAAATTATTTTCAACTTAATATGTAAGTGATTTGTTAAATGGGTTAAACTCAATGAAAAGACTTGGTATAAACAACTTGTTATCTATTGGAAAATAAAAGGGAAATTTATTGAAACAACGCATTTTTTTTTTCATCCTCTAGTATGTTTATTTATAAATAACACAATTACATATAGCACGATGTAACTTTTTTTTTTTTCAATAACAAGTAAAACACTTAATACTAAAAAAAAATGTAAAATTAAATATTCCTATAGCACGATTACATATAGCTTATTATTTATTTTTAAAATAGCATTATTTCATATAGGACATTGGAAAAAAATTACAGATTAACATCTTTACTTAATAAAAGAGAAAGATTATATTCAAAAAGCATTATTTCATATAGCATATTAGAAAAAAAATATAGACTAACATCCTGACTTAGTAAAAGGTACTTGAGAAAATAACGGTTTCAAGTATACAGGGTTTAATAAAAGTACTGAACAATACTAATGAAATGAATGTCATTGTTGTGGAATTGATAGGAATGGGGTTATAATTTAGTGATCTGATTGAAAACTGATTATTGATCAAATATCTCTTAACAGATCTGTTAACACATCAGTTGCATCATCAGTTCGATTAAACTGTGGCTGTTCGATTAAATTGATCTGTTTGATATGTGAAAGTACTAGAAACAATAACGGTTTCAAGTATACAGGACGTAACAAAAGTACTGAACAACACTAATGACATTAATGTCATTGTTATGGAATTGATAGGGAGGGGTATAATTTAGTGATCTGATTGAAAACTGATAAGAGGTCAAATATCTCTTAACAGATCTGTTAACATATCAGTTGCATCATCAGTTCGATTAAACTGTGGCCGTTCGATTAAATTGATATGATTGATATGTGAAAGTACTAGAGACAATAACGGATTCAAGCATATGGAGCGTAACAAAAGTACTGAATATTACTATAACAACTGATAAGGTCAATGACTTCGAGCACGATATGAGTAAAAAATAAATTTGAAAATTCATCTACCTCTCCTATATACAAAGTAAAAAAAAACTCATATTGACCAGTAGCGGGAGGTGAGAAGTTTTGCTGGGTAACCCTGAACAAAAAACCTAACCCGACTGTAACATAGAAGAAACTAGTCTACTACGAAACCCTAAAAAGAAGTATTTAAGAGGTACCTACCTAATTGACAACCATTCATATTTTTAAGTGCTACTTTTTATTGTATGGTTCGAAAGAATGGACCAATTAATGGTAAACGTATTTTTTTTTATTTGCGTAACTCTCATATTTTTGTCTAAAAATCTATTTATATTGTTACTCGGGCAGGAAAGGCGTAAGTAACAAACGTCATGAGTCAGCCTTGTGACGTCATGATTGTGTTTCATACACTAAAAAAATCATTGAAATAATTTTAATTTGATGCGGATACCGACGTTTAATTTTAAACCTTAAATAGTCTGAGCTAAACTGACATTCAAAACAGACGTCACGAACGTCAAAACATGTAAACAAACACTGAATTTATTGTTGTTGGTTTATTAAAATGCCGTGAGTTAAATATTGCTTTATGAAAACATGCGCAAATAAAACGGGTTTACCGCCTACCAAAATGTTGCTTACTGTTCCAACGGAAAATAAAGCTAAGTGGTGTTCAGCAGACGGTTTGGATCGTTTACCTACAAGCGCACTATTTATTTGCGACGATCACCTAAATAAATGTATTTATTTAATCTTAAGCGTCGTTTAAGTCCATGAGAAGGTGGAGTTGCAGTGAAGATCAAAATCACACACGAAAAGTACAAGAAAATCACCAGTAAATATCCGAATAATTTGAACTGTGCGGTTAGTGCCAAATGACACTGTCAGACTCAAGTGACAACCCAGCCGGAAGATTTTTTTTGGTTATAGTGGGAGCTCTGAATCAGCTGTGTGACGTCACTTACCCTTTAAACTATTTTTAAGGATTTTTACTAAAAATATTGCGAAAAAAAATATTTAAAATATATTTATGTGATCTACAGGCGTCTCAAATTGGTTTTCGATTTAGGAGCATTGAAAATTTTGAAATGTTGACAATTGGCTACTTATATTTTTTGGATACATGAAGCTAGATACCTATCTAAGTATGCGTTGATATGACCTTAGACAAAACACTAGTGTAGTTAGTGTATCGCTAAATGATTACTATTACTATGAACATGTTATTTTTACTTATGTTTCATACTAGAGGACTCATTATTAAAACTGAACCTAACTCATACAAAAAAATCAGGTGGGTTCACTTAAAATTGATATAATATCCAACTTTGTAAGAAGGAACCGGGAAGGAGTTGCTATGATTATATTAATTTTCACTGATAATACAAAAAACCAAACTACTTTCTCGCTACAATCATAGATAATTTAACTACTTGACTTATTAAGTTTTTCTAATTGGAATAAATACATTTTCCTTACTAGGTACATATACATATAATATAAGAAATAATACCTAATTTACAGTATCTCACTAACCATATCATATAAAATAAATAAATTGAATGAAATTAAAAAAAAAAATAACTACTTAAATTAAAATTATATAGGATTTTACTAATTTGAAAATAATTTCGCCGTAATTTATGACAATAGTATGCTCAATATTTTATTTTAAGTTTTAAAATGAAAATGTTCGTTTCGCTTCTATTGAAAATTGCTAACAAACACATTCCAATATGAACCTTATATGCTAACAAACACATTCCTGTATGAACCTTATATGCTTACCTTTAAGGTTCTAATTAAAATAATGAAATTTTCTCGTAACCCAGTACCGGGCGATTTAATTTACTGAAAATTGCTAACAAACACATTCCAATATGAACCTTATATGCTAACAACACATTCCAATATAAACTTTATATCCTTACCGTTAAGGTTCTAATTAAAATAATGAAATGTTCTTGTAACCCAGTACCGGGCGGGTTAATTCACTAAAAATTGCTAACAAACACATTCCAATATGAACCTTACATGCTTACCGTTAAGGTTCTAATTAAAATAATGAAATGTTCTTGTAAACCGGTACCGGACGGCTTAATTCACCCATTTTGAGAGTGTACATACACTTTTATGAATGTATAGGCAGGCTGCCGGCTTTTTACCTAATGCGTGCGAACGTTAAACTATAGTAGATCGTATTATCAAATACAAAGTACTAAGTCATGGTAATGAATATTTTGTAATTTTATAGATGTCGGATGGCATTGGTATATGTGATAGAAACTTTAGCCAACCCAATGGGAATCGAGTTATATGGATGCACCGCTACTGGTATTGACCTCATCAACTGTTGAAGTATTTCAGAAGGTACTTTCCTTCCACATACATATTAATATGTATTGATACCTTTTCAAAATATGGATGATTAAAACCATGAAAGTCTTAGAACGCAAATAAGTTGTATTTTAGAAGGTGTTAGAAAGCTTAAAAAACATTCAATCAGATGATGGAAAATAATATTAATCATTAGTCTATTTTTAGCGTCATAAAGGTCTCAATTGTTGAGAGGCTAATTAGAACCTTAAAAGCATTAGCTGTGATAACAATTTAGCTTACACGATTCAAACAACTGAACTCAGCTGATAAGGGATATGAATGCAATTATTGCCAAGAGCTATAGGTACCTACTGCTAACCGAACAATGGGGAACTGTTTGATATTACAGAAGTGCAAACTGTGAAACCGGTAACATATTAATTTTATAATTCTAAAAGAGGAACAATCTCAAGCTGCTTCTATGAAAAGGAAATTTAAGAAATTAAACATTATGCCAGTTACCTAATTTTTCATTCCACACTTAGAAGAAGTACACACGTATGGCGCTGGAGAACGTCTCACGACACATTGGACACTTGTTGATGGCCAGCGCGCACTTACCATAGGTCGTGATGTTTCCGCAAGACATGAAACATACGTTGCGCTCGTTCACGTAACAAATTTTGCACAACTGCGAGTCTGCCGCTTGCAGTACCTTCTCCTCACCCACCGACACCTCGTTGAGCTTTGATGTCTTCTCAGGTATCATGCGAGCCTCCGAGATGATCTTCTGCACATAATCCCGACCTTTGACCAGCTGTAAATACATACAACTGTTGAACCATCGCGCGTGCTCCTCCCAGGGCTCGTCCTCCTCCTCCCAGTCCTTGAGACCACAGTCACAGTAAAAGCATCTCGTTTTGTCACCTACACCGGTATAATAGAACCCAGCCTCGGCGAGCTGCTCGGGCTTTTGCTTCATGCTTATAGGCCAATCCTTGAAGGTTTGGAGGCGGGACGCTTCTGTTGCGTACCTCGGGTGCGCAGGCATGTTGACACTGACACTGGTAGGTTCATCATTATCATGATCACACTTGTCTTGAACCTGCTTTCTTAGGAAAGGACATTGAGGTGACCACTTTTGGTGATGTCGAGTTGGGTCATCGCCTTCGACCCACCGCATGATTTCAACCTTGCAGAAGGCGCACCGCACCTCATCGCTACGACCGAGGTAGTAAAATCCAGCGTGGACGAGAGTTTCAGGACTGATGAAGCTCAGGGGCCATTTTTCAAAGGTTTTAAGTCGTTCCTCCTCATACTGCATGTCCTCGTGCTGCATGTTCACGTTTTGATCTTCTAGCGTGCCAACAACTAGCGTGTACTTGACCAAATACGCGAGATAATTGATCTTAAACCCCACACACTTTACTTTTTCCTTAAACACAAGATTGAGGATTCAAACATCAAGGTTAGGTTGATGCAATATTAGTACGCCACCACATGTAGGTTCTAGATGTTTCAGTCTGCTCCCATGTGGTTTATAGGTTAAGTTTATGTTTCTTCCATGCACCAATGTGTCCAACTGACAGCTCCAACCATAATTACCCTTTTTCCTCATAGTAACCCATTAATTAGTTTGACACAATAATGGTTCTTGCTTATCACAGCTAAAGACCAATTAACGTAAAAGACACATCAACCCAAGGACTAACACATATGTTTCTAATACTTTTTACAGACGCTCAAGCGATTGGTTGACTGTTCCTTTTATTGAACTTCACAAAACACTCACGATACTTTTTACAGTCAGATGCAGGCTTGACAACAAGAGGTTTATCAATACCTAAAGACCATATAACGTAAAAGACACATCAACCGAACGCATATGTTTCTATTGATTTTTACAAGCATAAAAGCGATTGATTGTCTGTTCCTATTGTTAATCTTTACAAAACAACAACTTCGTATTATAATTAATTTCAACCTACATTTTTCCCCATTCGTCATATTGGCTTATCATAAATACCTACCTACATACTAAAACACTCCCAAAACATTTACAACGATTTTTAGAATCTTGTTTTGGTACGGACGCTGTTTTAGTACGGACTATCAAATAAATACATACCTGAAGTAAGTACAACCACGACATCGACCGCGCCCCCGCGCCCGCGTGCACTCCCAGCACACTTTACTTCATTTAACACATCTATTGAGGCTCAAAAAAACACTCCTAAACATACACTATCACGCTGATTTTTTTACATGCACTCTACATACCCTCTCTACATACTAAAACACTCCTAACACATTTACAACCATTTTTTAACATCTGGTTTTGGTAGAGACGCTGTTTTGGTACAGATCGGATCACTAAAAACACCCCTAAACATACACTATCACGATGCTTTTTATACATACACTCTAGTAACTACATCCCTCACATACTAAAACACGCCCAAAACATTTACTACGATTTCTTAAATCTTGTTTTGGTAGAGACCTTTGTTTTGGGAGAGACAACAAACTATGAATGAAACAACAAAATATTTAAACAAATTTATTCACATCGAAAATAATAAAATTATTAGTAACCAACGCTATATCCACACAGTTTTTTTGATATTTTATTTATAACGCTCTCCGTACTATCGATAATTTCGTCAAAACCATCGTCTGCTACGTATTGAGCGCTTAACATTACATCTTCGTTCTCTGACTCTTCTTTGTATTCATTTTGCAAGTTAATTATTTGGATTTTAATTAACCTGCAACCCTTTCCCGGCTTTTTGTTAATCACAAATGATGAAGGCTGCCCTGGAACACTGCGTTTTTGCACCTTGTTTTGAATTTTGTGTTGACGTTTTTTAGGTTTTGCTTTCATTACCTTGTTTACTAGATCGTCATTAACATCATCATCATATGGGTTCTGAGCAAACACCTGGGACAAAAATAGAGGAGAACTTTCTTCTACGTGTTCCATTTTTCTGTAACAAAAGAAATAAAAAAATTAATTACATATCCGTACGATCTCTCAAAGATCGAGCTTGAAACTATGCAAATAATAAATAAATAAAATAAAAAATAAATATTACAGGACATTCTTACACAAATTGACTAAGTCCTGCAGTAAGCTCAACAAGGCTTGTGTTACGGGTACTCAGACAACTATATATAATATACAAATACATAAATACATAGAAAACATCCATGACTCAGGAACAAATATCTGTGTTCATCACACAAATAAATGCCCTTACCGGGATTCGAACCCAGGACCATCGGCTTAGCAGGCAGGGTCACTACCAACTACGCCAACCGGTCGTCTAAATGCAAAGCTTCTACTCAGTGAAATAAAGGAAAAATATCTGTTCCTTGTGTGCAATGTGTGCTAAAATATCTCTCAAAAATACATTTCCAACATAGTCAACGTTTAAATCTTATAAAAATAACTGAAACTTACCAGCAAATATCAGCAGAGAAACTGCGAATTGTTAGGGTCCTTAACTGTATGATATTCTTCGTATCGTTTACGAATTCGTAAATGAATCACCTAATTAGTGCGGTTGTTTATATACTTAAATAAATTTCGATGTCTTCAACTATAAATAATCGTATTTGCTCAATTTATTTTAAATGAAACTAAACCCTCACGAAAGCAGATAGGTATTGTTTTATTATTCCTGCATTGCACCAATTTCAATTTTTGCAAGCGCATAATATGAACTACGGCGCGTGTTAAATATGCTTTACTCATGATATCATGTTACATCTACTACGTTTGCTAATTTGTTAAGCAATTAAAAGTTGCAGGTCGTAACTTGTTTTTATGAAATACTGTTTATTGAAATGTACAGTCAAGTCAATAATAAAAATAAATGTACATATCATATTGTTTAGACTCGGTACTAAAAAATACGGTTTACGGTTAAAATGGGTTTTTAATTGAAAAACATAAAATTCTAAGTACATATTTATTTTCGTAAATCACATAATAACAAATATAGTGCATCGTTTATTACTATACAGAAATAACGAAAAGTTTATAAAATAAAATAGTTTGACAAACATTTAAAGTCAAACAGTAAATAAATAATGCAGGAGCACATAAAATTAATGCTCACATTTGAATACAGTTAATATTAACGTATTAAGACATCTTATGATCATACAATAATACATTATTTCATAATAATCATACTAACCATGAACAGTGATAGGAATTTAAATATTAAGTATCGTAGTGTGTCCCCATGCTCATTTAGATACTTTGTCAGCAGATATCAATCGTTTGTCATCATTAGATGATATAGCAATTTTATTAACACTTTGGGTAAATATTTCGTGTTTGATCGATCTTGAAACAAAGATTGCTCATAATCAAACACGTCTAATTCCTTTATAACAGCCTTTTTTACACCTTTAGCTTTTTTATGATATCGGCGTTAGTTTTCATACAGTAAAGTTTAGATCGAAGTCCAACAAATTCAATTATGTATTTCCCACCCATTTCATCCTTGAAAAGTCCTGGTACTTTTTTGTTCTGAATTGGTAAGTTATGCACATTGTCAAAGTTTAAGTTGCTAGTGCCAAAATAAGGTAAAAGATAAGTTTTTAGATCTCTGTAATAGTTCTTGGTTTGTATATGATAAATGAAACTATTCGTATCCATATAGCACATCTGTAATCGATTTTTATACATGGGTTTAAATACTGAGTAATGAAATTCCGTTTTCTAATAACATCAGGTGAATGGTTTTTTTTCAAATGGCTGTTACTTTCTGACTTATAAAGTGGGCCTATTATTTTACTATTTTTCAAACCAAAAAACAATAAATTGAAGGGTTGGATTGTTTTTTTCAAATATTCTGATTTCATCAAATGTAACCGGGAAAGACAATCCTTGTGTGTTTAGTACGTTATTAAAATCAGGATAGGAAGTTACCCTTTCAGGATGTTTTTTAGCAGGGAATAAAGCCGCAGTTATGCACCATGCAAAACAACATTGATCTTTATTCTGTATGTTAAGACACGCTTTTTTATTACGTATAACTTTTGGTAGTTCGATAAAGCTTGAAACACGCTACGGTTGAAACTTATTTATATTAATTTCCAAGTGTGAATTATTTAAAAAAGCCCATCCGCTATCACGCTCCTCGAATTCCTCGACCTTTTTTTAAAACAATTTATAACCATATACATATATATTTGTGAGCCTGTGTGTACGTAGGTATAGGTGTCAGCATTAGTTTAATTGATTATCTTGTAACTATCTGCGAGATCCTGTAATAGGCTTTCTGAATCCTATCTTGTTGTATACTGTAAATTTATAAGCTGTTGGTTCTCCATAAAATAAAACAATAAAAACAATAAAACAACAATAACTTCTGTGTAATAACGTTCGAAATCAAAACTTTGGTACAAAATCTTATTTTTTGTACCAAAAGATTTCATAGATTGAGTGTTATTTTTAAACAACATAAATATTCCATATAATTCTAAGTTTACTTTTATGCAGGTGATTTGTGATTTATTTAAAAGAGTACTGATTTTGTCACGAATCGAGTTCATAAATATGTCAATAGAACTTGTAACTTGGTTATTTTCCGCCGAAATTCGATAAATTGCAATGCGATTACGAAAAGCTGACTGAATCATTACACCATCACCGATATCTTGAATACAATTATTTTTAGTTTTATGTTCGTTACTACGAAGATGACCTACCCATGATTTTTTCTCTACAGATGTGCTACACGATACACAAAAAGGCATTATGCGAAACAAAAGTTAAAAAATACTGGAATTAAACTATAATTTCACCGGATTAAAGACTGAACCAACTGTTTCTACTTTGTATAACATATAACCAATAGTTGGTTCAGCTTTTAGCCATGTGATTTATCGAAATACCTAGTTTTTCCGTGCGTTAGAATAAAAGGAAGCCTTACTATCCTTAAAAACTTCAAATGCACTACTAAGAAGCGATTGACACTGCTCCCACTCTACAGATTTTTCTTCACACTGCAGCTTAACAGCTACCAAGGCCTTTTTGTAACGCTCTAAAGCATCTACCTCTTTTTGATGATCCTCTATTTTATAGACCTTGAGATCGATAAAGAAGTCACCTGGTCTGATTGTGGTGCGACGTGATGTACCAGAAGACACGCGGCTTGAGAACGATGACGTAGTAGTCACTCGCTCGGATGAAATGTATGCAATTTTCTCTTCATCCCGAATGATTTGGAATAGATCCGTTCCGCTCTTCTTGATTGCGCTGTGAACAAAAATAATAGTTTAACTTATGATAATTTTGAAGACCCGGTATGTGCACTACGAAACCTGCATTAAAAAATAGATATAGGGTGTATGTGACAGTCTTACAGTAAATACATAAATGTAACTACCTTGAAGTTTTTTTGCGCTTCGATGGTCCTGCAGGTTCAACAGCATTGACCTTTCGAGAACTTGCGGCAGGAAGCGTAACTCGTTCAGGCTCGCGGCTAAATGAAAGAAAAATAAATTAATAAAAATGGCTCGTGATATCCTTAGTAATAACAATATAAACATTCAGTGAGAAATAGCTACCTTAAAGAATGCACACGTCGCTTGTTATCCTTTGATGACTTTTTTATCGGCTGCGGTGACGGGCTTCGTGAGCGGTACGATAGCTCTGAGTCGGACCTGAAAAACACTGTTAGTTAATTATTTAGTTAAAAAATTTAGATCTAAAGATTAAATTAAGACATTAAATAAATCAATACTCACATTATAAATTGATGTAGCAACACTTCAGCAGAGCAAGGCGTAAATATAGTGATAGCACGATCGCGCACTAATGACAAGAATAATTGTATGGTCTGCCTCTGGTATTTAACCAAAAAAAAAATACCGAGTTGACTGTTTCGTTTCTTTTATTTTATGTTTCAACTAAGAAAATATGTCACCCAATTTTGTGTAGTATATTATCACATGTTAACACCAAAAATAATTAATGTACTATTGCACTTGTTTCGTTTTTAAATTAGCGGATTTTATTTTGCTAAAAAGCACATTTTCATTGAAAAACAAGTATCAAATTATATTACGAAATTTGGGTTTATATTAGCTAACGTACACTATTTTACAACAACAGCAGAACGTGGATACGATTTTAAAGAAATATAATCATGAATTAGAAGTAACGAATAGTGATGAATCAATTGATTTAGTACACCCGAAAAAGCTGATTTCGTGTATTCATTCACTAAGTAAATTTTATTGTTAGACAGCTCAATTAACCTTTTGCTCGATGTACCAAACCGCTATATGTAAAAAAAAACTTGAGCAACTACTTACCAGAAAGGGAGCATTCCATTCTAAATAAGCATGATTTATATATTTATTCAGCCGATAAAATCAATGGTGTGAGTAGTATGTCTAGTATTTCTTTGATACAATATAATTGCTTTTGAACTCTTACCTACAGTCATATCCATATCGATTATATTGTTAGGAAAAGTGCATCGACTAATGTAGGTCGACTTGTGTATGCGTAATCAGCAAATGACACAGAGTAGGATGCAAACCAGAGGTTTACTACTAAAAAACTATACAATTAAGTAATCAATAGAAATTCGCTTGTCGATTGATTAGCCTAATGTAATTTGTAATGTTTGCCTTTTTAATTTGTTAGATGCTAAATAAAAGTATAAATGCCTGTTAGTTGAATGTAAAATTCATTAAATAAGGTTGATTGAATATTAGTATCGAATAAATTAACTTTTCACTTTTATCGTGCAGTCAGCAAACAAATCACTTACATATTAAATTGAAAATAATTTATTTCGAATCGAACGAATCTCTGTTACACTTTTTACTCTGTAATATTTTATACTACGTAAACAATAATTGCACTTCATGTTCACAGATAAGTATTCAGGTAGACAACGCACGTTGTACTTTTTAATGCAGTTGATCCCATTGGATCAAATATCGTATTTTGCTAAATACTATGTTGCATATTGTTAGTTTTCACAACTTCTTGTGTCTATTCATTACTGCACACCTCTATTTAACAGACCGAACCGCCGAAACACACGGAAACTTTATTCATATATGTTTTATAGTTTAACCTGTAAAGGATTATTCTCAACATTCTTTCTCATTTTTATTTAACTCTTGTGTAATCGAAATAAAAATCAACTTCTTTTTACTTTTTTGGGTCTATGGTTGGAAAATTCTAATAATATATAAGCATTTGTATTTTTTATTTGTTAAATTGTACAATAAAGCAATTGTTAAATAATAATGATAACATTCTAAAGAATTCAGATTTATTCAATCTTGCTTGTGGAGTCTACCTTATTATAAGTCTGCGGTCCCACCGATAACCATATACGACAGTCTGCCGTCTGAAGGAGAAAAATCATAAGTGCTATGCTTATGCTATGGAGTTATGCTTTTTCTCCTTTGCAGAAGTTATGTTGTTTGAAACGTGATTCCGTATTCAACTTTATTTTATTCAAGTCCAACTAATTTTAAACCTTAATTTATATTTGTTAAGACTTGTTCTGCTTTAGAATATATTTCATATTTAATTATATTAATTCATGCAAAACAGCTTAGCGCGAACATGTAGTCACACATGGTTGTAAAATTGTTTAGTTTCATTATTATCTATTTCAAACTTTAATATGAACGAACTATGATTGAAATTGGTTATCATCATTTACAAATTATAATAAAAGGCGTGTCAAGGCGTGTCACATGGTTCTTCCAATCACATAGTCAGGCCTGCATCACGCTAACGAAGTTTTGTGAATAGTTTGTATATATACAATTAGTATTGATACAATCGTCGGAGAATCCGTGGCTATCACAACCGCTAGTTCATGGTGACTCTTACCAAATCACTTTGCTTGGCCTGGCCCACCTTGCATTTGAGCTGGTAACGCGGTAGCGTATACGGGGTAACTCCCGTACCATACACAACAACGTGGTGACGGTTAAACACAAAATCGGTTCTTCTGTGCTATAGCGGTTGATAGTATGGGAAACCACCAGTCCACTCGACGCATCAAAGTTTCTGGCCAATTCTGCGATGTGTTTAGTGTGACAAACGCCGCACAACGATAGTTACTCCTTGGAGCTAATCGGGACTAATGTGTAATTGTGCGTGACGCCTCGCAACGAAAGTTACTCCTTGGAGCTAATCGGGACTAACGAGTAATTGTGAGATGTTCAGACGTGTTGTGATTGCTTGGCCCGCATCACTCACGTTGCGTTTAAGCTTTTGCTTTTCTTAGAATATTTTCTAAGTCCGAAATCTAAGTTGAAAACGAACTCGATCAAGTTAAACGCAAGCTTACGAGTAAACGTGAACAGGATTTCAGTAATGGTTCGCGTTATGTCGATTATGTCGATAGCATACTTCCGTTGTTACAAAGTTGATTGCCACCGTTGCAGATAATCAACCGAATGATGAACGCATTAAAATCACTATTAGATGTGATAGATATTCACTTTAAACTTGAACAGGATTTCAGTAAAGGTTGTGTCGATTGCGTGCTCGCGTTGATTGTCACCTTCCCAAAGCATCAACGTAAACAGGAGCACTCATTCTTATTTATTAGCACTCGCAACACCAAGGCGTGAGCGAGCTGTGCGATCAATTTAAACGCAAGTTTACGAGTAAACGGGAACAGGATTTCAGTAATGGTTCGCGTTATGTCGATAGCATACTTCCGTTGTTACAAAGTCGCACACCGTTGATTGCCACCGTTGCAGATAATCAACCGAATGATGAACGCATTAAAATCACATCTAATAATGTTCACTTTAAACTTGAACAGGATTTCAGTAAAGGTTGTGTCGATTGCGTGCTCGCGTTGATTGTCACCTTCCCAGAGCATCAACGTAAACAGGAGCACTCATTCTTATTTATTAGCACTCGCAACACCAAGGCGTGAGCGAGCTGTGCGATCAATTTAAACGCAAGTTTACGAGTAAACGTGAACAGGATTTCAGTAATAGTTCGCGTTTATTGGGCACTCGCAACACCAAGGCGTGAGCGAGCGAAGCGAGCGGTGCGAGCGAAGCGAGCGAAGCCTTGGTGGAGCAGCGTGCCCAATAAATACCTACTAGTATCAAATCAACACTATATTAATATCTTGCCATTTATAATCCCTTGCAACGGTATAGTCTACCAATGGTCCGGTTAGGGTGTTGCTGTTTATAGGCACGTAGCCCTTATCAAAAATCTTGGGGCTTCTAGACGGGCCATATTTCTGCAGTTTGTAGCCGCCAACTATTGCTGTCTTAGTTTGACCACAGAGTAAGTTTTTTTTTTAATCTATGGTTTGACGCTATTTGCATGAATGAGACATTTGTATATTGCCGACTATAAATTGAAGAAAAATATGAACGGTATTGAAGACTACATAAACATCTCTGTTTCGGAAACAAGCAAAACCAATGAACACTTAGTAGTCAAGTTGTTGCTACATCTGCGTAAGACACGGCCCTGAGTTTTTAATTATTGTACCTCATTAATTTCGAAGAACTTACCATTTTCCGTAATCCCATCCAAATACGAAGTAAATGCCTCACACAATTCTTCCACACTAGTAAATGGTCGATTCGATTTCGCCCTCACCGCAGCATCCGTACAAAGTTCTATCACATTTCCGAACATCCATTCAAACTGATCGTCGGACAAATTGTTGACCTCAGACACGGTTATTAAATGAGACATGGTTAGACACACCACCGTTTCAATACACACTGGCAGACGCTTCTTATCTTTGGTATTATCGAGAGCAGTTATAAGGTCGTTAAAAGTTCAAATATTGTATGTAGTTAGATAATGGTCGAGATATTTTGTAATGATTACGTTTGCTCGTCATTTTTTTCATGCACTGTTTGCGCAGCTATTTGTATACTACCTGTTGCCCGCGACTTCGTGCACGTAGAATTCAATTTTGATTGCAATTATTTTAATACCGAATAAAATACTTATTAAGTAAAGTAAAATCCCGTTGCTTTTTATGTTGTGTTCGTTATAAGTTTACTTTCAACACTATTTAAGCCCCTTTGGGGAGGAATATGAATAAACACTAAAATAGAAATACAAAAATATTTATTTATGGCATATTACAGAAGGGACATTATAATACAGATTCGAATCCAAAACTAAACGACTACTGCCACAAAATGGTCCCGACTCAGCATCGAGCAAGCCTGGGTGGCCAGCGCTGGTCTTCCGCCGGGGGGCGTCTCGGTGTCACGGATTGTGACACAGCAGAAAACACACAAAATTATAATAGTACAAGCAAAGAAAACAAGAAAAAGGAGGGTAATTATTAACTTAAATCATTCAACTATTTATTACTCATA
The DNA here is from genome assembly GCA_949128165.1 of Lathronympha strigana. NCBI lineage: Eukaryota > Metazoa > Arthropoda > Insecta > Lepidoptera > Tortricidae > Lathronympha > Lathronympha strigana. The sequence continues at coordinate 19,577,004 of OX421905.1, forward strand.
AAAGACATGTCAAAAATAATACAATCCAGTCAAAATACCACATCATTCCCGGAGCAAAGGTGCCTATTAGCAAACTAGCGGCATTCCCGCGTTGCACACACAGCGATAGCAAGTCTTTACACCAGGAACGACAGGGAGCGGGGACCAAGGCCACGCTCTTGCAGTCGACGACGACGACGACCCAGCTCTCCGAAAAAGGTTTTGCCTCCGCGCACCAACAGCCCGACGTTTCGACCGCAAGAGGGACAAACAAATAGTTGGATAGCCGCGAATACTTCTCCCTCTTGAGCATCGCCGAGGCAGCAAATGTACTCACACAGGTGGCATCCTAGCAGAGGTTTGTTATATTATTATTATTAATATGTTTTCTCGTTACACAATAAGCCTTCCCGTCAATAAACGAACTTCCAAGATTCTCACTTAAAAAACCACACAACCTTCATACAAGCTTTCATTCCGTTTTAACCCCTTCAAGGGATGCATTACGGAACGTCATGAAATCGCTTTTTATGACTTTTAATAAGAAATCTGTACACAAAGTTTCAAGTCGCTAACATAAATTTTACGCCATCCTCATACAAACATTACACATTCTTGACTTTGCTTTAATACAAACTTTCAACCCCTTTTTATCCCTTTTGGGGAGGTATATCAATAAATGCTGAAAATAGTGAACTTGTTACGCAATAAGCAGTCAATAGGAACATTCAAGTTTTTTACTTGAAATATTATACAGCCTCTATACATTTTTCAACCCATTTTTAACCCCCTTGGAGAATGAATTTCGGAAAACCCTGAAATCACTTTTCTTATATATGTTTATAAGAAATCAAAATACATAGTTTCAAGTCTCTCACTAATCATTTTACGCCATCCCTATGCAAACTTTCAACCGCGTGTTTAACCCGATAGGGGTTGAATTTGCCAAAACTGATTCGTTAAGTAGCCCATTGTGCAAACTGTAACTTTTTAGCATCACTTGTTTTGACTTTACGTCAATACTAACTATCAACCCCTTTTTATCCCCTTTGGGGATGAATATCAGTAAACGCTGAAATTAGTTTTCTTGTTACACAATAATCAGTCAAGTTCAGGCTCAGTTCAGGCTCTCACTTAAAAAGCACACAGCGTCAATACAACATTTCAATCCATGTTTATCCCCTTTATTAAGTGATGAATTTCTCAAAACTTCGAAATTACTTTTCTTTTATTTTATGAAGTAAACTACATACAAAGTAAACTACATACAAGTCTAACTTAAAATTTTACGGCATTGCCATACAAATGTTCAACCCTCTTTTTAACCCTTTAGGGGTTGAACTTTTCAAAAGAGTTCTTACTACTTGTACACATTATAAATGATTCCTGATATGCAAATTTCAGCTTTCTAACTTTAGTATTTCGTCTCTGCGTTTGATTAGATTAGTCAGTGAGTGAGTGGAGATAGGACACGCATTTATATATATACATAAGTATACCTATAGATTTACTGGCAAGGTAAAATCCCATTTCACAACTCAGAGGGTTGTAGACTTTATACATCTCCCGCAAAATATGACGAAAGTATTTTACAAAAGCAAGTTTATAGTTTAATCTACAAGACCGAGTTTTTTGCCAAAAATATAATTTAGGTATTGTACCTACAATCTTATATAACGCCGACTGTACCTACCCTTTATTTAACACATCGTCTACTCCGTTCGCGGTAGGCCTAATGAAGATGGGTTGGTTTATAATCTGCCGCTCTATATCGGTCTCCAATATCAGACCAGCAGCTTGATGCCTACCAAAAAATTATACGTAGGTATTGTCATCTGAGTTGATTAAATATTCAAGCGCAATCGGATAGCGGGAAGTAAATAAAATTAAGTAATTCTTATTTAAACTCTCGCACTTTTCTTTTCACACCCGTTTTATTAAATTTAAAATGGGTCAAATTTAACTCGCAGCATTTGATTACCTATACAGAGTATACAGCCGTCTATAGACGGACAGTTTAAAGTAAATAAAAGCTTGTAAGAAAAACTCGAACTTAATAGTTAAGTAGATACTTGTTATGGGTTTACCCACCGGAGGATATACGTCGCCCTGGTACCTAACCGCCCCAGTTAAAGGAAGCAAAGAGACATTTATATGTCAGATGTATTGCGGCGGCGAAAGAGAGATAAATCAGCGGCGCTAATGGCCCCCTCGGGCCCGCGGCGCGACAAATGGCCCACGGGGGCTCCTCTCGCGAAATGTTACAAATGCAAACTGTTTTAATAGCAAATTCAAATTCGATTAAGCTTGTTTTATCTTTGTCGCGTTTGGACTAAGTATATTTATGTCAAGTCATGATTCATTTTGTCACTCAATTAAATCCCATTTTATTTAACGATTTGGGATTTAATTGGTCGGTTCACTGTGAGACTAGGTTGATTTGTGTAAGACTGTCCTATACCTACGAATATTTGTTCCTGAGTTATGGATGTTTTCTATGTATTTAAGTATTTATATGTAGGTATCTATCTATTATATATATCGTCGCCTAGTACCCACAACACAAGCCTTATTGAGCTTACCGTGGGACTAGGTCGATTTGTGTAAGATTGTCCCATAATATTTATATTTATATATTTATTTATTTATTTATACCTAATGTTTATTTATTTATCTACCCTTATGTCCCTTATGAGGTATCACCTCAACAAACAGCGTCAACGTCAACGGGTAATATCCTTACCTATAACCCAGGAAAGATACGATTTTGACAGACATTAAATTATAATAGCCTGATTTTTCAAATTACGTTATAATGGGACATTTATATATGATATATGCAAAAATCCAACAAACTTTTCTTCCGGAAGTAGGTAAATAGTAAAAAAAAAACTAAACTAAATCGATTGTTTTAACTGAACGATAGCAAATAGTTTTCTTGTATGTGAACATGACGACATATTTGTCTTCTATCTGTTAAAAGAGAAACCGAAGAAAACTTATTCAATTAAAACCATTAAATCTACAAAATGTACGGCACGGGTGATAGATGTGTTATTTCGCTAGAAGCAAATGTTAATAGGTAGAAACTGGTCCTAACCCATTTTAAACGGCTTAAAAAACATATATACATATAAATCTTACAATAAAAAGCTGGATTAGATGGCGCCGTATAAGCGACATCTACCTACCTATTTAATTTGTCAAACTCGTGATCGGGACACGATTTTTTACTAGACTTTAAGCCTCCATTATTAACTCCATTTCTTTTTTATCACAAACTGCTCGAGAATAAATTAATAGAAAAATAATCTTGCGTTGGTGTACGAATTTTTTTTATTTTTGTACTATGACAAGAGTCGTCAATTAGGCTGATGTTAACGTAGGAAAAACATTGAAAATACTATTTAGTTTGTATGAAAAAGTGGTAGGGTAGAGGATCCAAAAGATGAACAACCCCCAATAGATGAACGTTGTTCCTAAATATCCCAATAATTAAATCCTGACGTACTTTACAACCTTAGGAATATTTTTTACTAAAACTTTAACATTTTCCCTTCATAGACCTTTATACTTTTAAATAATAGATCAGTGTATGTGGTTGTGAGAGCTCACCGAAAATATGCCTCGCGCCGAAATCGCCGTTTGTATGGAATTTTTATTAAGAATGGCGCTTCAAAATTTAAGGAAATAAATTCGTATAAAATGTAATAATGTTTCTACTGACATGTTTTTGCTTGGTAACGATTCTAGACTAATCCCGCTAACCTTTACGTTATTTATTAAGACATAATTTAACTTATTTTATTAAATATTACCTGTTCAAGTTATGGTTCCAATATTGTGTGATTTATCCAATAGCTGAACAGCGTTCAACTTTTGGGTAAATGTTAGTTTTTTGAAATACTTATATAAATCCTAACAGTAACGGTAGATACTCCATTTATATCTTAAATTTCTAGTTTGCTGTTCCTTAATTTTATGACTAAAAGATGAACGGAACTTTCCTTGTTTAACTCAATTATTACGGGGCATATTTTAGTATGGAAACGGGACTGTTCACTGGATTAAACTATACCTAAAACATGAACTAAGAGAATTTACTAGTTCATCTATTGGGCTGCATTCCAATACATGAACGATTGTGTTACTTTTCTTAGTTCATTTCATCAACATCGTGCCCAAAACTTGAACGAACTAAATGTATTCGTCTTTCTATACTACTGTTCATCTATTGGTGCCCAGCTGTTCATAATTAGGGTACTCCCTTTTGCAGTTTTACTGGTTCATCTTTCGGGGTAGAAATGTTCAGAGTTAGGGCACTTTGTTCATGTTCTGGGGGAAATGGGCCATTTCGGGACATAATCATTTTTATAAAAATATTGGATAGTTTAAAGAGGGTTTGGAATAGTTTAATCTAAACTAGACTATATGTAGTATAGTATAAATAAATAAATCTTAGTGAAAATTGGTTATAACATAGGTACGTAAAAAAATACCAAAGTGAGGTAAGTCGCTTAATCGTTCATTTATTGGTTCCCCTACCCTACATCATTTTTTAGAGTTTTTGAACAAAAGTTGTTAGGTTTGAGAAGCTCCTGCTCCTTGTTCCTGTTACATGCAACACCCGGTATAGGTAGGTAATATATATATATATATATATATATATATATATATATATATATATATTTATTTATTTATTGCAATGTATATTTTTAAACTTGTATTTTATTTGTATTTAATTTAACTAGGAAAGAATATTCCCTAATTTATACGGCACCTACACTTATTTTTGCTAAAGTATTTGGGTAGCTAAATACCGAGGTAGGTGTCATTTTATAATCCTATTACGCATTTTAATCTAAAATCCATACTGGGTTTAAATTTAGGGAGTGGCACATTACTATCCCTTGACCCGTCCGTGTCTACCTGGGTATGACAACGCCCATGGCCGGCGACGCAAAAAATGGAGGATTTTAATCCAACATGTATGTAGTTTTTTTTTACATTCTGGGAAACGGGAACTTTTATTGGCCGTTTGTATAATGGCCGATCCTAGCTGGGACGCGTGGGACATTCATTTTGGGGTAAGTAGGTAGGTAATAGGTATCGATAGATCGATAACTTGCCTAAGTACGAGTATGTAGTCTAAGTACCTATGAGGGAACTATACCTAGCTTGAAACGAGTTTCTTAACAGTACCTAGAGCAAAAACAATGATAACCAGATTATGATAAACATGTAAATTTACAGCTTATGCGAAAACATTTAGATGTGGTAAGTAAACCTATATACTTACTTTACTACTAAACATGTAGGTAGGTCATTAATAATCTAAATTATTAATTGTGATACAAAATACTAATTATTTATTATGTACTGTTATGCTGTTTACCTATACTATTCAACTAAATAAATAATTATGGCGACTGTATGTATTTAGCCAATGGACGCCTGCAGCTCTAAAGCTAGCAGAGAGAATAAGGTAGATAAGGTACTTATACAGTGAGTAAGTTTAATACGGGCGATAAATTTAACCAACCATAGAATTCAGTAGTGTTATCAATATCTTATGTCCTATAGACTAACCATCGTTAAGAGGTTCGCCCGTATTAGATTTACACACTCTATGTGCCAATTGTGCCATGAGGTTGCCCTGGAATTTCTTGGGACGATTTTAAATTTAGACTAGGTACCTACCTAAAGTACTTAGTTTAAGTTTTTCTTGCGACGAATTTAATGAGACGTAGTTGTTGATCTCGGCTATCGACGGCATAGTGCTAATCGCCTAGTCGTCGTCTGTCTGCTAATTGGCGACGTGCTCTTTAGATACCTATAACATAATAAAGTTGCCAATGTAGGTAGGTAACTAAGTAGTCGCGACTTTGGAATAAAACACTTATAAGTTGAAGTTCTAAAATCTCTTTTAAAACTTGAATAATATTGAAAACAATGTTTTATTTACCAAAAAAATATATATTAGAGATACAATATCACGTTACTAACCATTTCGCAACCGCCAACTTCTGCAACCCATTCTGCAAATTTAGGAAATATCCAGCCACATAGCGGCTGTTTTGCTAAAATTGTTCTCGGTGCGGTGGTATGAGTTACACTTGACTTATTTAAATAATGTGCGGAGTATACCAAAGTAGGTAGAATCAAACCACGTTCTCTTCCAAGCAAATTAACTGCCCAATTTAAAATGTGTATTTTAACCGTCAAACTATGACTATTTAAATTATGACGTTAACTTAACACTTTCACAGTTTGTGCTATCATAATCTAGGAATCTTAGCATAGTCGACTGATTTTCGTAATAACTTTAATTACGCGGAGGTACTAATTATTTTAACAGAGGTACTAAATAGTACCAATTAGGTACTAAATTTTGGTATATTATTTCCTTATGTTTGCTGAGATAGATACATACTTACATACATGTATCGCATCAAACATAAATACACCCGCAATTCTGACAATCACTCAATTTTAACCTATATTAAGCTCACTCACTCAGCTAAGTAAGACTTTTGACAGTCATAGTTTCAAATCCTATGAAGAAAAAATATTCATTGCAATAAGTTTGCCTTTCTTCCTGACTAATCTTGGTTTATCGTAGGTAGGTAAGTACGTATTTGTTTTTTATGTTAATAATCTAATTAAATTTTCCCCTACCCCTAAATCCCTATATGGTGGTGACGGCTCTATAAAAAATACAACTGCCATAACTAATCGTAATATAAAATATGCATCTTCTGGACATTATGCGTCGGTATAACATTTAGTTAAGTGAAAAATTGCGTAACAATTAAGCCATAATCATAGCAGATAATGCCTAAACAAACATCTACCAAATAAAATATTATGACAGTGACACTCAGGAGAAATCAAAATGTGTGCTTTAAAATGATATGGAAACAATAAACATAAAAGCTGAGCCGCTCCGTGTGATTGCTATGAATTAATTATAAGAGTGGTTTTAATTAGGGGCATAAATGGCGCCGGGCAGCCGCGGCATGTTCTGTTAAGGATCGAGCACAGCGGCGGTGCTCAAAATACTGTGACACTACGGAATGGGAGCTACCGTATTGTTGCTCACCAGGCGGCGCCACTCATGCGTGGGTCCTGTTCCTGTGTCAGTATGAGCAGTACCGGCCTAAGCTAAGGTACGTGCGACGCGTGCGGTCGCACGGGGCGCCGAGGTTCAGGGGGCGCCGGCAGCGGCGCGGAGCCCGTTTTAGAAGTAACCGTGCGCTGCTGTTAGGCTAAGCCGTATTTTGCGCTTAGTTTTGGGGCCTTATAACTTGCCTATTCATAATCATTGTATTTAGAGTCAGTAGGCTAATGAGAAAGGATAATGAGGAATGACACATTTGCGGCAGATTTAACCACTGGACCTCCAGCCGAAATTTCCTATGTACTTACATATATGCAATTTCCAAGAATCCAAAATTATTAAAAGAAAGTTGTGTTAAGCTTATATACGTAGTTCAACACAAAGTATTCGAGAGAATTGGTCTTTGTTATAGTAGTAGATCCGACCCTTAGTAGTAGCAGACCTTGGTCGACGATGCTGATGATGCAGTCTGGGAACATGTCTCTGATAAGCCTAATCATTCAATTAAATTTGACAAACCTCTGGTCCTCGCCAAGGAGAAGCGTTACATTCCCAGGATGCTGCGCGAGGCTATTGAAATCAAGAAGGTCCCTAATTTCAATAGAGAGGATGGCTTTTCGGTACCACCAGCTTGGGATCCTGTTTTACATCTCATCAAGGATCAAGCACGACACAGAACTGGAAGACCTTAGTGTGGACTTTGTTTGAAAAGATTGAAAACGGATAAAAGAGGCAAAATGGGGTAGTTTTCTTGTCGCTTCTTTCTGCTCCATAAGCCAGTTAGGGAAGCGTTCGTAAGTTGTATGTATGTTAATCCTCACAGGGTTTAAACATTTTTTATTTTAATTATAGAATGCCCTTCAGGCTATGTATTACTAGCTTTATAAGCCCCTCTGGGCATTGTAGACCAACCTTTTTTTTTATTTTTTAAATATATTTTTTTTTGTATGTAGGTAGTTTGCACAAGTAACTTTTTTTTTTTTGATTGACGGGGAGAATTCGCATTCTCTCAGTCATCATCTTAACCCTGTGAAAACGAGTGCTGTAAAGGGCTCGAAACGTAGGATCATGGTGTTAATAAACGCGATTAATCCGTTCTAAAGTGTTTCATTTCAATAAAAAATGATTTTTAAGTAAAAATTGTACCGGCAAGATTAATAAAAAAATCTAATACTAACAGAAAGTATGAAACCTATAGAATGTGCAAATGATAGGTTGGCGATTTTTTACCTGGGTCCTGGACAGACTACTAGGTTGGTAGGTATAAACAGGTATATTGACGTTAGGTTCTTACACTTTTAATGAGACACTTGCAAAATTGTCCAACTCTCGGACAGTAGCCATTATTTAAAACAAGAAGAAGAAGACAGTCTGTGCTGTCAAAATGTAATGTAAATAAATAAAATCTATGAAAACTTAGCTAAACAACTTGTTAATTTCATGTTTGTGGTAAGTATGGTATGGTACTACCTACAAGTCCTATACGGTACAAATGTGTTTGGTTGGAGCTTTTTATACTGGTACCTTATTCAACATGTCGGTGAGCGGTTAGAATCAGCCGTCACATCCGCCATGTTCGCCCGCTGGGCGGGGCGATCACAGATAAAGCTCGCCGCATGCCAAACTCATGGGAATGTGGGATTGACGCCTTCTGCAATGGTAACACTACTTAGGTAACGCTTAGTGATTAGTGGCACCCTCACTAAACTTTCATAATTGTTTCTCAAGGAAACACAAGGTACATAATTAAATTCGAGATGTGGATACACATTTTACGTTAGCTGGTATTCTTTTAACGCAGAGTAAGAAGAAGGTACCCCCCTAAGCATTGACTTTTACAAAAAAAACAACGTTAGAAATAATTTTTAAGAAAAAAAAACCGACTTCATTTGGTTCCCGGTAAAAGTGAAATTTTGAATTTGTTTGAGTTAGCCAGTTTACTTCAGAAATATCCAATACACCGCACGTATACGATTGAAAATTGAGGAGCTTTCTTAATGTCCCAGAGCTTCCATCAATTCATGTGAAGCATAATCAAACGGAACTCCCTTGTAGACCTTTAAAACAAACAAAATAACAATGTGTTAAATTGGAGGACTCCTGTAAATTATCGAGCAGTTTCATTATGCCATCCCTGATTATCAACATCAGGTCCACTCCAGCAAAATGATGGCCACAGTAAGAAAATGCCTAAGCTAATTATGAACAATCTCTAATCACAATGAACGTGCCGTTCAAATTTGAGGAGTTCTCTGAATTCTTCCAGAACTCCATCATCAGAATATAAATCAAATCAAAAAGATGAATGTCACAACTAGGATAATAAGTAGAGCTAGGTTTATTGACCAGTTCCACTTTGCCATCCCTGGTCTTCATCATCAGGTCCACTTCATCAAAATGTTGGCTCCCCCAAAACAATGTTTTAGTTACTTAAGGAAACCCTCAAATCAGAATGCATGTGCCGTTAAAATTTGAGGAGTTCTCTCAATCCCTCATGAAGTCCATCATCAAAATAGAACTATAATCAAATAGGACTATCTTGAAGGTATTTCTTTACAAAGAAAAGATGAATGTCTCAAATCGAATGATAGAGCTGGGAATTACCAAGCAGTTCCACTTTGCCATCCCTGGTCTTCATCATCAGGTCCACTCCACCAAATTATTAATGTTCGTAAAGAAATGCTCGAGTGTCTTAAGAAACTACCCAAATCATCATGCATGTGCCTTTCAAATTTGAGGAGTTCCCTCAGTTCCTCATAGATCCCATCATCAGAAATTGATTTTGAAAAAAAAACGGGACAAACCTGGAACCATCTATTTTCAGACAAAAAAATATTTTTTTAAATCGGATGATAGTCCTGGAAATTACCAAGCAGTTCCACTTTGACATCCCTGGTCTTCATTATCAGATCCACTCCACCAAACTGATGATTTTCGTAAAAAAATGCTCGAGTTTCTTAAGAAATCACCCAAATCAGCATGCATGTGCCTTTCAAATTTGAGGAGTTCCTTCAGTTCCTCATGGATCCCATCATCAGAAATTGATTTTAAAAAAACGGGACAAACCTGGAACCATCTATATAACAGACAAAAAAATATTTTTTAAAATCGGATGATAGTCCTGGGAATTACCAAGCAGTTCCACTTTGCCATCCCAGGTCTTCATTATCAGATCCACTCCACCAAATTGATGATTTTCGTAAAGAAATGCTCGAGTTTCTTAAGAAATCACCCAAATCAGCATGCATGTGCCTTTCAAATTTGAGGAGTTCCCTCAGTTCCTCTTAGATCCCATCATTAGAAATGGATTTTGAAAAAAACGGGACCAACCTGGAACCATCTACTTTCAGAAAACAAAAAAAAATTCATATCGGTTCAGTAATGACGGAGTTATGTGTGAACATCCATTAAAAAAAATCAGACGAATTGAGAACCTCCTCCTTTAGAAATATTGAAGTCGGTTGAAAAGGGATTGGACATAGGACAACATATCTAAATAGTTATGGAACAGAAACATCAAACAAATTAATAAAATGTTTTATTGATATGATATTTTTTATTAGCAAAATGCTAACAACGAATCAAATTGAACAGGATTATTAATTATATCAATTTGTAGACACCTACGCAAAGCCAAATTCAGATGGGTTTTACAAGTGGGAAGTAGGTAGTTAAGTAAGTAACCTTACCCACACCACACACCTACCTTACCTTTAACTTAGCCACATTGGTCGAAAGCTTGCCTGCGTTGAATATAGGTACGAGTATAGTAGGTACGCAACTGCTGACTCAGTCGACAAGAATGGCTATCCTGAGTTAATCGACTGAGAACGGCCACAGTGAAAATCAGTGTCGTGGTACACTTAGATGTGTCACAGTCACGGCTCATGCTGACTGGCATCCCTTTTGGTTTATTAAACAGTAACTCTTATTATCTTTAACCTTGTAATGTTTTTAAACCAAATAATTAGTAGATTACATACCAAGGCCGTTTTAGTGGGAAATGCCTCGGATCCCATGTAATTGTCGGCCGAGGCGAAGCCGAGGTCGACTAACATGTGATCCGAGGCTTTCCCATTTAACGGCCGAGGTTTGTATTACTATTTTTCTGCCCGACGGAGCCGGCAGGCGGCAATTTAGTTTTGCGTAAAGTGGCGCTTACCGGCCGGAGGACTGAAATAGTACATTACCTAACTAGTGCGGACAGTGCGGTAAAACAAAGAAAGGCCGAGATCGCAGATGTTTGTTTGCGACCCGAGCTGCAAGCGAGGGACGTAAATATGCGATCAAGGGCTTTATTTATTACCTCACGTGTTAGGTACATCATTTTATGCCTACACTTGGGCAGAAATCGGCTTTTTCCGTAAGCGTAGCGTGTGTGCAGTACTTACAGTTCTTATATTCAATGCAGGCGAGCATTAGACGGAATAGTCTATGACGGAATTATCCACATTGACCTTACACTATTACTTACTTTATTTTAGGTAGGTAGGCACATGTCCACATTTGAGTTACATGTGCGCTGGGATCATGGCATCATGTGTCGATTAATGACACAATACAAGCCACCCTCGGTACCTGCAAGCCTGTAAACCCCTAGTGTAACCCCATGACGCCATCTTTACGATCACAAGCGCATTATCTATTTTATTTGGCCTAAAACCCAGCAAAGAGATAAAGGTCCCATTAACCACGTGTAAATAAATTATCCAGGGTATTGTGCGCCGCGGATTGTCTAAGTAAACTTAGGATGGGTAGGTTGGTTGTAAATCTCGGGGTTCGGCGTCACGCCATTAAAGGGTTTATAGTCCACGTCTACGATGAGCGATAAGTGAAATGTTACTTTATTTGACTTGGCTTGTATCAGTCGTTTTATGTAAGTCGTTATCGGTAAGAAAAATAGATAAGTAAATACCAACTATGTATTAAATTAAGTACTTATACATATGTAGATACTTAAGTATTGTTAAATAACATTATGAATTGACTAAAACGGGGCTTAATCGTGTAGACTATACTTTGATAACAAACCTCCGACGTTTCAAGGCCGACATTGTCTCCGTGGTCCCGGAGAAAGACTCAATAATGAAATTAAAATTGGTTATTCAATAATGAAAGAAAACGCCTCTTTGTATACTAAGTATAAGTACATCAATGTAAAAAGATTCCACTCCAAAAAGACTCCAAGGGGTCAGACTCCAATGGGGTCAGACTCCAATGGGGTCCCCATATTGCTAATCTCTCGAATAGACTGAGTTCTGCAGTTTTTGCTGTGAGCAAGATCCGTCAGTTAACAGAAGGCCTAGTATAAAATTGTAAGACATTAACTTCTCGACCGCGTTAGCGTCTCGAGGGGTCAAAATATGAAAATTGCCGGATGATTTAAATAAACGGCAATCATAATTTGAACTCTCGATACGTTAACGCGGTCGAGAAGTTAATGTCGTAAAATTTTTATACTAGGCCTTCTGACGTGAAGACAGCACGATTAGTTTATTTTAGTTACTTTCATAGTATTATGTCCTATGGTATTCTACGGTGGGGCAGTGCTTCAGAGATTAATACAATTTTTGTTCTGCAGAAGTGGGCTATTCGATCAATTTATAAGATGAACCGTAGAGCCTCGCTTAGAGATAGGTTTAAAGACACAGACAGAACATAATTTATGTACAATAATGTACATAAAAACAATGCCATTTTTAGGAAAAACTGTGATATACATGCCCGCCACCGGCTCTATAAAATAAAAAAATCATTCACGGGCAATTGTGTAAGGTTTTATAATAAACTCCCAATAGAAGTAATTGCATTATATGATACAGTACAGGCTACACCACCATGGGTTATAGTACATAGAATAGTACATACACTCTAGCGGGTGCTGCCTCTGCGTGCGTCCCATGACTGGGGCAGGTGCAACATCCGCTTGGTGTACTCTCTTACATTTAATTAAATTGTCGAAAGGGCCTCTGCGTGTTGGCTTTGCCTCCGCGTACGCCTCCCAAAGGTCCGGAACACCATTGTTCCGTGATGGGAAAAACTAATTTCAGCGTTTATTAATATACCTATTTAACGGCCTCCTAGCCTAGTTGGTAGTGACCCTGCCTACAAAGCAGGAGGTCCCGGGTTCGAATCCTGGTCAGGGCATTTATTTGTGTATTTATCACGAATATATTTGTTCCTGAGTTATGGATGTTTTCTATGTATAAAAGTATTTATGGTATATATCGTCGTCTAGTACAGTCACCTGCAATAGTATATGACGCTGTGAAGGCCGCAAAAATATGTGACACAGTCTTGTTTGTACCGCCATAAGAGCGTGTCACATATTTTTGCGGCCTTCACAGCGTCATATACTATTATTGCAGGTGACTGTACCCACAACACAAGCCTTATTGAGCTTACCGTGGGACTAGGTCGATTTGTGTAAGATTGTCCCTGTACCTATATTTATTTATTATTTATTTATTTACCTACCCCAAGGTATCCCAGAAGGGATAAAAAGGGGTTGAAAGGGTTTGTAAATATTAAAGCAAAGTCAAGGATGTGTAATGTTTGTATGGGGATGGCGTAATATGTATTTATGTTAGCGACTTGAAACTTTATGTTCAGATTTTATTAAAAGTCATGAAAAACGATTTCATGGCGTTCCGAAATGCATCCCTTAAAGGGGTTAAAACGCGATGAAAGATGGCATAGAGGTGGTGTGGTTTTTTAAGTGAGAATCTTAATTCGTTTGTTGACGGCTAATTGTGTAACGAGAAAACTAATTTCACCGTTTATTGATATTCCTCCCCAAAGGGGCTAAAAACGGGCTGAAAGTAAATGTATAACGAACACAATATAAAAAGCAACGGGATTTTTTATATAGTAGGTACTCTAAATAAGTATTTTATTCGGTATTAAAATAATTACAAACAAAATTAAATTATAGGTACGCGCAGTGCGCACGAAGTCGCGGACAACGGGCAACATCTAAGGCCCGAACGTCACAAATAAGTAGGTTATATATATCACACGTACAACTAGATTTTCATGGTAAGTAACACTTGCGTTTTGTGGTTCAAGTTGCATCTGGAGATCCTAATCAACATATTGTTCTAGTTTTACTTTTAAGGCTGGATTTGACCAAACTTTTTAACCAAGAGTAACGCTTACTCTTGGCACAGAATTTGGATACTAATGTCAAAATCCCATAGTAATTTGACGTTACTATCTGAGAGTAAGCGTTATTCTCGGAATAAAAGTTTGGTAAAACGCAGCCTAATTCTCTTAAAATTGCATTTTATCATAATAATAAAGCGAGAAAAGGTCACAAATGATTTAGGTAAACAACGTTGTGCGCGCGGCCATTTGAAGCAAAGGCCCGCCAAACAGCCAAAACAAAAAAATCAATAATTTATGTCCAAAGCACTAATTATTGTGAATTATGAATAATTTCTAGAAATTTAACATATACTTACTAGATAATTCTGAAGGTTTTTATCTATGTATTGAACTAAATACGGAGGTATTGCTTTTTTACGCGAAAGTAACGATGCGGCTAAAAACAGTGTACTTACCTACAAAACTAAAAACTTTTTAACACGACAAATTTTGTTCAATAGAGTAGCTCAAAAAGTTCAAATTAAAGTAGAGGCGTTTTTCAATCAGGAAAACATGTTCGAATGGTCTATAGACATGACGATTACGACATGCGATTTGCAATACCAAGTTTGCCATTAATAATTTTGTTAATGAGAAGTAGGTAAAGAAGATAAGATAAATATTTTGAAAATATTCTTAATTGTTCAACTGTATTACAAAAAAGTAAATACCATACTCATGTATTTTATGTTTTTTTAAAAAAGCTTTCCAGATGTCCAGATTTCAAGCATCACATTTCTTTCCTAGTGACCCACGATTGCCCAATTTGCCCATGCACTTTTGAACGCGATAGCAAGTAGGTACATATAACTAGGGGTTGGCAGCGTTAATTTATCGGTCGTCGTGATCGCCATGTGATCGTTCCATGTATCCGTTTGTAGGCTTGAGATATCGCCGCCAGCTTGGTTTCAGTAGGTACATGAAGCCTTGTAAAAGCTGGCGCAGCTACAAGTAAGTGCAGACAGAGTTCAACCCTTAACTTGTCGGTAAGGCAGTGGGAGCCGAACCTACTATGTAATGTAGTAGGTATCTAAGTGCTTGCCTTTTCCTGGGGGTTCCCGCAAATTCTAACATTAGTAAATTAAATAAATAAAAATCAAAATCATTTATTTCAGACCTTGCGATCCATAGGTTGTTAATTCTGAACAAGAAAAGAAAAACTTAAAAACTATGTTATGCCTATACTAATACATTCCAACTTAAATTATACTTTAACTTAACTTAAGTATATCTATTTGGTCCTGCCTATTGCAACATTTACCCAGTATTTATTTAAGGAGCGGGCAGTCCAATCGCTCTGCTACCACCCTTAGCATGCCGTTGCTATGCTGCCGTGATTGCATAAAAGTCGTCTGCACCCGCATCCGCAAACATGCCTGACGCACTACAGTGCCTCGGCAGCCTCAACAACATCCTAAGGACGTTATTATACTGGATTCGGAGCGTATTGTAGGATTTTCGTGTAAAACTCGCCCACAGGCTGCACGTGTAAAACGTCTGACAGTACGCTTTGAAAAGTGTCAGTTTTTTACTTCCTTGTTACATCGTGCAACCGGCGGCGGGCAAGCATATTGCCTCTCAGCGCTATAGCTCTCCTCTCTCTCTCTAAATCCAGATCATCCAATAAGTTCTCAGTGAGCATATGTCCTAAGTAGTTAACTTCTGTGACTAATTTTAGGGGCACATCACACAACATGATCTTAGGGGCAACTCTTGGGTTATATATATATATATATTTTAATAAATAAGGGCACAGCGCTTGCGTTGCTTCACGCCACGACATGCGTTCTACGTAGCGACTGCATCTTGCTCGTTTTTAACTGCGTGCTTACCAGCACTATTAAATCTACTGTAAACAGTACGTCCGACACCCAAATATTGTCCAACAGTAAAAACTTAAAAGCTGTTGAAATGTTCTGAAAAACAATTTTTGTTCTTTCTTATCTATATTATTAGAATTGAGCAGCCGTGCAGCAGGGAAGAACCTAAGAAGATTCAGTTTTACAAAATAAAATGGCTTCTGTCCAGTGGGACGATTTCGTCAGTGTCTAGGTATATTGCCACGTGGGCTAGAGTCGGTATATGCTAAGTTTCCTATATTTTCTTAGCACAGACTGTGAAGTGAAAGTGTTAAGTAAACATCATAATTTCATTAGAAAAATACGTTTAAAATTACATTTTAAAGTTTGGGAGTTCATTAGCTCGAAAAGATAACGTGGTTTGACTCTACAAGTGTGCGGTGAGTTAAAATATTGGCTCTTAGAGCGACGTATTTCGGTGGAGGCCTTGGCAAGGAGACAGCTTCTTTACAGAGGCATGAGGTAGCTTCACCTCGGACTGCCGGGTGATGACTAAAGAGTGTAGAAACGCGTTTTAAGATTAATTCTGGTTTACTACGACTTTCTTCGCACACTTCCTCGTTAGTTCACTGCATAAGACGCTATCAATATTTATTTATTTCAAAAAACAGTTTACAGCATTACAGTAAAAACCAAAGCACTGCAACCGTCTAATACAAAACAAAAACATATAAAACTTAACACTAATTGAATGTAGGCGACGTAGCTACGTGGCTCCGTTACGTAACTATATAGGTACACATTAAACAACTTAACAAACATAAAACAAACAAAAAAATTCTTGAGACATCTTCGCCATCTTGAGTATCAACCGGAAGTCCACCTAAGAAGATAAAATAACAACAAACCAACGTCAGAAATGACAAACGGGTAAAACTAACAAGTTAATAATTTCACTAACTATTACGGAGACCAAGGACTTTCTCGCTTATAGGTACCAATGTAAAGTTGTATGAATAACTCGAAAAGATTGTATTGGATATTTTGCACTTCGTAAATTAGTGTAAAAAGGATGGGCACTTAACTTACTTACCGAACTAGTTTTTGAATTACCATCTTTTAAAAATATGAAATGTTGTCAATAAATTATTCCTGCGTGATTTTTTAGTCACCTCTCATTCGATTCGAGCCCCCATCGGAACATGCCCGCGTGTTGATTTACTCTCCGCTGGCGTGACGCGCACCGGGCGCGGCAGGTACGGGCCGTTTATAGCGGAACTATAATTTATTGCCGCTCTAAATTACGTGGATTTACTGCTCGCCTTTATTGGTCCGCTGCGAACGCCCACCCTCCCCGGCCCTCCTACTCCTTGTTGCTAAGAAACTGAGCGAAATGCAAGCTGCAACGATGCTCTTCGGCTTTACTGTGAGCAGGACTGAGTTTAGTTTCGCATGCGCTAGGCAGTTTTAATTGATTTGAAAGTTTTCCCGGGCTTAAACGAGTACGCCCTGAACCAAAACGTTACTTCAAACATGTTGGTAAGTAGGTTAAATACTTAAGTATTTAAAATTCTACGATTTTCACACATTATTAATGTACTAAAACGGGGCTTAATCGTCAAATCAAGAAATAACCCAATTTCAATCGGGATGACGGTTTTAGAACTTTTAGAATCTCGTCTACATGGAATCCGGTGTAAGCGTAATCGAGTACTTATTTATTATTATTGTATTTTTGGGCTAATAAAGATGCCGCGTCGACCAGTTGTGATCTATTGTGGCAGCCCTTTATAATTCATTACTGATTCCCGTTGAGTTCAGAAAGTTCCAGATTCTTTGGGCAGTAATGTTGTGTATCTCATGAGCTTTCAGTTCGTGCCTACCGAGGTGGATACTTCTTTTGTGCATTAGTGGTCCGCAGGAGCAGAGGATGTGCATCGCGGTTTCCTCTGTTTCCTGGCAGAACCTGCATGCTGCGTCTTGTTTCTTACCCATTAGAAACATGTGCTTGTTCAGTCGACGCCAAAGATATGTTTACATTTCAGCACTTTAACCCCTTGTAATAAAGTGCAAAAGTGTAAACATATTTTTGGCGTCGACTGTTCAACTTGCAATGCCCAATCAGAATTCTGATAATCGAGTACTTACGTAAGTAGGTATATCACCGGCTCAAAAATCGGACTTCGTAAGTTTAATGTGTCGACAGAGTCACATCTCTAGTGCGCAAAATGTTCAAGTTGATAATCAAGACCAGTGCTGGTCGTTAGTAAAACCCGCGCAGCTAGATGTTGATGTTAAACTCAGCCAGTCTTTCTCCGGGACCACAGGGACAATGTCGCCCTTGAAACGTCGGAGGTTTGTTTTTCAAAGTTTCTACTCTATTACTATCTAAGGCGCACTTCAGGAACTGAAACTAAAACGCTGAAAGTGCTTTAGCCCTTTGAATTTAATTTGAATATTTTTTTAAACTTGGGGTTTGACTTTCAGTAGATAGCTAGTAGCTACAAACATGGGTACAAAACAAAAAAGTAGGTAACAAACAAGTAGGTACCTATAGATTGAGTATAAAATAAATAATCCCGAAAACAGTCTAATAGAAAACGCTATACTAAAAGTATTCGTAAGTATTGGCTGGCAGATTTAGAGTTTTTAATGATGCCTAGACAGACACAGATATCACAGATAGCTGTTGCTAGTTTACAATAATGAAAAATTAGAGCCCAAATTACCTTAAGGAAATGATTCTAATTTAGCTTCCAATACTTCACCCTAATAATTAATAGCCAGTAATGGGGTTCCCTTATTATCGCTCACTCGCGGCGCCACTCATGCGTGGGTCTTGTGTACCTACAGTACAGTCTCAGACCTACACAGTCTGTCAATATGAAAGAATTGTCAAAGTGAAGTTTTAGTTTTTTGCACTAGCGCCTCTAGCGGCGACTTGCCTCGCGGCCGCGGCAATCCCCATTAACATGCTTTCTCCGAATTTCTCAATAAATCAAAAAACCTTATTATAAACATATCTACAAATAAGTAAATAACGGCATGAGTCAGCTTAATGTCTCCCTAGACATTAAAAGCTTGTATCAGGGTAGGAATTTATCAAGCAATCGTGAAAAGCTCTCTCGGCAAGGCCGCGTCACATCCGGCGGCCAGAGAAAGCGGATGCTGCGGCGTCTTCAAACAGTTCTCCCAGCTCTCCCTTTGTCGGCACCGCCTTCATTGTTCTCGCAAAACCTAATTACAGTAATACACGACCTTCAATGCTTGAAATTAACACGTTTTTGCGCGTTCAGGTATAAAGTTCACAACCATTTTGGTGCCCGGCTTAAAAACCCACCCAAAGACCTGCGATAATCTAGTTTCTGATAAAAGGTAAACTTTCTTACCAGCCATCACCCTTATTATCTAAGCAATAGAGTTCAGTGAACATTTTCAAGCAAGATGACAGGTTAAAGTAAGGTACCTATTCCTGTTTATTTATTTTTCTCTTAGATTACGTTATTTACAATATGCCTAAAAGTAAAATACCTTCCAGACGCCATACAAAATACAATACCTATAACACATAAACACAGTCATTATAAAAAACCTAACCTCCCTTGTCCCGCCGGCAACGAGGCAGGGCCCAGTGTAGTGTGCTTACCCCGTAGGTATGAACTAGGTAGGTAGGTAGGAGCGAGACGGACATACTTTAGAAACGCGCAGTCGCTAACGCCTACGTGACGTAACTCATTCATGATACCTACTTGATGCAACCACAATTTCGTAGCTAGGGCCTCTGGAAACCTCTCCAGTGTGCGTACCATAATAAATAAGTTGCATTGCCAGAGGAGTGGTAGGAGCGAGACGGACATACTGTCGAATGCCGCAGTCGCAATACTCGCAATCGAATGCAACTCATGGTACGCAGTCACACTGTCTGTTGGTCGAGACTCTTCGTTATAGTTATTATTATTACTCGAATTTGCTTCAATTGCCACGCTTTTGCGCATTCAGGTATAAAGTTCACAAGCATTTTGGTACAAAAACCCCCCCAACGAACCCAGCGATGAACTATTTTCTAAGATAAAAGGATCTTTTTCAGAAGTTCGTTATCTTCAACCAACATTCTTTAAGCTGTTTGTTTTGTTTTCCTTATTACGGTTCGCTTAATGACGTCGGAAAGGTTTTACCTTTTGTTATGTAAAAGGGATTACTGATAACCTAATTGTAAGAACGAACCGACCCTTTCTATATGAACACGAAGCCGGGTGGAAATTTTTATTTTTGGTGCTTTGAAATAAGTTAAAAAATACATCAACGAGTCGAATAGTCGACTACAACGGCGCTACTGATAAAAATTGTCGGCGATCTAGAATCAACATGGGCCCAATTTGACTTAAGAAAGTGTCTAAAGCCTAGTTAAAATTTTCATATTACTGCCTGTCATTGTCAAACTTTGCACTTTTCTTATTGGTTATTCAGATTTGAAACGCCACATAAAATGGTAGCCTATGCTATTTATTTCGACATTTTCCGTCAATTTATCGGGTAAAATCGATCCACAATACGAGGGAGGTACAAATATTCGCGGAATGAAGTATTAGCAAACTAAATATCGAAAACAAAATAATTATTTTTCCTTTTCTATTTAATTACCCTCAAGTTTAATACATTTATCAGATCGACTAATTAATTTATGTAAACCGTCAAAAAATATTTTTTATCTTAATTTGCCGTCAAAATGAGCCGAAATTGCCTCCTTCACTTCTTCACCGTCACAAAAATGTTTTCCCGTACCTAGTTCATTTTTTAAATTTGGGAACAAATAAGGGGCCAGATCCGGGCTGTAGGATGGGTGGACCAGCGATTCGAAGCCGCACTTCTTAAGAGCAGCAGTCGCAACATGGCTCTTGTGAACCGGTGCATTGTCGTGCAACAGCAACACACCCTTGGACAGTTTTCCCCGCCTTTTTTCTTTGATGGCTTCACGTAGTCTTTATAATAACATTGCATAATATGCCCCGGATATGGTAACACCCTTGTCCTTGTAGTCGATCATGAGAGTTCCTTGTGAATCCCAAAAAATCGTAGCCATTAACTTTCCGGCCGATTCTGATACCCTGAACTTCTTCGGAGGTGGTGCACCCTTCTTATGCCACTGCATCGACTCTTGTTTTGACTCAGGTTCAAAATGATGAACCCAAGTCTCATCTCCAGTCAGAATTCGTTCCAATATGTGGGTAGGATTGTCACCGCACAAATTCAAAAATGTGTTCGATGTCTTAACTCGTTGTTGCATTTAATAATAATAAATTAATTTAATTAATTATTATTTGCATTCTCGGTACCCACCTAGCACTTACTTTTGTCATGCCAAGATGGTCATGCAGGATCCTCAAAATTGTTGTATCTGATACACCAACTAACGCAGCTAATTGTTTCTTTTTAAGTCGAGCATCTTCTAGTACGAGTTTTTCAAGTTTTTGAATGATATCCGACGACGTGGCATCATTGGCCGTCCTGGGCGAGGGTCGTCTTCAATTGACTCTCTGCCATGTTTGAAGAGGCCATGCCATTTGTAAATCATGGTTTTAGCAGGGCACTGATCCCCGTAGACAGCTTTCATTTCATTTATTATGAGTTGCGGTTGTTTTCCTTGCTTTGATAGAAATTTTATTACGGCACGATATTCAATTGTTTATTCCGAAATCATTTGTTTGAAAGACGAAATCTTTAAAACAAATGACGGTTTCGAATTGACATTCATATTTTTTTTTCCTAAAGAATTCTCATACCAAACGAGCAAAGAGGTTTTGTATTTTTTTACCTCCTTATAATT
The DNA here is from genome assembly GCA_949128165.1 of Lathronympha strigana. Lineage (NCBI taxonomy): Eukaryota > Metazoa > Arthropoda > Insecta > Lepidoptera > Tortricidae > Lathronympha > Lathronympha strigana. The sequence goes on from OX421905.1 coordinate 19,598,872, forward strand.
GAATCCGCGAATATTTGTACCTCCCTACGTATATTTTTTGGGCGTCGTCGCTCGAACCAATTCCTAATAAGCTTAGCTATGTAGTAGGTACGAGTACATAATCGCAGTCGCTTTTATTCATGGCCCTGAGAACCATTTAATAGGGCCTCGGCTCGGCTTTTAACTTTAATCTAAGCCTATTAAACATCAAGAAACCCTCTCCCGTTTCCCGTGAATGCATTTCCAAGTAACCGACCCGGTATAATTATAAAAAAAAGTCAGGACGGACTTCGGACACGTTTTACCTAAGCGTAATTTGCATCTGGCGCGGGATTGCGTCGTATCCGACGTTGTTTGGGGTTAATTTAAATTGAATCTTATTGATGTTGTTGTAGGGAGGGTTTCTGTAAGATTTGGCGTTTGATATAAGGTTTATAGTGGCGATTGAATGTTTTATAGCGTTGGCGGCTGGGCAGTAATTGGAAGCGGGATGCGCGGGCGCCGTAAAGCGGCAATTGACCAGAAAATAACGAGCCCTCGCCGGCATTATGTACGCACATGCCTGCTATATACAGCTGCGCCCAACGACTTATTTTATTTCAACTTTGAGTTATTTATTCCCGTTAATTATGGTATAGGTACGTCTACACAACGGTAGCTTTTAAAATAATGCGAATTATAATAGGAGTGTTATTGTGCAAGTTAAATATATGTTGTATACAATACATCTCTCTTCGTTTCGCATTCTTAAACATGAAACATTCTCGCATATTAAACTCAGCGATTGCTGATAGGTATATTATTATATTTTATAAGACCCACATATAAATCAAAAAATCGTTCATAAACCATAGGAAAAAATCAGCATTGTCTTAAACATTAAAATCTTAAAACTTAATTCTTTCTTAATTAAAACTTACATACCTATATAGTTGAATGTTGATTGATGAAAATGTTCATCGTTCAGCTATATATACCTACTTGTGTAAGTATTAGCATATTTGTACCTACTGTTAAATTTTGTTATTTACATAATTGTAATTCCAATTTTCATGATTTTCAACATTATTTTAAACTACTTAGGCTGGATTTGACCAAACTTTTTAATCAAGAGTAACGCTTACTCTTGGATACTAATGTCAAAATCCCATAGTAATTTGACGTTTGAGTAACGTTACTATCTGAGAGTAAGCGTTATTCTCGGAATAAAAATTTGGTAAAACGCAGCCTTAGAAAGGAACCTACTTAATCTTAAACAATGTGTTACAAAAATCGAAACAAATTTGTGCCGAACACATTCCATAATGGTTATGGACCCAACACGAATAGGAGAGTCCATACAACTCGATGATGATTCCATAAATTTATACAGTGCTCAATAAAAAGACAGCTCGGAACAAAAATGGCGTCACCCCAGTTTATGGACTGCCGTACGGTCAGTTAACGACAACGTTCATTGTTTCTATCCAGTTCAGGGTTTCTCAAACTGGGGGTAATCGAACCCCCAGGGGATCACTGGTGGCTGTATAGGGTTTGCAAAAAATTTAATGACATAAAATACCTATAGTATTACAGAATTCATTAAGTTTTAGAGAGAAGTGATTGAAGCGAACGACGAATAAAAGTAAAAAAGGCATGAAAATAATTAGTTTCATGTCTGGACACGACTATGGCCATTTTCCGCATCTCAATAGGTACCTACTACACACTTACTTACCTTATGTGACTGGCTCGCTTATGTTTTGCGTATTTACCCATTCTACCAATATGCAATAGTACCAAATGCACTTCGTTGACTTGGCGTAATGGGTAGCGTCATGCGTCATTTTCATTTTCGTTCACATTGATAAGTAAAGAGATGTACCTACTTAACACAAATGTTTACAATCGATAACAACAATTACATAAACTGAATTGGCTGCATAAAAAAAGTGTTTGGTAAACATTCTTGACAAAAAGGGTTCGCACTATATTGGTAAATTAGTAGTGGTACGTGGGATTGAGTTTGAGAAACCCTGGCGTAGTTCGTTGGCAACGATCATTACCGTAAAATTGGTGAATGACCATCTTTATTGGCATTTAGCGAAGCATCGGTGAAGTAAACGACGCTTCGCCTTGACACGGATGACGTTTCGACGGATCCAGATAGCTTCATTGACGTGTTAATGCTAATTAAACCACAATAAAGGCTTTACAATTGACCAGTAAAACTGATAACTGAGCCATATATGCCATCATATACCTACGCTTGTCCGCACAGTGCACAAATAGACACAGTGCAGTGAATTAGGTACCGTAAAATGGTGTAAACCAGGACAGCGGGGTAGCTATAGACAGCTTTACAGGCGGCTTACAGTACATTGCTGTCTAAATTAATAGTTTAACCTAAAACTACACATCTTAGGCGGATGTCACACTGGTCACATTGGATTGTGGATGTGATTCGCACCACACTCCTGTTTCGAAGGAGATAACGCTTCGCGCGTGTGTGTAGCGCTAGAATCCCCACTGAAATAGTACATTTCGATGCTAGTGCGGAAAGTATGTCCGCACGTGTATCGAACTACGTTTTTCAATACAGATGCGAAAAAAAATTAAATACATAAGAACGAATTTGAAAGTTTTTTTATTATTTCCGTAACGCTATTGTAACTAAACTTTTATCCTTTCTTTTTTACCTTACAATGCTGAAATAGGGTGTCATGATCCGATAAATTACACAACAATCTATGCTAGTTATTTACTTTGTTTATTCGGTAAATATTCGGCAATGTAACCGAACTATTCGGCCGAAAACGAACATTGTAAAACATGCCTAATATGCCGAATACCGAATATTCAGCCCATTTCTAGTATGCTGTGTTATTAATTTTTGATCCATTCTCATAAGGCGAGGCTCACATCAACTGTACCTTATTTTGTGTTATAGTTGAAACGTGTAATTCTTTATGCGATGCGATTCTGTATACAGTGTGTATTTTTGATATTAGTACAGTTAGTACAAGGGTTATTAGTACAAGCCCTAAGGAATCTATTTTCATATGTTTTAATTAAATATGACTAAGTACTTTTATTTTTTCATACAAAATAATTTAGCACGCAATGTAATGGTTAAGTACTTTACTTTTGTTCCGTACGTCGTACTTAGCTGACTTGACGTAAGAACTGTCACAAGTAACTAACGATTTGTAACTAAACTATCAAGAACATCTTCAAAATGTTTATCTTATCTTCTTTACTTTCTCATTTTCAATATCATAATCATTATTTCTCATTAACAAAATAATAAATCGCATGTGACAAATCGTATCATGTCTAATAGAGCCTTCGCACATGTTTACCTGATTGAAAAACGCCTCTACTTTGACAGATGTTTCGTTGGCTGGTCCGTTTCATTTCATACACACATGTTTAGAAGAACTGTTTTCAATGTTATTTTTTTTAAATTAATGATCATTATTATGATGAAGAGGTAATAGTGAAATATGACATGTGAGTATCTTTAATATTTTTGCGTTAATAGTTGGTATTTAGTTGTATTACGTCTGGGCAAAGTTAACTAACAATAATACTATTCGGTAAGCAGTCATGAATTGGAACAAAACTAAATTAAAAAAATTGGAAAAGTAAAAACTAGCACTAGTTCGCAAAAACTAACTTTGCGCACGCAAAACAGCCAAAAAAAAGAGCACTTTTTGAACAACTGTATTGAAAAATATGTTGTCCCCCTTGCACACCGGTGTGCGGTGCGGTTAGCATCCAGTGTGATATCCGCCTTAAGATCGATGCTTCTTAAATCATATCATATCATGTAATTTATTCAGTTAGGTATAATCATGAGTGCATATAGTTACCCCGCTGATCCGTTTTAAACCATTTTACGGTAATCATTTTCCATCGAAAAGACACGTAATTCTCAAATAGTGTCCATAAATAATTTCTTTATTATTGGCGTTTGTATATGGTATTAAATGCAAAATTCTTGTATTTAAGTGACTAAAATTAAGCAAACTTTAAAAGTACTTATATTGCTTACTTACCTACCTAACTTATTACTCGTTGAAACCCCATACATTGCCTCGATGGGTACTGAATTTGACTAAAAAATAAAAACAATAACCTATTATTTATTAGATCTGTACTCGCATATATATGTACCTACAATTAACTACATAGTAGGTAACAATGATTTTTATAATCTTCCGTAGTAGCTCAATAAAACTTGTTATTGCTGTAAGTTCATAAAACAATATACAGAACGGAGTCAATCCTTTTTACGGTTTTTATACATTTTAGAAGCGATTTAAATAGTTGGTTATTAACTTATCATGGCAGCTATTTGCTATTTGAATTAGTCACCTGCTTAACTTGCGTCGTGATTTTATTGGGGTTGATTACTTATGAATAAATTGTTACGACATATCCCAATAAATGAAACTGTTTACACCTTTATTAATCATACGTTTTTAGTGTGTACGAGGGCTGCTCTGAATGTTCTTACCTAAACGTGTAGCGTAAATCATATTCTATTCTCCGGAATTCAGACGGAGCAGCTAAGAACTTTTAGACCAGCCCTCGGGTTTTTTGTCGAAAACCAGATTTGATGGGAAAGAAGCTAATAAACTCACAGATTTATGTATTTTTACCACACTCGCTCCGCTTGGAAAGGCGCGCTTTCCTCACGATATTTTTTATCAACGAAAAGGAACTGTCTATAAAAAAATATTATAAGCTAAGTCGGGTGTGTCTGTCGGGGCCAAGTGTTCGTCTTATCGACGAAGACTTAAGGATGACTCACACTCGTACGGGCCGGGACGGGACGATCTGTCAATTTCTATAGAGATTTCACGTAGTAGCTCGGAGCCCTCTGATGTCAGTGTCACGTGACATTTTGTATAGAAACTGACAGATGGTCCCTTCCCGCCCCGTCTCGTCCCGTTCTAGTGTCCCTTAGCCCTAGAAAATGGTTAAATAATTACTATTAGGTAGGTACATTAGTTAGACTTATTACTAGACGGGACAGTATTTTATCGGTGGGGATTGAGTTCAGGATGTAGAAGTCGGGGTTTGGTGTAGAGTCGAGGGTAATTTATGTAACTATTTAATTACTATATAATTGTCAGGTGTTTCCGCCTGTAAACAATTTTCAAGGTTGCGTCTAATGTTATTCATAGTCGCCGTCTCTGGTTTTTTTTTATTGCAACAATGCTTCATTCTAATAATAAAACATAGGACATGTCTTTATTAAACTTCGCCACTTTTATATATTTTGCTATTTCCTATTTCCTAAGAAGTTTTGATAGCCTCTCTCTGACCTCCATCGATAAACAAGCCAGACAGAACGCTCGTATAGGTATCTATAGTTATCTACATAAGGATTATAGAAAACAACTAGACATGTGGTACCATCAGGGCTTGGAAGCGGTATTTTTTAAATCCTCCTAATTGCCCAATATTCAGAATTATTTTATGCTCTTTTGTAGAGTCAATCATGCATTTAAGTAACATCTTCGTATATTTAGACAACCCCTCAAAAATAAATATAAAATCAAAGTACCGGCAAAGAACCGAAATAATACCGGTACCTACTTTTGTATGGAGATAATACCGGTATTCAAGCCCTGGGTACAGCAGTATGTCCGACTCGTTCCTGCGAGAGGAGTGATTGGAGCGAGATGGACCGAATGCCGCAGTCCGAATCGAATGCAACTCATGGTACGCACAATGATTCGCTCCTCTCCAAATTGTCATATTTTATATCAGTGTACGGTCGGCACCTGTATTCAATTTTGAACCTTTTTCCCAAGTCATAAGTTCCAAAGTGTTTACATATATTTAGACGCGACTGTACTGTCGGCCAAAAATGTGGTTTACCACCCTAAGGTTGTGATTCGTTTGAACGTCATGAGAGAACAAGGTCGCTTTACCCTGCCAATAATATTATGTGAGTGTCAAGTCAACCTTAGCGATCGTTAGAGCTCGCAGAATCTTTTGTCAAAAGTGGTAAACCACTTTCTTGGCCCACTGTACCTACACCGAACTATACCGAGTAGGTAGCACAGCACATCTTCGAACAAAAAAATTGAGCAGATCTCGGGAAAAACAGGTGACGACGCGGCAGATTTCTGCTGGTTTCAACTTACTAAGCTAAGGGGTGTCAGTTATATCAGTTATTGATATTTTTATTACAGAAGAATTTTTTATTAATATTTTTTTTATTCTTAGAGTCAGCAGGTGGCGCTGCAGTCGGATTTTTATTAGAACACGTTCTGTTATTTTAGTACCTAGCTACTGAATACAGAAAAAACCAAGTAGGTACTTAAATTATTTATTTTGTCTGACAACTACGATTATATATGTAGGTAGTTGGGATACACAATAATCATTTTATAAGATTTTGCATTGTATCCCATTTCGTGCTAGGCGACTGGCCGATTGCTACGGCCTCGCAAAAAAAAACAATTAAACTCTTTTATAAATATTGTCAGTATTTGTAACACATTGTATAATGACCATAAGTGCCTAATACTTACATTATGTTTATACAATTACTTATTACCGTTTTAGAGGTATTTGTACTTAATAAGACCAAGAAAATTTATAATGATAGAAATGCCTTGGCACAACCCTATAGCCGATATTTTTAATTTCGTTCTAAATTCAAAATATTGGCTAAAAATGTTCGAAGTCGGCCTACTGGGTAAAGAAACAACTTCCTTATACTGTGCCTATATTCCCTGCAATGCTCTACGAGTAGGTTCAGTAATTTGACGCCTACCCTGTAAACACTTTTAATTACATTACACGTAGGTACTTATGTACATAAGCGTAGGCGGTAGGCGGTGGATTAACACGTCAAAGGAGCACATGAAACGTGCCGACGGATCTACTTATCACTTTATTGTTTGCGTCTACGTTATCCTCTATATCAACTAACGCGTGGACACCACACACAGCACGCAGTAGGTATACATTCTTAGTGTGTGCATTCGTGTGTCGTAGGTACGGGCATGGAGGACTCACTCCCTTAACTCCCTATAACTCTGTGAGGCCTAAGAACCACCATTTGACACAGGGCAACGCGCGCTCATAGAACGTAAGCACGCATGACCCATTGAAATTATAAATAAAATCCTGTTATAATATTAGGAGTTTTCATGTAGGTAAGGTACATGTTATGATGTACCTTACCTAAATTAAAGGTCATAATAACATAATAACAATATTTCACACTTTTGTAACAAAACGCGTCTTTATTTTTTTTTTAGATCATCGCACATAGAGTTACTTAAGTATCTCTTTTTCTCTAAAGCAGTGTTGTGACCGAGTGCCGTTTCGATTCATATGACATTTCCGTAAGTTGATAAAAATCAATTACTTATAGAGAATAAAAACAGATGAAATGTAATATCTGCATGTTGTAAAAGCAACACAAAATTAAACTCTATGTAGAAAAAGGGTACCTAAACTACCTAATTAATAATATAAACCAACAAACCATATACTATAGTAAATGTTAAAACTGTCTGTTAAATCGATTCTACCAAATCCTTCTTTATCATAATTAATTCGCATGGTTGAACGATTGGACCGGTGTTCCGAAAGGCAACAATCCGAATCTTGCTCGATTTCAACATTTTCAACTATGAAATGAAAACTTTTGGTACCCGAGCTCTACAGAGGTTATCGTCGCAGACTTCGCATGTATACCTACCAACATATATATAAAGTAGTAAATGGTAAATAGGCGCTAATGCTAGAGTGATTTGCAGCGTAAGAAATAATAGAGGCAGAGCCTGCCTGCTCCTGCTGCGTGGCCCTTGAATCTTGCTGAACACTGAAACTATAGTTAAGTAAGTATTTGAGAATGTTGGTCGACTCGGTGGTTATTACTATTTTACTTTAGCATATAAAATTATAATGCATTAGGTACAGTCACCGGCAATAATATCTCACTAAGTGAAGGCAGCAAAAATATCTGACACAATATTATTCGTCAACATATTCGTCACATCTAGACGTCTGAATGATAACAATTTGATCACTGTGGCCTCTTAAGACGTCATGGTAAGGGCCCAGTTGTATGGCAGCGACTCAGTTAAGTGGTCGTACCATGAGTTGCATTCGATCGCGACTGGGGCATTCGAAAGTATGTCCGTCTCGCTCTACTACGCTGGCAGGAGCGAGACGGACATACGACATACTGTCGAATGCCGCAGTCGCAATCGAATACAATTCATGGTAAGCACATAGGTTCAAAACTGAGTCGCGTTAAGACGTCATGGTCATGGTAAGGCCCCTGCAGACGTTATCGTCGGCTGTTGCGCCTACCTTATACCTACGTCTGTCTATATACTATAGTTACAATACCTATAGGTAGTTAGTGGTAACAGGCGCTGATGCTAGAGTGATTTGCAGATGTAATAAACAGTAGAGGCAGACCTCGCACGCACGGCCCTCGCTCGCAAATTGCTAGTAGTCAGGGAACCCGACTAACTACATATTTACAGCGTTTTATGGGGCATAATCGCTGCTCTTATTAAAATATAAGTGGTCCTTTCCTAAGGTTTATAGTTTGAGATTCAGGTTCGCGTATATACATGCCTTCGGTGACTCTGCGCGCATCTATATACATTACCTATGTACTTAGGTAGTACATACTTGGTAGTGATGTACTTGGTGTAAGTATAAAAACAGTAGTAAATAAATGGCAAATTATCTAAGTAAGTAAGTAAGTATAAGTAAGTAAGTAAGTGAAATTGTTAAAACTTAAAACAATAACCGTCAATATTTTATATTTAAAAATCAACCAAGTAGGTAATAGATATACAGGGTGATTATTTTATCACCAGCCAAAATCTAAATAGTGAATGTGTAGGTCATACTGACCAACTTTTATTATGGGGGCCAATGTCGAAATCGCGAAAAAAAAATTGCCTATTGGCAATTTTGTTTTCCCCTCACTAGCTCGGAAAGCGCTGTTTTGTCCTTTAAAACTAGCGTGGAAAAACGCATTTTATCCACATGTGGGGCAAAGTAATCTAATTCCTATCACTTACCTCCAGTCCAGTATAAGAGAGAAATATGCCCATAGTAAATATGCGCAATCGGAGGTCACACCTTAAATTGGTCATGTGAATGTGATCATGTCTTATCCCGCACTTGGTAAGCTGTTGGCAATATCTAAGTACCAGGAGCGTACCTACTCTATGACAAATCTTGAAATTGATTTTTGATGGTTTCTTCAAGATAACTTACATGTGGATAAGATTTATAATCGTATTTAGTCTCTATTTTCCTCGCAATAGTGAGGGGAAAAATGTTGTATTACACTCGGCGGCAAAGTTTGTTCAACTCTCGTGCCTTGAGACCCTCGTAAAGCTCAAGATTCCAGTTATTGAACCACTCGCTTCGCTCGTGGCTCAGTTTTCGCTTCTCAGGTCTCAATATAAGCCCGAGAGTTAAACAACAACTTTGCCCCCTTGTATAATAAATAACTATTTTCGCGGTTTCTAGTTCGGCACCATAATAAAAGTTGGTCAGTATGACCTACACATTCACTATGTAAATTTTGGCTGGTGATAAAATAATCACCTTGTAATACCTACTTAATAATGAAGTGGCCTTAATAAGTTACATGTAGATATCAGATAATTATTTCCTTGTGAGAAAAACAAGGAAAGAAAACCAGAGTGCAAGTTAATAATTTTATACCAGTTGAATAGTAGAATGATCAAACTATCTAGTCATGTTATTTTTAGGGTTCCATACCAAAATGGTACCTAAAAAAGGAACCCTTATGGTGTGAGTCAGTCTGTCTGCCTGTCACATCGTTAAATATCCCGAGAAATACTTAAAACAGAATGAGAATGAGAAATAGTTTAGGTATTACCTATTAGTGTTTACATTTCTTGTTCCCGCAGGATTGTGTCAGCTAACTTATGTCTAATAAAATCTGTGAAAGCTATGGGTATAAGAAAAAAAATTACATGTTATTTGTGTTACATATTTTATGTAGTGTTATTTGTGCTACCTACATCTACTTTTTTAATTCTAAGAGGGCGAGGAGCCGCCGCACCTCGGGGCCTCCGCCTCATTTCATTATTTGCGACATCATTTATTTCACCTAAATATTCTGTTATTTATTAGCAGTGGGTTAAATTCGCCGCGAACCAGGTAAGTAAGTGTCTCCAGGTACATCAAGGTCCTCTATGCCCAAGGTTGCGATCTTGTCCAGCATTTTGGTAAAATGTTGGTTAAATTTCAACAACTGTTCCGAAAAGTTTTTTTTTATTTAAAAAAAGAACTTAATGATGTTAGGGTCGATGTTATATTTTTCCTGTAATGTTACGGAAACGGAAGTTCCTCAGTAATTGTAAACGTGACCAAAAACGCGAAGGTGTTAACTGTCATTGAGAAAATTGAAATCGAAATTAATATCAGTTGACCTGGATCTTATATTAATTTCGTGTTTTCTTTTGTAACATTACACTACAAGACGTATCCACAAATCACAACTACATAGGTAGCTTTTCATAGTTTCATGATCGATAACCTTAGTTCTCGTATCATCAAGCGGGTATGGTATATATACGTCCCTATACTTGGGAGCTCAAAAATGGTTACGTTTTTCAATTGTTGTGTGTCTCATTTCGTACTCCTGAAATATTCGTATAAAGATGGCTTTTCTTTTGCTCACTTTGTTATACTAAGTACTACTACTACCTACCTTCCACATGATCCCCAATCATCACAAGAATGTTGTTTCAACATTGTTTAGAAAGAGAATTACCTATCTAACTGTAATCCGTATGAAATTGTTTAGTACCTATACCAATTATAGTAACTTTTACTTGTAATTTTTTACGTGTAATTTTTTATAAGCAGGGAAATATACTTCACCTAAACAAATATTTTACTTTTTATTGAATCCCATTGAGGTCATAAATTTCATTTGATAATATTCGGGAAAAAAAAATCACATGGTATCACTCGTCTGCACGCACACATGTAAATCGGCCGCCAGTGCTGGGTCACAACACGATGTATCCCATAATCAAACCTTGGTTTATTAAAACATCCACTTGCAATTTTGACCGCGTAAGACGTTAAAACTTTCAACCCCATTTCACCCCTTAAGGGTTTAGTGGAATTCCATGACATATGGAGAATATAGGAATGTTCCACATAATCATATATCTCTGATGGCTTGGGTCAGCTATTTAACACTGGCATATGCAAATCGCCTCCAGTTCCACATTTGTTAAAAAACCTTTTTGTCGGTTTTTTGCATCGATAAGCGAGTTAAAAATATTCCCCTGGTCTTTTTGTTTCGGCGCCCTTTGAGAAATTAGGACAAAGGACTTAACTTACTTTAGGAGTTTCCCGTAGTTCGCGGCCATTTAAACAATGAGCTTGGGGGTTTAACTTTACAAATGTGTACAAAATAAAGGTATCTACCCTTTTGGCTTTTGCCGCTGCCGCCGGAGTTACAAATGGGTACAAAGACTGTAGATAATGATTTGAAACAACCATGCTATTTCATCCGTTGTGTTACCTAATCGTAATCTACAGATGCCAAGAATATCGGCAGGTATTTGGCCTGTTTCGGTTATGAATGTACTTAAGAATTTTTATAAAAGACATTCAAATGAAAGGTTCCACCAAGAAAAACGTTAACATTATAAATAACTTGCCAAAGTAAATCGCTGAAAAGTTGGTGACCATGTAAAATTTGGACACGAAATGTTCGACGAAAATTCAGAACACCGGGAAAAATATTTCAAGAAACTATATTTAAATGGAGATAATTACCATGTAGGTACGTATATTTGTAATAATATAATATCGGGAGCTCACAAAAACGAGTATACCCATGGTAAATATCTCGTTTTAAATAGTAATTATAAGAAACTACATTGACTTTAAATAAGTATATAATAAGCGCCTTGTAGAATTTTCTAAAAAATATTGCTCGCGAGTTTCATGGTATGGTAGATCATTCTAACTACCTTACCATTCTCATTCTAGCAATCTTTGCTGATCCGCTATTTATTTATTCAGTTAAGTATTATATAAGTGGCGGAAAAACAAGCTAACATTATTTCCGTAACTTCTAAGGGGCACTTGTGACCCTCAAATTTTTTTATAGGTTATTTTTTTCTATACGAAATAAACTCTTTAAATCCGGGTTAGTTGGCTTACCACGGTTGGTGCGTGGCTTTATTTATTTATATAATAGGTACCTATATCCAATTTCCCTTAACAAAGCCATTTCATTATTTAAAACTAGATATTATTTTCATAACTTCCCAATTATTATTATTATTTACTTATCGTATTTATTTGGCTTTCTGCTATTAGGGCACGTTGCCAACGTCAAGTAAAGAATTATAACAAATTAATTTTATCAGCATCGTTGTTTCATGTACCTACAAATGGCAGCTTTCTTTACATAAAGCATCAGGGACAGACAGCCGGTTGTTGACCAGAAGGATGGTTAGCGTGTTTCAAGATTACTTAATTCTCCATTAGCTGCACACTTCTTCATCAGAAGGCCTAGTATAAAAATTGTACGATATTAACTCCTCGACCGCGTTAGCGTATCGGGAGTTCAAATTATGTTTGCCGTTTATTTAAATCATCCGGCATCTTTCATATTTTGACCCCTCGATACGCTAACGCGGTCGAGGAGTTAATGTCGTACAACTTTTATACTAGGCCTTCAGTTCACAGCATAATACGCTGCCATATTACATATTAAACAACAAAAATGTTCAAAAATTAAATAAGATTCCAAGTCAAATTTTCCTTATAAAAGCCGTCTACATAAAAGTAAAACTGGCACCGATTTTCCCAACAAGCATTTCTGTAAACGTTTTTGTCGGCCTCCGTTCCGTTTAGCCAAGTTTAGCTATCGACCGTTCACAAAGACAGTTTACGGTGTCATAAAAACTGCTATTGTGCCAGCAACCTCGCACGAATGCGCATTGTTAATACTAAATAAGATGTCCATTTTTTTATTGTTTATTCTTTATCCCATTACGGCCACAGTTTGTACATATTTTGACGGGCGGACGCCCTTTTCGGAGCGTTATCGCTTTGAGTTTCGCCGCCGTTTTGCCTTTCGCAAAATTATCACGTGCTAAAATAAAGCACCCGCTCTTAACGGTATTGAGCCCGCAGCGGCGCTTCATGATATTTTGTATTTTATGGAGGTTAAAAATCTACTGTTGGTGTAGAATTGTAGATAATCAAACCACGTTATCTCTTCCAAGCAAATGAACTGTCAAACATTTAAAGTGTTATTTTATACTTCTTACCTAACACTTTCACAGTTTGATATCAAAATCTATGCTCACTTCTATACAAGCTCATGCCATGTCTTAGTTTAGCACATCTACTTATAATTATTTATTTGTATCATCGCTACCTTTTAGTCTATTTGGAAAGTTAAGCTCTACCGGTTCAATTCAAACGGAAAAGTTGATGATAAAAAGCGATATTAGGGTATATTCAGTTTTTCAGGGCTTGATTCAGAAGGCTACCTTCCTACCCCTTATTAAAATGGCAATCAAATTTTTAGTTCCATAAAAGAAGTTGTGATGTTTATAGATATACACAGCGGCCGTTAATCATAACAAATCCAACTTATATTAATTAAAACTAGTCAATTTTATTCTAACGTGCACTCGGCTAAAGCCGCCGGCATGCCAGCGAGACGTAAACGATATCGAACGCCTCGGATTCGTCGTATTTTATTGCCACAATAAATTAGAGGGGTTATAAATATAAATCTTACTCCACGTCAGATCGCATCAAGTATTCATGCCACGGGTTTTATATTAAAAACATAAACTAGAGGCTATGCCACTTAAAAACGGTTCCAAGTTTACATACCTAGGTACATAGAATCGTGCCTGCGCGTACCTTTTACATACTTCAAAGTTATATTTGACTACATAATAGGGCTGAGCGGTCAAATCCGATAAGTAAAGCAAACCGATTTTTGAAATTCGAACTATGTGCAATTTACGCACCGTTGTTCTTTCAATGAAAAATCATCTACCCCTCGATATTTACTTGTTTAAATCTGTTTGATTTAATAGTTTAAGCAAGTTTTTAACCACTTACGTCATTTAGGTACAGTCATTTGCAGAGGTAACGGACCCCGTGCATACAAACTTTCAATAGGTACAGGGTGTCCGTTATCGCCGAAGCTGACTGTAACTGTGCCTATGTATCTCATCTCACTAAGATTTGATCTCATGATGCAGTTTGCACGTTGGCTAGAACTCTGTAAAGAAATAAGTACGCAACCCAACTTACGCTAAAAACGGCTTACGGTAAAAGTTACACAAAGAAAGCATGATGGCCACGCTATATGTATTTGACATACCTAGACTACCTAAGTACTTGGCTGACTTGAGAGCCTGACTTTACTTGGTAGAATTGGTTAATTTGTCTCATATACCTTTCTAAAACGCCGTCGGAAATTGTTTAAATTTTGTGTTTGTAAATCTGCTAAAGGGAAATAGACTTTTTTCTCGACGTACTTGTGAAATAAATGACATTTTCTGCCTCCGGCCGGCAAGCAACCAATTGCAGGCCGCTACTCTAGACAAGACAAATTCGCCGCTTGCCGACTGCATCGAACAGAAGAATAGTGTACAGACCTTGGCCAGTAAATAATAAAGCCTCTTATCTGAGACATTTATTACTTTTCATCACACCTGCTCGTAAATGGTGATATTATATGCAAGCATACTTAGACTTAATGAGCTGTATTAAACCCATGTGCTACTACACTACCGCCAATAATTATTGTTCCTTTATCTGCTTGAAAGTTTATTTATTACCTCGCAAATGTGATGAAAAACATTGTATGTCTCACGGGCTGTACAAGAATTACCGCCCTTAATACACAATGTACTATTACAGGCCTCAGTACCGCACTAGTGCGATAATGAGAACTTTCAACTTTATGCGTCTATGTCAACATTTCAAAGGGCCATATGTTACCTACTGTAAAACGGTGTATAGTATACCTAACCTTCCTACGATACACGGGCGAAAGAAAATTCGCAACTCGTGTCGATTTAAAACACTCCCTTCGTTCGTGTTTAAAAGTATAGCCGTTCATTGCGAATTTCCTCCTTTTCGCACTTATATCGTATTCGTAATGTATTATGAAATGAATTATAAATTGAAATCACTTCTTTTTCATCACACTTCCTCGTAAATGATGATATTATAATGGAAGAATACTTAGACTTAATGAGCTGTATTAAGCCCATGGTCGTAATGGCTTTTAACGGCCTCCTAGCCTAATAGTTGGTAGTGACTCTGCCTACGAAGCGGGTTCGAATCCTGGTCAGGGCATTTATTTTTATGTTTATCACGAATATTTGTTTCTGAGTTATGGATGTTTTCTATGTATTTAAGTATTTATTAATTATATATATCCTCGTCTAGTACCCTTAACACAAGCCTTATCGAGCTTACTGTGGGACTAGGTCGATTTGTGTAAGATTGTCCCATAATAAGTATTTATGTATACTACCTTCCCACCCGCACGGGCCTCCCGGAGGACCCGCGCCTACGCACACGCCGCACATAGCCGCCGCTCACACCGCGTTGTACTGTGGACTGTGCTACTACACTATGTTTATTTATTTCCTCGCAAACGTGATGAAACACATTGTATGTATTTGATGAAAAACAAGAATTACGAACTTTTGTTCTTGTTTGCCACCCTTAATACACAATGTACTAATAAGTAATAATAATAAGTTTAAAAGATTATCTTCCTAAAGTACCTAACCAACCTACCTACATGCCGAGATGCGGGATTGATTGATATCCGCAGAACATTCATGGAAATTTGTTTGGTGCGGTGAAGATAAAATTTATGACGCCCACGTTCGTTTCGGTACCGTCTGACCTTTTTAGAATTCAGTGTTAATGGTATTGATATCATCAAGAAAGTATACAAACTTAAGCCTTAAGACGTTTAAGAAATCGTTGCCCAATGGGTACCTACCTACCTACCCACCAACGCTTTTGGCAGTTTGTAATGCTTAAAAAATATACGTAACGTGAAACGACTTAACTTACGAATGAGTGTGAATTTAAGCCTGTGTCGAAGACGAGGGTTTAATTAACACGAGTTCGTAATGATTGTACCGCTCGTGATACATACAATGTTTTTCATCACATTTGCGAGAAAATAAATTAAATTACTAGGCAGATAAATAAACAATATGTTTTTATCACATTTGCGAGGAAATAAATAAACGTTCTAGGCAGATAAATAAACAATAACTATTAGTGGTACTATAGTACGAGTAGCGCAGTCCACAGTAAGTACACCGACGCGACGTGAGCGGTGGCTATGTGTGGCGTTCGCGTGGGGCGCAGCGCAGCGCAGGTCCTCCGGGAGCTCCAAGCGTGCATATCTCTCTCGTGATTAAGCGGAGCCATACGTGCCCAGCTGCAGAAGTGTGATGTGCATGTACGTAGGTACATACTCGTATCATATGTATGTATGTATCATACGTATCATATGTACTTACTATAGGTATGGGAAGATCTATAGACAGCCAGGTCTACCCCTCTGCCGAATGCGTAACTCATTGTATCGACTGACTTTATCTGACAGCTATTTGTTAGTACCTACGTTACGTTACGTACGAGTACCCATACATTTAACGTGCCGTGCCACGTGCCCCGCCCCCGCAAAAATTGGCGGACATTTTTGTATTGAAAATGAGACATTGCCAGTCCAGATTATCTTCGGGCAAATGGACGGCAAGCGTGCGCAAGGTAGAGCACCCACGAGATAGTCTGGTTAAGAGGATAGTTGGTGGCAACATACAGCACGTGACCCACATCCTATATGGCTTATGACCGCACACTATGGCGACGGAGAACAGATGGTCGCGATCCTCAGCAGGAACAATAAGAGAGAAGGTTACATAATATGGTATCAGACGGGAGCGTACAATTCATGCCAAAAACATATAATTTGTCTGTCATGGGCATGAAATGTACCTAATACACTCCCTGGGCATCATCAAACTAGGTACCTACCTACCATATCGGAATTCGGAGCCTACCTATAAATACCTAATGTAAAAACATATCCTACGCAGGTGGGTACCTATACCGGCTATACCGACCTCAAACAGCATAATGGTACCTATCCCAAAAAACTGTAAATTTTTTACGTTAATTTCGAAACAAACGAACATCGTTATTAGTGCTATTACCTTACAAAGAAGCGCAGGTACATTTTACCGAGGCGGCTTCATATTATCTACAGATTTCGAGTTAATCAAGAACTTGCAATTACGTAGCATGATACGGCCAGTCACGACGGGAAACGGGATTAAAAATTCAATTAAGCTCTTTCATGTTCACCGATAATCCTGAGTTTATCAAGATATCAATCTAGGGGATTAAGGCCCTGTTAAATAGTGTACCTAGCTTGATAAGGACTTTATCTGCTAATACTCGACTAGAGTGTCTCAAAGAAATCATAATGTACTATAATATAGTACACTAAGAACATGATTATTTGCTGTGTGCGGAATGCTTGGTTTGAGTGACGTGAAAAATGATAATCCGCGAATTAGTTTTCCGTCTACTACTATGAGCAGAATGGAAGAGACGGCCTGTATTCTGACCTAGCTCAACCTTGAATAATTAAGTATTTAAAAAGTTCCGCACAAAGGACTCCCCCCCCCCCCATTTATGAACTTACAGATAGGTAGGTACTTGAAAATTTACTGGTGGCACGGAACTCTCAGTGTGCGGCAATTATACGGTTTCCGGATTTTCTTCCGTAAGTACTTGTGCTGTTGTAGCTCTTGCTTTTTGCCAAATTTCGTGATTCTAGGTGAACGGGAAGTACTTACCCCTACATTTTGATTCCCATTGCAAAAGTATGGGAAATGCGACATATATTGCGTTGACAAGGTTTGTTTTTTTTCACAGCTTCAAGGGACCGCAACCCGCGTTGTGGTACGGTCGGCTTTATGAATATATATGCATCTGTAAGTTAAATTTTGGCCCTTCTGCCCTTATAATAAGTTCCGAAGTGTAACGATATTTATAGACGTGACTGTACCTATTAATTTCAACTTGCTACCTCTCCGCGTTCCCGAGATAAAGGCTCTTGACAGACAGACGGATCGATGAACGGACGGACGGCCAGACAACAAAGTGATTCTACATATGTATAAGGCTTCAGTTTTTTCCTTTTGAGGTACGGAACCCTAAAATAGTACATTGTGCATCTAGGGAGGTAAGTACAGGATTACTAACGAGAGTCTGTTAGAAGCCGGACGCAGCAGGCGGAGGGCTTTTAATGACTCGAGTTTGTAATCCTCTTACCGACCGTGATGCATACAATGTTTTTCATCACACTTGTAAGGGAAAAAACAAATATATACAAATGAATCTATTTGACAAAGTTACATTTTAATTGGCAAATTTTGATACCCGGTCGTCAGGAGGTTATAGCCAAGTTTGAAGATTTGAAATAAGCCTTAGCTGATGCAAAACCTCCTTAGTCTGAAGTAAAATGCCGTACGATATTTTAACACTAAACTCATACCTCCCTTGGGAGTTATATTATACTAAAATCCATAACTCCCAAGGGGACTTAATCGGCTCTAACCGCTCTATACGCCTGCGCGTTATAACACCATTACCAAGCAAGTGTGATGAAAAGTATATTAAAGACTGTACACGATAAAATCTGGGCATGCACGATCCGGTCTATTTCTAAAACCACTGCTGATTGTCAAGCCATAACTTTACACCAATTAACGGAATATAATATAATACAAAAGAAAAACAATAAAACCGTAGTAAAATCTCAGGGTGTGGATGTGGATACGTTTTCGACTTATAAATCAAACAGTGCCTATGAATTTTTCTCCAGCAATTTTTTTTAATGTTCAACGGTGTTCTTTGACAAATGCACAACAATATTTAAAATATCAAACGATGTTTTATTCTTACCAGGACATCCACCTACTAAAATATTACCATTTATACCTGTTTTCCCTTTAGCATAGTCAGTATGATGCTTTACTCCAAGCACTGAAAACATTTTTTATATGGGAGGCCATTTTCTTTCAAAAAGGCTAATTGGCCAATGTTATAATAATACCTTAGAGCCGGCGGCGCTTAGAGCTCGATACCAAACGTGACGAGTTGAAGTCCCGACCACCTGCGGCAA
Organism: Lathronympha strigana; assembly: GCA_949128165.1. NCBI lineage: Eukaryota > Metazoa > Arthropoda > Insecta > Lepidoptera > Tortricidae > Lathronympha > Lathronympha strigana. Next base: position 19,618,100 of record OX421905.1, read on the forward strand.
TATTTTATAATTACGTTGATGGTGTGCTTGTATGCTCTCAATGTTCGCGTTCGTTTACCAATAAGATTGGCTACGTCAGCCACATGCGAGCACACCAAAGACAGCAACGGAGTTGACAGCAGTCACCGTGGCCGAATCGGCCGTGGGAGTTATTATTAATAATACCTTCTAATTTCCGGAAACTCACACTCATTAAACAAATATTGGCCTTTTTGCAAACAAAATTTAATAGGGTACAACATGGCATTATTACATTAAAGAAAATTACTATTTTTAAAATAAAGACTAAGAAAATTTTTGGAAAATACAATTAATAAAATAATTTAGGTAGGTATGTATGAAATATACATGGTGAAAACTTACTCACACCTTGAGATATTAATATTACTAAGAAAGAAAGAAAAACGTTTATTCGGGACGCTTCAGTGTACAAAAATATAGCACTTTTAGACAATACGGTTAGAACAATAGCGTCACCGAAAAGGTTTCTACTCAGCTTGATGTCAAGGTAGCTTTTGCGTAACTTGACGCTGGTCTTCCGTAGAAACCTTTTCAATAAAACGTGACAAGTTGCACAAGCAAACGAACCTGCAATATAGTAAGTACCTATGCACTTATTTTTAATTAAATTAAACCTACATGTATTTTCTTTTATTGTAAGTCTGAGATCAACATCAACAGCCTTAAAAGCCTATAGTAATTTTCGGTTGGCCACATTGCAATGCAACAAAGTTATATAAAGGAGCGGAGAAAGCGCAACGTGCAATCCTCACGGGTGCGTTCAGATATATTTATAACATAACACAGACAAATTAATTCCAATACTAATAAATAATCAATAAAATCGTCTTCTTATATATACAATATATTTTGTTCTTATTTATATGTTTAAAATACAAATTGTTGTACAACCATACCCTCCTTTTTTTAAAGGGTCGGCAACGCGCATGTAACACCCCTGGTGTTGCAGGCGTCCATAGGCTACGGTGACCGCTTACTATCAGGCGGGCCGTATGCTTATTTGTCACCGTCGTAGTAACCCTGACTGACTGCGTGGCAACTATAATGTTAATGTCATCTTGACATTTGCATGCTTGACCGCATGCTTGACATCCTGAGCGTCTAATGTAGGAAAGAGAAGCTTCTGTACTTGAGTACATACTCGTACTATATTACTTATCCTGTGCTTACAGTGCGAGTAGTGCGAAAGAAAAAAGTAAAATTTTACGGAGAGCGCCAATGAGCTTTAGCTGGCAACATTGTAGGTATATTATGCATTCAGAAACCTTAACAAGGGACCGTACTTTCCCGTTTCTAGCCATACTAAATGAACGGAAGAAAACGGTCCACATGAGACCACTTCCTTCTAGCGCTTTGTCCTACTCGAAAATGTTGCCAATATTAAAAAAAAACTATTTACATGGGAGTATTTACATCAGTTTACTACTAAAAATAAATCTCTTCTTATTTTATTTTAGTACTATATCCAAATAAG